>ML681998.1:18439384-18606954 GCA_007922195.1 Podocnemis expansa
AAAAGAGAAGGTAGTTGGAACATGGGGGGGGGAATCAAATAAATGTCTTAAGTGCTCTACTGAAGCCCCAGTATGTGAGGAGAGTGGGGGAGGAGAGCTCCAAGAAAAAATGGAAGGAGGTTTATGTAACAGAATTGGAAATCAACATGACAAAGTAGGGCAATCAGCCGGGTATCTTAGGTGCCTATACACTAATGCGACGAGCCTGGGAAATAAGCAAGAAGAATTGGTAATACTAGCGCAGACAAGGAACTATGATATTATAGGTATAATGGAGACATAGTGGGATAGTCTGCACGACTGGAGCTCTGCCATGGATGGGTATAAACTGTTCAGGAAAGACAGGCAGGGAAGAAGAGGGGGAGGAGTAGCGTTATATGTAAAAGAGCTTTATGACTGCTCAGAGCTCCATTATGGAAGTGGAAGCGTGCGAGTAGAAAGTCTGTGGGTTACACTGAGAGGGGAAAACAACAAGGGGGATGTTGTGGTGGGGGTCTGCTATAGACCACCACACCAGAAGCAGGAGGTGGATGAGGTGTTCTATGGACAACTAGCGGAAGCTTCTAGATCACAGGTCCTGGTGCTCATGGGGGACTTCAATTACCCTGACATCTGCTGGGAGGCCAATACAGCAGTGCATGGGGAATCCAGGAAGTTTTTAGAGAGTGTTGGGGACAACTTTCTAGTACAAATGCTAGAGGAACCGACTAGGGACCTTGCACCGCTCGACCTGCTGCTCACAAACAGGGAAGAATTGATCAGGGACATAGAGGTAAATGGCAAGCTAGGCAGTAGTGACCATGACATGGTTGAGTTCAGGATGCTGATTAAAGGAAGGAAGGAAAGAAGCAAAACAAAAACCCTGGACTTCAAAAAAGCAGATTTTGGCTCCCTCAGGGAACTGATGGGCAGGATCCTTTGGGAAGCTAATCTGAAGGGGAAAGGAGTCCAAGGGAGTTGGTTATATTTTAAAGAAACCCTGCTAAGGGCACAGGAAGTTGCCATTCCAATTAGGAGAAAGAACAAACATGTGAGGCAGCCAGAATGGCTTAGCAGGGAACTCTGCTCTGAGCTTAAACATAAAAAGGAAGCTTACAGGAAGTGGAAGCTTGGTCAGATGACCAAGGAGGCATACAAAGATATTGCTAGGGACTGCAGGGATAAAATCAGAAAGGACAAGGGACAAATGGAGTTGCAGCTAGCGAGGGATGTAAAGGATAACAAGAAGGGGTTCTACAAGTATGTTAGTAACAAGAAGAGGATCAGGGATGGTGTAGGCCCCTTGCTGAATAGGGCAGGCATCCTTGTGACAGAGGATAAGGAAAAAGCTGAAGTGCTCAATGCATTTTTTGCTTCAGTTTTCACAAGCACAGTCAGCTCCCAGCCCACTACCATGGGTGTGGCAGATGGGAGAGAAGAAGACAGGCCCTTGGTGACAGAAGGTCAGGTTAGGGACTGCTTAAAGAAGCTGCAAGTGCACAAGTCCATGGGGCCGGACGAACTGCATCCAAGAGTGCTAAGGGAATTGGCCGATGAGATAGCAGCACCGCTGGCCGTTATCTTTCAAAACTCATGGAGAATGGGGGAGGTGCCAGAGGATTGGAAAAAAGCAAATGTAGTGCCTATTTTCAAGAAAGGGAAAAAGGAGGATCCGGGGAATTATAGACCAGTCAGCCTCACCTCAATCCCTGGAAAAATTATGGAGCAGATTCTCAAAGAATCCATCCTCAAACACGTAGAGGGAAATAAAGTGATCAGGAACAGTCAGCATGGATTTACCAAGGGTAAATCATGCCTGACCAATCTCATCTCCTTCTATGATCAGATGACTGGTTTTCTGGATGCAGGAAGAACTGTTGATGTGATATACCTTGATTTTTAGCAAGGCTTTTGATACAGTTTCCCACAGCATTCTCATTGGCAAATTAAGGAAGTATGGGTTGGATAGGTGGACTATAAGGTGGATAGAAAACTGGCTGGATCAACGGTTTCAGCGTGTAG
Source organism: Podocnemis expansa (assembly GCA_007922195.1). Classification (NCBI taxonomy): domain Eukaryota; kingdom Metazoa; phylum Chordata; order Testudines; family Podocnemididae; genus Podocnemis; species Podocnemis expansa. The sequence continues at coordinate 18,441,386 of ML681998.1, forward strand.
GAATCAATGGATCCATGTCTAGCTGGCAGCCAGTCACGAGTGGTGTGCCCCAGGGGTCGGTCCTGGGGCCAGTTCTGTTCAACATTTTCATCAATGATCTGGATGATGGAATAGACTGCATCCTCAGTAAGTTTGCGGATGACACCAAGCTGGGGGGAACAGTAGACACGTTAGAGGGCAAGGACAGGATTCAGGGAGACCTAGATAAATTGGAACAGTGGGCCAATAGAAATCTTATGAGATTCAATAAGGACAAGTGTAAAATCCTGCACATGGGACGAAAAAACCCCATGCACCACTACAGGCTGGGAAACATTCAGCTAAGTAGCAGCAGTGTAGAAAAGGACCTGGGGGGTCATGGTGGATGGGAAGCTAGATATGAGTCAGCAGTATGCTCTTGCTGCCAAAAAAGCCAATGGCATACTGGGCTGCATCAAAAGAAGTAATACCAGCAGATCAAGGGATGTGATCATTCCCCTCTATTCTGCACTGGTAAGGCCACATCTAGAATATTGTGTTCAGTTTTGGGCTCCCCACTACAAAAAGGACAGGGATATGCTAGAAAGAGTTCAGAGGAGGGCAACCAAAATGATAAAAGGGCTGGAGCACAAGCCCTATGAGGAAAGACTGAAAGCATTACGCTTATTTAGTCTGCAGAAGAGAAGATTGAGGGGGGATTTGATAGCAACCTTCAGCTACTTGAAGGGATGCTCTAAGGAAGATGGAGCTCGACTGTTCTTGGTAATAACAGAGGGCAGAACAAGGAGCAATGGTCTCAAGCTGCGGTTAGGGAGGTTGAGGCTGGATATTAGAAAAAACTTTTTTACTAGGAGAGTGGTGAAGCCTTGGAATGAGCTGCCAAGGGAGGTGGTGGAATCTCCATCTTTGGAGGTGTTTAAGGCCCGGCTGGACAAAACCATGACTGGGATGGTTTAGTGGGAATGGTCCTGCCTCTGGCAGGGGGTTGGACTAGATGACCTATGAAGTCCCTTCCAACCCTATGATTCTATTATTCTATGAAATTGGTTTGAGGGGAAGTTGGACATTATGATTGATTATTTTTAAGTGTCCAAAGTTTGCCAGTGATGCTAAAATAAAAGTGGTGTGCTCAACCACTATATAGGGACATATTACTGTGTCTCCAGATAGCAATAAGTGTGTCACAGAGAGCAGGAGAGATGTCTGGATTTGACTGGGGGTGGGGGGGACAGGGCACTTGTCCTATAGGGTTACAACACACTGCCAAGTGTGTCGCAACTTGCAAAAGGTTGAGAACCATTGCTCTAGAGTATTCCTAATGGTGGGTTACCTGCAGTAACCATTCTTCTTTGAGATGGGCTGCTCACATACAGTCAGTTACCCGCATCTATGTGCCGAGCGCACAGCTGGCTGGAAGACTTTTGCCCTAGCCTGTCAGCACAGAGTCAGTGGCCAACACCCCCTCTGTACCGCAGATCGCAGCTATATACATGACCCTTTCCAGTCCCTTCTTTTCACCAACCCCAAGAAGCAGGGACAGAGGGAGACACCTGAATGTATGAGAGCAGCCCATCTCAATGAAGGACAGTTACTGCAGGTAACTCACCATTCTTCTTTAAGCGCTGCTAACATCTGTTAGGCTATGTCCACACACAAGCCCTTGTTTTAAAACAAGCTGTTTCAGAATAATACCTTATTTTAAAACGTCTTATTCTGAAATAAGGAAAAAACGGGAATTGAAATAGCACGTCCACAAAGCGGACTTGCTATTTCGAGATAGGGAAGGGGATGGGCGGGGAGGGGTGTTCAGGCTGGGGCCCTCAGGATTCCCCGGCACCCCCTCCCACCGCTTCTACAGTGGTAGGGGTGGTGAAGGGGGCTGAGGCACCTGTCCCCCCCCCCTGCTCCCAGCAAGGGGAAGCCGGCTGGGGGACCCTCCACCCTCCTGCACTCCACTCAGCACCCTAGCCAGGGTGCTGATCCTTGTTTTGAAATAACATATCCAAACGGCGTTATTTTGAAACAACTGGTTTTGAAATAACCCTGCTTTCAAAAGCAAAGTGGTTAAAGCTGTTTCAAAAGGAGGGCTCTTGTTTTGAAATGAGGAGCTCTCTCCTTTCGAAACAAGAAAACATCGTGTGGACATAGGAACTTTTATTTCAAAACAACCAGTGTTGTTTCGAAATAAAACCCCTGTCTGGACATACCCTTAGTTACAGGTGACTGCTAACTGTACACCAGATGGTGGATGGAGTTAACGTTTCCCTGCTTTGAGCACAGCCCTGCCCACCATGGCAGCATCTCGTGCCTGCTGCACGATGACATAGTGCGTCATGAAGGTGTGTACTGATGACCACATCACTGCTGAATTGAATTGGGACCAACTCTAGGAAGGCCATTGAGTGCGCTCTTGTCAAATGCACCCTGATCCTCCTTGGAAGGGGCATATTTGACCTTCTCTAGCAGTTTTTAATACAGTTCACTATCCAAGCTGAAATACACTGTGTTGTTACTGGCTGGCATCTCCTCTGTTGTGCAACCACCACAAATAATTGAGACATCTTGCAGAATGTGCATCTCCGCTCCACATAGAGTAGGAGTACCCTCCTGACATCTAAGGGGTGCCATCTCCTCAGGTTCTCCATCACCTGCAGATCTGGGAAGAATGCCAGAAGACAGATGTCCTGATTCAGGTGAAATGCAGAGGCCACTTCAGAGAGGAAGGCCAGATTTGTACAAAGCAGCACCTTATCAGTAAAGAATCTCATTCATAGGGGGCTTGGAGGAAAGGACCTTTAACTCAGACCAGTCTAAGCAAGACAATGGCTATGAGGAAGGCCACCTTCTAAGAGAGGACCAGTAGGGTGCACGAGTCTACGGGTTCATATGATGTTTCTGTTAGGGAGTGGAGTACCACATTCAAGACCCACTGTGGTGTAGGATCTCTGGGTTGTGGGTAGATCCTCGCAACCCCCTTCAGGAATCTAGTAGTAGTAGGATGGGAAAAAACTAGGACCCCATCCACAGATTTGTGTAGGTCCAAGACTGCCGCTAGGTGGCCTTTAAGGGATGAAGACGATAGTAGTTCCTCCTTTAGATCTAGTAGGTAGTCAAGCAGCAGGTGGATTGGGGCTGATTCTGGAGACACTCCTTTTGTCCTTGACCAGAGGGAGAGCCTCTTCCATTTAGCAGTACAGGTAGACCTACTTCCAGTTAACTCTTTTTTGACCCTCTCCAAACACTGCCTCTCGGGCTCACTTAGCAAAGCAATCTCCAAGCTGTTAGATGTAAGATGCAGGGGTTTGGGTGACGCAGGCGGCTGCAGTCCTCTGTCAGCAGGTCTACCATGTATGTGAGGGATCTCGGAGTGGCTATCGATAGGTCCTGTAAGGTTGAAAACCAGGACTGTCTAGGTCAGGCCAGAGCTATCACTATTATGCTTGCTCTGTCCCTCCTTATTTTTATGAGGACTCTGTGGATAAGTGGAATTGGGGGGGGAAGGGGAACATGTACAGTAACAGCCCCCCCCCCCCCGAGATCAGGAAGGCATCCGACAGGGATCCCCATTCCTGCTTCCTAAGTGAGCAGAATTGGGAACATTTCCAATTCTGGTGTGTCGTGAATAGATCTATTTGAGGTGTGACCCAATGGTTTAAAGTGTGCCTCACTACCTCTGAGTGCAGGGGCCACTCATGGTGCAAGAGAAGAACCCTGCTCAGCGAGTCCTCTGTGTCATTGCTTGACCCTGGGAGGTGAGCTGCTACTGGGGTAAAATTGTACCTCAGGGCTAGTTTCCAAAGGCTCAGAACTTCCTTGCACAGTACAGGGGAGTGGGCCCCCCCTGACAGTTTGTGTAGAACAGGGGTGTCAAACTCAAATCACCACGAGGGACGCACAAGGACTAATATGTTAACCCGAGGGCCGCACCACTGAAACCTTTTCATACAATGATATTGCACATATTGGTAATGACAGTGTAGTTGCAGGCCACAGGAAGTAGCTTTAGGGGCTGCATGCAGCCCATGGGCCGTGTGTTTGAGACACCTTGTGTAGAACATCACTGCTGTATTGTCTGTTAAGACTTGAACCATTTTGCCTTTCATAAAGTCCAGGAAGGCCCAGCAAGCTAACCGGATTGCCCTGAACTATTTCACATTGATGTGAAGGAGGCTGTCCTGGGTTGACCAAATCTCTTGCATGGATAGGGCCCCTGAAATATGGGCTCCCCAACCATGACTGGAGGCATCAGTGATGAGGGTCACTGAGGGGTTGACTGTTTTGAAGAGGACACCCCTGAAGGCAAAGCAAGCGTCCCGCCATATCTGTAGCATGTCTACCATTTTGTGGGGGATTGAAACCAGTGTGTTCAGAGCATACTGTCTCAGGTGAAACACCATGGCTAGCCAAAAGATGGAAAGGTCCCATTCTCAGGTGGGCCATTCTTATTACTGATGCGGAGACCACCATGTGGCCCAGTAGCTGGAGGCAATGTCTGACTGTGGTGACCAGATTCTTGTGGAACTCAGATGATGGTGCACATGGATCGAAACCTTGATGGGGGCAGGGATGCTATCCCTTTTATTGAGTGAGAGACAGCTTCAACTTTTCTAGGTTTATGCAGAGCCCTAGTTTTTTGCACAGCTGTCTGGTCACCCAGAGGTTGTGGCACACTTGGTGTGTGGATCTTCCCCCTAGTAACCAGTCATCTAGGTATGGGTACATTCTTACACCACGTTTCCTTAGGTGGACTGCCACAGCCACCATGCACATGGTGAATACCCTGGGGGCCAGGGACAGGCTGAATGGAAGAGAGGTGAATTGGAAGTGTTCCCCCCCACCATGAAGCGGAGGAACTTTCTGGGTTTGCATCTTACACCTATGTGAAAATAAGGGTCCTTGAAGTCAAAGGCTGTGAACCACTCCCTGGGGATCAAGGCCAGGATGATTTGGGACAAAGAAACCATGTGGAATTTTATCTTCTTTAAGTATTGGTTCAAGGCTCTGAGAGCTAAGATGGACCTGAGGTCACCGTTTGGTTTGGAAACAGGAAGTAGCAGGAGTAAAAACCTTTTCCCCAGCCTTTCTTAGGGACTCTCTCTATTGCCCCTAGGAACAACAGTTTTCTGCATTCCCACTGCAGCAAAAGGTCATGTGATGGGTTCCTGGGCGTGGGGTAAGGGGGCGGTTTTCTGTCCCCAGGTTTGGATCTGAATTGCTTTGACTAGCCCCTAGACACTGTCTCCAGTATACAATTGTCTGACTTGATTTTGGCCTACTGGTGGAGAAACAGGCCTAATTGGCTCCCGAATAGCAGGGGTTGGTAGTTTGGTGTTGCACAGTCCTCGGGCAAGAGGTCAAAACCACTGCCTCTGGTTGGTAGAGTGAGAATTGCTCATCTCTTGGCAGGCCTCCAGCTTCTCCCCCCAGCCTCTGTGCCTGTCGAGTACCCCCTAGTGATGCTGAGAGGGCTGGTATGACCTTTGGCACGGCCCCTGTTGTTGCTGTTGTTGCTCCTGCTGTTGTGGCTGCTGCTGGGACTGGTGGAAAGAGTGCCTGGCCACCTAAAGCGCGTAGATGCCCAAGGACTTCAGGGTGGCCCTTGAGTCCTTCATCCTGCGCAGTCTGAAGTCTGTGGACTCTGAACAGCAAGGGCCTTCAAATGGGTGGTCTTGAATGGCCTGTTGCAATTGGGGGGGACAGGACGGACCCCTGCAGCCAGACAGCCCTCCTCACGGCGATTGTGAACACCAAGCCTCTGCTAGTGGTATCTGAAGCGTCCCATGATGTCATCAGGGCATCATGGGAAGCTAACAGGCCCTCCTCCACCATTGTCTCATAGTCCCTGAGGTGCTCACAAGTGACAAGATCTTGGAACCACTCCATGGACTTCCAGAGTCTGAAAATTTATCACCCGATAAGAGCATGGTGATTGGCAATACAAAGCTGGAGGCCTGAGATGGAGTGCCTCTTTCTTCCAAAGAGGTCCACTCTCTTGGCCTCTTTGTTTTTAGGTATAGAGGCCAGTTGTCCCTGCCTCTCCTTCTGGATCACCATGTCAACCACCAATGAGCCAGGCATGGGCGGGGGGGAGTGCTAAACAGGAACCCAAACTTGTCCAGTGGGATGTGGTACTTGCACTCAGCTGTCTTTGACACTGAGCTAGATTGATGAGGGTGTCTGCCATCTGGCCTTGGCGATCTTGTACACTCCTTCGTTTAGGGGTATGGTGACTCTGGCAGGAGGGGACGTGTCGCCTACATCAAAGAGGGGGCCAGGGGTCTTTGGTAAGCAGCCTCATCCAGGGAGGAAGACGACATGACCCTCAAGGTACTGCTCTGAGGGCAACCGGTGCCAGAGTCAAGCTCCTCATATGAGGCCTCCAGGGAGCTGGAGGCTCTAGAGGGTGGTCTGGAGGAGCCTGGCATTGTAGGCTTGCCCTGCGGGCAGTCCGACCATTGTCTGGACCATTCTGCAAACAAACAATCTCAGTGCCAAGTCCCGCCACACTGGGGAACGGCCTCTGTCTCGGCAGTGCCAATCGTGGCTGTGCTGGTGGCTGTGAGATCTTTTGCCTCTAGGCGATGCTGGGGAGGTGGATCAGGCTGGTGTTGGTACCTAGCCCTCACGTGCCAAAGAGCTAGGACATAAACCTTCTCCTCATGGCAGTGTCAGGGACAATTTCCAGTGATGCTTCCCTGCTGTCTTTGAAACTGACGGTGTCAGTGCCAGGACTCAGCAGTGGAGGACTTGGACCTTGCATGCTAAGAGCCCCTGCAAGCATGGGGTACAGCGCTCCCATGAGGATACTGAAAAGAAGGTTGGGTACTCTCCTTCCTCCTCCTGCTCCGGCTCTGAGGGTAAGGGGGTAGGAGAGGTACCTGGTGCCAGGGTAGCCCTTGGTGATGTGGAAGGGCTTCTGTCATCCCCTGATCACCATGCCAGTGAAGTCCCACTCTCCAAAATCGCCCACACCTTTGAGACAAAGGCCAGTTTGCCTTTGGGCTTCCTAGCTTTAAGAGGCAGGGGAGTTGGAAGCTGCAGCAGGCCTTTGCTGCCTCGAAAGCCTCCGGAGTTGATGGCACGGGCAGCTGTTCCTGATCCTTGTCTTGGCATGGTGGTGGTGGCAGTGGGAAGCTTGAATGGTGCCAATGCATCGGTGCCAACTCTGATCCCGGCTAGGGTTTCTTCAGCTCTGTTGGGGAGCGGCGCCATGGAGGCTCCGGTGTTGACTTGGCATGCAGTGCTGACAAGTCTTTTGGTGCCCCAGATCTACTGGGTGCCAGCTGCATGGCCTGCTCCAGGGCAGTGGTGCACAGCCTCTGCTCCCTGTCCTTTTGAGTCCTTCACTTGAAGGAGCAACAGAAGGAGCAGTTCTCTGACCAGTGGGACTCCCTCAGACATTTCAGGAACTTCTCGTGAGGGTCACTCAACAGGAAGGCCTTGCTGCAGCCCACACAGGGTTTAAAGCTGGGCATGGTTGGCAGCAAGCTGATACGGCATTGGAACTCTAGATGCTGGGTGGATTCAGTAGTGTTACCAGGTTGTGAAGGAATGATGTCTATGAAGAGATCTTCTACATTGAACATAAAGGCTCAAGACAGCCTAAAGCAAGGGCAGGCTGTTCTGGTACCACCACTGAGGGCAGAAAGAAGCAACTGGAGAGGGGCAGAGGCAGGATCATATATATAGCCGTGGTGTGCAGCACAGAGGGGGTGTTGGCCACTGACCCTGCGCTGACAGTCTAGGGAAAAAGTCTTCCGGCCAACTGTGTGCTGCAGCACGTAGACTTCTGTAACTGAATGATGCGAGCAGCGCTCGAAGAAGAACATACAGATCACCTTGACAGCTACCATCCAAGGACTTGGAGAAAACTGGTGTGTTAGGTGGAGCAAAGCATCAGTTTTGTTATTCTGCTTGAACATTGGATGGATGCCACTGAATAGTCAACCCAGGTCTTCTACATAACAGTAAACACGATTACAACTAGATCACCTGCCTACCCCTGAATGTTACCTTTCCTTTACACGTTGAAGTTCCTGGCTTTTGTGGATTTGCATTAAGACTCTATAAAACAGCTAGCTTGCTTTGTAACAGTGATACGCTACAAAGAGATTAAAAATAGTGCCTCCCTCAGAATATTCCTTGGCTGTAGTCAACCCCTGATAACCAGCATTTGTGGCTGTGGAGAGTGAAGCTAAGAGATTTAAGAATGTTTCCCTCTATAAATCAAATAGCTCATACCAACCAAAGAGGGATGCAAAACACCCTGTGAACAAACTAAGTGAACTTGGCTGGAAATGTTTACATGCTTTGTTCCTGGAAAATAAGCGGAGTATATGGATACTCAGAAAAGTGATCTGCTAACGGAAGTTGAACCTTGGAGACCTTGTAGTGGAAAACAAGCAAGGAGTCCTGTGGCACTTTTAAAAACTAACAAAATTAATTTATCATGTGAGCTTTTGTGGGAGAAAAATCATCTGACAAAGTGTGATTTTCTCCACAAAAGCTCATGTGATAAATAAAGCCACACTTTTTTAGTTCAAACTAACCTTTTAGCTTTCTTCAAAGCGTTTGGTGAAGCAGGATTTTCTCCCATGAAAGCTCATGCAAAAAAATACATTTGTTAATCTTCAAGTGCCACAGGACTCTGTTTATTTGTTTTACTGAACTAGACTGACATGGCTACCCCTTTGGATCTTGACAACACATAAAAAAAAGTCCTTGGAAAAATCTGGAATTATGCAGGCTTGTACAGATCACCTGGTGTGCGCCCAGTACCAAAGTAGGTCTCAGTCCTTTTTCTGTTGCAGAAGAATAGATTCAGAGGTGGATGTTGGCTGAAGACAAAATGGAGTTGGGTACAGCCCCTTGTACTGCCTCTGGCCTTCCCCATGCTGTGTGAAGGTTATTTTTTACAAATCAAAGTGGAGTTGAGTCACATGGGCAAGTCCTAGTGGCTCACCAGGTTTCTTCATGAGCCTACTATGCCTGTGAGCTTCCTTAATGGGCTGTTAAGGAGACAGTGTCTATAGATACCCAGCCTGGGGTGTTTCCCAAAATCACACAAGTTGGATTATAGATACAAACAAACACATTCATACAATTAAGACACCTACACATCAACAATATAATCATAGAATCATAGGGTTGGAAGGGACCTCAGAGGTTATCTAGTCCAACCCCCTGCCAGAGGCAGGACCACTCCCACTAAACCATCCCAATCATTCCTAGCTAATTATAACCTTTCCTTTGGTACCAAACATGGCACCTATTCTATGGATTATTGCAATTATGAAATATTAAATAAGATAACCAACCATAAGTGGTCCCCTAAACTTGGAAAGCATCACACCTTCCAGCTGGCTGATGTGCATGGGGTGGAGGGGAGCTGCTGGCAGAGTAGCCAAGACCCACCATGCTTGAGGAGAAGGGTAGGACTCTAAAAATCCATGCCTTCTGGTGTGGCCTCCACTTAGCATTGCAGTGACCTTCAGTTATCTACACTAGTGCTGTGTCTGTGCATGTATGACATACTATCTGTCATTTATAGGTGTAAAATAGTGAATGTAAAAATGAGCTCAGCAGCGGCATCATGTTTACTTTAAATCTGTAGTGATTTGTAGTCTTTAATGGTGTATATATCAATATATTCTTTATGACCTGATAGACTGATGGCCCCTCAGGGTTATAAAAATGTTATTTGTGGCCCTTGAACCCAAGAGGTTGGGAACCACTGCTCTAAGGACTACGTAAGGAACACGTAGGGGGACATTAAGAAGGGTAGGTAATGGGTGACACTATGTTAATTACCAGTTGCTGAATTTTCTTATCATTAATGCTTATTTATAACTTAACACTGATAACCATTTTGAATATCACAAATGCCTTGATACTATTGCCGTTCTATGTCCATGAAAGTACATCAATTATTACCTTTCAAGAATTTAAACCCCTTTTGAGGCATTTCTGTGGTTTCCTTCCCAACATTCCATTCATCAGTTTCTAAGTGGTTAGGAACAAAAATCCCTGGCTACACTTCAGCTTATGTATTTTGCAACAGTGCATTTGTGCTGCAAAATGTTCCACCCTCTGGTCTGGATGTCAGTGGTTCTTGTGGGTACTGTACTGATTTATGCCTTATTTGTACTACTATAAAAAAGAGAGAAAGTGAGATATTTATAGGGAGTCCACAAATAAGGGAATATCCTTGCAAATTGGCAGTGTGTTACAATTCAGAATAAATCAAAATCCAAAGGATAAATTCTTACTTCTGGTAAAATAGAGTCAAATTTTCCTTGCTTTAGGCAATCACTAGGCAGTGACGCTACTCCAATATGGTAGGCAAGCAGGATTTAGCTCACAGCTGCCTGTAGGCTTAGCACAGCACTTGTTCAACCTTGATGAGAATATCTTGGTCAGTTTCCACTATCATCAATGAAAGGCGTGCATGCCAGAAACAGAGCTTTATCGGCTACCATCAATAAGTTAAAAATGAGCATTGACACATTCCAAGGATTTCTTTTTGTAAGCTGGCTGCTTGTATGATGAAGAGTCAAGGAGGTGAGTGTGTAGCTCATTAGGAAAATTAAGTTACTACTGTATATTTATAAATCATCACAGGGGATTAAACCAAACAAAATATCTGCAGAAGATTTTTGACAACTGCAGTTAAATAAAGCTGCAAGAAGCAAATATCCATGATCTCTCCTTCAGACTCTAAGGATACAGACTAGTATAGTGAAAGAACACGGACTACAGACTAGTATAGTGAAAGAACACGGCTTCTGGCATACCATCCAGAACTATCTGTAACGTTTTAATCACAGAGAAGAGGAAACTGGAAAGTTCTGGGGTGTAGATTATTTTAAATGACAAATATTTGTGAAATGTTTACACAAAGTTGAGTCCCAGCCCTCAAGACAACAGAGCTCAAACAACCCTGTGGAACATGATGCAAAGATAGTCTCACAGGGCTCCATAAAATATGTTCCATGCTCCACAAAGTGCTGGCTATAGCTGGTTTACTCAGTTACAGGGAAAATGCTAGCTGATGAACATTAAAAAGGATAACTGTCGAACCCCAGACATCAGTGCTGCACTGTTAATGATTAATCACGTTCCACAATCCAGCGAGCCAGACGTCATTGAAAACACAGTTTGGCCCAATCTCTTTTTATGATTAAGGCTTTTTGGTACAAAGCTGCTCTTTATACAAAGTTATCCTCCCATGGCTTTCAACTTGACCGAAGTCCATTGTAAAGATTTCTGTGACAGTCACTACTACACTATGTAACACATATAATCTTTGGTTGTTTAGAACCCTTCATAACCCTCTCCAAGAGTTATTTCAGAATTCTTCTAGTGAATATCATTTTATCAATACAACTAGAGCAGCTTTATGATTAAAAGAGTGAACCAGAACTTAGCCAACCCCCACCCCATAATTATAGGCTTTCTGGATGAGCACACTGTCTCTAGACTGAGGTACAGACAATGTGGTTTGGAATTTTTTCCCCTCTTCTTTTATCTAACTTTCTTTTCTGTTATATTACTTCCTTTGTGATACAAGGTGTAATTTTCTTGTGTCTTTCACAGGATATTGTTTTACTCATTGATGATTTATCTTTTCTTCATCTATTCCACACATTTAACAATTTATTTTATTTTATTTTAGCTCAAAGCAAAACTCTGGCCACTGCTATAAATTTTTTTAACACTATATGTTCTTTAGAGGGCTATAGAATTGTCACAGTTGGAAAAAAAACATGGTATAGCTTCTAATCCTCACACCTGCTTGTTTTACAGGATTCTTGGTGCCAAATTCTCAACAGGTCTCTATCTTTTACATACAAACACATCTATTTATACATGTCAATGTGTATTTTCATGTGAAAATTGTAAGTTAGATACATAAGTATCTGTTTTGCACGTACAGATATACATTTGCACATTCAAATGGATGCCTGGACACAAAACAGAAGCCCTTTTAAAATGTTGCCATTGATGAATAAGAACTTACTTACTATTAAAAATATACATAAAAACAAGCTTTTAGAACTGACAACCTTAAAACCAATGCACTAAAATGGAGAAAACAAGTACAGAAGTAATTCAGAGTGGTCAGACTTCTTTATGAGGCATTTTAATCACTGTGAATGCATTTGTTCGTAAAATGGTGGCTGGCCACTGTACTTGCTACACTGGCCAGCAAACCTTTTGCAAACGAATGCGTTCCCAGTGCTTAAAATGCCTCATAGAAGAAGTCTGACCACTCTGAATTACTTCTGTATTTGTTTCCTCCAGTTTAGTGTGTTGGTTTTAAGGTCATCTGTTCTTTAAAAAAAATTTATGCTATTTTTTAATCAAGTAGATCTAAAAGTAGATCAGATCAAAACCTATGAACACCACTTGCCTGAAACCTAACCTTTAACTACTGTGCCATCTGCTGAAGAAAAGTGAAAAAGCACAGGGAATACACACAAACAGACTAGCTGGAGCTAAATTAATATAAAGGTTATCTACTAACTAGATGAAGATAGCATAAGGCAACATAACTGAGGAAAAAAGATTTTACTCTTCTCAACACGATAAACACCTGAAAATGTGTTAATATGAGCTAGACAGAGCCGATTCACAAAGCATGAACAGTATGAAAATTGAATTAATTTACCTGTAAGAAAAGACTGTCTTACCATTTTCCTTTTGTTTTGATGACACACATACCATCCCAAATGGTAGTATTCCTGGTTTGTAAACCTGTGGACCAGTTTCTGATCTTAGTTACAATGATGTAAATCTACAGTTACTCAACTGATTTTACACCAGTGTTACTGAGACCAGAATCTGGTTGTCATTTTTCCATTACTACAGACCATATTCTTACTTCTGTCTTTTCTGTTTCTTAACTTTCTCTTTTTCTCTTTCTTCCTGTTTGATTCATGCAGTAGATTGGGCAAAAATAACTTGCAAAATTAATCTGCATTTTAAATTATGCTGGCCCCTCACATTTTCCTTTCTTTTCCCTCATAAAAAGGCAACAGCAAGGGTTCTGCAGCAGTTCCTTGAAAAGCTGTAGCCGTGTTAGTCTAGTCCAGTAAAAAAAACAACAAGGAGCTGTGTGGCACTTTAAGACTAACAGCTTTATTTTTTGCATGAGCTTTCGTGGGAGAAGATCCCACTTCCTCAGATGCTTCGAAGCATCTGAGGAAGTGGGATCTTCTCCCATGAAAGCTCATGCAAAAAATAAAGCTGTTAGTCTTAAAGTGCCACACAACTCCTTGTTGTTTTTTTTACTTGAAAAGCTGGTCTCCACCTGCTAGTTATTAGCTAGAAAGTGCCTGATTCACTCTCGATGTAAGAAGGCTCAGTTTGAATTGAGGAAATGTGAATTTGATTCATTGATACCAGGAAGTGAAAGGGTAAATACATTATCTGTAGATAGAGATGCCTGTGTTGCAGCCTGACCATCAGAACACGCATTGAGGGTTCTTCTCTTGAACAAATCCATGATGGCTGCAAGAGGCTTGGTAGGTCTAAGTTCTGTATGCCTAAGATTTGTATTTCACAGCAGTGCTTTGGAAATAATGCTCATTTCCAGATCAGGACTCACAGCTGCTGGGGTGGCAGCATTGAGTAACCTGCTGTAAGTTAGGGGAAGCTTAGTTCTGTGAATACATGTTCTTCTGTTCATACTTCAGGGTACTGGCAAAGTTGTACAATGCATGTTAGGATACTGCCAAAATACCCACTTTTTGCATGCTGAAAATAAAATTCAAAAAAAAATGAAAGAGGACTGCTGTATTATAAAAGTTTTTAATCTTTACCTGTCAACTTTTTTCCTTTGCTTCATAACATGCTGACATGATTCAGCTGCACTGGAGTTTAAAGGTCTAGCTTACTGACAGGCAGTGTGACATGTACAGTAGTAATCCAAGCTACTTTTCTTCCCACTGTTGCATATGACATTTATTTGGTTTCCATAGACTGCCTGTTGTTCAACCTTTAGTTGTGTTTTCTGTGCAAAAGTTGCTTACATTTTCTAGTTCTACTTGCTCTGAAAGCATAATAGTTGTATTATGTTCATCATTACATGATGGGGAGTTCAGTCTTTATGACAAAAGCACATTTATTTTAGCAACACTGTGGATGGTCCTTCTCTGTTTTTTGTTATTAGCAGGACAAGTAGCAATGCATATAGTTAAAGCTGCCCAACGTTTTTCACTAGAAGACCATTTTCTCTTACAGTTAACTTTGCCACACGCACTGCAGTTTTCCAGGCTGGGTGTGTGCCTCAGGCTGATTTCCTCACTTCCCTGCCCCCATATAAAAACAGTTCTACCCTTTCTCAGAAGGAGCTTAGAGAAGTACATCTTGGTTTTCCCATATTTGAATTTTCTTACAACTCTGTCTCTGAGACACACTAGCACCATCCTTCTGTGGAACAGGGACTTGAAACTGGCAGGTGTCAGGGACAAGGCTGTGACTTTTGCCATCCTGTCAACTAATGCCCAAACCTGACCAGATTATAAATTTCTGGGAGGAAAAAAATAGTTTACACATGCTCAGTAAAGGCTCATTTGGGCTTGGCAGCTAATTTGTCCACACATTCCATCTTTAACATGGGCTCCAATGCAAGGATGAAAGAACTGAGCTGGACTCTCCATGCAATGCACTAGGGTGCCCAGTCCAGAAATAGATAGTAGAGACATTGTCTCCTCTGTGTTTAGTGCTCTTCCATCTGGCACCCATGCAGCAAAGAGGAGGAGGAGGTAGGCAATGCACTGGGATCCACTGGGGTGCCAAGTCCAAAACAGAGAGCAGAAACACTGTCTCCCCAGTGCTCTCAGTGCTCTCCAACCAGGCAGCAAAGACGTTGAGGAGGAGGCATCTGACTGAAATGCAAAGGGGGTATGTAGCTGGGCCTGTGGGAAGCTGGTGAGGGAAGAGAATACAACAATGAGCTGAAGTCGGTGGGGAGACTGGCTAGGACAAAGATTGGGGGGTAGGATGAGGAGCTGAATGATGAGTGGGGAATGAGGATATGGATCTGAGGGAGGGTGGGGTAGAGTCTATCAAAACCAGTTTGTGGAGTCAAAGGTGGGGAGAAGGGACAAGGGCAGAAAGATAGCTAACCACTGTAGTACACTCCCCTCGGAACCTAGGCGTACAGAGCAATGTTCCCTCTAAGCTAATGGTGCAGCTGGGCAACTTATGGATGCAGCTGGGCAACTTATGGATGCAGCTGGGCAAGCTGCCTCCTGGTTACCTGACCTGGGACCAGGCCCCTGGGCCACTGCCCATCAGCTCCCTAAGTGCATCCATAACTTGCTCAGTCGCATCATCAGCTTATAGAGGGAACATTGCATAGCGGTTGTCCTTTCATTCAAACTACAGTTTTTCAGTTCAGCATTTTTATTAAACAAATGTGAAACAATGACATTGCCTATCAAGCCTTCTCTACCATGTTCTGTTCTCCTCCAAAAGCCATTGTTTATAGCGCTTGTTATAGATACCAAAATGAGAGGGCATGTTGTTTGCCTATAATGTCAAGGCCATTCATTTTAATGTGAGCACAAGGTGAGGTGAAGTTCTTGGATACCACACGGCCAAGCATGCTGTGAATGCCTAGAACTGCAACATCACAATGAGGCAAACAATTGCAAATGATCAGAAACCAGCTTCTTCAGTCCAGTGTAACTTCATGTTCGAGAAAGATGAACCTTACTCACTGTCAGATCTAGAACAGAAGGAGAGTTTAGCTATCTAGCTGTCTTTGGGTTTTCCCTAGTATTTGGGTCTGTCACCATCATATCTAAGATGAAAATTCATCCCTTATTTGATTTTTGCTAAATCATCCCTATCGGGGCTGGCTTTAAGATGCTACTGAAGAACTCATTTTTGCCCTTGGGAATGCAGTGAACTGTATGAATAAAAAAGAGGGACCTTTCCCGATGAAATAATGTGCTTTCTCAATACGGAAACAGACACAGAAAAGTTAAATGTCACACACACACACAGTACCCACCAAGTCAGTAAGCCAGGATGAAAAGCTAGGATCCACTGATTCCCAGCCCTGTGTGTTCATTCCTCCGGTCCGGAGGCATGGGCAATAATAATCACCTATCATACTGAGCCACTGGGAGATTGTGGGATGGAAAGTGCTGTAGAAATGTTGTCTATAAATAAAGCAGCATAAGGTTCAGGTCAGAACTGTACAGTCCCATGTGTAGTCTGAGTCTTGGGTGGATTCACTGTTGTGTGTTCTGTCTATGTATCTGGCAGCAATGAGTTGAAAGGGAAACAAGATGTACTGCCTTACATTTGCCTTTCTGAGCTATCTTTAATTATTGCCACAGTGCTCTGGAGGCTGCTGTTTTACTGGGTGATGATGAAGATCTAATCCTATTGTACAATCTGTTGGATAGCCCCACTACTGCTTGTTTCCCTGTGGCGTGGTCTGGTCCCCCTCTTTTGCCTCTGCTCCCCGTCCAACCCTGCATCTCCCTCTGCAACCCCCCCCCCCCCGCGCCTGCTTCCCCACGCCGCGGTGTGGCACAGCACAGATGATCCCCGGTTTCTGCCTCTACCCCTGACGCCTGCCTTCTCCCCCTATAATTTTTGTATGTAACCAATCATTCCATTTGACTGTGGACTGAATTGTATAATTGAATTACCTCTCTTCTTCCTCATCAGCCACATTTATACTTTGACCACAGAAGGTCTTGCAAGGAAACGGAGTCTGGCCAAGTCAGTGCTAGGATGAAAGAAACTGAGGATCACTTATGTGCTGCAGAAACTTGTTGGTGATTCAGAGCTTGTATGAACGGGGAAATGATACTGACAGACGCTAAGATACAGATTTAAACTTGTATAGTTACATTTATATAACCCACCCAAATGAACACTCCTCTTCTAGGAAAAGAACGTCTTTTCGGCTGTGTCTCACATTTATTTCAAAATAATTATTTCGAAATAGCATTATTTTGAATGTATTTTTTTGAAATAGGAGTCTAGTGAAGACTCTATTTTGAAATAATGTAGGAATTATTATTTTAAAACATCTGACGAAGTGGGATTTTCTCTCACGAAAGCTCATGCAGTTAATAAATTTGTTAGTCTTTAAGTGCCAAAGGACTCCTTGTTTGTTTTACTGAACCAGACTAACAGGGCTGCCCCTTTGGAACTTATCTCTTTACAGTGGTTGATTGGGAGCCAGAGGTTGAAATACAGTAAAAGGGATTGAGTATATTTTGTTTTAACTTCTTGATAACCAGTGTGGGGAATCGGAAGCATTGTTTGTGGATGGTTGGGAAAATCTGACTTCAGGTCACCCACCAGTGCTGGGAGAAACTGCTCTCCTTTTTCAGCCTGCCCTGATCTTGGCATATTCAGGTGTCTACCTGAGGCACAGCAGGACCACACACTGCATTTCAGTACATGCAGTTATACCTCTGAGTAGGTTTTGTATCAGTTTGTAAAGCACATCAGTATCCTTTTGAGATGAAAGGAAGAATATAAATAATCATTAGCATCAGCCTAAAGGAAGAGAGTTCATTTTATTTTTGTGCACATATGTAAATAGTCTATGGTTCCTCTGGCTCTGTTGCTATACTTTATTAGTTAATACCCTGTATGCTCTGTGTTTTGTGTGGGATGTGTTGTTATATTACATCTCAGAAAGACAGACAGGGTGGAAGATGAAGCACAGCAACTTTGAAATGAGTTTCACAAGAATATGGAAATTATTTGAAGTCTGACCAGAAATGAAATTATGAATCACTAATGCAATTCTGTCTTGTTATACAGTACAAGCAGTTCTGTAAAACTTAATAAAATCCAGATATTGAATTTTCTTTTAAAAAAAGAATGTTATTAAGCAACAGATTGAGACATTGCTTCTAGCTCACAGAAGCTGTACTGCCCCAGGAGCAGTCTAGGGAAGGAATTGTGGCTTTGAGACATAATGTAAAAGATCCCAAAAGTTAAGGGCCAACATAAAGACCCCTTTACATTGTCCAGGTAGAAGAAAGAAGCCTTAAAATGTGATTAAATTACCCTGCTAATACACCTTTATATACTCCATAAGCAGTATTAAGGGGCCCAAAGGTGCATGAGAATCAGGCCCTAAATCTATAAAGCTATGTCTACACCTAAAATCATAGTTCGGACTTACTTAGTCCGAACTAAGTAGTTTGAAAGTTAGTTTGAACTAAGCACATTTTTTTGTTTGAACTACCTTTTTAGTTCAAACTAAAAAAAGTGCAGTCAGTTTGAACTAAATAATCGTGCTTAGTTCGAACTAACCACTAGTTCGAAGTTATTAGTTCAGACTAGTGATTAGTTCAAACTACGTTCAGTTTTTTAGTTCAGACTAACTGCACTTTTTTAGTTTGAACTAAAAAGTTAGTTAGTTCAAACTTTAGTTCAAATTAACATACCTACACTGGGCTAGTTTGAAAATTTTTAGTTCAAACTAAGCAAAGCCTAGTGTAGACAGGGCTCAAATTAGTCCAAATTAAGGCTCCTTAATTTGAACTAACTTGCTAGTGTAGACATAGCCGAAGAGATCAGTCAAGAGATCCAACCTATTCCTCACCACGGTGAACTCCTGCGTCACTCAGTCGTCCTGCCCACCTTATACACTCACCCAACTTTTGCTACCTACAATTTAAAACATTAGATGCTAAAATCAAAATAACAAATTACTAAAGGATTATAAAAGGCTTATTTTCTATTCAGTGAATCCACTTTTAGTAATCTCCTACCTAGTGAAATATTACTTTCACCTTGTATGTGAGAGGAAGAGATAAAAAGTTATAGTTTGAAGTAGGAAGCTGTAGGGGAAGAGGGTGGATCTAGAGAAAGAGCACCACCACTGTAGGTTGTTTTTGGAAAGGACACAGAGGAAGTGGTGAGGGCCTGCATCAGACCCTACACTTAAAAGATAATTAGTTAACAAATGTTTAGTGCAAACAGCTGAACTCAAATTAATATGCAAGCTAAGTTCTGTGAAAGCAGGACTTAATCTTTTCCCATTACAAAGGGTAATTTGACTTCAGGCTTCCCATGGTTTGAGCCTGTAAACTGCTCTGATTTGCTGTTACTTTATGACCTGATCCTATGTTTTACACCCCCTTGCATTTAGTTTCTTTCCTTTCTGTAAGTTCAACCATCTTCGAAGCATCTGAGGAAGTGGGATCTTCTCCCACGAAAGCTCATGCAAAAAATAAATCTGTTAGTCTTAAAGTGCCACACAACTCCTTGTTGTTTTTTTACTGAAAAGAAAGATGCTGTATGATGTATGTGAGGTAAAATAGGAGCAATGAGGAAGCAGTAGTTGCTGGAGGAACAGTGGGAGACGGGTAATGTGGCATGAAGACCCAGAATTGACCTATATGACAGACTGACAACTTCACTTCAGAACAAGCTTTCCGGTATCTACGCCAATGTAACCTGAAAGTCCATGCCTACCTTGGACACAGGCAAACTCCTATCAGGCATTGAGGGGACAATGAGACAGGTATGACAAAGGTGATGAAACAAATTGTGGAGTGGTTAGCTATATAAAGAAGCATATCACTGAATGACCCAGAACCCAGTTGTTCCATATAGGATCTTTTATATGCAACAAAGCAAGATAAGGGATTTTACATTATTTTATGTGTATGCTTGAAAAGCATGCTTGACTTTTTGTGAAAGACAACCTTTCTCATTAACAATTACCTGTCTCCTATGCATAGCCATGACCTATAGAGCAGACCATTATCCCTGCTAGTACAATCCACATTGGCAATTGTTAGAGAGCATTCAGGTCAACGCTCCCTTTAAAATTGACTGGCTGATGGGGAGTTGTCACTCAGTTTCTGAGAATTTCACTGAGCCATCCTTGACAACACCATTATGAGCCACCTTCTGTTTATGAAAGTTTCCATTAATAGATTCCTAAATTTTAAAGCCAGAAAGGACTACTGTGATCATCTACTCTGCCCACCTACAGTATATAAGCAGGCCACAGAATTCTATCCAGTCATTCACAGATCATATTCAATAATTTGTGATTAAACTAGAGGATTTGTATTTTTTTACAAAGGCATTCAGCCTTGATTTAATGACCTGAAATAAGACATGGCTTGGTATGCTGTTCCAGTGGGTAATTACCTACGCTTCAGAAATCAGACTTCTTTCCCAGTTGAGTTTGTCTCATTTCAAATTCCAGTCCTTGGATCTCATTATGCCTTTTTCTGCTTGATTAAAGAGCTCTCTATTATCAGATATCTTGCCCCTCAATGCTCACAGACCATGATCAATTCATCTCTTCACCTTCTTTTCAGTGATCAAATCTATCCCAGTAAATAGGACTGGCAATTATTTGCCTGTGCATTGCCTATGATAGGTGTTGTTGAAACCTGGATTTGTATATTACAGTAGAGGCAGTGAATAACCAGGTCACAGAGTTCTGATTCTATTAATTCCAGCCTGATTCCTACAGCATAACTATGTCTGGTGTCTAAACACTGTATTGAATATCCACAGCTCTCATGAAACAATTTACTTGAGAAATCCCTGAAACTTCTACAAGGGTTTCTATCTATCCTCTTTTACCATTTTTATGAATTATGAGAAGCCTTTGGCACCTGCCTCTCTTTAAAATGAAGTCTCTTCTGTATATTCACCAATTAAAACATTTCTAAAATACAATATTGAAAAAAACCTTTCCCCATGTTTATATAGTGAACTATGCTGGCAAATCCATGAGATTTACAGGTTCGGAGTTAACTGTATATTTGCAGAGTAATGTCTTGGCTTCAGACAGACTTTGAGAGAGCTCCCACTAACTTCAAAGGGAGTCTCACACATGTACCCAACGCTGCAATATGGTATGGCCCTTATTCCTGCTTCAGTTTCATAGAGATGCAGTGATATGTTTAGAGGTGAATCTGGGTGGATCTAAGGGAGGTTAAATAGATGTAATTCTACCTTCTGACTCCCTCAATTTACAAGATGCACTGAATTGATTCATCAAGGTGTAATTTACACCAGGAGACTATACTGCTGTTGCCTGTGTGCTGAGGATTTGGGAAAGCAGGAAAAGCAACTAGCAGGACAGGACAGAAAGGTATAAATTAGAATAATCTTAAAGTGGCCTATTTTAATCTGGAGAAACAAATTGGGTGAGGTTCACTTTTTTATTAAACCAAGTGCTGTTGATGAAAGAGACAAGCTTTGGAGCCCACACAGGTGTGAAGAGGAGCTCTGTGCAACTTGAAAGCTTGCTGCACTTACCAGCAGAAGTTGGTCCAGTAAAAAGGAACAGTTCATCCACCTTGTTTCTCTAATACCCTGGGACCAGCACAGCTACAACATTTGATACAAAGACATACAAAGCAATGGATTTTGTAAAATGTCGATAACTGGCTCCAAAGCAGAGCATCTTATTAGAGAGCTGGAGGGCACAAAGATAGAGACAATATTTTTTCCCAGTTTCAAATCACAACTTAATTTTGTTATCCTCATAAAGGAGCAGGGTAGGCTGACAAATATTAATTCCACTCCTCTGATTTGTTGTTACCTTATGACCTGATCCTATGTTTTACACCCCCTTGCATTTAGTTTCATTCCTTTCTGTAAGTTCACCCATCTTCGAAGCATCTGAGGAAGTGGGATCTTGTCCCACGAAAGCTCATGCAAAAAATAAATCTGTTAGTCTTAAAGTGCCACACAACTCCTTGTTGTTTTTTTACATAGATGTAACACTCCAGCATGGAGGTATCCAGATCAACTTAACAGCAATGTGAAAAATGAATGAGTCACTGATATCAGAGAGCTAGTAAATACTGGAATGCTCAGTCAAGCCACCAGGCAGCTGTGGAGAAGCTGTTTTAGAATAAATAATACATCCCCAAATGGGAAGTCTTAAGAGTTGCCCTTCCCCTCCCTGCTACAAGATATTGAAATAAAAAGCTACTAAGTAATACACATTAGTTCCAACAGATCAGGTAACAGCACATACTATATTTCCCTTAAATGTTCCTAGCCCAAACTGCCTCCTAATATGTATCATAGATGTCTCACTGGGAGCCTGCATTTTCCTGATATAATACCTCCCTTTTGTTAGCACCAGCTCTAAAAATGCACCAAACTAAGAGTGCAATGAAACCAACCAAGTAACACCACAAGCACTTTTCTATTTACACTACCTCTGTCTATTTATAATTCAGCACAAACACTTTCATTTAGTGATTAGTCCATTAATTACTTGCTTAGTTCTCGGTCATCATGCATCTAACTACAGAGAAAAATTATTGGCAAGGCAGGCAATTTTCAGGAGGAAACATGTTTGTGCTTCACAGCATTGCCCAGTCCTCTGGAAAGCCAGTCAACAGATTTAGGTAAGTCCCTTCATGTTCTCACTTTCAAAGGACGCTGTAAATAAGAAGTGGGCCACATTATCACCCATAAATGTAATCAAAACTTGCTTGTCTTAGTGACTGGCTGAACAAGAAGTAGGACTGAGTGTACTTGTATGAGGTGAATTGAAAAATACACTTTATTTTCCTCATCTTTTTCAAAATCTCAATTTCTTTAATCTAGTTAATTTGTTTTGCATGAATTGCATGCATTTACTGTGATTGGCAGCCCTAGTAATTGCATTTCAATCCACGAAGGGCCAAGCTCTTCTGCACAACAGCTCTGGTTCTTCGTTTCCTTCCCTGCTGCATGGTAGCAGCTCAGATGGTGCTCACTGGAATATCCAGTGTCAACAGAGGGTTATGCCAGGCATCATACCCCTTTTTCTGCCTCCAAAATTCCATTGTACTGAATGCTGCTGTTCTGTCTGGGAAGAAAAGGATGCTGTGGAGCCATGACTCCCCCTATCCTCCAGCCCCCAGCCTAAAATCCCCTAGAGCACACTACCAATCTATTGTCAGAAGTACAGGGATTGATTGAGGCCTTAGGCCTTGTTCCCAAAATGATGCCTTACAGTACGTGAGTACGATATCTGTCTCCCCATGAGACAGTGCCATGGACATGACAGATATTTACGTACCTGTTATTACATGGGAACAGTGGGAAAGGAATCTACTGCACTCTTTTCTATTTATTACTATTATCAGCATCGATAATAATAAAGATTTTACAAGCATCTAACTAGATGACCTCTTAAGCTCCCTTCCAACCCCATATTTCTATGATTCCATGTACAATTTAATGATTTCTGCGCTGCTGTGGGAACAGCATACATGTTGGCTATAAGGCATGACAGAATGGGGTGCCACATGAGAGTCTCCAGGACACACTAGTAGCTACCCACAACTACAGTCCCATATGTCTCTGAAGGAAAAGTGGTGGAGCCATTCAAAAACCCTTCCAGCATCTACAAACATGCTACTACCACCTCAGGCTGGGGTAATGGCTCCGAGCTCAGTAGAACACACCATCCCATCATGAAATTGTAGAAAGTTAGAGAGGAATCAAGTCCCTTGATTTCAACAGAAATTGCACAAAGTTGGAGCATGTGTTTCCCTATCATCCTGACAGAGGCACCAAAGTTCATTTAGAATCACAGAATATTAGAGTTTGAAGGGATCTCAGGAAGTCATCTAGTCCAACCCCCTGCTCAAAGGAGGACCAACCTCAGTTAAATCACCCCAGCCAAGGCTTCGTCAAGTCGCAGCTTAAAAACCTCCAAGGATGGAGATTCCAGCATCTCCCTAGGTAAACCATTCCAGTGCTTCACCACGCTTCTGCTATTTTTTCCTAATATCCAGCCTAGACCTCCCCCTCTGCAACTTGAGACAATTGCTTCTAGTTCTGTCCTCTGCCACCAGTGAGAATAGCCTAGCTCCATCCTCCCAGAGCTTCACTTCAAGTTAAAGCCTGCTATTAAATCCCCCTTCATTTTTCTCTTCTCTAGACTAAACAAGCCTAGTTCTCTCAGCCTTTCCTCATAAGTCTTGTGCTCCAGACCCCAAATCATTTTTGTTGCCCTCCACTGGACTCTCTCCAGTTTGTCCTCATCCTTTTCATAGTAGGGAGAGGGGCAAAAAACAGGACACAGTACTCCAAATGCAGTATCAACAATGCTGAATAAAGGGGAATCAGTTCCCTTGATCTGCTACCAACGCTCCTACTAATACAGCCCAATATGCCATTCCCCTTCTTGGCAGCCAGGATGTATTTCTGACTCATATCCAGCCTCTTATCCACTGTAACCCCCAGGTTACACTAACCCCTTATTCTGAATAGTCAAATTATGTGGGAGTGGGGAACAAAGAGAGGAAAAAGATGTATCCCAATAAGTTGTAGGGGGAGAGGCAAAGCTCTAACCCCTCCAAAAACCTATTGTACCCTCTACCACTGTCCTCAAGCCAGAGTTTTTCCTGCTGCACCTTGTTCTAATATGACAATTTGAGATTAGCAGCCGATGGGATGCATCACTTGATGGTTAGCTGTTCTAGTCATTTCCTCTGAAGCACGTGGCATTGGCCACTGTTGAAAGACAGGAGACTGGGCTAGACGGACCATTGGCCTGAATCTGATCCAGTATGGCTGCTCTCATGCTGTGTGCCACCATGGGCATTAGCTATCATTGAATTTGATTATGGCCTTGTGTGTACTCAAGTCTTGTGTTTTGTTTTGGTTACTAAACTAACAGCAGAGCTGGCTGCCTGTCAGTGACAACTTTACAGCTCCAGATAGGAATCCAGAACAATCACAGAAACAAATAGATCCATTTTACTCAATGTTCAAAATTGTTCCCTTTGCAACTCTGATAGCATTAGCTCTCCCACTCCCCTGCTTCTAAAGCCTGAATGCTCATAGACCTGCTCCATGGCATACAACTGATCAGAGAAGACAGCAACTTCATTTAAGGAACAGCATGGCACATCCACACCTTAGTTTTCAGCAACCCTTTGTGTTCCATCTCAAATTCTCTCTGCAAATGGAGTATATCTAAACAGACCTTGGTTCCATAACAACTAGCAGACATTTCCATTCCACAGCACTTTAACCTAGTGTGAGGCACTGTGGTGTGCTTGCAACTCTTCTAGCATAGTAGAAATTATGCATTACTCCTAAAATTCCCCTCAACATTTACTTTGCCACAGAAAGGGCATGGGCTGCTATTAGGGGAGCAAGGAAAAAGGATGGGACATTGCTGGGTTATGGGAGTTTATCACAACATGCCTACCCCTCCCAGCACTTGTTGCAACATGCCAGTAATGGATGAGCCACATCCTCTGCTTATGTAAATTCAACACTCCATCGAATTCACTCCTGCTCACCAGTTGGCTGAAGATCTGTGCCATGGTGGCTATGTCTACACTACAAAAGTTAGTTTGAATTAACAAAGTCAAACTAATAAGTTCGACTGCAATTCGAACTATACCTGACCTTAGTAAGTCGAATTAACAAAGTGCAATAATTCGACTTAAAAGGTAAGTTGAATTAGTGCACTTTGTTAATTCAAACTTATTTAGTTCTAATTAAGGTTTAACCCTGGTCTACTCTGCCCTTAGTTCAAACTAAGAATCAAATTAAGCACTTAGTTCAAACTAAATGCAGCTGTTACTAATTCAAACTAAGCTTTCATTAATTCGAATTAAGGAATTCCTTAATTCAAACTAGTGAAAGTCTATGGTGGATGGGGACTAAGTTAGTTTGAAATAATGCTCCTTAATTTGCATTAACTTGCAGTGTAGACTCACTCAGTATGTGTACTTCATTCCATCAGCAAGAATATGGAAAGTGCCTCACCTGTAGGCTGGGGCATAGCCAGCCCCTGTTTTCTGGCCAGCCCCCCTCCCCAACAGAGGGAAAGAGCCATTGTACCCAGGCCAGCAGTGGCATGAACTTTGCTGCCACAGCCACAGGGCATGGCAGCTGCAAGTGGAGCAGAGGTGCTGGCACCAGTGCCTCCAGCTCCCCTCTCATGATCGCAGCCACTTGGCCCCACAGCCATGAGCAGAATAGAGGCATTAGCACC
Source organism: Podocnemis expansa (assembly GCA_007922195.1). Taxonomy (NCBI): domain Eukaryota; kingdom Metazoa; phylum Chordata; order Testudines; family Podocnemididae; genus Podocnemis; species Podocnemis expansa. The sequence continues at coordinate 18,467,352 of ML681998.1, forward strand.
TCTGCCCCACTTGCAACCATCGGTTGTTAGGTGGCCCCATGGCAGCAGCAAAGTTTGGGGTGCTTCCGGAGGCTAAGGTAGGTGTGCCTCAAGGCAAAGTGGGTGGGCCCTGGCCCACCCATAGCTACTCCCCTGCCTGTAGAGGAAAGATATTGTACTTTACAAATTGTTTAGGGATGGTACATTGACCTCTTGAAGTTCCTTCCAGCCCTACATTTCTACGAGTCTGGTTTATTGTACATGCCTATTCAACAAAGCACTGCGGAAACACATAAAACTGCTCTAACCTAACCACTTTTCAAGTTAATAACCTGGAGTAGTAAATGATCTGAAGAGACATTCTCTCCTTTTCCTAGGAAAAAATTAGCTTATTTTTTGTTGGCTTGAGCTTGCCTAGATCCCAGATACGCTTAGCAACAGCAGCAGGAGAGGAAGAGATTAACAGCTGTGACACAAAGAAAATAAAAGTGGCAACAACTGCTCTCTGCTTTGCAGTTGCTCCTGCTTCGTGTGGTATAATAAGGATTTTGCAACCCAGCCAGCATGTGTTAATGCTTCCACTTACATATAACAGATGCAAGAGAGAAAGATGATATATTGCTAAGTACAGTGGCATTGAGGACTCGTTCCTAAGTACTATCAATAGCCTAAGAGTGGGTTTGAAAGAGCTTGAAAAAAAAATCTACCTGTCACGAAGTTCTGTTTCTTAAAGCTTGCAAGTTTAAAGGGCCTGAAGATAACAAAATCAGCCAACAGAAGAAATGCAAGTGGAGAGATTAAGGACATCACAGTTATTTCATAATTATTCAGAGGGATCTCTGCCTTATGGATCCTCCCTGAAAACAGATATAGTAACTAGCCAAGTTTCTAGCATGACATCATCTACAAGCGCTCAGCACAAAATTTATATTTTTAACTGAGTTTTGCATTGGACTAGTAACCTGTGGCAGTGAGGAAGGGAAATGACACCGGAAGAGATTCAGGATAAATAAAACAACAAAGCAAATCCAGTGACTGACATCAGTGATGATTATTTTATCATCATACATTTTCTAAGAGCTGCTTGTTCCTCTCCTGCACGCAACATCACAGAAGTTTGGATAACACCACCGAGAGTTACGCTATGAAAATGGAACCTAATAAGGTGTCCCAGTCTGCCCTAAGTGAGATGAAGCAGTGGGTGTGACTGTAAAAATCATGGTGGAAGAAGAAACAAGGAGGAAATACAGTGCACAGGGTTGCTTTTCTTCCACATTCCCTTGGCCTCCTTTTTAAGTGTTATCATATGTTCCCCAAGTGTGAGGATCTTGTCCTTAGGAATTCAAGCACCCTGTGCTGTATCCAGTTCAACAGGTAAATGAATGACAATGATCCTGGCTTTTTGAGACACAGAGTCTGTCTAGGAGACTAAGGAATAGCCAGAGCAATGTTGCACATTGCCCACGTCCTTGGGGGCCCACAGAAATAAAACCTTTCAACTAATGTGCCAGGGATCTCAAGTGCTTCCACCCATTACAAGAACATGTTAAAGGCTGCACACAGGCCAGCAGCTCACAGGCACTGTTCTATCAAATTTATTTAGGGTTTCCTCAAGGCAGGGCTGGCTCAATGGGCTGTGGCACTCCGAGTCAGCTTTTGGTTTGGCACCCTTGGTGGGGGAACAACCGGCCCAGGGACAGAGTGGGTCAGCCCAGAGGCAGGGTGAGAGAGTGGAGTCTGCCTTATGGGGCGGCCTGCTCTGCCCCCAGGGGTGGAGTAGCTAGCTCAGTGGTGGGGTAGGAGTTTTGGGTCCGGCTTCCGGACTGGCCTGCCCTGTCTCCCGGTACCCCTAACCTGCAGCACCCCAAGCCAGTGCCTCATTCACTCATGGGTAGAGCTGGCCCTGCCTCAAGGACCATGCCTAGCAAGGAAACTGAAAAGGCTATGTCTACACTGCCAAGTTAGTCCAGACTAAGGTGGCTTAGTCTGGACTAATTTGGCCCATAGCCACATTAGCCTTTGCCAAGTCCAAACTAAGAAATGCCCCAGTCCATTCTGTAAGGGTAACTGCAGAAAAGACGCTAATGTAAAGCACTGGCATCCTTATGAGTGGGGCCTCTTTCCTCTAAAACCCCTGATTCTCCTTCAAGGGCTCATCTAGTCAATTGCTTTCTACCCTCCACCACCCACCCAGAAGCTGATATTTCTGTGCTGCTCCCGCTCTTCGATCATTAAAGAGGACAAAAGGAATTATAGACTGGTCAATACCTGGAAAAATACTAGAACAAATTATTAAACAATCAATCAGTGAGCACCTATAGAATAACAGTGTTATAAGGAATAGCCAGCATGGATTTGTCATGGCCAAATCATGCCAAACCAACCTTATTTCCTTCTTTGACAGGGTTCCTGGCTTTATGGATGGGACAGGAGGAAGCAACAGGCATATATCTTGATTGCAGTAAGACTTTTAATGTAGTCTCTTACTGCCATTTTCATAAGCAAACTAGGGAAATGTGGTCTAGGTGAAATTAATATATAGTGCCTGTACTACTGGCTGAAAACTAGTACTCAAAAGCAGTTTTTAATAGTTTGCTGTCAGACTGTGAGAATGTATCTAGCAGGATGCATCTAGGGCAGGTCCATAGTTTTGGAGTTTTCAAATATTTTCATTATTAAATTGGCAAAAAGTACAGATGATGTTTATAAAATATACAGATAACTCCAACATCGGGGAGTTGCAAGCACTTTGGAGGAAAGGATTAATATTCAAAAGGATTGTGCCAAATGGGAGAATTGGTCTGAAATCAACATGATGAAATTCAATAAAAATAAGTGCAAAGTACTACAGTTAGGAAGGAAAAAGAACATAAAATGCACAACTAAAAAATGGGGAGTAACTGGTCAAATGATAGTATTGCTGAAAAGAATCTGGGGGCTCTAGTGGACCACAAATTGGATGAGTCAATGTGATGCAGTTGTGAAAAAGGCTAATATTGTTCTTGGGCATATTAATAGGGGTGTCATATGTAACACACAAGAGGCAATTGTCCCTCTCTCCTTGGCACTGGTCAGGCCTCAGCTGGAGTATTATGTTCAGTTCTGGATGCCGTACTCCAAGAAAGATGTGATTAATAGACAGTTAGAAAATGTTCATTTATAGAGATCGATACAACCACTATGAGTCAAATGCCCTCATTTCCCAGGATCAGGACAGCCAAAGAAAGTCTTCAGGGAATCTCATAATCCAGCAAGGAACTTGGAAGTCTACAAGCAGCTACAAACAATTTCACACCTTGCAGTGTCAGATCTGATAAGAAATTTTTCCCATTATGAAAAGCAAATGCCTTGGGGAAGGAATATAAATGTAAGGAAGCATTTTGAGCTCTGTGTGCTTTATTAGATGCTGAACTGAGTCAGTGAGTCAGAAGTAAGAGAGTACAAAAATGAATTTCATCAGTTCAAGCCATCTTAAATAGAACAGGTTATAAAAGGTGGTGATGGTTCTGCAATGTGATAGGAAACATTCCTGCTATTTAATAAGAGACTTTCTTATCATGTATTAATTCCTTGATAGCTTATGTGGGAAAGAGCTAAATGATAGCTTAATAGGCCAACTGTAGTTTTGAATACATGTATCCAGTTGCCACAGCCTTCATTCATAATACAAAAAAAAATATCCTCCTTATCAGAAGGATGATTCTGTTTGCATAACTCCTCCCTAAGTTAAGCAAGCAAGGAGTCCAGTGGCACTTCTAAAGAGTAACAAATATATTTATCGCATGAGCTCATGTGATAAATACATTTGTTAGTCATTAAAAGTACCACTAGACTCCTTGTCTTTTCTGCTGAACTAGACTAACATGGCTATCACTTTGGAACTTGTCCTCCCTATGTTGTTTCACTCATTATAACAGGGTCAGTTCCTGTGTTTATGCATCACCCAATAAGTAAAGGAACTATTTATAGGGAGCTTGTCTTTAATGTGTATTAATGTATATGTACACATTTGTAGCTAAATATTCTGGAGAAGACCTTTCCTGATTCATTTCAAGGTGACTTGAGGTCCTTGAAACCCATGTGGAAGACTTCTGTAGCTGAGGCCTGACAGTGTTAAGACACAGAAGGCTCAGTAGGCCTGAGGGGGAAAATTGTAAACGAATGCACTCAAAATGCCATTAGAGATAATGTGAAAAAACTGCTGGCCTTCAGGACTTTAGTTAGTGTCTCTCTGTGCCTGCCTGCTCCAGACATCATTATTCTTCAATAGTTTCACTGACATCCTTGATTTATACTAAACATTCCTTATCAAACCTGCTTAGATGGCATTAACTCTGACACTGTTAAGTTGTTATGTGAGATTCTTTTCCCTTTGACCTTGGTTCCTTTTAAGGAAATAATATTAGTTTTGCACCAATTAGAGAATGTTAGATTTTTATTACTGTTGCCTCTGTGTATGCATGTATGTTAATGTTGCTGTTAAGCTATAAAAAAGTTTCTGTAATGCATCTCAGAGGGAGACCAGCATCTTATCTGCTCTCCCCGCTGCAGTGTGGTTATTTTAGAATAAACAATTAGCTGTTTGGTTTTTGCACCCAAGTTGGGTTCAGCTGTTTTTCTTTGACACCTGCTTCCTCCAGCTACATTTCCATGACTGACCTTTACTCTGGTGCAATCTATTTCACCCTTTCAGCCTTACCTCATTCTCATGTCTAAAAATCTATTCGCTCCAGTTTCTTACACAATATATGTTTTGTGGAGGCAGCAAAGCAGCCCTCTACAGCTTGCTCCTCCTTTAACTGGCTTTGGCCTTTTGGGTGCCTAGAAGCACTTGGGCCAAAGACAGGGCTTGCTATGATGAGCTGTGACTATGCTGGTTGGCAGCGATGTTGACAAAATTCAGGTGCCTTAGGTACCAACCAGCGTCTACTGCATATTGGCCTGGTTTTGCTTGTTCCCACTGAAGGACACTGATGACTGCCTTCACGGCCACTGCTGAGAAGGATAAACTGTGCCATTGAGCATGGCACTGCCTAGGAACCAGGTGGAATGCACGAGGCTTCTGGGGGAAATGAGGTATATGCTGGTGGAGCAGCCAGGACTCACCACGCTTGAGGAGGGCCAAGACTCTAAAACCCAGTGCCTTCCAATATGGCCTGCACTTAGCAGGCCACTCACTGTGACTAACAGCCAGGCCATGTGCTTCAATGTGCAATGACAATTACTTATCTACACCAGTGCTGGGTCTGTGTGTGACAAAACTGTGAATATAAAAAATGAGCACATTGGCATCAAAATGTTTACCTTAAATATACTGTGATTTGTAGTCCTTAATGGTGTATATGTCAATATATTTTTTATGAATTGATAGCCTGGTGCCCCTTCAAGATTGTAAATATTACATTTGTAGCCCTCAGGCCAAAAAGGTTGGGAACCACTGACCTAAAGTATCACTAACAACAGAGCATGATGTTTTTCTATGTGGCATATTTTGTTTTCCCTCTATTATAAAGTCAGAAGGGACCACTGTGACAGGGACCATCTAATCTAGAGTTTTTCAAACTCTGGGGCACAACCTTCAAGGGGGATGTGGAAGAACATGTGGGGAAGCAAGCAGCAGGTCCCAGAGGAGGGAGAGCTACCTCCACCCCCCAGACTCCCCTAATCTGTGTGTCAGTGTCAACATCTCCCAAGCCTGCACCAAATTTCTGCTCCTGGCAGCCTCCATGCCTTGCCCAAACCTAAGGGGAATGGCAGGTAATTGAAGGGGCACAGCCAAAAACTGTAACTAAAAGAGGAAAGGGGCTTTATTCAAAAAGACTGAAAACTGCTGATCTAGCCTGACCTTCCATACAACAGGCCACAAGGACTTTCCTGACTTAAATCCTATTTGAACCAATGCACATCTTAGAAAAATATCCAATCTTTATTTTAAAATTGCCAGTGATGGTAATTCACCACAGCCCTTGGTAAATTCCTTCAATAATTAATATTCCTGCCAGTTAAAAAATGTGCAGCTGATTTCCAGTCTGAATTTGTTTAACTTCTAGCATTGGATCTGGTAAAACCATTGTCTGCTAGCCCAAAGAACTCATCATCTACTTTTTATTCCTGAGAAAGGTGCTTACAGACTGATTAAGCCACCTTTAGCCTTCTCTTTACTTAGCTAAATAGATTGAGCTCCTTGGCTATGTCTACACTAGCAAATTAGTTTGAATTAAGGAGGCATGGAATGGAGGCAGTGGCAAGACAAAGTCAAGGCTGGGTGAAAGGGAGAAGCAACAAAATGAGGTAACACAGGAGTAGGCAGGGGTTAAAGTATAATTTGGTGGGCCCCGGAACCCTCCTAATTCGGAGGGCCCCCTTCCCACATGAGTGGGCCCCCCTTAGCACCCCAGCTACTGCCCCCAATATCCATTTCCATCCCCAAAATCCACCCCAGCTCCCAATACCCACTTCCCTGTCCCCAATACCCACCCCGTCCTCAAAATCTACCCCAATATCCATCCCCAAAATTCACTCCAGTCCCCAATATCCAACCCCAAATCCAGTCCCTGCCCCAATACGCATCCTCCATACCCACCCCCTGCCCCAATACCACCCCCCCATCTGTGTGAGCCAGGCTGCCCCAGTACTTACTGGCAACAGCGTGGCTGAGGAGGTGGGGGCAGTAGACCCCAAGTCAGAGCAGAGGCGCAGCTGGGGAGGAGGCAGCAGGCCCTCAGTTGGGGCGGCAGCGTGGCCTGGGATTGACTGGGGGAGGAGAGTGAGGGCAGGCCCCAGGTTAGGGCAGGGCCTGGAAAAGGAGGGATTGGAGGCAGAGCTTGAGCCAGGGGGTGGAGCCCTACCCAGCAACACCCCTGCTATTTTTAGGGGCCCAGTGTTCAGGCCCCTAGAAATAAAAAATGGAACAGGCAGGCAGTGTTTTGGGGCCTGTTATTTTTAAGTGGTGGGCCCCAGAATGCAGTGTTCTGGCACCATTTTCTATTTTTAGGGGTCCGGGAATGTTAAGCCCCTAAAAATAGTGGGCCTTAGAACAGCGTTCTGCCATGTTCCAGCTTACTTTAACCCCTGGGAGTAGGTGAGGTGGTGGGGCTGAGTGTTGGGAAGCCAACAATCTGCTGCTACTCTTGGCTTAAGAGATGGCCTGCTAGACCTACAGCCAATCAGGCAGCCTGCTGCACTGCTAAGGCTGCCTGGGACATCAGCTCTGCTGCAGGCTGATTCCTGCCTACCCCTCTGTCAGCAAATAGGAACATTTATGTGTCTCACATGGAGGCAGGGGACTGAGAACTGATCAATTAGTATTTGCAGAGGGATCAGAAATTCTCTAATGATGGGCCCTTATAAACCTGCGAGATGTTGCCTGAGAATGGTCACATCTGTGAAGACCAACAGCATGTAGCATCTTGTACTTGATTTGCAAACAGCCACGCCAGGGAGAGGAACACTTTCATTGGCCAGGCAGAAGACAGATGTTTATGCCCCCACCCCCACCCCCACCCCCATTGACAACAACCAAATTACTTAGAAACAGAGACAAAAATTGGGGGGAAAAGGACATAAAGTTGTCAGTGCAAATATAACAGCAGCAATACCATAACCAATTAAAGCACATACAGCCCATGCAGAGAAACAGGACAAAGACGCCACTGAAGCCCATTAAACTACTGAAGCAGATTCAAGATGAATAAGATTCATCAAAGGCATCTGGACAGCTGAGCTTTGCAGACTGAATCAATATTTGCGCTTAGCTTCTCTACTTCAGCAATCTCCATCACCCTAATTCTATTACCATTGCTCCTAATACTTGCTTTATTTCACTTGAAAGGGCAAAACAGGGCATGCCTGACTGTCCTCAGGCCATCTGAAATTAACTTTTGCAGACTAAGTTTATCATCCACATTTATTTTGTTACCCCATGAGAGCTTACTAGTGATGTAAATGGAAAAGCTACTCAATCAGCTTCCACAAAACGTTTGCATGCTGAACAGTGACTTTTCTCTCCCCCAACCCAATTGAAGATGATGCTGCCTTTCCTAGCAGCAAACACCTGCTGGATAATGTACAGTTTTACCCCCATCCTGGAGTTTGCCTTTTTTCCTAAACTAAACCAAACTAAAGATTCCTCAGGTACCTTGACTATTCTTACAGTTTCTCCCTGTAGGATGCCTATGTCCCGCTCCTATTTTCCTCTGATTCAGAGAGCTATTCAATTCCTTTCATACTTGTGGGTCAAAAATAATAAATTTTACTTGCTTTAGCCAGGTGATTCAGCCAAATAGCTCTGCATCTCTGCCCAGGTTCCTAGTGCCTGACAAGCACAGTAGGAACCATTTCAGCACTGAAATTTTTCAGTGCATACAAATTTTGTCCAGCAGTGATCATGGCACACAAATCCAAAGCATAAAGATTTCATCACCTGCTGATTTCTGGCACGGCACTGTTTCTCTTGCCTGAAGATTGGGCAGTTGGGAACTTGAGTAGGACCAGGTTCTCTCAGGGCATGAAAGTACTTAAGGCCAAAGCCAGTTATGGAACATTAAATTAATTTTTAAATGGAATATTTGAAATTAGAGATGGGTTGTCGCTTCATTTATGGCTGGTGTGTACAATCTGAATTGTTCCTGTGCTCCTAGATATCAGAGCATAAAAAAAGGCTTCACCACTCCTCTCTATCATGCTGTTGGCCAGAATGACTCCTTAGCTGTGTTTCTGTAACTTCTTTCTGAGGAAGGCTGTTGGCCTATTGCCCAATCTCCTACCTGGAGGACCCATAGAATACTTTTTATCTGGTCCTTTGACTTCTCCATTGGTGGTCTTGCCCACCATGCCTTTGGCATAGCCTTCAGGTTCCTGGTGCACATGTACACTTTTCCACTGTGCCAAAGCATAGGACCCAAGGAGGACTCTAATACATACTTAGTCTTACTTGGATATTTTCATTGATATGGGTGATTTCTTTCCAGGGCACTGGTCTCATCCTTTGACACTTGGACTTTTATTATATATTTATTATTAGCACTGTGCAATGTGTAATGGAAATAGAAAATCTTGATTGTTTGATTGCCAGTTCGTATAAAGTGATATCATGGGTGATGACAGGTCAGTAAGCAAACACTATTCTGACTTATAGCTGTTTGCTGGTCAAAAACAAGCATTTCCAAACACCAATTTCATAGCATTTATTTTACCTTCATTCCCTCTATACTGAAGATTTAGACTCCCTAAAATTTTTCTTAATACCATTTAATTATATAAGGACTTAATTGCTGTGTTGATAAGTACTAAAGTTTTGTTTTTTCATGATTTTTTCCATCTCCTTTTTCATCCAAATTTGTCAGGGTGGGAATTAAATTTGTAATGTCATAGACACACCAGTCTCACCGCTCACACTAAAAGATACACATTTTGGCTTTAAAAAGAAAAGAAAAAATCCCACCAAAACTAGTAAACCCTGAACTACTCCTACTTCTAACATTAACTTTTTATTAGACTGTTAAATGCTTCTCTCTGTACACAAGCATTAATCCAGGAAAGCTCGTTGACTGAGACACCAATATTTATTAGCACAAGTGCTCCACCATAAGGAAAAACTGAGCATAATTCATTGGTTGAATCTATAAGGAAAGGCCAGACAGAACACTGTTAGCACCTACCATTGATAGGCTAGGGAGCGGCTGTTAAGGACAGCATGTAGAAAGTTTCATAAGTCGCAAGAGCAGGGAAATGTTACAGTGCAATACAATGAAACTGGAGTGTTTGTCAGGAATTCCTGTCTCACTGCATATATAAGGGACACAGCCCACCTTAGAAGTGCAGCTGTATATGCTTAAAATCCTGATTCTCCGTTAAAGCTTTAAAATAAATAAAAACAACCCAGTACAGCAGCATAAATTGGGTGGGTGTATAAAGCATAGGACAATGGGGCTGTGATCCACTACTATGCTTTAGGAGTGCGTGCCCCGCCCTGCCCCCCTTCATCTCAGACAGAGACCACACTCCCACTGCTGCATTTATGCAGGAAAACTCAAAGCAGGCTAAAAGTTGCCTTTGGAGCCCTGGCCCTCTAGGTGGAGCAGGCAGGGCTAGCTCAAGGGGCTTTTGTGCACCCCCATGCCAGCTTGTTTCTCCCTAGGGATGGAAAGGACCAGCCCAGAGGCAGGGCAAGAAAACAGCCCACTTCATGTGCTGGCCCAGGAAGGGCTGGGAGCACAGGCCTGGCTTCTGGGCCGGCCCCCCCCAACCCCAGCAAGACGCCACAGCACCCCTAAGGCAGTGGTGCCCTAAGTCACTGCCTTAGTTGCTTATGGGTTGAGCCAGCCCTGAGTGCAGGACAATAAGCAGATAAGGGATTCAGGTCCTCAAGCATGGTGGAGCACCAAACAATCTAGGGGCTCTGACTCTCAGGTATAACAAAGCAGAGCAGTCGATAGTCTCGGGCAGTGGTTCCCAACTAGTGTGCCAAGGCAACATCCAAAATGTGCTGTGAGCATCCGTGAGAGCTGGAGTTAAAGTTCACTCTCTGCTCAGTCCAGCCACATGGGCTGTGCAGGGCTGGGAAAAGACGGGTTAAAGCAAGGGGGAAAGCACTGGAACACAGTTCTGGGGCCCCCTATTTTTAAGCAGGCAGCCTTCTGGCCCCCCTAAAAATAGACAAAGCCACGAGAATGCAGAGTTCCAGGGATCCCCCTAAAAACAGCAGGAGCAGCCCAAATGCAGTGTTCTTGTGGCTCCACCTTAAGCCCAGCCAGCAGAGAGCTGCAGGAGGCTGGGAGTGTGTGCATCTCCCCCTGCAGGGCAGAGCAGCTTGTGTCAGACAGCCTGCAAACAGCCCAGGTAAGGGCTTTGAGGGGGAAGGGCTGCTGGGGGTTATGGGTGTGGGGGGGGTGTAGCAGAGGTTTGGGAGTGAGTGTGTAGCAGAGGCTGTGAAGCTGGAGTTGTGGGGTGGCTGTTCGGTTGGGGAGGTGTAGCGGGGGGTTGGAGGCCTAGTTCTGGCCCCTGAAGTGAGGGGAGGGTCCATCACAGGCAGCAGGGGGCTGGGAGGACGGGACCCACTGGGGTGGGAGGGAGCAGCAGTGGGATGAAGATTTGCCCTGGGTGGCAGGGAGCCACTGTGGAGAAGGGGGAAGTGGGTGCTGCACCATGCTCCCCTGCCCTCCCCAGGGTCCCCTGCCCCCCCAAGCCACATTTGTTCTCCCTTCCTTTCTTCTCTCTTGCAACCCATCTGCTGTTCCCCACAACTGCCCTTGTCCTCTTTTGCCACCCTTGCCCTGCTCTGCTCCCCACACTCCTGCCACTGCACACAACTCCTGACCTCCTGTGTTTTGCCACCCCTGCACTGCTACCCCTACTACCCCTCATAGGAGCATTTCCGAAACACTGTGCCATGGTCCGTGAATATTCATAAGTAATTTAAGTTAATTCAAATATTCATGCATTTTAAATGGCAGTGTGCCTCAAAAAATTTGAAGGTTGGTCTAGGGCAGTGGTTCTCAACCTTTTGCTGGTCGTGACACACTTGGTGGCCTATCATGCTTCTACAGGACACACCAACTCACTCCCCACAGGCCAAATCCAGCCTTTTCCCCAGCTCTCCGCAACACACTTACTGCTATGTGGTGAGACAGTAATGTGTCCTGACACAGTGGTTGAGAACCGCTGGTCTAGGGGCTCAGGCCCTCAGGCAGGGAGGGGCAGAAAATAATCTAGCACCCTAGCTCTGCTGGATGGTAGACCAACACAGGCTTCTTGGCCTAATGTGGGGAGACTGCCACCCCAAGGAGTGACTGGAGCGCCCCCAGTCCACTAGATCCCAGACCAGGGCCCTAGCAGTGGCAGAGGATTCTATCACTGGCTCACTGGGGATCCAAGCACAACACGTTGACCTATATTAAGATAGCAATGCAGCTGCACTATTGTCAGCTCTCCCTGGGCTACTTCCTACCTTCCCTTTGATGTGTATCTGCAACCAGGGGTTGTCATATGTGTTCCCAGGGTACACTGCCAATGGTAGTCCCAGTAGCTCCTTGGTGTCTGTGGCACTAGGCAGCTTTGCTAGGTTAGACAAGTCCTCACTGCAGCAGGAGTCCTCTCCAGGTTCCCGTTCCAGCAGCAGACAAGAGACATCATTTTCTGGCAGCTCTGGTTCAACTGAGTTAAAGGACCCATCCTTTATACTTCTAGTTCCTGTCCCACCCCTCTGCTTCCAGTGAGGTGGGTGGGGCTTTCTTGACTCTGCTCTCCAAGGAGCAGTGGTCTTTCCTGCTCAGTCTGTCAAGAGAGATCATGCTTGCTCACTACAAATACAATGATAAACAGGGCAGCAACCAGGGCAGGGCATCCAGGGCCTTGCCCCAGGTGCCACTGAGCAGCTCCATTTTGCCACTTGATCAAAGGGCGCATTTCGCGCCATTGATTCTAAGGAGGTGTTCTGCTCCAGACACGGCCCAGGCACTGAAATTCCTAGATCTGGCGCTGATAAATTCACTCTTTGATCTTACAAGCAACTGGAGGGGATTAATCCATTAAATGATTGGAAGGAACAAGAAATGTTGCTCTGTCACCTCCCTTTAAGTCAATCTCTTGTGTTCTTTCAGTTATATTAAAAATGTTGTTGTGCCAAACAGTTTAAAATAGTCACTAATACAAACATTTGAAAACCAAGTCAATTCCTCTGTTGAACATGCTACCATTAACCCCTTTATTCCTGTCTGATAATTCATTTGGCTTTCATGCATTACTTCTGGGAAACATCAATCCCTGATACTATGGCCATCTTTGTCATAAGCAATAATAAGTTCACTGCACCTGTCTAGCTCAGAGGTCTCAAACACGCAGCCCAGGGGCCGCATGTGGCCCCTAAAGCTATTTCCTGCAGCCTGCAATGACACTATTGTGACTGATATTTCTAATATTGTATGAAAAGGTTTCAGTGGTGCGGCCCTCAGGCTAATATACTAGTCCTCATGCGGCCCTCTATTAGTCCTCATGTGGCCCTTGTGGTGATTTGAGTTTGAGATCCCTGGTCTAGATACTTCTTGAGCCAATCTCTGTAGTAAATAAGAGTTGAGATTTTTTTTAAAGACATTTAGGGACTTAAAGATGCAGAGAAGCATCTTCTGTGATTTTCAAATGCACAAAGGCACCCATCATCTGAACTTTATGTACCTATACACAGTTAAAAATCTGCCCCAAGCACCTGTAACAATTTATCTCAAAGTTCTTGGAAACTTCCTTAGATGACACAGTCTCCATCACCCCTTTCTCTTTACTAGTCACAGACCTACAAATTAATCACAAGGGCACAGAAGAGTATATCAGTGACCTAAACTGAACCAGGGAATTGCCACCGATACTAGAACTACTGCCTTTGGGCAATAGTAGCTTACTCGCACCCATGCACTGCTGAAGAACTCCTTCTCCAATTCCTTTTTAGCTTTCAAATTCAGACGGGTTGGAAAAAAGTGAAAATTCCTTTGCAAAAAAAGTGTGAGGATTTGGGCAAATAGAAGGCTAGAAGCTTTCAAAGTGTCTCAAAAAAAAAAAATCCATAAACTGATTCAGTGGCAAGCAGAGTGTATGCACTGCAATGCAGTAGAACTAGGTTCTGCAGTAATCTTTCTTCCTACACAAACAGAAAAATGACTGCATCACCAGTGCCACAAATGGAACTGGGGTGAATGACTGGTCTTGGGTTCAGTCTCCTCTTCATGCACTAAGGTAGTTCTCAATAATATTGAACAGGCTTCATATACATGCATACACATAATTGGAAGAATGTTTCATCACCTCCAAGGACAATTCCCAGAGAGACAGAAGGGCAGGTTCCTGAGGGCAGGGCTTTGTTCAGTAGCTATCAACAGTCACAGGGAGAACAGAATATGGAAAGGACTGTGGGTACCTAAATGAATCCACTGCAGATTTATCAGCTCTGGAGCTCATGGAACTCTAATGACTTGGCTACAGAGACTGGCTCATGTATTCTATTAAGGAATGAACAATGGGTGACATTGCTACCCTTTAAACAGTGAAGATAGCAACAAGCTCTGTCCAAGAAGCCAAGACATTCCTATGGATGCTTGGGGAGCAGCAGCACCACTAAATTTTCTCTGTGACCCCAGACACCACAGAGGCCAATTGGGTGGGGTTTTATGGATCTTGAGGGCTGAGTGAGCAGCCACTCTGCCGTGGTTTCCTCAGCTCTTGGTAGGTTTCCAGGAATCCTCAGCCCCTGGCAGTCGGTATTCAGAGCTCTGTACAGCTCCTGGGACATCCACACATTGGGGGGGAGGGGAACCCCCCTGCTAGCTGCACAGAGTGCAAACCCTGCCCCACACAACAGAATAAGTGAGAAATTGCTGGAAGTGCATATTCTGCTTCCTAATGTAAGAGTGCATGATAGGCCAGCTTCCCCATACAATAAAACAGGGGTTCTTAACCTGGGGTGCCTGCACCCCCAGAGAGTCAAAGAGTTGTTGGAGTAACAATTTAAACAGACTGTCATAAATGTTTAATTTTACATATTATACATATATCAATCCATTAAACAACCTAAAAGCACAATCAAAATCAATAACCACTGAATACATTTTTGGTGGGGGTGCAGGGTTACCATGTATTGCTGTAGAGCAGGGGTCTCAAACACACAGTCCATCAGCCACATGCGGCCCCTAAAGCTATTTACTGCAGCCCACGGTGACACGATTGTTACCAATATTTGCAATATCATTGTATGGGAAGGTTTCAGTGGTGTGGCCCTTGGGATATCGTACTAATCCTCATGTGGCCCTTCACTAGTCCTCATGCAGCCCTCATGGTGATTTGAGTTTGAGACCTCTGCTGTAGAGGGTGCAGGGCCTCTAAAAGGTTAAAAACCCCTGAAATAAAACAAGAGATGCTAGATTATGTTGGTTGGACACCTTTTATTTAAGCCATTTTAGGCCTTGCAATAAAACAAGGAACTAGCAAGCCCATTTCTTTAGGAAGTCTGGCATGGCCAGAACTAGGTTTGTGAACAGTTTCAATAAAACTATAGAAATATTTCACACACAATCTGAATAAATATTTTAACAGGACTTCAATATCTTACGTTTATCTAGGGGGCCTGAGCAAACCCATATACAAAATAGTGAATATTTTAATAAAAAAAGAGAGAGAGAATCAAACATCTTAAATTATAACATTGGCTGGATATTAAAAAAAAAAATCTCCCTACATGACCAAGTCAGTAACAATGTAAGCAGAAAAGAGATTTCCTTCCCCTAAACTGGTCACATTGATGTTTTAACATCTTCTCCTTCTAAGAGAATGAAGTGCTCACGAAAAGTGCTGGACTGAGAGCTCTTGAGTTTGTATTTTTCTATTTAATCACAGAACAGGTACAGTCATGGGTACAAGCCCCAATATGTATCCCTCCAGACTACACAGGGCCCTCTCTAGAAGCAAGTAGTTCTGCTTCCATGCCCACTAAATTTTGACCTCTGCCAAGACTCTGAACAAGGAGCCAATTATTCTGATAGCTTTGTGTGAGTGTGAGTGATGTGGACCTCTGTCCACAAGGAACCAGACTGACAGGACTGACTGACTTCACATAGCTCAGATGGAACCTCCTTTGTCACTGTCAGTCTAGGCTGGACCGAAACATCTGACACAGCTGATCATTTGGTGAAAGGCTTTGTATCCTACCACAGATCTTCCTGAGCTGGGCATTTTAAAAATCAAACTCAAATCATACAATTTTGAAACAACAAGAATGAAATTTTAAAAGGCTCTTATAAAAAGTGCTAATCTAAATCATCATTCAAAGCAATCAAACATTTTTCTCCAAAGCACAAACCGCTTCTAAGATTGCGCTCATTCCCTCCTCACCCCACCCTCCCATCTACCCCAGGGAAATGAAGACTGCCCACCACAAATTTAATAGGTGAAATTAACTGTTACCATCATTCCTTCTACACTAAATGACACTATGTCAAACCATAAAGCCTGTCTTCACTTTGTGCCTGTATTGTAGCAGTTACCTGTGATATAAACAACTAAAATACACATTAGGGGGTACACTATAGATCAGCATTTATGAAGCAGTCACTAATTAGTGGTTGACTGTTGCACTACATTACAGTGTTTTAAAATTATTCTACAGCCTGGATTAGTCTATGAAGTTATTCTACAGTCTGAAAATTCTATTGTAGCGCTCTGACAATGCACATTGAACAAGTAATCCTCTACATGCCCATCACCATATACCATGGAGAATCAAGATACTACGGTTCAAGTAACAAATGTTTTCGTACCTCATGGAGGAAAATGAGAATGGCATGCCATTTTACATTATAAATATACTGGTGAAATTCAGGAGGCTAGACAAGTATAGAATATTCAGCAGAACAGATACAATAGAGAGAAATATAGAAACTGATATTTTGATGTCAGATGCTGATAACCCTAATGCAATCAGGGTCACAGCTGCTGCGTCTGTTTACTCTTAAGGCACATAACACATGAGTAGCAGCTAATGGATTACGAGTTCAGGTTTTAAATAGAGAATTTATAATATTACAAATCAAATCTTATAGGAAGGGTATTTTCCCTCAAATGCTTGCTGCTACAATTGACTGACCAGGTGTGAAATGTGTCATGAAAGCTGCTTGAGCTAAATCACAGGTTACCATAGAAAAATAAAAGCAAATTTTATCATCTGATCTGATAAGATCTTACCATAATCCTACTGTACACCCAAGTAACCACACACAACTCTCCTTCCTCCAGTAACATTTTTGAAGCAGTGGAGAAATATACTCTGCCACATGGACAAAGAGGAAACACTGTTGTTCCAGATTCATAAATTTACATTTTACCACCTTTGTCAGAAAAGTTTCTAGGAACATATTTACACACAGCGTTACCTCATCCTACTACAGTATTTTAATCTTGAAAAGTGAAGCACTGATATGATTTAAACTAAAATAGTAAATCATTCCTTGCAGTCGTTAAAAAACCATTTCCCAGTCCAGTTTTACCCAGTGGTCACAATAATATAACCTGCACATGTTTTTCATAGCATATTCCTTTAAGAAGCTGCATGAATTTCTAAGAGGACATTTTTACATGGTGCAAAGCAAAAAAGGTGTTTACACTATAGGTTATAACCTACATATATGTGTGAGTAAATTACAGTCCACTCAAGTGTAAATTTATAACTTCATGCAAAGCAAGAACCCAGGGAAAAAAACTGGTAGACTCCAGAAGAAATACTGAAAATTCCCCAACACGGTGAGTTGGGAGAGAGGGGGGAAAAAGTCAATATGCTCCCTGAAGAGGGATCAGAAGTCTGCATCCAGAGTGAAAACATTGTCTGTTGTTTCTGCCATAACTGCAAAGCGCTGATACTCTGAAACACGCTTCTCAAAGAAATTTGTTTTTCCTTCCAGTGAAATATTCTCCATGAAATCAAAAGGGTTTTCTGCTTGAAAGACCTGAGAAAAACAAAACTTTATTAAAATGGAGTTCCTGAAATGGCAACATGATGCACCTATGAATTCCCACATCATCATCATGATCATTAGATGTTACTTACCTGTAACTGGAAGACCTTTGAGATGTGTCATCACCCTGTGCATTACGCTCATGGGTATATGTGTGCGCTCCATTTGCCTGAAACTGATATTTTGTAGCAAGTAGTATCTGCTGATCCATATAGGAATAGTTGGTCTCCTTGTGCTTCAAACTGAATGCATCTTTCCAGTTCTTCCTCTTACCACAAATCAGAATTGAAGCAGAGAGGAAGGGGTGTGCATAGTGGAATACAGATAGGGACCACACATCTCAAAGAACCCCCAGTAAAACTTAAGTAACCTCCATTTCTTCCTTGAGTGCTGGTCCCTATACGTTTTCCACAGCTGGGTGATTAGTAAGCAGCATTCAACCAGAGGATGCAGTTGGTATGGAAATCTCTAACACTACTGTTCCCACAACTGCATCTGCAAAAAATCCTGGACTAGGACATAATGTTTTATAAAGGCGAGGCTAGAGCAGCAGGTAGCTGCCTTATAAACATCCAGTATTAGTGTTTTTCAAAGAGATGCCAATGAGGTTGCTTTTGCTTTCGTAAAGTGGGCCCTCACTCACCCTGTCTGGGAGAGTTATGACAACTAGTAACACAAAATAATATATCCAGGAATCCATTTAATGAGCCCCTGGGCTAATAACGTGTGTCCTTGCAATCACCCTGTTACAATGACAAAAATAATGTCATTCTTTGCAAATAAAAGGCTAACGTCCATCTAAGACTGA
This sequence comes from Podocnemis expansa, assembly GCA_007922195.1. NCBI lineage: Eukaryota > Metazoa > Chordata > Testudines > Podocnemididae > Podocnemis > Podocnemis expansa. The sequence continues at coordinate 18,485,625 of ML681998.1, forward strand.
GGGGTGTATATTCTTTTTCCACCTACAAACATGAGGTTTTGGGAAGAATATTGGTAAGTGATTAAATTGGTTCATGTGAAACTCTGAAAATCAATTTAGGTGTAAATGAAGGGGAAACACTCTGTGAAAGTAAAAAAACAAACAAGGAGTCTGCAGCACTTAAAGACTAATTTATTTATTGCATGGGCTTTCATGGGAAAAAAATCCCACTTGCTTTGAAGATGGAGGAAACAAATTCAGGGGAGTGTAAGTCATGGGATCAGTTCACACTAACAGCAAATCAAAGCAGTTGTTAAGATTCAAACAACTGTTTCCCAGTGTATCAATCTTAACAACTACTTTTGATTTGCTGAGTTGATGAGTCTAGAGTCACCCCCTATGAAACCTACAATCTTTGTGAAGTCCAAGTGGACTCTTCTTCATTTACACAGATCTCCCCCATAATATAAGAGGTTCACAGCCTGGGACTCCTGGGTTACTCTGCCTCTGGCCAGCCATCCAGATACAGGAAGATGGTGTAAGCCATTGTGCATCATCTGGGCTGCCAACACTGAAAAAGCTTTCATGAAGACCTTGGATGCCATCACCAGCTGATGAGTACTCTAATCAGCAGGGCTCATGTCCTAACATGAATCTTTACAACCTTCTGTCAGACTGGTGAATATTCACAAGAAAGGAAGCATTTTTCATGATGAGGGCTGCACACCATGCACTCTCCTCCGAAGAGGGAATTATTGATGCCAGTGTTGCCACACAAACTTTGCTTTGTGAATAAATATGCTTAGTTGGCACACACTGAGAATTAGTCTCCATCCTCCAGAGGGCGTTGACACTGGCCCTACGGGGGTTGTTCAGGGGAAAAAAGCTTTCCAGTGACAGTGCATGGAGACGCATGCACAGGTATAGGAGAATGGATATGCAGCGACTCGAAGAGAAGAGGAAAAGAGTTTGCCTCCTGACAAAGAATCTCATGACATGGGGAAGTGAGTCAAACTCAACTGGAAACCTGAGCATGTGATCTCTCGTATTCACTTGTCTGTTACTGTCCTCCAGTTGTGTTTGAAGGGGCAGCAGCCACCAAAGGTATGTGGGGCAATACAGCATGACATCAGTACCATCATGCGATTCTCAGATCACTCCATCAAACAAAACCTTGGAAAAGCTGGGCAGTGGTTGCAGAGTTTGAGGAAGCCACATACTTGGATCTTTGAATCCTCTGCCATTTGCGAGGTGCCTCATAAGGAAACTGGTGATAAAATATTGAAGGTATTAGGGAGGAAGTAGGAACTGTAGTTGCTAGTGGTGTTCCCTCTCTGGGGCCAGAATATAAATCCTGTCCTAGAGCCCTTAAGAGAGCATAGTGATTCACTGCTCGTCTCACCGAAGAGATTATGCTCAAAGGGGAAGTCCTCAGTGATATTCTGGACCTCCCAGAAGAACTACAAGAAATGAAGTCATGTGATGGTTCCAGCTGCAGTATCAGCTGTGTCTACTGCTGCTTGGAGTAATGACCTAGCCACCAACCTACCTTCAGCAATGAGAGCTTTGAACTGAGCTCTGTCTTTGTGGGGAAGTTTGTTTCTGAGTTCCAGAAATTTATAATAATTTGTAAACTTATACTTTGTTAACAGTGCCCAGTAGTTAGCAACTCTGAACTGGAGACAAGCAGATGAAAATACTTTACTCCTCACAAGGTCAAAGAATACAGTGCCTTTGTCAATTGCAAAAGCCTGTGTCTACTGTATCCTGCACCTCTCTGTAGCCACCTGCACCACTAAGGAGTTGAATGCTGGGAGGGTGAATAAGAACTCTAGCCTTTTAGTTATCAACAAATGGAGTTTTTCCAGCCCTTTTTGGTGAAGAGAAGCTGATGGCTGGGGTATACTATACATGGAAGGTTCCAAAATGGTCTTGTTGCCCTACCATGGTCAGAGGGTTACAAGATCTCCAAAAGGACATTTTGTGTGCCCTGAACTTCCTCAAGAGACATCTGGAATTTTGCTGTGACCCTCTCAAACAGCTCCTGGTATTGCCTGTGCTTATCAGGAAGGAAAGCAGACTGTGGAGCAGCTGCCTCATTAGGTGAGGAGGATGACACACCCATTGGGACAAGTTGATCCAACCTGACTTCTTCCTCCATAAACTCCTGTTGCTCCAGTTGGTAATCGCTGGGAAAAGAGGTGCAATCCAATTCTCACATAAATCCAGGATGTCTGTTATATAGATCTCATAGACCAATAGGAAGGCCCAATAGGCTTGGGATTAGAGAGAGAGTACAAGGCATAAGGTACCAATGGTCCCTTGAGAAACTGTAGCCAGGAGGCAGAGGGGTCTCAAAGACCTCCTGTGGATTGTCCATGTTTGTCTCCCTTGGGAAAAAGGTTACCTTGGAGTATTAAATCTATCCAATGAAAAGGTAGGCATCCATTCTACGAGTAGTACCAGTGGTACCACTAGAAGAATTCTCTAACTTGTGGATGTAGTGGGAGAGGATCCTCTTTTCCTCAGAGGGCTTTCTTCTGCTAAGGATGTGTGTCTAGAAGGACTGGCCCAACAAAAGAGGCAGAGCTAAAATATTCTCCAATGGAGATAAGTTTCATTTCTTCCTCAAGTTCAAAGAGTCCCTGTGCTGGGGACTGATAAATACAGAACATCCAATGGTCTTGTACTCAAAGCATCCCATTAGGAGTGTACCAGAATCACTGAATCCCAGTGGTTGAGTGAGGAACTCCCAAACAGGGCCAGTAGGTGCTTTTGGCCTGTGGAATGGAATCGGAACCAGAACTGTTGAATCGTTCTTCCTCTGCAACCTTTCTTGGACAGAAGGTTTCTGCAGATTTAATTCTTAAGGACTAGCAAACAAGAAATCACCCAGTATGGACCAAGACAGGGAGGGATCCTTTCATGCAGAGGCAAATCTTTATGATGATTTCTCCTTATGCCTGCAGTCACATTCCCTACTCTTGTGAGAGGGTTTCTTTAATGTGTTTCAACTTCTACTCTGGAAATTGTACTTGTTAGGGCTGCTGTACAGAGGTCCTCTCCACCCTAGATCCATCTGGAGTCTCATGGACTGCTCCATAAGGTGCTTTCAAAGATGGAGCTCTTATCTCTCACAAGTCTGAGGAGGGAAGGAACAGCAGGTGCTGCAGCTGAGGGTGATGTGAGCTTCTCCAAGTCAGCAAAGGCAGTGTTGATGCTCACTGCTGTCAGAGAAGAAAATGGGGCAAGAGATACATGCTCTTAAACCCTCAGACTCTTGGTGCAGTCCTTTTCCAAGGGAAAGAGCTCCTCAATGCAGAGAAAACTAAGTTAATTTTACTACCCGTAAAACACACAAATGCTAACTCCTTAAAAACTATTTACAATATATATTTACATATACTGAAAGCAGAGGCAGATTAAAGTGGATACCGAATTCCAATTCAGACTGTGCAGTGGTAAAAAGGAACTAGAGCGGCATTGGTCTATGCTGCCCTTTATGCCCCTAGCTTGAAGCATAAGGAGAGCAACTGTGTATGTGAGGACCAGAAGATAATAGTTTCTACAAATCTCCAACCTCAGGCACTAAGGCACACATAGGTAAAGCCTTGCACGGATACAAATAAGTGGATCCGTATCCGACCTGCATCCGCAAGAAATGGCCTGCAGATATCCGTGTTGTATCCGTGGATGCGGATACAATGCGGATATCCGCATATTTGCAGGGCTCTAGCTCTGTGCAGATAAAAATATGTGGATCTATATCCAACCTGCATCCGCAAGAAATGGCCCACAGATATCTGTGTTGTATCTGTGGATGTGGATATAAAGCAGATATCTGCAGATTTGCAGGGCTCTACACATAGGGACTAGCACCCGAAGAAGCAGCACCCATTTACTGGTGATTTCCTTTGAGATTCAGTAGCTTCTCATAGGCAATATCTAGATTGGTTCTCTCCTCCTCAACCCATCGGCCCAGGCAACCAACACTCACCAAGGAAGCATGAAATATCTCAGGAAACAAGACGAAGTAATTTCAGAACAGATTTGATTCTCACTCCACTTAACCAGTGCAGTACCCATGTTTATGCCCTGAGAGCACCATTCTATCTTGTATATTGATTAATTTTTTTTTTTTATACTTCGGGTTTGTATGTATGAATGCATGTAGCACAAAAAAAATTATGCAACTGACACTGCAGATTTTAATTTTTCTGCATGTAAACAAACATTTTATCCTCAGAAAATATCAACTGTCATCATCATAAAGAGATCTCCGTTTTCCTCAAACTCTCTCAGTTACAATATTTTTCAAAAACAAACAAGCAGTCTAGTGGCACTTCAAGTCTAACAAATTTATTTATTGCACGAGCTTTCGTGGGAGAAATGTCATTTTGGCCACCCAAGAGGTGACTCCTGTGCAAATCAATTTGTCAATCACGTGCAATGAACGTGAACAGTTCTGTTTCATTATAGCCATGTAGAACGAGAGCTCCTGAATGCATCACAGACAGGTAGCCTTTGGTATGGAGTGGGGATAGGATTTACCCAGGATCCCCATGGGGGGGGGGAAGAGCCCCCCCACTGCAGTAGGGTGGATTCCAGGACCTAGGGCCAGACTGGGGTTGCTTGACCTAGCTGACTGTTCTGAATCTCCCTGCCACCCACCAGCATGTTACATACATGGGCCAGCCAGAGCAGGAACCACTCCACCAGGAGGAGCCATTCGTTGCAGCTCCAGCCAGCCAGGTGAGAGGGAGGACACACAGGATGAGGGCCCCAGCAAGGATCAGAGGGGGGCAGCAGGGGGCTGGTGGTGAGAGAGAGGGACGTGGCCAGGGGCAGACCGACAGCGGGGGGCAGGGGGGGGAGCGCACACACACTCAAGGACGCGCAGGCCAGGGGATGGGCGGGAAGCAGGCCAGCAGGATGACTCAAGAGGAGGCTGCGGGAGTCCTTTGGAGCAAAAGTCAAGGATGAACACACAGCCTCCCTTGCCCCTTGGTACAGTGTGACATGGTATTGGGGGCCACATCATTGACTTTTGCCCGAAGTCCCCAGATCACTAAGATCACCCCTGCCAACACACACTTCCAGTTTAAATCCCAGAATTAATTACAGAGCAACACTGGCTAGAGAAACAATGGCTTCATCTCTTTCAAATAATGAAGCCACATATTAACGCTGTTCATTTTATGAGACAGAAGAATGCCCAAGTACAGTACTGTAGTCCACGCCTGCAGTAAGTTAGCACTGCACACAGACAGCTTTGCTTAGCCATTGTAACAGGCCAGTATTTCCTTGAAGCTTCATTTCTCTCCAGTTTCTTACCTTAGAGAACCCAAGCTCTGTAAGTAACCGGTCTGCCACAAATTCAATGTACTGCTTCATCAAAGCGCAATTCATTCCAATCAGCCCTACTGGTAAAGCCTCTGTTAAAAACTCCTGGAAATTAAAACACAACAGTGACATTTAAAGAAGAAACAGTGCAACTTAAGGGGAAGAATGGTACTTAACTGTTAGTGATATGTCAGTTTGTGATCCTTCTATGAAATCAGAGAGGTTTCTTGCACCAGAAGAAACACAGCAAACGTTTTCCTCCTTTGATCATCCTCTGGCAACTCTTTATGCTGTTGAAGAGTCACTGAGAATTTTTACTGGTGATTTTACTGTGGGGCACATCCAATTCTAACTACAAATCAAAGTTTTGCCATTGAGTTCAATGGGAGCATGATCAAATCCTATGTGCAGCAACATAAAAATCTTACCTGTAGGTAAATGTGACATGAAAGAGAAAACCTACCTGGGCCAGCATTATCTTGTACTAAAAAAAAAAATCATATTCTCAGTGACAAGCAGGAGTACCAAGAAACCGATGATAGGCGGTGTGTTAGAATTGTACAGTGGTGCACACGTGCAGATCAGTCATTTATTAGGAATTCTACCAAGAACTTCACTGTACATGAAAACCCTCTTCTGCCACCAGTGACATGGTACAGATCAGTCTTGTCTGCTCACCTGCTCGATTTCAACTGCATTAACAATGATCTCCTTGACCCTCTCTTCTGAAGGCTTGTTCACTAAATAATGAAATATTAGGCAAGCAAAGTCACAGTGCAGACCCTGAAACACAGAAGAAAAAGAAAGTTTAGTTCCTCCTGCCCCTCATGATCTGCTATAATTTAAAGCCTTGTACCTCATGACTCTCTCTCTGAAATAAGTAAGCTTCCTAACTTCTGCTTCATGGCAATATCGAAGTAATTGTATTTATCAAACTTTAGAAAGTTCATCTACACTCATCAATACTGGATGCAAACAGAACTATTTAAAATCTCACAAATTATTATGTTGAAAAACAGGTGAAAGGATAAAGCAGTTGACTTTTTCTTCAATTTGCCAATATTAAATATTTTTGGACAATCCTTTAATAAAAAGGGTATGTACATAGAATCAAATTCAGTTCCATCCTCATGCTATAGATGTCTTTGCAGACATGCAATAGTACTGAATATCACAAGTACAGATTTGTGAACTCTTATAGTGTTATGATACTTGATTATTTTTAAGATTTTTTTCCTCCTCATGTGCACACAGGTATCTTGCAGAGAGGAGGTGGTTAATTTAACAATTAGTGGTATCAAATCTAAAACTGATAAAAATAGTTTTTCATGCAAAATGCAGTTATAGTCTGTAGATGCCATTGTCACAAATATTCATCAAGGATGCTAGGAATAAAATAAGACAATGAGAACATTGAAATACAACAATGAAAATTAAAATAAACCAGCCAACCAAGAGTTTTGGAAGGGTTACAAACCCTCATAAGTTAACCTCACAAGGATGGATGTTGCAAAGAAATTTTCCCCTGGGAATTTTATTTCTTAACTGCCTCCTTTGAGGATTTCTTGCACACTACCTTGGTTCAGCTGTTGATGGCCACTATCAGAAAACGTATACTGCACTAGGTGGAGTGTTAACATGAGCCAGTCTCGTTCTTTCATTATTTTACCAAACATTTACAAAGATGGTTGCAGACTTTGAGTCTCTCCCCCTTAAAAGAAAACTGCTGTTTGTGCATCCCCCATATAGCCATATATTAGGCAGTGCCCACAATCTAAGTAGGTGCATCAGAAAATAATTTGCATTTTCTTTTCTTTATTGGATTTTATATTGCTGGCTTATAATTTTAGTTCCCTGTTTCAGACTGAGCCTTTTTCAATGCAGATACTTTGTGCACTTTGTACTTTTACTGCAATGTCTATTCAGTTACAACTATGCACTTGGAAACTGAACTGGAAAAGTACAGGGGGGTTTTGGTGCTGAATGACATGCCAGGTTAGAAAAGATGGACCTACTGTACTTGGGCATCATACACCCATTAACTGTATGTATGTTTTATAGAAAATTTCTGCTGAAAACCACATACGTATTGACTTCATGGGAAAAGTTACAATGACTTCTAGGACTAGAAGAATTTGGATTAATTAGTGGCTATGAAGTAGAATTTATTTTCCAAAGCATTAAAGCCTAAACTATATCTTGATGTGTTTTCCAGGCCTATGTGTCAACAAATGGCTTTCTTTATTCTGTCATCATAATGCAGCTTCCTTCTAAATTGGAGTAACAAAAGTCATTAACTATTTTCCTTGTAATGGAATGCTTTGCCTTCTCAGACCAATGCCAGTAGATTCAACAATTGCTATGTTGAAAATTAATCTGTCCTTCAATTTCTATAGTGCTTCAGATTTTAAATACAGTATTTTTTTTCCCCCACAACAGCATCTTAACTGTGCATAGTGCCTTCCACACAGGTCCCACCACTGAGAAGCCATCACTACACTATATCATTAGGAGGGTGCAAGAGGATGTATATTACTACAGTGATTGGTATATTCAATGCCAGAAAGATTCTAGCAAGTGACTTATAATATATTTGTAAGACTACACCTACACTTTTTATCTTAAGTAATATTTTAAGTGAAAAAGCTTTCCCTACCAACAGGGCCAGTAAGATAGACCGGCAACAGCTACTCTCCACAAGATACAGTATGTTTACAGTAGGTTACTGAAGGAGCAAGAAGGGGAGCAAGGTCAGCCACTTCTATAGAAATATTCCAGTCGTCGGACAAAGCACTGTAGAAAGTCCAGTACAAGTACTGTGTTCTGTAACTGGAAAGAGCAAGGGAAGGAAACAAGGCCATCTGTACCATCCACCACCTGAGTGTTGTGGAAGAAGCCAGTGCAAAGCCAATGCAGTTTGAGGCTCATTATACACTAGAACCCTAAGATGAGGAAGCTGCATCTCCACCATAAGCTTAGGGGACAGAGGGTGCACTACAGTACAACAGGTACCTGGCTACCCCTGGCTTGCAGAACAGTCCAGGACACAGACACGGACATGGACACCCCCGCCCAATGCTGGCTATTGACTTCTGCTGCCTTCAGTGTGGGAAGTTAGGCACTGTTCAAGCTCAAGTCTGCTCCTTCCCAATTATTCACTGTCACTTTGTTTCTTGTGTCATGTGTCCACAGTTCGTTCCATTTCTCTTGTTCACACTGTGAATTTGAATTTTTTTTTTCCATCTTATTTCTGTGCCTTTTAAAATGGCTTACAGTGAATAGTTTTATTCAGGATGCTGATTTTCTTGCTGAGGAACAACGAGGTACATAATCTTTCCTACATTAACTTAACACTGGTTGAGTGGTAATTTATTTCTCAACTCTATTTCTACCCCTACCCCCTTTAAACTTTTTAAAGATAGCTGGCCCCTTCACAGGATTTCAGTCCTGTACCTGTTCAGTTTTGCAGATTGAGGGCTACATGCTGCAATGAGTGTAACAGCATCTATCGATAGAGTTAGTGGGTCTTCCCTGTGCTGTCACCGTTCTGTGCCTGCTTCATTGCCTCAGCCAATATATGGCTGAACCCCCACATATGAGAGAGGACACTGTAGGTGTGGCTTGTAATTAATGGGCAGGTCAAGTCAACCAGTTCCTTCCCCCAGTCCAGATGCTGCACCTGTCTACATAAAAAGGTCTGGTGGAATCCTGTTGCATATATCAATGCAAGCTGGATTTCAGACAACTGACACAGGTCTTTGCCCTCCTCCTGCCCCATCAGCAGTATTATGTCAAAGTAGCTTCACTTTACCTGGCAACTCATGCACTCTGCCTTAATGGATTTCCTCTTCCTTCATTGATGTCTGCTTTTCTCCACCTTCTGAACCCACTTACCAACTTTCCCCCAACAAAAACCCACCTCTTCACAGCACCTGATGCAGTCCTTCCTTTCCTCTCCCACCACTGCTCACAGAGGTGGCTAAAGTCTTGCTCTAACATGCAAGGCTATGAGGTTCCACCGAAAGTGTGGGCAGCAGCTCTAGGGGAAGCTCTCTCTGCCTCCTATCCTTGGTTTGGGGATTCATTGTGAGACCAGGCATGCAAAACTCTGAGTCAGAGGAGCATTCTTGCTCCCCCCATACCCCCAACAAATGTAATGTTCCACATATTACCTCATCTCGACTAATGAGCTCATTGGAGAATGTCAGTCCAGGCATCAGACCCCTCTTCTTCAGCCAAAATATAGCAGCAAAAGAACCTGAGAAGAAGATCCCTTCCACTGCAGCAAAGGCAACTACCCTCTCCCCTGTAAGAGACAATACACTGGCAGTTAGATTCAGATAAATCAAATGCTTGCTTCTAGTTTGTTCAGGTGCACCTTACATTAGATAGACTTGTACTGGGCAATACTAAATGACATCCACATGTCCATATTTTGTCTTCAGTCACTAGGAATCCCACCACATGACATGTGTGCACATACACCATTTAACCACCAGTGAAATGCAGCCACTACTGGGGTGAAATGGGACAGCTATTAAGAATGTACAACACATCAAAGTTTAGAACAGGAAGAAAGGAAAAACAGCACATCCAACCAAAAGTAAAGGGAGAACTTAGGAAGTAACAGTTTAATTTCCCAGACTGAAATCTGGCCTAGACATCAAGTGTCATCCCTGCTTCCACCTAGAAGATGGCTTAGTGACTAACTGGGGGAGACAAATTTCCTACATGAGTTTAACCTCCTGGGCTCTCTGGTTCCCATATAAAGTGGAAAGCATTTTTCTACCTGACAGGAGCAAAGCAGGATGCAATTCATCCAGATTTGTAAAATACTCAGCTTTCTATAGCTTCTTACATGCAGAAATCAAAGCATTATTACTCTGACTCTTGCAAAAACTGCTGAAAATCTTTAATGACCACAAGTGATCTGAATCTGTCTTATGCCTTTGTATAAAAACAGCATCTCCCACCTCCCATGACCTGCTAACACTGCAGAAGTTACTGATATTAATGTCAAAGAATGCCACCTATTGTACTGCCAGCATCACTTCTTTAACATCAGGAGTGCTCCTTGGAGATGTCTGTCCAGGTAATGATTAGCTCTAAGGCTGTTGAGCTTCTGAGATTTAACAAGTTCACAGCCCAAGGAGTTATAGCTGTGAATGCAAATCCATATACTGAGAGGCTTAACAGGCATTAGTGTGTGTGTGGGGGGGGGGACACGGACGACTACAAGTGCAGCAGATTTAATATAATCTCAACAGCCAATAGAGCAACATTTAATCATTTTTCTTATGTTCAAAACTCATCAGAAAAATTTAATCTTAAAGGCCTAATCAAAACTGAATTTATGGTGAAATTTTATGAAGTACCATACTCTGAAATCCACATTAGCAGCAGATATATTCATACACAGAGTCATTACAACTAACCACTAAAGGAATTAGGAATGTCTAAGAATTTTCAAATCTAACAGAAAAATTCTTACTACATAACTTAGATGCAAAAAATTTCATTTTCCTTGTCTAAACTTTTAAGATGTGCTCACTTACAAATGCTCCATTTTAGGAAATACATCTGCATTTGGAACAATGGAAATACAAATATTAATTTTGTACTACTTAATGCTTAGATGTCCAAACAGGCTAATCTCTTCAGCAGCCACTCATCTGAAATGCTTCCACTGCACTTTTAGAACATAGGTTTAGTGTGCTGCACAGGAAGAATTACTCTTTGAACTGGTCAGCTTCTTTCAACAGTTTTCTCTTTGTAACAGAGGAAGCAAAGAAACCAGAAAGACAGACAATGGAAGTCAAGTTGGGTCACTCAAAGGAGGGTGTAGAGCAGGGCCTTCATGGACTCCAGGAAACAAAGCTAAAGAGAAAGACAACTTACACAATTCTAGTAATCAAGGAACCTGCAAACCAAGCAATGGAACATATAGGGGGTGGAGAGTGGGGTGGCTGAAAGGCCAAAACAGAGGAAGGATATGTTTCATAATAAAAGCAAAGGAGTCTTGTGGGGCTTAAAGACAAACAAATTTATTCATTGCATGAGCTTTCGTAGGAGAACATCTCACTTCGTCAGACGCTTTAAAGAGGGAGAACTTACAGAATTAGATGAAAATAAATGCAGGGGAGTGTCAGACATGGGATCAGGTCACACTGCAACAGCAAATCGGGGCATTTGTAAGGATTCAAACTCGAGGAAACAGGACACAGGGGGAGGGTGAAGTCAAATTACCTGTTATAATGTGAAAAGAATCCATAGTCACGATTCAGCCCTGCTTTCACACAATCTAATTTGCATATTAGTTTGATTTCCGCTGTTTCTCTTTGAAGTCTTGATTTTGAAAATCAATGGGACATCAAGACTTCAAAGAGAAACAGCGGAAATCAAACTAATATGCAAATTAGATTGTGTGAAAGCAGGGCTGAATCATGACTATGGATTCTTTTCACATTATAACAGGTAATTTGACTTCACCCTCCCCGTGTCCTGTTTCCTCGCGTTTGAATCCTTACAAATGCCCCGATTTGCTGTTGCAGTGTGACCTGATCCCATGTCTTACACTCCCCTGCATTTATTTTCATCCAATTTTGTAAGTTCTCCCTCTTCAAAGCGTCTGATGAAGGGAGATGTTCTCCTACAAAAGCTCATGCAATGAATAAATCTGTTAGTCTTTAAGCCCCACAAGACTCCTTGCTTTTTTTGCTTTACTAGACTAACACAGCTGCCCCTTTGGAACTTGTTTCATAATGTAACCATTACCCTGCAGTGAACAATGTGAGGGAAGGATTAAGGAAGAGGATCTATAATGAGTCTTGAACCACCATTGTATTTGCAATACCCCTTTAATCACAAAAACTATTTGTAATACATTCTGTGCATTAGCTAGACGGCATGATGATTCAAGCTGTTTCCACACACAACAGAGCCATGTTTTCCACTTCACATTCCCTTCCAGCCAAAAAATATACACCAGAATATTCCTCACAGCATTGGTCCCTCAAGATTTAATCATAAAAGCCTTGTGCTAGTTAACGCCTCTGTGAAGTGTCTCAAGGCAGGCTCTTCCCCTGGTGTTCAAAAAGCAGCTTGTCTGAATAAGTAAAATCATCTCTATGTCTGCACTATCAAGATCAGTGTAGAATCTCAGCTGAGCAGGATCAGCTGCATCACACAGAATACATAATAAAGTGAAGCTGAGCCCTCAATATGGGGTTACCAATTATTCTCTTGTGACACCTATGAAGTCACTTAGCCCTTTACTTCACCACTGTGCAATTCCTGGCACTACCTCTTCTAGAGCTTCAGTCAGTCTTGGTTTACATAAATCTCAATTATGACACTCCTTTACCTAAAGCAACCAATCAGGGCACTGAGTCCTATCCCTGCCAGACAACTGAGGAGAGCAGAAAGCACTTACCACTAGCCTAGGTACTAGTGTCTTTCCTGTGCACAATGGTAGCTAGGAAGATACATGCTACAATACATTAATATTAGGATACAGAATGTGCACCTCTCCACTCCACATCAGAGAGACCATGGTGCAGACTGGTGAAGCTGCGACCTCTATGGCCTGGTTCTAGAAGCACAGGCTAGAAATCAGAATGTTTCTAACTATCAGAAGAACAAGATTTTGGAACAACCGCCCCATAGGCACAGTGGGGGCAGAAAACCCAGCCAGTTTCAAGATGATGATAAATTTATCAACAGCATTATATGACAGAGTTGCCTGCAACAGCAGGAAAGGAGACTATGATCCAAGCGACCTCTTCATGTGATGCCCCAGAATTCCCTCCTGGCGCCACATCTTTGCCCTACCCTTGGGCCATCCCTTCCTCTGCCTTTCTCCCTCCTATACTACAGTGCAATCTATACCCCATTGCCTTCACTCCCAAATCCTCCCCACCAACCTACTGCCTCCATAGAAATGCATATTGTATTTTAAAGCACCCTAATAATGTACACAGATATAACCCCAGGTCTCCAGAAATGATAAGATCTATGCTTTAAACTCTGGCACCTTTGCCACCTTAAGCTCACACACAGATCATCTGAAAAAAGAAAAAAAAAAAAAAAAAAGGACATTCACTTTTCTACTCCAATGAAAGAAATGAGTGCCATCTGCTGGTTTTTAGCAGATGCTCATATGAGGGAAAAAATTAAAAAACAAAACAGCTTGTTTACTATAATACAGTAGTTCAACCCTAGAAAACTGAATATCCTTAAAGCTAATGATTAAATGCAGTTATCAAAAAACATACAGCAAGATTTCTTGCTGAATGTCAACTGGCTGGCTCTTACATATTGAAATATGTAACAAAGGTTTTACTCTACTCATTGAAAAATCTCAAATCAGAAGCATCTATTTCTGAATGCTCCTGGAAAAAAAAAAAAAAAAAAAAAAAAAGTTGGGCTAATGGATGTCTTTTTACCCTCTAGCAATCACTCTGCACATAAAAGAGACAACAGGGTCCCGCTGTACTTCAGAAGGAACGTACTAAGCAACCAGCACGTTTAGAGCTAGTGTAAAATTTGTGCAACAAACTCCTGGCAAATGTATCTGGAAAAAAGAATGAAAAAGTTTACAGAAAATACAAGTTTCCAAAAACATGCAAATAAGGTACAAATACCTATGTCATAACTGGCCAAGGCAGCTCTACCTGCAGCTGGCAGGAATGGAAACAGTTCCCGTCCACAGCTGACATTTGGAATTTGACTAACAGTTCTCAATAGTCTCACTGAAATATTTTCAGCAAAGCCACCAATAATCACCACATGGTCCAATTTTCACCAAAAAATCTAACTTGGAATGATCTGTTTTCCCTCTCCAAATGCATAGCATAATCTTTACCTTACTATTTATATCAAAAACAAGAGTGTCTACAGTAGCTAATCAAACCACTTCTCTCATCAGCAGGAAGACTTCATTTTCAGTCAGAGTGGAAAAGTGCTTGGACATGCTCGCACACCCAAAGTGTTATCTGATGCCATGTTAAAGTCATAATTGCCTTCTTATCCCATATTCATAACACAGCCACCCATCAGATCTTTTACAACCATGACCCCATCATGCCTTCACATTACCGCACACCATTATCTCAGGATTTAGACTTGAAATTAGATGCAGGTTTCTAACCATCAGAGGAGTAAAGTTCTAGAAAAGCCTTTCAAGGGGAGCAGTAGGTGCAAAATACCTAAGTGGCTTCAAAGCTGAGCTTGACAAATCAACGGAGAGGACAGCATGATGGGACAGCCTAGTATGCAGGGGTGTCGCTGGCGCCTGGCACACAAGGCATGTGCCCCAAGTCCCAGCACCAGTGCTCCTGCCTCTCCTGGCCTGGTCCCAGGCCAGAGATCTGGGGCCTAACTGCCAGCAACAGTGCCTGCCTCTCCCAGCCCAATCCTCGGCTGGGAATTCAGGCCAGGCTGCCTGCAGCAGCACCCACCTGTCCTGGACCCATCCCCATCCCTGGCCGGGGATCCAGGGCCAGGCAGGTGGTGGTAGGAGCCCAAGGCCGGATCGGGCTCCAGCACAGAACTGGGGCTACAGGGGGCGGGGCCGAGGCCCCGGGTCTTTCACCAGGGCAGCGACGCTCCTGCTAGTATGACTGACTGATCTCTGACTACTGCTTGTAGATATGCCCATGGGATGAGATAGGAAGTCTGATGAGACAGGTTCCAAGTTATTAGAGAGAATTCTTTCTTTAGTGACTCTTGCCCACATGCTCAGGTTTAACTGACCGCCATATTTGGCATCAGGAAAAACTTTTCCCCCTGGACAGATTGGCAAGGGCTCTAGAGGTTTTTCACTTTCCTCCATAGCATGGGGCACAGCTGACTTGGTGGATTCTCTGTTCCTTAAAGTCTTTAAGCCATGATTTGAGGACTTAAATAACTCAGTCACAGGTTTATTACAGGAGTGGGTGGGGGAGGTTCTTCTATAGCCTGCATTTTGCAGAAGGTAAAACTAGATGAACGTATTGGTCTCTTCTGACCTTAGAATCTATGAACACTCATCTGAAATTTTTTTTTTTTTTAGATATAACATTTGGCTTGACACTCGAGGCACATGTAACTCCTAAATTCTGAAGAAATTCTGCTCTGGAAGTTTGCAGTTCAGATGAGGAGAACTGCCCCTTGTTAATATGAAGCATACATAGTGAAATCACCTAACTGAAAAGCTACATACCAAAAGTTGATTTTCTGTCTGATATCCACCTCAAGGCCCAATCTGCTTTCTTCTTGACACAAGGCATTGTTTCAATTGCATTAAATAAAAATTCTCTATGGAACAAAACAAAGGAAATATTACGAACATTTATTTATATTATTTCAGTGCCTAACAGAGCCTGCTGAGATTGGGACCCCCACTGTACTAGGCACTGAACAAACACAAAGAGACAGTCTTAAATTGTAAAAACTTTGAGGTAAACAGAGAGGGAAAGTGACTTAAACCAAGTTCACACAGCAGGTGTGTGGCAGAGCCAGGTTTCTCAACTACCCAATCAGTGGCCTATCTACTACGCTATGCTGCATCTCACATTGTGAGCCAGATGACCAGCTTCTGCTCAGGGAGCCTTCCTGTGCAGGCCTCACACAGGAACCAGGGAGTTTCAGTCCCCGTGCTCCCTGGAACAACTGCTGGTTCTGGCTAACACTGCTAATTACCACACCTTCTCCCCACCCCACCACCACCCCCAGCAGAGGGAGAAGCTTACAAAGGGACACAGTAGCCACCTCCCCACCATCCATGGGCCATCTAGTTCCAGGAGGCAGTGTTTCCCCAAAGCAAGATACTACCCTGGAACTGAAGTGCTGCATGACTCTTGCTACGACACCACAGTATCTCCATGCATCTGCAGCAACCGACTAACTTTTTAAATTATTATTAAAATAAGAAACAGTCTCTTGCTGATGTACAAGGTGAAACTGATAATCAGAAGCCATGGCACATCAATTCATGAATAACTGGCTAATGTAGTTTTAAAGGAACATTTTGAAAAATATTAGCAACTATCAAGTTATCTGGAAGTCAAGTGATAGATAGCATTTATTACCAAACCCAAACCAGTAAATAGCATTAAACTCCTCAGACAATCCATAACTGAGCTGAGATGCATCAAGAACTCAGGAACTGCTGAAGGTGTGAATATTTTTTACCAATGTTGCATTTATATTACACTACACAAATATTAACTAGCCACTCAACACTCCTGTGAAGTATTATTATTGTTGTTATTATTATTAAACATCATCATCCATTTTATAGATGAGGACTACAGACCAGGAATTCTTAAGTGACTTTCCTATGGTCACTCAATGAGTGACTATGGGAAAAAGACAGGTGCTACAAGATTAGCCCTCTAAACCGCACAGCCAGTACTGAGGTAATATATTCAATGGCTTTGCAATAACTTTGAGAATTACCGTTTCTTGGGATCTTTGATGTAAGTGTCTATCAGCAAACTGTACATCTCCGAGTGAACGTTCTCAATTAGAATCTGAAAGCCATAGAAACAACGAGCCTCTGGGATCTGCACTTCCTGGCTAAAACGTTCCACCTACCAAAAAAAGCCAAAACACAACACTGTTAAGGCATTAGCACTGCATGAGAGAGCACTTCCAAGACCTAAGATGAACAAAGGCAACCCCCTGCCATGGAGAAAGGATGGAAGCAGCTGGATTGCAAAACTTCACAAACATGCATGCAAACAGCTGAAAGATTGTGGAATTATTCTTTTGGGAAAGAAAGTGAAATAAAGCTACTTTATAAGACATATATACACAACTGTAATCAAGAAATTTGCTGTACAGATACTGAAGGCAGACAGGAAAATACTGCAACACTGAAAACTTCACATTGCACACAATATCAAACCAAAATCCTAAGTCTAAGTAAAATGAACCTCACAAAATCTTGTCATACTGAACATATGCCTCTCTCTCTTCACCCTTGCACCTGCACCTATCACATACTATAATGAATTCCTTAGATTTGTGCCTTGCATAATGTCTAGGTTGGGCCATTTACAGTCCCCCAGCACTGATGGTTTAAGGTCAGGTATCTTGCAGCACAGCACAACTATAAATGGCAAATTCATATCACCAGTAAGGGGAGATCCATCACCTTGTAGACCTGGTAGCTTCAGAGAGATTCCCCAACAAGTCAGCTTATAAATATAGGTTCTTAGCATCAGTTTTACTGATACACAGAACACAGACCAAGACACAGAATCATAGAGTATTGGGATCTGAATGGAGCTCAGGAGGTCATCTAGTCCAAACTCCTGCTCAAAGCAAAACCAATTCCAACTAATTACCCCAGTCAATGTTTCATCAAGCCAGCCCTTAAAAACCCCTAAGGATGGAGATTCCACCACCTCCTTAGGAAATCCATTCCAGTGCTTCATTATCCTCTAATGAAAAAGTTTTTCCTACTGTCCAACTGAACCTCACCCACTGCAGCTTGAGATCATTACCTGTAGTTCTGTCATCTGTTCTGCCGCCACTGAGAACAACCTAGCTCCATCCTCCCTGGAACACTCTTTCATATAGCTGAAGGCTGCTATCAAATCCTCCTCCTCTTCCCTTCTGCAGATTAAACAAGCCTAGTGATCTCAGCCTCTCCTCACAAATCATGAGCTACTGCCCCCTAATCATTTTTGTTGCCCTTCTGCCCTTCACTGGACTCTCTAATTTGTCCACATACTTCCTGTAGCAGTCAGTGAGGGGAACCAGAAAACAATAGTTCAAATACGGCCTCACCAGTGCCAATAGAAGGGAACAGTCCAGGGGTCAGCAACCCCCAGCACCTGTGCCAAAAATAGCACAGGGGCTGGGCCTGAGTGGCACATGGCACCACTCAGCCCCCCCCCCCCCCCCCCCCCCCCCCCCCCCCCGCTGGTCCCACTCCTCCAGGCCCCCACTAGGGAGCGCTGCCAGCAAGGACTAGGAAGCTGGAGTGTGCAGCTCCTAGCCCCTGGTGGGCCCACCCCTTGTTGGGCAGGGCTAGAGGGGAGCGGGGGGCAGGTTGGGCAGCCCAGAGCCACTGCTGCTGGGAGCAGGTGCTGGCCCCAACCCCGACCCCCGGAAGCCGCCTGCTACTGCCAGGGGGCAGGCCCTCCTAAGAGGGGTGCAGGACCACCACTTAGCGCCCCCCCTCCCCAGCAGTGGGGGGTGTGGCCGGCCAGCTGACCCAGGGGAGGGGCAGGCCCTTTTCCCCTGCACCAACCGTTCCATGCCGGGGACCAGATGAGCTGGCAAAAAGTGGCACCCGGCTCAGCTCTCCTGCTCCCCCCCACACGTGGTGCTTTCATCTCTGGGCTGCAGCAGTGTGGAGGGAGCAGGAGGCAGGGCGGCTGGGGTGGGGGATAGCCGTATGGGCCCCACACTGCCTCCCACCCCCTCCCCGCTTCTCCAGCGCAGAGCCGAAAGCGACACAAACGGCAGGGGCAGGGATGGGGGGGGGAGTGGAGACCAGGAAAGCTGAGCCAGGCACTGCTTTTGGCCAGCTAGCCCGGTCCCTGGCATGGGGGGGGGGGCCAGCAGTGAGGATCCCACACTGCCCTGCTTTCCAGGACAGCAGAGGGCCCCCAGAACTGCATGGCCCTGGGCAATCACCCCCTCACCCCCTAGGGACAGCCAGGGTGGTGCTGGGTGGCCCTAGTGCCAACCCCCAGAGACCACCTGCTGCTGCTGGGGGCGGGTACAAACCAGAGGCCTGGCCCCGCCCCCAGCACCCACTGAGGGTGAGGTGGGCAGGGCTGGCATGGGGGTCAGCAAAGGTTGCCAATCCCCGGAATAATCACTTCCCTCACTCTTCTGGCAATGCTCCTACTAATACAGCCCAATATGCTGTTAGCCTCCCTCGCAATAAGAATACGCTGCTGATTCATATCCAGTTTGCTCACTGTATCACCCAAATCCTTTTCTGCAGAACTACTGCCCAGCCACTCAGTCCCCAGCCTGTAGCAGTACATGGGATTCTTCCATCCTAAGTGCAAGACTGTGTGCTTGCCCTTGTTGAACCTCATCAGACTTCTTTTGGCCCAATCCTCCCATTTGTCTAGATCAGGGGTGGCCACATTTATGGAACTCAAGAGCCTCACAAGTTGATTAGTAAACCTTCAAGAGCTGCACTGAGGCATATAGCCATATACGTTTACCTACTCCAAAATCACTAAGTTTAAAATTCATTGCACACTTTAATTTTATCATAGAGAACAAATATTGATCCTACTAATGTCGGATTCTAATAATTACTTAAGGTTGCCACAAAAATTAGCCCTATATGGTTAAAAAAACAAACAAACAAAAAAAAACCTTAGCTGCTGCTCAGTGTAGAAGACTGCAGGCTAGTGGCAAGGTTTTTAAAATCCCAGTCATGCTGTACTTCTTCTGCCATCCTCAACCATGCTGCACTTCACCCCACCATCCCAACCCCCTCCTGAACTCCTAGGCTGGGGCTGCCTTCCTAAACTGCTTTACTGACGTTCTTCCGGGAGCCACAATTTTTCATTCAAGAGCCACACGTGGCTCCCAAGCCGCAGTTTGGCTACGCCTGGTCTAGATCATTCTGAATTCTCTCTCTACCCTCTGTCATATCCATGTCTTTTTTCAGCTGTCATCTGTGAACTTGCTGAGGGAGCAACTCATCCCATCCTCCAACTCATTAACAAAAATGTCAAACAAAACTAGTCCTAGCACTGACCCCTGGGGCACTCCACTTTTTTTACCAGTAGTATCCCCTATGGTCTTTTAAAAGTACTAATACAGGGAGAGAGAGTGTGATTTTAACCAACTGAAGGAGAAACATGGCTAACACCACTGGAGAAGTTCATTACTAAGTTCCCTTTCTAATGGGCCAAAATAAACACAGTCCTCTGGAAGAGAGGCTTTAAAAAGGTTGTTTCTAGGACTAGAGTGTTTGGAGTCCTTGAAATTATACCAGTTTGGGGCTAATCTGGTTTAAATATTGGCTCTGGGAGAACAGGTTGCTCAGATGTCTAAGCAAAACGGAGATGATGTGGGAGAGAAAATGCAACTAATGGACAATAGAGTAACCAAATTATATTAAGGCAAAACTGAAATGAAGAGCTGTTAGTCAGATGAACGGTAACTCATAAGAAATGGGCTCTT
The DNA here is from genome assembly GCA_007922195.1 of Podocnemis expansa. Taxonomy (NCBI): domain Eukaryota; kingdom Metazoa; phylum Chordata; order Testudines; family Podocnemididae; genus Podocnemis; species Podocnemis expansa. Next base: position 18,506,097 of record ML681998.1, read on the forward strand.
TGTAAAGATGTCTTACCAAGTTTTCATTTACAATTCCATCGCTGGCTGCAAAAAAAGCCAAAACATGAGAGATGAAGTATTTTTCTTCTGGTTTCAGCTTGTTCCAATGAGGAAAGTCCTTTGATAAATCAACCTTATGGTGTTTAAAAAAAACATAACAAAAAAAACAATGTTACTGTCCTTTATTATTGATAACCCTGAAAGAAAAATAGAAGAAACTTAGCAAATCAGTGATGCAGGGAGTTAAGAGTCTTAAATTAAGACCAAACTTGAAAATGTTTAGAGAATTTTATTACATTTGTAACTGAACTTAAAAATCAAACAGTGGAAGCAATGAGGTGTGGTAGTATATCTGCCATCAAAGCATAATTTGATTGCTTGCAGTGTATGGCACCTCTTTCCCCCTTCCTGACACAAATACAGATATCTGCAAATCATGAAAGAATATGCACAGCATTTAGAGCCACTGGCATGACCATTAGGATCCTGGTATGTCCACAAATGTTTCTAACAGGAGAACAGAACTTAACTTACTTTTACCTAGCACCCTTCATCATCTGTGAAGCACTTTAGGGTTGCTACAGAAATAGAAAACAATTGTATATACTGAAACATGCAACACTGGAAGTGACAAATATTTCTTCACCATAAAGCAGCAGGATTCCAAAACCTGAACCTGTGTAAAAAACTAGAGCTCTTTTCAATGTTTCTTTAATGATATTTGTAATGAATGACAATATTTTGCAAGAAGCATGTAACCATGAGTGCCTTTAAGTTGACAGGAATATTCTTTATGTGACATCTACTTTCTCCCATAAGGGTACTGCTGGAGAATAAAAGCATTACACATCCACTCTTTTCTACAACTATGTATTCTGGCTAGGGTAGAAACCACAATTTCCTTAGTAGGAATGATATTTTTCTTTTTAAACTGCAGCAGCAGATGATTATATTTGTCCCTTCTGACCTCAGAGTCTCTGAGTTAGGTAAGGCCAGATGTGAAAATCAACGAGTCATCAGAAGTTCAGCCTTACAATTAGATTCCCTATTCAGCCAGGCAGGACACTGCTGCTCAAAAGGACAAAGTGAGCGGGAGGAATTAGTAAGGTGATATGAAAGCATTTCACCTCTGGTCACCAGTTCAAGTACAACCCATGGCCCAAATCTGCACTGACAAAAGAAATGAACAGCAAAACTCCACTTAATTTCAATGGACGTAAAAGTGATCCAGTAGATACCAAATCATTCCTATCCAAGGCTGTTTACTTATTTGAAACAAATTGATAATTCAGTCCACTTCCCTGCAGTGAGATCTAAATCACAAAAGACATCAACACAATGGACACCCTTGTCACAGTCTTACCAAGAGTCCAAAAACTGAATGAACATGAAATCTGGACAAACCTCCCATCCCTCTAGGTAATCCATTGGGAGCATAGGGTAGGGGAATGTTGAAAGCCCTAAAACTGCTGCAATTTTTGGTTCACAGACAGATGTAAGATATTGTGTAGAGCTGTTTATCCAAACCTTCAGTGAGCACTGAACACATTAACTTAGAGATAAATATGATCACTAGATAGATAAGGATACTTAGCCAATATGATTTAGAGTAAACCACATGCACCTCAAAGCTGTTACCAGTTACAATCATCGGTTTGAAAAAAGCAACAGTCCCTAGCACCTGCACAGAGCATTTTCAGCTACAGACCTCAAAATACTTTACAAGTGGGGAAACTGAGGCTCCAACAGTTTAAGTGTCCAATCAAAGGCCACACTCAGCAAATCAGCTGTAGAACCAGGAATAAAAGTCAGGTCTCCTGAGTCCTCTAAATTTTAGGCCTTGTCTACCGGACCACTGTGATCCTAAGACTGCTCAGTGTCCACGGGCACACCACAATGATCTCATGTCAGGCCTGACATACCCACTTATCATAATATGTATCTAAAGTGTCTTGCAATTGTAAAACAAAGATTCTTGTGGTACTTTTAAATATTAACAAATTATTTATTGCATGTGCTTAGGTACAAGACATTCCGCTTTGTCAGATGCTTGAAGATGAAAAGAAAACAGTATAGGAAGGAGAGATAAATACAGTGAAGCAAGTGTAATCACAGGATCAGGTCAGACTACTTCAGCAATGAGAAAGCCAGCTCATATCACTATTCAAGCCTGAGCTGATGGTATCAAAATTGAATATGAATTCTAACTCTAAAGGCTCTCTTTGAAGCCTTGACCTAGAATAAACAGGTTTATTCTAGGTCAAGACAGGTGGCCTGTATTGACTGGGGTGGAGAGGGGCTGCTTGGAGCTGGAAGCTGTACAGCTCCAGCCAAGAAGCCATATGCCACTCAAACTGATCACACATGCTACCTTCAGCAGGTGTGCCACAGGTTGCCAACCCCTGAACCAACCTCTCTCTTTGGAAGCAGTGAACTTAATTTCTGCACAAGTCACAGTGAGAGGCACTGGACATTATAGTGACAAGTCTCTGGCGACTGGCTGTTAACTGCATGGCAAGATTTAAACCAGCAGTTTCAAGGAGTCTGCTGATGAAGTGGACAGGAACTGTCTCAGGGAGCTGGCCCAGCTGAATCTCCAACAAGGTTCATGCTTGTTGAGGCAGAGAGGTCATAGTGACTTACGATTCTGGGTGTCCTGATCAGAATATCACACTCACCTCCTCTGCTGTCCAGAAGGAAGCTTGCGCCTTTTTATACATTTTCCATATATCTGGGTATTGAAGTGGGAAGATGACAAATCGACGCGGATTTTTTCTGAGAAGAGGCTCTTCATTTGGTTTCAAGCCATTTTCAATAGCATCTGAAGAGAAACCCTAAAGAAAAAGCAGTGTCATTTAAGAGGATGATTTCCCCATTATTCTTCCACTATTTACATCCTTTTTCCATTCTTCCCCATATGATTTAAAAACTTCATTTGAACTGAACCACTGATATATATACGCATGCCTGAACCATATAACCACAGGATCGTTTGTTGTAACTTACTCTTCTGCCCACCATCCCTTCTATTTGTTGCCATAACTTGCTGCTTTGTCTTTCCACCTGATTCCATCTAGAATAAGTTTGGGTGCTGTAAATTAATAAGCAACAACGGAAGTTTGTCTCCTACAAAATGGGGCAAGCGGCAGGAAAAATGTGATACTTCACTACAAAAAGAAGTTTCTCTGAAGTATTATGGGGAACCCCAACTGCATTTCCAAGGCTCACATTGAACTGAATGCACTTGCACACATTAGGCCGTATAATCCTATTACCAGTTTGTGTCTAGCACAGCTATTCCAGACTGGTCTACACAGGCATGTTACATCTGATTAACTTTAGTTTGTTCATGTAAAAGACTTTGAACGCACACATACTGTTTTCAAGTAAATTACTCAGCATGTCAAGTTGCAGTAATTAACCCAGTTTGGAACAGGAAAAACTTCAGTGAGTCCCTCACGGCATGCCATTCCCATCCTCCACTTAAGGATTTGTTTGGATACATTTTTAACTACCCCACTTTTGGCAGTCCTCCCACTCCTATCCCAGACTGCAATGCTTCATGCCTGCTTCAGCTGGTCTGTGTACCTGTATGCCTGCCAGAGGTCTGAATTCATCTAGACTGGATGCCATCTCTCTTTAAATGCTGATGGGCAGCCAGTTGTGTACCCCTTTTAAATAACAGACAGGAATTAGCTCACACATTCATGGTCATACTTTCATTAGAACAGTCATGCATTCCGGGGCTTCTGTGTGGACCTGGCAGAGCTTCTCCAATCACCATATACTCATGTCTGTCCATTTAACAAAGAAATGGATCATGCCCACACTCATACCCTCTCAAGTCCACAGCTTAAGATAAAATAGCTACTGCTTTATTTATCAAGATTTGACTTTTAAGTGGATATACAGCAAGTCAACACGCAATAATTTAATAAACGTCAGGAGTTACCACGAGAAAATAAAAGGTAAAACACACATCCTACACTATAATACCAATTAGGATCACACTTTAGTTTGTTCTCATCTTTCTTACCCGCCAAGTCTGACCATGATGGTTTTCAGCCAGACCAGACACTCCTGGCAACATGGGTAAGCTGTGTATCCCGCAGTTACTTCCACATGGTGTTTCTCTGGCCCCAGCCAGCAGCTTTGCTCTCTTTTGTTCCCTCTCTCTTATCCTCATTTTCAGGCTCTGCCCCACCCCTCCTTCCTGGACTGAGGCAATCCTTTTGTTATGTGCCTCTCCAGTCTCTGCTACTGCTGCCACAAAACCACTTTTATGAGCCCTGTCCTCCTGAGCTATGCATCTTGCCTCACGTGGGTACACATACCTGTTGCTCTAGGAAACATGGAACTATGGTATTTACACAGAATATGTTATTAGTATTTATAGAGGAACCTCACATGGCACCTTTGGCATCAAATCACAAAATTACATTGCAGAAATGAACAGATAAGTTACACAGATTGTACTCCAGGGCAGGGGTCAGCAACCCAAAAGACATGAAGAGCCATTTTTAAAAATTCCTTCAATAACTCAGTGCTTTGAGAGCCACACTGGATGTAGCCTCAGGGTGAGGGGCTGGGAGCTGGGGCAGTGCATCTGCCACAGGGTCACCTGGCAGGGAGGGGGGAAGCCCGCAACCAGGGAGAGGTTCCCCTCAGGATCCTCTGGTGGCTGGGGGGGAGGCTAGAGCCTGGTGCAGGCTGCCTGCAGGGTCCCCAGTGGCAGGTAAGACCTGGAACCCAGAGCTGCAAGTGAGCAGCCAAAGAGCCGCAGGTTGCAGACCCCAGCCCTAGGGGTGCATAGATGTGCATCTCTTGACACCCACGACCGCCAGCACCATAAGGATTAAAAGACATCAAACATACCACATGACAAGCATATTTACTGTAGTGGCAGATATAATAACCAAAAAAATCAGTAGAAATTCCACTACATGCAGACACCAGGTAAAACCAAGGAGTGGGAGACCTACAATTCTTTGGGTCATAGTTTTACCAATATAGCAAGATTTTAGGTACATTAAATTTTATGGCAGTACATTGCCCCAATCAGCCTATAGAGGCACTCCAAAATACAGAGAGATTTCAAGGTGCAAGATACTTCTTCACTCACATTGTCTCTCCGTCTAGTGAACAAATGGATTGTAGGGATTTTTAAATCATTCCCTAACAGTGGTAACACTTTGTGTTCAAAGTGATCTTTTAAAAAGTTTATTTTGCAGTGCACTGTGTTGATCTATGGGAGTTTATAACAGAGAACATAAGGGAAAGAACATGTTCTGTTTTAACATGCATATTGTAAGGCAAAGTAGCTCTCACAGGGAAGGACGAGAAATGTTTTTTTCTGTCCAGGTCCTGGTTTTGAAGGTGCTGTGGGAAATCAGAAAAAGGACAAGTACTTATTGCCCAGTGCTAGTCTCCATGCTCATGATGACAAAACATTGTTGTTCCCACAGTTTGGAATACAATTCCCATGTTCTCTTCCCACTCTGGGGTTTACTTGGCAATGGTAAGATGTTTCCAAAGCTATTTCCTTTTGCAAAGGCCCCTTACAGCAATGCTGGGAGAATGGTGGGTTATGAGATGAGTGGGTAGAAGGCAGCAAGGGGAAGGTTAGTAACCTTCATATGCATATCTGCTGTCTGTCCTTATGTTGGAGGATATTACCTTTAAGTGAGTCCGCAGAAGACACAGAAGGGTGTGGTTAAAAAAGACAATGGGCAAACTGGAAAGATGCTTGCCAGGATGGTGTCCCCTAGCTAGTGCTGGAGGGAAGAACTTCCCTCTCCCTTTTTTAATTCAACTAGTACTATTTCTTTATCCAATTTGATGGAAAAATTACATTGAGGAACAGCTGCCCGCATCAATTACATAACATCCCTTCCTCCCTCACCCCCTGCCCCAGTATCAATTCCTATGGCAACAGAACAGAAAATTTATTACTCACTACTCCCAGACTCAAAGAAGGAACACCCTGCCTCTGTGACACTGGAGGCATTTTGCAGAGGCAGCCTCACCAGCTGTCCAAACATTTAGAAAACTCTCTCCACATTTCCTCCAGGATCTCTCCTTTGCTCTCACAGAAGCAAAGCACTTACCATACCAGACACATAACGATGTGACGCATCCAGCCTTCTCATAAGGCATCATCCTCCTAGCCTTCAGCCTTCCAAAAGCACATTCCACTAGCATTCTGCACCTACTTGCCACAGAGTTAAACTGCTCATGTCTCTTCTCCAACAGTAAAAGGCTTTTGGCCATGAAAGCAGAAGATAAGCTAGGTCTCCCAAAATGACAGTACAATCATCCAAAAGAAGTCTGGGCAGCAAACACTTCACCATACATTCCTGCAAATAGGTCTGGAATTTCTACATATCCTGGCATTATGGATCGTTCCAGACCATCCCACGTGAACACTGTTGATTCTTCCGTGTTGACTGCTGAGGCCTTGAAGCTATATGAAGAACTGCCCCTTCCTGTTGAGAGGCTTTGTCTTTGCCTGTCTGCTAAATAGATAAGCAGGTTGCATTAGCCCATGTACACTTCAGGATCCATATCCACAGAAAGCTGTCAAACTCCTGTGCCATGTATTGAATCTTTACAAGTGTCAGAAGCACCCTGATAGCGTTGGAAACCTCCATGAGAACAATCCTGACAGTTGACCTATCACCAAACCAGTTAGCAACTGACTGATAGTTTCCAGAAGATGATGGCCACATGCTTCTCCATGGTGAGGGAAACTCTCATTTTGGTGTTCTGCTGCTGTGGCTCTCGGGAGAACTCTGAACAGATCTTCAGCAGAGTCACCTTTGTCATTCTGGAGCTCTGCAGCCACTGCTGATCATCCCAGGTCTGCAATAATGCCCCATCCCACCTGTCACTGCTACAAGACAGAACTCCGAGGTGACACTCTGCCAAGAAAAGCTGCTGCAGATGAGGAGGATGATTATTAGAGAGCTCTGCAGTGCATTCACCATACAGCACAGCAGCAGTTAGCACATATTGCTGGTGAAATACAGACAAATTATGGTTTGCTAGGAGAGGAATGGGGGGGGGGGGTTGTTAATTTGACCTCAAGTCCCAGAATTCCTGTAGCTTCTGACAGGCACTCCACAATGCACTGTGAAAAATCCCACTGCATAAAGCCAATCACATTGCACCACAGGCTATCTGCCAGAAGCCTGAGCAGTTAATTCAGACAAGTGCAGAGCTCAGTGGGCACAATGATTAACAAGGAAAATACAATACAAATGCACATCAATTCAAGTTTAGTCAAATTGCTACATTTGGAACCAACAAACTAATCTGATGCAACATATCCATGTAGACAAGGCCTAAGAGGCTAGTATAAAAGCTTAAAAAGAAAAGCCACCATCAGTTTGCAAGTCACCAAAAAAAAAAAAAAAATTAGTCTCAGGTGGCAGACCCAAATCACTCTGCCAGTTTTGTGGTTTTAAAATCACTTTATCTTATTGCCTCAAAATTCTGTGAAAAGTGACTGAACAATGGAAATAATAAAACACCATTCACAAAGTGCTAGCCTATGCAAACAAGCAAACAGGAAAATAGAAAAAAAAAATTTTTCCCCCTCACCCTTAGACCTTTAAATCAAGAGTCATGTTTACAAACAACTTGGAACATGGCCCACCCACCCCAAGTATGGTCTTAGAACAGTATACAAAAAAACATTTAAGATACACTTAATTAAAGTTCCAAAGGGGCAGCTGTGTTAGTCTAGTTCAGCAAAACAAACAAGGAGCCTAGTGACAAATCTGCTAGTCCTTAAGTGTGCCACTAGTCTCCTTGTTTGTACTTTAAGTTGACAGTGTAACTTTAAGCAACAATCTGGTACATAACAGCTGTAACAGTAAATAAGTGAAAAATATAACTTAGTAAATTTAACAATATTGAACATGCTGCGTTAATCAAACTTATGCATTGCACATTAAATTCACTAGAACATGAAAGAAGATCAGAGCACTTCACACATTCCTGTGTTCTGCACTGTTGTGAATAGGACACTATCAAGACTGCAGAGCATTACTCTTTGTGGCTGGGCCTGGGAAATCACCCTAACACAAATGTAACCAAATTCTACTGTCCTCAATCATGCTGCGGTGCTCTCAGACAACCTGAGAACCTGGGGCACAGTCAGCAAGCTGATTATTTACGGAATGTCCCAATGTAATGAAAAGATGAGGACACAGGTTAAAATAAGCCAGAACCAGAATTCTGTGGCCCCTAAAAATAGAAGAACGCACCAGAACACAGTTTTCTAATGCATTCCCCTCACTTTAACCCCTGCCGGTGAGTGTCCAGGCAGACCCAGCTGCGCTCCTCTTCAGGAGCAGGAAGCTCATGCTTAAGGTGGACCCTGTCTCCATCATGGGGTGCCTGAGCCCCATTCCCAGCCTACGAAGGGCCCCCCCTGCTTGATGGCCAGGGCCCTGGCCTCTCCCCTGCCCCTCTCAGCACTAGAGCGGGACACCCTACCAGGTGGCAGGCTCCAGCCGTAGGCTTGTCCCTGCTGGCCTTCAGGCCCCCCATTCTGCTGCTGCCTGGGGCCTCTTGCTGGCCCATCTCCCCACCCCCTGCTGTGCTCGGCGTGGCCCCCGATCCTGCGAGCAACTCTCCTGGTATGGGTGGAGCCTTGCGCCTGTTGGGGCCCCATGAGGTCAGCAGGGAGTCAGGTGTGGAGTGGATATTGGGGGCAGGGTGTGGATTTTGGGGCTGGGTATTGGGGGGTGGGGGAATACTGGGGATGCAGGAGTTAAAGTAAGGGGGAACACCCCCAAATGCAGTTCCAGGGCCCACAAATTTGAGGGGCCAGCCTTCCAGTGCCCCTAAAAATAGAAAAATCCAGCAGAAAACGTGCACCACCTGTCCTGGCTGTTGGCAGGTCCTAAACGCCACTGTTGTTAATTGCAATACTTATTGTGCTATGCAGTGTTTGCTAGGTTGTGACAATAACTGATATAGACAAAAACACCATATAACATTATAAACATTTTTATAGAGTGCTAACGGGTGCATGTGGCACCGAGAAGTGGTTGCAAATGTCCACCTGGGTGGGGGCCAGCCTGCAGATGCATGAAGGGGGTCCGCTGATTAGGAGGGTTCTGAATTTACACTTTAACCACTGGATGAGGATACTTTTCCAATTACTAATTGCTTTCTACTGAAAGAACTAGATAATGGTCCTGTGGACAGGGCAATGTGTAGAATTCAGATTACCTGGATTCTAATCCTAAATAAGAAATTAAAGAATTAGAATTAAATTTGGTTAAGGAAACTAAGGCAATCAAATCAGAGGATGTTTGGCTGACCAAATCTCATTTTTAAGATTTTTTTCTATGCAAAAGAGTCTATTTCATTCAACAGATGCTGTCAGCTTAAAAAACAAAGCACACTTTTATCTGAGTAATTTCATCAGCTGTTAGCCAACCTGTCCTAAATCATTATGGGTATGTCTAGGCTGATGGCAGCAAAATAACAATTGTCAGCTTGGGCTTCTGGGAGTGGACTGTGGCGAGTATGAACTCGCTGCACCGCTCTCTGAAGCCCAGCCCAGAAGTCCTGGGGGTCAGGGTGCCTATGGGAAAGCGGACTGCAGGTAATTTGTGGTCACCTGTCCCCTAATGTGTAACTGCAACTTACAATGTTACCACCGTCTAAGCAAGGAATTTTACGTTCCTTGCGTAAACGGCTGTCAACTGCTGCCAAAAAAGTCTTAAGTATATACTAGTGCTACATCCAAAACGGGATTAGAGAACACCACTTCGATGCACAAAATACACTGAAACAACAGTGGACACCACTCTGTGTTATCACATCTTTTATCTCTGCCAGCCATTCACACAGAAGAAATAAATTAAAAACCACCACCAAATCCGTAAAAACGTGGCTATTAAAAAAAAAAATCACAGAAAGTAGTAACTATGCCTAATGCTTGCTGTAGGTCAGCAATGTATGTTGCTGTACCTATGTCGCTCAGGGGCGTGAGAAATATCCGCTTCTGGGCAACACAGTTACACTGACCCAGTCCCCGTGCAGACACGAGTGCTGTGTGGACGGGAGCACCTCTCCCAGCCACACGGATTGGGGGGGGTGGGGGGTGCAGGGATTTCCCTAACACCCCCAGGGGCCAGCTAGTAACAGCGTTATACCAGTTTAACGAGCACCCCTGACACCCCGAGGCACCAGCGTTACACCAGACCAGTGAGCAGCCCAACACCCCCCGCAGTCCTGAGGGGAATACAGGCGGGATGCCCGAGGCGCGCTCCCGGCGGCGGGGACGCGCGAGGCGCAGACAAGCCCGGGCAGCAGGCGCGCGCAGCGGCTCTTCCCGCCCCCACCCCCGCGCGCTCAGGCAGCCGCAGTCTCCCCTCCCCCCGCCGCGCGCGCGTCCGTTTGGGCCGTTGGGGGTCACGTGCCCCGGCTTTCCCTCGCAGCCCCAGGCGAGGCCTCGCGCCCGCAGCTGGAGCAAGGAGGGGGGCGATGACAGGAGGCCGCTTTGCCTCACCCCGGCCAGCCAAGCCGCCGCGCGCCCCTCTGCCCCCAGGCCGGCCACGTGACCCGCCGCGCTTACCCCCTGCGGCGCAGCGTGGGCCCGGCGCTCGCCCATGGCGCGCAGCGGCCGAGGCGGAGATGGAGGCGCGAGGCCGCTGGCAGGAATCAAGGGCGCGAGCGAGGTTGGAGCATGCGCGGTCCCGGCCTCCATCGGCTCGCCTGCGAGCCCGCGCGGCGCGCGCCGGAAGGGGCGGGGCCTGAGGCGGGGGGAGGGGCCGCAGCCCAGCTGGCCTGGAGATGGGGGCAGGGGCTGGCGGGGTGCGTGTCCCCCTCTTCAAAGCGCCTGACACACTGGGATTCTCGGCCACCAAAGCTCATGCAATAAATAAATCTGTGAGCCTGAGTGCCACAGGATTCCTTGTTTGTGTTACTGAGCTAGGCTAAGGTGGGGCCCCCTTTGCAACCCATTCACCCTTGTTGTTTGACATCACGTGACTGGATGGGGGGGGCTGATTTCCTGATTTGGTGTCAAAAGCGTCTTCATGCTCTGTTAGCTACCATGGGTGTTTGTGCCTCTCTCCTCAGCAGCCTGCATCACCCCCTGTTTGCAGAACTTGCTTCTTGGCTGGGGGGAGCGAGGAGTCCTGTGCCACTTAAAAACTAACTTATTTTGCCCTGGGAGAAAAATCCCACTTTGTCAGATGCTTTGAAGATGGTGGAACTTACAGAGTGGAATAAAATAAATGCAAAGGAGTGTAAAAGAGGATTGCCTCATACAGTAAGAGCAAAATTAGAGCAAATCAAATCAAATTATAGGGCTGGAAGGGACCTTGTGAGATCATCAAGTCCAACTTCCTGGGAATTGAGCCCAGGACCTTCTGCATGTTAAGCAGAGGAGCTAGCCACTACACTATTTGCAGTTGTTGACTGTCAGTCTTTAAGGGTCACAGGACTTCTTGCTGCTTTTGCTGAAGGAGGCTCACACAGCTGCCACTTTGGCACTGGGCTGTGCGTGTACACCACACAGGCCAGCTTTTTCAAGGGTGTTAGCACTCTGAGGCTGTGGAAAAATCTCCCTAGCAGTATGGATGCCTTTAAACATGAGACTTGGAGGGCAAAATGTTACTTTGATTGACATTCTCAAAGGTAAACATTTTTTTTTCTCAGCCTAAGTATAAAACTATGGGAAATTAATGACCACGAACATTCAAAAATCATGAATTCCACACACAGGAGAAATTGAAATATACATACATAGAGAAATATCCAGAGGAGTAGCCATATTAGTCTGTGTATAGCAAAAACAAGATTCTTCTTCTAGTGCTGCTCAGATACATTCAGTATCAGGTGTGTCTACATGCCACAGCACACGATTGGCCAGCAACTTTCTTTAGTCTTAGCCTGTCAGAACAGGGCTGGCGGCCAGCACCCCCTGGCCACCCCGTGTTTGTGTATATGGCCGCAGCTCTGCCCCTCCCTGGCTTTCTCTTTTCTGCCCTCAGCGACAGTTACGGAACAGCCTGTTCCTTGCTTTTGCAAGGGCCTGTCTCTCCACTCTGTTTTATGAGCATTTTCACTGGAAGATCTGTTTTCGGACATCATCAGCGCTCTTACCGAGTCCTTCCAACAGAATCCCAAACCCGAGGGACAGCTCCCACAGGAGGTATCTTAAAGGCCTGGGTGAGCTTCAGTGGGTGGATTATGCTCCATTTGCAGCAGAGCCGGCGCTGGGGATTTTGGCGCCCTCCCCTGCAGCAGAGTGACACCAGTGCAGACGAGTGACATCATCAGGGGAGCACCACGGCGCTGTCCCCTTTTGGCACCCCTCAAATGCCAGTGCCCCCCTGCAACACGGGCTGCTCACCACCTAGCTCTGGCCCTGATTTGCAGATCCTTAAATGAAGGACTCAGGAAGACAGGGGCCCACGAAAGCACCCTGCAGCTGACGCCGGGTACATCCATCACACACAAGGATTCACCAGCACCGAGTGCTGTGCTGGCACCAGAGCCTTCTCGGCGCCGCTCTCCAGCTATGAATAAAAGACGTGATCGGCCTCTAACGTGGCACCGTGTGCTCAGTCAGCACTGGCGCCCTCTTGTTGCAGCTCTCCAGCTATAAATAAAAGCTGCGATCGGCCTCTGATTCAGCACCGCATGCTGGTTGGACACCGCCCTCCAGCTATGAATAGAACCCATGACCAGCCTCTAACTTGGCACCGTATGTCCGCTCGGCACCAGCGTCCTCTCATCACTGCTCTCCGGCTACGAATAAAAGCTGTGATCGGCCTCTGATGCAGCATTGCATGCTGGATGGGCACCACCCTCCGGCTATGAATAAAAGATGCGTTCAGCCACTAGCTCAGCACCGGGTGCTCAGTCTGCACCAGAGCCCTCTCGGCGCTGCTCTCAGGCTATGAATGAAAGCCGTGATCGGCCTCTAACTCAGCACCATGTGCTTAGTTGGCACTGGGCGCCCTCTTGTTGCTGCTCTCCGGCTATGAATAAAAGCTGCAGTCAGCCTCTGGTGCAGCACCGTATGCTGGTTGGACACCACCCTTTGGCTATGAATAGAAGCCGTGACCGGCCTCTAACTTGGCACCGCATGCCCAGTTGGCACCGGAGCCCTCTCGGTGCTGCTCTCTGGCTATGAATGAAAGATGTGATCGGCCTCTAACTTGGCACCACATGCTAGGCTGGCACGGGAGCCCGCTCAACACTGCTCTCCAGCGATTAATAAAAAGCTGCAATCGGCCCCAAACTCGGCATCATGTGCTGGATGGGCACTGGAGCTCCCTCGACGCTACTCTCCGGCTGTGAATAAACAGCCACAATTGGCATTTGGTTCAGCCACCAGTACCTCCTCTCCAAAGAAAAGGGCCAGAGCAGCTGAGCACCATGTGTTGGCGACAGTGCCTCAGGCCAGTCAGCTTCAAGGCCCTCTCGACGCCGCTCCCCAGCAGAGCACAGGTAAGCGCACTCAACATCAACTTTGGTACTGACAGGAGGTGAGGGCCAGAGCCTATCATGGTGCCGTCCACACTGGAGGACTTTAAGGTGGGGGAGGCTTTTTGGTTCCTGAAATCGCTACCAGACCATCGAAGCAAGTGGTAAGTCTGCCTTTCTTTCACTTTACCCAGCACTCTGCGTCACTGAGGAACTGAGACCTCCAACCCCTACAGCGCCAACACCTTGCCTCAACACTGCAAGAAGTCCAAGAGTCCATGCCTTGGGCCCGGCCCTCCTGCTGAAGGGTCCCCAGCGCTATGTTCTTCTTGGTACTGCGCTTGAAGCTGGTTACCTCCCACTGAGGCCTTGGAAGGGGAGTTCCATCTCAGTATCATGGCCCCGGGAGGGGACACCCCAGTACCAGGGTTGTCCCTTCCCTGGCTAGAGTCATGAACCCAGGGCCAGGATCTAACAGAGAAGACCCTACCACACTTCAGTCCCTTCACCAGGTCACCATCTATCTGGGGGTCACGGTCACACCCCTTGAGGGAAACCAAGACCCCTTATTCGATTTGGAGTTTGCATCCTCTTCAATCGCCATTATAATTCCTCTTCATGCTCGTGTTCTTGACATCGCTGGCACATATTGTCTGAGCCACCCTGGTTTACCCCCAGGCTCCCAGGGGTACAAAGGGTTTGACCTCCTGGGTCAAAGGCCTATTCAACTTCAGCCTTTCAGCTGAGAATTGCTAACCATTAGACCTTGTTTAACAGATATTCCCTAGATCTATATAATGCTATGAAGGGTTTTAGCAGCTTCCTCCCATAAGAACACTTGGAGGATTAGGATGCCTTCCTCGAGGAAGACGCCTTGGCCTCACACGAAGCCTTTACAGTGGCAGGGGTGCCTCAGACACAGCCAGCTGAGGCGTTGCTACAACCATGGTTGTGCACGAAGTGCCCTCTACCGGGACTTACAGCAGTCCACATTAGACCTTCCCTTTCAAGGGATGGTCTCTCTGTGCCCCGGCCACTGACTCCCTGATCTGTGGCATCTGTGACCCTCGGTCAGCCCTCAGAGCCCTGGGTATACTTATTCCCCAGGTGCTTCAGCGTTCACCCAGTCCACCGCAACCCCACAAACACTTGCGGTGAGGGCCCTCATGGTAGTCTCCCCTACCCACAAGTGAAATGGCTACTCTTTAGGGCCCTTGAACTGCACTTGATGGCCCCCCTTTTCTCCCATTGAAGATGATCAACTCCAATATGGTCGCCTCTCCCTCCATTAAGCAGAGAGTGACTGGAGGTGTGTGGCACAGACAGACGATGGAGGGGACAGAGATAATTAATTGTATTTACCTTTCATGTACATGTTAGTTAATGTTGTGTACAGGGGCGTCGCTGGCGTTGGGCACGCCGGGGCACATGCCCTGGGTCCCAACACCAGTGCCCTGGAACTCTGGCCCAATCAGGCCGGGGATCCGGGGCCCAATCCCTGGCTGGCCGCAGCTGCAGCAGCCCCGTCCCCGGCCGGGGATCCGGGGCCTGGCTGACCGCCCGGCAGGCCACACCCCTGGCCAAAGATAGGGCCAGGGGGGAGGCTGCACCCCCGCACGCAGCTAGGCCACGGCGGGGCTGGGCCAGAAGTGGCCGCTGGAGGCCAGGCCAGCGGCCGCAGGCAGCCAGGCCCCCGATCCCTGGCTGGGTACGGGGCCGCTGCGGCTGCACCCAGGATCCCCAGCCGGGGATCCGGGGCCTGGCCGGCCAGCTGCCCAGGGCAGCCCCATCCCTGGCCAGGGATCACGGGCTTGGCCGCCCGCGGGCGCGGGCCTGGGCCCGGCCTCCAGTGGCTGCTTTTGGCCGGGCTGCACCGTGGCCTAGCTGCCCGCAGCAGCGCGGCCCCCCCCGCCCTATCCCTGGCCAGGGGGTGGGGCCTTCTGGCTAGGGGCGGGGCCTGGGCCTGTGACCCGGGTCCCTCCCCACCCCAGCACCGCCTCTGGTTGTGTATACGTCCTTTAGTGTCATAAGTAAAATAATTCTGTAACCCTGAGTAATAGGCATTATAACCAATGTCCAACAAGACTCCATATTGTCAGTTTGGAACTCCTGCTTAAACATTGCACTGTACTGCATTTTGTATACTTGATGAAACCTGGTTCAGGAGTATGCTGTGTATGGTCATTTAAATGTGTGAATGAAGGATGTGTGTCTGTGAAGGGGCCAGTCTGTCTTGATGAAGCACAATTACCATCTAACTGGCCAAACAATGCAGACACCTCCAATTAAAGCAAACAGAAGAAGCCACCCAAGAAAGAAAAAAACAAAATGCAATCATTTTTTCTGTGTCCTTACATTGTGGCTACAGAAGACTGAGCAAACATTAGCAGACTGGGCCAGGGGAAAAACTTCCTGAGATTTGAGGGTTCTGTTGGGAGATCATGAGTGAGGCTTTACCTACCAATAATGTCACTCATGATAAATTTGCAAGAGTTGACATGTCTGCATAAGTTATGTGCTTCACTTTTGGGCCTGTGTGGAAAAAGCCACAATGGAATAATGCTTCTTATTGATGTAGCCTTTTAGTAAGTTTCAGCTATGAAGACTGGCTCTTTTGACCACTTCCCACCTGGAAGCCAAATACCTTGCAAGTTTATATAGTTTGGGTTACAATAGAACTCCTGAAATTAACCTCAAAAAGAGTATTCTGGATTTAAACTGGTGCCTCTTGAGCATCTTCTCCAGTATCAAAGTTGCTCAGATAACAAATAACTTCTTTTTCCCTTTGTAACCCCACTGCCACTCCTCAGATCTGAAAGTAGCTGAGTTCTATTCTCTTTTTCTCATACAGCACAGCCCAAATTCTGCTTTGAGTCACACCTAACTTGAGTAGGCCCATGGCTTTCAAATTCAGTGGCTAGTGGCACATGTGCTAGTGGGACCCAGTAACATTCAGTAGGTGGGTAAATGCAGTTGCACCTGTGCTTTAATTTAGCAAATAATTCTAAAGATGCAAAAAAGCCCCCTGAAAATTAAAAAAAATGGAGGATCCAACTTAGACTCAGGTGGGGTGGGGGTGAGTTGCAGCCATAGGGAGCCAAGTGAGCAGAGAGCAAGAAGGGGGAATAGCCCAGGGCAGAGGTTTGTATGGAAGCCAGGTGAGGTCTCAGCACACTGTGGAGAGCCTGTCAATCTGGGAAGGAGAACCAATGGGGTCAGAAGGGGCTTGTGGGGAGGGTAGGTAGGGAGCTTTACACAAGTAAACAGTCCCATTGCATTCGGTTGCATAGAGGATGTATGTAGGAATATTTTGTCAATGATGACCAAGAGAGAAAAAAATCCAACACCTTCTATCAAATTGGAGTTTCCTCTGGAGGGCAAACAGGAATACAAACAATAAAACTTACTTTTGCTCTAAAGAAAACGAATATCCTGAAAAGCAGACACTTTGAGTGAGTGAGTGCCATTGTCACATGGCCACTCTTCAGACTGGAAATACTATATATTCTGCTCTTCAGTTTTGCGCTCCTGTGAATTGTGCACAGCATAAGTACACCTACCAGGCAGCATGCCACAAAGTTAACCATCCTTTTACTGAAAAGTTCCCGGGGGGGGGGTAGCCATGTTAGTCTAATTCCATAAAAATAGAAAAGAATCCTGTGGTAGTTTTAAAGAGTAACATTTATTAATCACATGAGCCAAATCCCATTTTGGAAACCATTTTCAAGTGTCTGACAAAGTGGGATTTCACCCACTAAAGCTCTAGCAATAAATACATTTGTTATTCTCAAATTGCCACCAGCTGTCTTCCTTGTTTTACATTATCTTCTTGCTGTGCTTTATTGTGAATTCCTGTAATGTTGTCTGTCTTGCATTAGATAGTGTGGTCCCAGTAATGCTGTATTTTTGGTTTGGGTTCTGCCTTTCCTGTAAGAGTAGGCTTACTCAGTTTTTGCTGCTAAGTCCTTCCTGCTTTGGCAGGAGCTAAGGGCAGGGTGGGAGGAATACTGCAGGAGCCTTGTCTGCCTTGTTTTCAGTTCACTTTGTTGTCCTCTCTTTGGCTTTTTGCCAGAGAGGCAAAAGGCAGGCAGCCAGGCTGGCTAGCTGGGTCTGTGTTTGGTGTGACCCTCTTCGCAGCACCACACTGGCAGCCCCAGCCACCCTGCCTGTTTACCTCATGAGTTCCCCAACTTCCCCTACCTGGGTAGCATACATCTGGACGCTGGGAGAGGGTCAGAGCCTTTTTAAATTTCCTGCCCTGTGGCATAAACAGCCCAGCATGGCAAATTGCAGCTGCTGTGCTGCCATCCCTCCACTCCCCTGCTCCACAATTGCATGCTGCCACTCAAAGTGGAGGGCAAGTATTACAGCAAAATTCAGGGGAGGCGTGGGCTCTATTTAAAAAGGTTGAGAACTGCAGCAATAGGTGTCTTCAGTGTGAGTCAGCAGGGTGTCATCTCTCATCTTGGCACCTAGGTGCCATCCACTTCAAGTTGACTGGAAGTCCCAGGGATGGTCTGATCCACCACCCTCCTTCCCACTCCTATTTTCTGATCTCACTGACTCCTGATGTTTAGCAACAGAAACCTGTAGGAGATAGGGAATGATATGACTTGTCAGAGGAGAAGAATTTTTATATGCCCACCTAACATGGTCTGTGAGCTTTTATGAAGAAATTGCCAGCACCTTGATTCATTTGTAGGGAACAATGGAAGGGAATGATTGCTCATTTTACAGTTTTAATGCAGATGGGCATGACAGAGTTGTTGCATCACAACATGGCATGGGGCCTCTGTGTGGTGGGAGAGTGGTACAGAAGCTAAACACTCTGGACCAGGATAATCCATGGTAATCTACATGGTCAGACTGCACTGGTACCTGGACAGCTGCTGACTAGAAACTGACAACTTCAATTTTAGTCACTAGCTGGCATGGCCTCAGGGAGCATATTTCCTTTCAGAAACATCGCATCTCCATGTTTCCAAAATTTCCATTTCACGTGAAACTTCCCCACTTCAAAATATTTCATGTGAATTCCAGTTTCAAGTGGGGCCCCAGATAGGGGTAGGGCCTGTTGGGGATGGATCCTGTGACTGGGTGGGGTCTAGCACAGGCGGAGCCTGGGGGCCTGTGGCCCAGGTCTTTTTGCTATCCAGCAACACCCCTGCCTGGACCATTTTGTGTTATTTGACTCATTTATCTTTTTTTCACTTCTCTGTTCAGGCTGCTGCCAAATCCTGCCTATTCTTCGTGGCCCATGCATACCACAAATTCAGACTGGGTAGTTGCAAACCAATTGTGACATTCATGTGAGCCATTTACACTGTATACAGCTGAGCTGTGCCATAAGGGAATAAAGAGGGAACAAGGACTTTGTCTCCGTGTGTGTGTACAGCACTGGCTGGGTGCTACTGCACATTCACACCTACCACGGTGTTTTGCAGTTTGTGTTGCTGCACTGCATTCCAAAAAGATTTAAGCAGTTTCCTTGTTATACCTCAGCAATGGACAGACTGAATGGAGGATAACTATATAAAGCAGAATGTGGCTAATGCACAGGGGAATGTCCTGTTACACACACAGCTTAGAGGAAGGAGGAGTCACCGAATGTGTTGTAAAGGCAGGCTGGCTAAGGATATTCCTGTCCACCTTGCAGAACAGCAAGTGTTACTATGTGGTTACAGAAAACTAAGCTATTTCCCAGGGCCGTAACTACAGTGGGGCTGATGGGGCTTCACCCCAGGTGAGCCGGAGCAGCTCAATAGAGCCACTCCTTTAAAGGGTACATTTCCCGGTGCCAGCCCCAAGTGCCACTAATGGAAAGGGGCACTTTCCAAGTGGAATGCACCCCAGCTGTCAGATCGCCATGTTATGGCCCTGCTATTTCATTTGATTCCCAATATTAGAGAGTATCAATCAGCTGTTTAAGCACAAGCCATAATCAGAGCAAACAATCCCACAAATGGTTAAAAGGTGGGAACTAGTCAACTGCAATTCTCCCCTCCCCCTTTCTTGCTCTCCTCCAGTCTCTCTCAAATCCTTCTAGTCTTCCACAACTCCAATCCACATATGCTCATTTGAATCCCTTCACCAGCTTCACTTCAACAGTCTGCTGAGTTCAAGTTTCTCATCGTTCTTTCGAGGCCCTGCTCCATTCTGCTCCCGCCTGCCTGTTCCTTAACTACGCACAAACCACTCACTGGGTGTGGACTAGTGGTTTAAGTGCTGGACTG
The DNA here is from genome assembly GCA_007922195.1 of Podocnemis expansa. Taxonomy (NCBI): domain Eukaryota; kingdom Metazoa; phylum Chordata; order Testudines; family Podocnemididae; genus Podocnemis; species Podocnemis expansa. Next base: position 18,525,791 of record ML681998.1, read on the forward strand.
GAACTCAGGAGACTGGAATTTACTTTCCAGTTCTGGCACAGAATCCATTTGACATCTTCTTTATCTCTTGGTTCCCAGCAGGAGTGTTGCTGGCTAAGGGCTGGAGCCTGGGCCCACCCCCACCCAAATTCAGCTCCAGGACACTTGCAGGCAAAGACAGGAGGCTCGAAGCTAGAGCTGGCTGTTGCCCCTGCCCACAAGCTGCAGGAGGCTCTGAGTCTCCTGGCACTAGTGGGCAGTGGCAGGAGCTGGCTGTGGCACCAAGCCTCCTGCTGCTTGCTGGCAAGCAGCCTGGAACCAGATCCGGCCCCTTCCGCTGTGCTGCTGGCCAGGTGCGGCAGGTGGCATATGCAGGGTCCATTCCCTGCTGGCCTCAGCACAGCTTTGCCCCTGGTTCCCAGGCTGTAGCGAGAAGACATTAACACTAAGGAACACAGGAACCAACTGACTGGAGCAGGCCTGCAGTCCTTCTAGGGCTGGGGTCAGCAATCCAAGAGAGAAGAGCCCTTTTTTAGAAAATTCCTTCAATAACCAAGAGTTTTGAGAGCTGCAATCGGTGTAGCTTTCTGCTACCTGGGGGGAGCTGAGTCAGGGTGCCTACTGCAGAATCCCCAGGTGGTGGTGGGGAGCCCAGAGCCTGGCATAGCTCACCTGCAGGATCCCCTGGTGGCAGGGCGGACCTGGGGTCAGAAGCAGGTTGCCTGCAAGGTCCCCTAGAGGCTGAGAAGGTAGAGCTAGGGGTCAAGTTGCCTGCAGGATCCCCCGGTGGTGGTGGGAGCCTGGAGCCGCAAGAGGGCAGCCAAAGAACTGCATATGGCTCCAGAGCCGCAGATTGCAGACCCCTGATCTATTCTAGTGTAACATTCTGCCTTCAGCAGTAGCCGGGATTAGATGCCTCTGCAACAGGCAGCCATGGAGTTTCCATTTCCCTACCTTTTAAAGTTTCTTTGAGCAGGGATGGCTCTATCCATTCCTAGCACAATGGGGTTTGAGGGGCAGGGCCCCACGATGCAAATGCATTTTAAAAAAACCCTAATTTTGCCCTTTGTTCTTTTCTCCAGTTCTTGTACATGATCCTCTGCAACCAAAACTATTTTCAAGCTTCCACAGAGTTGTTAAACTCAAAAGCTTGTCCCCTTACCAACAGAAGTTGGTCCAGTAAAAGAAATTACTGACCCACCTTGATCTCTCTACTAGCTATTGTTGGTCACAGGATACTACACTGCATGCACATTGCTGGTCTGCCAGTCAGCATGAAAGAGACTGAAGTATAATCACTATGAAAAATTTGATACACTAGTTGGAGCTAGAAAGCAGAAAAAACAAATGACTGATAGTCCTTATAATGCACTGAAATATAGAGTATATAATCAAGCTAATTCCAGCGCATATTTCTTAGTTCTAGAAGTCATTGCTACTGACCAAAATAAGATGTGCAGACATGAATGTTACCTAATATGAAAATAATAGGCAGTTTGGTGGGAACTGTTCATCAGTCCTTAAAAAGTTTGTATAATCTTTGAATTAAGTATCTAAGGGTATGTCTACACTGAAGCCTTAAGTTGATTTAAGGAAAGTTAAGTCGACCTACAGACTCCTGCAACCACACTGGGCTTTTATTAAGTAGATTTAAGGGTTTTCCCCATCTATATTGGACTAAGTCAGCTTAAGCTTTAAGTGGACCTTAAGAGGTGGTGTTAAGTTGATTTAAGGAAGTGCTTAAGTTGACCTAATTGGCCTCCACCGCCCCTCCCAGAGTTCCTGGCCACCAGAAAGGGTTCTGTGTTCACCTCCTGTTTTAAAGGTGTGGCCGGGAGAGTGGCACCTCTCCAGTGCAATGTGGGACAGTTAACCACAATACACCACTCCTCTGTCGACCTAGCACCTGCTAGTGTGGATGCAAGAAGTTGACACAAGTTTTCAGTGTGGACCCTCTAAGTTAACTTAACAAGATTGACTAAGTCAACCAAGTCGAACTCGTTAGGTCAACTTAACACAGCCTCCAGTGCAGACATACCCTAAGACATTAAGAAATAGAGATACTGTGAATTAAGTATCACACTGCACAAGGTAAAGTAGTAGTCTCAATTTTACAGATAAGAAAACTGAGGCACAGAGATGCATGTAGAATGTTACAAAGAAAGTCTATGATAGAACAGGTATGAAATACATGTTTCTCTTGGCTTCCAATTCTATACTTTAACCACACAAACATCTTCCTCCCAAATCAACCTTGAGAGGCTTCTCCCAGCCCAACACACAAGAATTCTCAATTACTCCTTTGAAGTATTCCACAGAAAACCTTCCAATTAAAAGCTGGAAATCCACTAAAAGTAACTTTTCAAATATCTAACTCATAAGGAATTCAGCATGTCTAAGACATTTGTTCAATAATTTGCAAGACACTTATGACTCAAAAAAGCCCAGGAAATTCGAACTAGGAAAGTTAAGTTAATAACAGGGGAAAATATGACACATCCAACGAAAGGGAGAATAAATCCAGTGCTAAAAGTGCTCTGGTATAGCACATACTTGTAATTGGCGGCAACAAAAAAAAGACTCGTGGTGTTTTGGGGTGCATGTAGAGACCTTTCACAAATCAGGAATGTACTGGTCTCCTTTCTACAGAGCTCTGATGCAGTTGCATCAGGAACATACATTCATTTCAGTTATTCAAAGGTCCTGGAAGGCCAGCTGAAACTTTCATATCATCAGTTTAAAAATAAAAGTATCAGTTTTATATGAGCATTTGGAAAGACAAATGTCAGCTAAACTGAAATTTGGATAACTGGGATTTTCCTGTATCACAATTAGTCGTGGGGAAACCACTACTAGAGAGAGAGATGAATTGGAGATAGTTCATAGGAAAGCAGCAAAAATTTCAAGAGGGCTGGAAGGACTGACAAATGAAGAAAAAATTAAAAGTTAAATAGTCATGGTTTAGTCAACAGACAAAGAGAAGAATAAAAATCTATGAACAACTGAAGAGTGAACAATGATGGAAAGGAGCTCTTTAAGATGGTGGGAAGTGGATAATTATGATATATACTCAATATTGGGTATGATAGGATGACATCACAAAATGGATTTTTTTTTTTTTGGTAGAAGTACAGGGAATGGTTCCTGACTATAGGATTTATTAGACTATGGAACAGTATTGACAGCTGTTCTACAAGACCTCATCAATAGATAAATTTAATAACTTTAATGGGTGCATAGTCGGATATTAAGTACATCAGAATACTTCATTAGTTTTGCATACAGTAAATGATCTTACGAAAACCACACAATTTGGAAGGGAAGAGAAATCCAATTTCTCATGTCTTTTTGAAATTACAAATTCTGCAAGATACGCAGTTGCTTTTGTTTGCAATTCTAGTCTATTTCTTGTCTCTCAAAGTTTAGATTTAATGAACAGAAATCTCACTTGCAATAAACAGTTGCCACTTCAACACAAAGCAAACTGGAAATTATGCCAGCTAAGCATGAGGAGAAACCCAGATCAGTATAGAAAATCTAGAATCCTACATTAGGATTAGAACATGAAATTTAACTAAGGTCAAGTGTATGAGTCATTGAACTACAGTGACTATCACTAAAACCATCATCATTCATCAGGTTAGCATGATGTGGTATATTTGTCCTTGCTATCATTACAATAGGAAAGAATTTCTAACCTTCCATAATTGCTGTTCTTCAGTGGTGTGTCTGTCATGTCCATTCCATGTCAGGCGTGCCACATGCACCAATCTGGAGATTTTTCCCTCACTGGTAACCGTAAGGCCAGCTCTCGTCCATCTTCAGTGTCCCACATATGTCCCAGTATCCCACATATGTCCCAGTATAAGGTATGCTGCCAGCCTCTCCCAATCAGTTCCTTCTTGCCGACAGAGGGGAATGAGGGTGGGTCATGGAACGGACAGGAGAAACATCTCAAAGAGCAACTATTATAGAAGGTTAGTAATCACTTTCTCCTCTGAATGCTTGGTCATGTCCATTCCATATCAGGCGACTCACCACAAGCAGTATCTCTGGAGGTGAACCAGGAGTTCAGACATGCTGATTGCATTGTTTCACTCTTCATCATTCTGGGTCTGTTATGGTGGGACAAGAAGATATGAACAGAACTGTGGCCCTTCAAATGGCCTGAGCTAAGAAACTCACTGATGAATATTGTGCTTTTGCTGAACAGGCTGCCAGGAGGAGCAACCTTTGCCTGCTTGTAACAAGTTCAGATACAGCTGGTGTTCCAAGAGGAAATCCTCTGTGATGAGATTCACAAATCCTTCATTTGCTTGGTGACCACGCTGAAGAGCTACATGGATTTTTGAAAGGGTTTCTTTCTTTCCATGTATCAAGCCAGCACTCACCTAAGGCATGCAGGTTTCTCTCTTTGCTTGAGTTGTGAGGCTTTGAAAAAAAAGACTGGCAGGAAGATGTTCTTGTTGCCATCATACCATAATGCCACCTTTGGTAGAAATGCAGGGGGAGGACACAGATGAGCTTACCTTTGTAAAACACTGTATAGGAAAGGCTCTCATGTTAGAGCCTTAATTTCAGAGACTTGCCTTGCCCCGCAACTGTCACCAGAAGAGCAACTTTACACAAGTGAAGAAGCAAACCAGATGCCATGAGCTCACAGAGAGGCCCAGTGAAACTGGGCAAAAGTAGGTTTGAATTCCCATGGGGAAACTAGATCCAAGCCTTTCAAGAATCTGGCCATCTTCTCATGGGAGAAGACTGAGTGACTATGGATATACGGGTGAAAGGCCAAGATGGCCACCAGGTGTACTCTGATCGACTATAATACCAGGCTTTGATGTTTGCACTGTAGTAAGTACTCCAGAATGGAACTCAAGTGTACATGGGTTGGGGAGCAGTTTTGTTCCAGCAGCAGGATTTTCACTTCATATGTAAGGAGCTCCAGGAGAGGGTTTTCTGCTTTCTAGCAACATTTTCTGAAACAGAGTGGAGGCCTGCTCCTCAATGCTTAACCATACAGCAGCCACACCATTAGATGTAAGGAGGTTTGGTTTGGATGTAACAGTCAACTATGATCCTGGAGAATCAAGTCTGGAAGGTCATGGAGTGTCCAAGGGGCTGCCACCATCAGGTCCAGGCACATATTGAATCAACATTGATGAGACCGTGCCAGAACAATCATCATGACCCACGCTTTGTTCTTGATCTTTGCAAGGGCTTTGTGGAAAGTCTAATATCAGGCCACATGACCACTGCAAGAGGACTGCATTGGGAAGGAAGCCACTGGAGGGTTATTGCAGGGAACTGAAATGACATTTCCCCTTCTGTTAGGTTGTTAACAGGTCCTCCTGGGCAATTTCCCACCTTTGACTATCTCAAGGTGCAGGGACCACTTGTGGCAAGAGAAGGGACCTGCTGAGGTGATCTACCAATGAGTTCTTGAACCCCTGAGGTGAGGCTTCAAGGCAGATTGCATGTTACACAGAGAAGTCTTATAGGTGAAATGCCTCTTGGCAGAGGATCTTGCTTCTCCTTTCTTGTTGATATCATACAATCAATACTATCCATGAATACTTGTACTTTCCCAACACCTTGGGAAGGAACATTTTGCAAGCTAGACAGATTGCTCTGAGCTCTCTGACATTTGTGTTTAACGTCAGCTCCTGTGGACCTGAGGCTTTGGGTCCTAAGGGAGTCGAGGTGGGCTCCCCACCCAAGGTCCAAATCGTCTGATACCAAGCAGCTAGGTATTGGGGGAGGAGCCACAAAGGGACCCCCCCTTGTTTTGTGGGACACAGTTTGTTCATCATGCCAATAAGACCAGTATGAAAGTAGTGTTATAAGGATCATGTCCAGGCTATACCTTGTCAGGGAATAAACTGATGCTAGCCACATTTGAAGGTAGCTGAGGCGCAGTCTTGTGCATTGTGCCATGTAGCTACAAGCTATCATGTGACCCAGCAGCCTAAGGCAAACTTTCATTGAGATGAGGGGGATGAGGAGTGACCTGGATCATCAGCTCTGACATGGTTTGGGGTCTGCAATAAAAATGCTCTGGCCTGAGTAGAGTCCAAGACTGCTGTTAAAATTTATGCTTTCCACTAGTAATTATGTAGATTTCTGTTTATCTATCAAACAAGCCCACCTCTTGGCATATGGCCCATAAAATACTGTGATATGGTGCTGAACCAAACTTCTGAATAAACCCTGAGTCAATCATTGAGGTCAATTTGTATTTCCTGATTTCTAAGGGAGGCTGCAACTACTGCCATACATTTTGTGAGCACTTGGTGCTGCTGATAGACCAATTGGGAGGGTCATTAATTAGAAGTGGTTGTCTTTCATCATAAGCAATAAGAACTGTCTATGGCCATGGAAAATGGAAGTATGTTACCTTTAGTTTAGGGTGGCATACCAGTCTCCAGGTTCTAGGTATGGGATGATGGCAGCCAAGGAGACCATATGAAATTTCATCTTCTGGAGATATTTGTTGAGGCAATGTAGATCCAATATAGGTTTGTAGTCCTCCTTTGGTTTTTAGGTTTAGAAATTAACAGGAGTAGCATCTTTTCCATTTTAGTTGCAGGGGAACTTCCTTTATAAGCCTTTCCCATAGGAGGGCTTGCACTTCCTGGATGAGGAATTCTCATGAGAAGCATCCCTGAAGATGGACAGGGAAGGAGGGGTGGGATGGAGGAATTGAAATAAACTGAAGGGTGTATTCCACTGCCATGGTGCTTATCATCCACTTTTTGATGCTATAGCTGCCTGTGTAGTAAAGTAGGGTGAAAGGCGGTTTGAGAAAAGGCAGCTTGGATCCTGGGTTCAATCTGCTAGGCTGCCTCTGGGCCTCAAAAGGCCTGCCTGGCACCTGGCAGGTAGTGACTTGAACCTGACTGTGATGCACCAGTGGAGGGTTGACCCTGACAGTCGATGTAGCCCCCTGTAGTTCTTTAGGGTTTGCTCCTGACCTGTACAATAAGCAACTGTGGTTGCTGGGGTCTGAAATGCTTTCTGGGAGCAGATGGAGTGTACGGGCCTAAGCAGTGGAGCATGGCCATAGAATCCTTGAGGTTGGCCAGCTTGACATCTGTTTGGTCAGAGAACAGCACTGCATCATCAAAGGGAAGTTCCTGTGTGGACTGTTGGCCTCTGCAGAAAGGTCAGATAGCTGTAGCCAAAAGGCCCCCTGCATAGCAGCTGATGTGATTGTTCTGGCCACCAAGTCTGCTGTATCAAAGGTTGCCTGGAAGAAAGCTTGGACCACTAATTTCCCCTCCTCCAAAATAGCCAAAAAGTTTTGGTTAGACTCCTGAGGCAAGAAGTCAACAAATTTGGTTATGGAATACCATACATAATAGTCATATCTCCCCAGCAGGGCCCACTGGTTTGATATGTGGTGCTGGAGGCTAGCAGTCAAATAAATCTTCCTGCTGAACAGGTCACACTTCTTCATATCTATTCACGGGGGGCTGAGCTTGCCTGTGCCTGCCCATCTCTTTCACTGGTAGTTAACACCACCAATGGCCCTTACTGATGGGTTAGAGTACAAGTATTTAAACCCCTTGGCAGGCACATAATATTTTCTTTAGCTCTTTTACATGAAGGGGCAATGAGGAGGGGTTTGCCACTAGGCCTTGACAAGTTTGACAACGGCCTTGTGGCTGGGAAGAACCACTCTATAAGGGGCTGCTGCTGCCAAAATAAAGGGCGCATCAGACTCCTTCAGCTCCTCCATGTCCAAGCCCAAATTTGTGGCTACTTTCTCATTCTAATGTTGATCTGGAGAATCATAGCAAAGGACCCACTACCGACTCATCAGGCGATGATGAGGCAGTAAGAGTGAAGTGGGCAACTGTTCTTTTGCAGCCAGGATAGCCTCTTCCAGAGATACTGCTAAAGCTCCCTCAGTCTGGTCTGGCTCCTCATCCAGGTCCATGGGTGGGTATGACATTGTCGCTAAACATCTCTTAGATGCTCCTGAAGTAGATTCCTGTGGCAGGTAGGAAGCACCATGGGTTACAGAACTGCCCTAGTCCTGGCCATTGTGTCAGTGGCCTAATGGCAAGCCCAGAGGGAAATGGGTTCTCACTGGACCTTTGGGCTAAGTGATCTCCTCCCCTTATGCATCCAACAGTCCTCTTCCTGGGACCATGGTGTTGCCAACCTTGTCTCCAACTTTTTAGTGCACTGGTAGATGTGATGTCCAGGTACTGGGGAGCAGTGCCAGGACTCTGTTTATTGGTGAGAAGTGTCAGGTGATCAATGACAGTACTCTGATAACCAACACATTGGCTTCAGGGTTCAGTACCAGGACAATGGCAACCTGTGTCAAGACTCCAGAGTTTGGTATTGAGCATCTGGGCAACAGTACTGGGAGTCTGGCTGTTGGTGACAGTGTTCTGGAGACCACTGCTGGGGTGTCAGTGACCAGCAAGACATGGAAGAGTGGTGTCAAGGCATTAGGAGTCTGTGCAGGGCCCCTACCACAGGCTTGCTCCAGGACACCATCTTAGCTGGCTGTCCTAGCATGGGGTCTCAGCCCAGAGTCCTCTCCTCCCAAGGAGAGAGTGGCAGAGGAAGAGAAAGCAAGTCCTTGCCAGCTTTGAAAGGATGGCATTGCCAAGTGCCAGGTACCCCAGCTTCTGCCAGTAGTCAGAAGATCCTGAGGACTGGGAGCTCTGATGTGTGAAGCCATAGCTGAACTGAGTTCCAGGTAAGATAAGTGGGCCAGCAGGTGTTTCGGATCATCCCCCACTGAATTTATCCTTTTTAGCGGCCAGAACACACCCTCTTTTAGTGTGCAGCCTCTTGTACTGCTTCTTCAGCTCCAGGAATGGTGATCAGCACCGAGATGAAGAAGCTGGTGCTGGTGCAACACTTCCAGTTGATGCCAATGTGCTGGTGCAGAGTTCGAGCAGCTAGGTTTGGAGTCCAGCCCGAAAACAGACTCCATCAGAAGTGCTCTTAACCCGATGTTTCAAGTCTTTCAGTGTGGTCTGAAATTTCTGCTGATTCTGCACTTATCCTGAACATAGGTGTCATGCAGGTATTTAAGCAGCTCTGATGAGCAGCCCTCATCCCTGGGGCTATGGCCTCATGGTACTAACTACTATCTAATGAACTTCTCTAACAAACTATGTACACTAAATCTACAGATGAAACCACTGGGAGAAGGCTTGCTGAGTCAAGGGTGTTCCAGCACAGTTACAGGCAGTAAGGAGGAACTAGGAGGAAGAGAGAACACGGCTAATACCAGAAGATAGGCATGCCACTACAGAAGGCATGAGAGCTGATCCTATGGATACCACTGAGGGGAAAAATCCTAAACATTGGTGCATACCTGCCTGACATGGAATTGGTGTGAGTAAGCACTTGAAGAACCACCAACTATTGACATGTTGGCAAAAGGTGACATTTTTTATTGACGGCTGCTGTACTAAAAGAATTATGAACAATTGAGGAATTAGGCCGTAAAACTGAAATATTACAAACTTTTCTCCTTTTTCTTTTATTTCTCTACTGCATATTAAAAATAAACTAACAGAAGGGCTTAAGTCAAAGAGAAACAAGGTGTATGATTTTAATAAACATTTTTCTTATTAAAAACTTTGATATTGCTTAAATATACCATACAGAGAGAAAAGCTATTTTATAAAGCAACATACATATTCAAGTCAATGATGGCAGCATAAATTATTCTGGCTTACCCCTCTGCTTATGTCATCAGAATGCCTTTGTTGTGTATATATGGTGAACTACTGTATAAGACTACTTATCTGTGTAGTTTCTGCCTAGCTATACAATACAGGATTTTAAAAAATGTTTATGCTATATACAGAAATATATATACATATAACATATATTTATATGTTATACATACACATACATTTTTATACATATACACACACAATACATATATACACAATACTTTACCCTTACATATGGCCTTTGATCAGCGGATCTTGGAGGAGTTTTACATCATTAAGCCTCACAAAGCTTTTGTGAGGGAAGCAGCTTCTTTATGTTACAGACTGTGAATCTGAGCCTTGATCTACAGTTTTTGTACCGATATGAACTATTTCAGCTGGGGTGTGATTTTTTTGCTGAAATATTTATATTGGTACGACCCCTAGAATGCACAGTCATACTGCTGTAAGGGTCTTATTCCTAGTTTATTCCACCTTCCCATATAAGAATAGCTCCACTGGTATAAAGCTATTCTAGAAAAAACAGTACAGCTTGTGTTTTAAGTCTTTGAACTGAGGGTTTGTCTACAACTTGCTGAAGGTCACAGTGGCAGATGAGGAATGGAATCCAAGATGCCAGACTTTCAGTCCCCACTACCTAACTAGAAGCCTCATTTCAGAGCGCTATTCTTGGAGAGGCTATTACTATTTCATTAATACATGTGGAAATATTTCTGCTATACAAGCCTTGAAGAGCTGGCCTTATAAAACAGTCTTCAGAGTCAATGTGGCACACATGGTGATCAGAGTTATGGCCCCAAGCCCTCCTCCATGCATAAAAGTATTAGAGGTGCTACAGAAGCAGGACATTGCATTTTTAGGTAGGGTGGAAAAAGTGATTTAGGTCACTTCTGACCATCCATCTCTGCTTGGCACTGTAAGTGGCACTGACCAGTTTTGGTAGCAAACCAAGTTTGTGCCCTTCAGCAAGGGAAAGTCATTGCAATGTGAAGTCAGAATGCAAAGGGAAGTAGAAGAACAATGAAGTCTTGCATCAAAACCCCTCCCTCATCATCAGTCTAGTGAGTCTATTAAGCGTTAGTAAGCATCAGAATTGTGACAGTGAGGGTAGACAATGCTGCTCCTCTTTTCACTAATGATCACTAACGTTTAAAATGGAAATCATTAAAGCCCCAAGAATTTAATGACCAACAAATCCTAAGCTACTCTATAGTCAAAGACTATTATTCCAAAACAAATAATTGCTTTAAAAAGAGTGAACTATACAGTAGGTCCCCCTACAATGAGTCAGCAGATTTATTCCATCATAATCAATTCTGATTTGGGGGACGAGGGGAGGAACAAGCCACTTTCCCTTAAACCCTACATTATTTGTGAAGAGAAGGGGTTGCCTGGCCTGCTCTATTCAGGATTCTCTGCTAACTGTAAAATGCGGGCTGAATTGCTTCCATTTTGTTCATTATAGAATGCAGATGCAGATCAATTTTTCAGTTACGAAATCAAAATTTTTCATGCACAACTGTGTCTGGTGTATACTGTTAAGCTAAAATATTCAGAGTTACATAAATAAAAACTATTGTGTCTTCAGTGTGACTTGATATTTTGTCTAGAATTTCTTTATTAAAAAACTGTAACAAGATACTTAAAAAAGGCTAGATACAAAAGTAGTTAAGCTGCTCACGAACATTAAAAATTTCCAAAATGTATTTTCCATAATCATGATCTTATAAACATTTTACAGTTACCAGAAAGTGCCCAGGCTCAGTTTACATAGTTGAGATATCGCCATACAAGTGTCTGGTTAGAAGTGGAAGTGGAATCACCTCCTGACTGTCTGCTTACTGAAACAGGGATACAAAAATGTTCATTGTGAGTTATGAAATACTGTGCATTGGCCTCATATGTACAAAAAACCTCACTAAAAGGTACAGATTACATGCAAAATATTAGTGATGGGATCTAATGTGCCAGAGTTCAATGCAACCAGAACAGAAATTGCAATGAAAGTGGTTTCATAGGTAAGATCTGAACTGTCAAGAACTTTTTACAAGTTCAATATACATGATACACAACTGCAGCCAACCACAAATTAAACACCATAAAAAAGTTAAAATAAAAACACAGAACATACTTAATTTTTTATTTTGAAATTCCCTACTCCCTCTATACAAGAACCTTTGCTGAAACACTTTCCACAAAGGCAGCAGTGAATTTTCTGAACATTTTACATGTTTTCCCTCAGCAAAAAGATAAATCACAGTGTAAATTATATTTTTCTGCTGTCATCTTTGGCTGGGGTTGGGCCAAGAAGTTATTGACTAGCGAAGTGTTATAGTGAAACATTGCTAGTGCTTCTTCGGCCTCTGGGTTACAAACTTAGTACAGGAATGTTTGTATTTAATCATTAAAGTACCACCAGGGGTATGACAGCATTAACTTCCATAAACTTTTATAGACAAATGGAAAAATCTACAAAACTTAGCTAGTAATATTACACAGCAATACACACTTTTTATATTCTACACAAAACCAAAATTCTTGGTCTTAATGGCGAGTAACAATTTCTGTTTCAGGATTTGTTTAGAGGAATAGAGTGGGACATAAAGACGAGAAATGCAAGTGTTTGCTGTAGGAAGATGTTGGTCATCTGGTGGTCTTATTGTAATTGATGGCATGGGCTGGAATCCCTCCTCACTGGCAGGCAATGATGGGCTTGATGTCCAAAAGTAAACCTAAAAGAACAGAAAGTAGGCTGTAACTTTTTTTGGTCTAGAAGTACTTCAACTGACTCCATAGTACATACTTTGGTATCCCATACTGACGAAGTCAAATGGGAGTGTCACAAGGCAGTTACGGTGTACTGGATCATGAAATATTCCTTGTACTGTAAAGACTCAATGGTTATGCTGTGTACTGTTATGACAATATATGTTATACATCCAGTCATTTCCTCTCTTCTCAACTACATGAAATCACATTCATCAAAGCACCTTATGAGAAGCAGCATGATATTGACCCTATCTTGGAGCAGGAAGTTGGGATTTCCCATCCTTTTGGGAAGAGGAAAATGTATTCATATAAAAAGTTTCTAAAACAAATTTAATTTCCAGTTTGATATCTATTAAATTACTTTTTTAAAAAAAGCACTGATCCCAAAAGGCATTAACAGCTAGCAATGGCAATTCCAGTACAAAGACTTTTGCATTAAAAGTCTGAAATACTCTCTTGCAGAGCAAAGTGAATACTGCACTGCATGCATCTGCTCTACATTTTCCTCTTTTACCCCAATCCTTGTTTCCTTTTTTGCTGAGTTCACTCACAATTGAGAAGGTTCACATCACTGGGGTGATAAAAAGAGAACATTTAAAGAGTGGGTGAATACCATGCATGTCAAGCAAATTTTCCCACATTTGTTAACTAATGCAATTCAAACCTGACATTCTGTCCATCCGTTACTCACTTTGTACTTCTCAGGCAGGGACAGCAAATGTTCCTGAGAATGTTGAGATAGGGACAATGAAAGATAAACCAAGACTGATTTTCTTGTGAAAATGGCTTTGTACCCAGAGTCTCAAGAATTGAAAGTCTAATGCATTAACTCCCCAGTACCAACTCTACCACCCTATCAGCGAAGAAAACACTTCCATAAACAAACAAACAAACAAACAAACAAACAAACAAACAAAGCAGTAGCTATTATTGAGAAACAGCCTTAGCAACCTTCTTCAGGGGAAGGACAACTTACTAGATCTTGTCTTTCTGTCATACTCATCTTCTCAACTATGGACCAAAACCAACGCTTGAACTGCAACAGCTTCTCAGCATTTTCTCCTGTTTGAAATGGAATAATTAAATTAATGGATTCAACAATGAACATTTAAAGAACATGTCTTACACATGTCAGCAAGTAAAACATTTAGTTTCAATATCTCTCCCTGCAAAACCTGGAAACGCGGAACAGGGACAATTCTTTGTCAAACACTATTACAAACGCTTCTGAAGCTAAATGCTAGAACTGAAGCATATTACCGTAAACGACTACGAAAATCAAGACACCTTTATTATTTACTAACTAGCTGTATCTAGGGCATTTCTACACAGATTGCTGCCATGCTCTTCACAGCTTGATGCAGCAGGATTGACTGAGCAGCCAGTGGAGACACCCCTCCCCCCGCTCTCTGTTTGATGCAGTGACTGCCCCGCCCACCCAAGTAATGCTGCGTCAAACGGAAAATATTTCCTGTTGGCATAGCCAGCTAAAGAAGCCACAGTAAGGAAAGGTAAGTAAGTTGACAGGAGATGCACATTCTAGTTTGTAGAATGTGCATCTCCTGTTGACCCAGCACAGCAGCGTAGACTAGGCCAGAGCTAGTAACAGGTTAGTGAAATATTGCTTTAAAAATATTACACTACAAACATCAATCATAACTCTAAATAGATGGCCAGACCAGGATTTGGCTGGAAAAATAGCAAAATCCACAACATGGTCTCCTGGCACTTTGATGGACTATTTATAATGATACTGAGGATGTACCCTGGAAAGAGCTGTATATGATATTCCTCCATTTCGAGGTGATTTCTTCAAGGTGGCAAAGAATAAGATCTGACATGCTGAAAATTCTTTTAACATATTATATTTAGAGCCATTCATTAAGGACAGTCACAGACCTAGTTTTTAAGTTTAGAAAAAGATTGAAAAAAATTGGTATTTTTACCTATCAGATAGGTGAATAATGCCAAATTTCCAGCTGTACAGCTCAGTTCCTAAACAAAGTATTTCATACCTGATTCATCATTGAAAGAAGTAAAGCTGATCAGCATTTGTACATTTACTTCACCACAGCCATTAACTAAAAGCCTGAAATCTTCTGCTGTCAAGTCTTCTAATGAATTCTTTGGAAGCACATCCAGCAGACCCTTCCTCATTGCCTGAAAGTCAAAAGATTCACTTTTATACTGGCTACCTCTGCTTCCTTCAAGTGCATCTCTTAGAAATTATATATAAAGAGCTTCACAGTTCACAAATAGAGCAAGTTTTCCTCTTAGCTTTTTGCTTCTTCCATGTTCAATCTCAAAAGGTAAGAACATCTTTTGGAATAGAAACCTGTATGGATCCAAGGGCTAGAACTTGTAATATTCAGGCCTGAATAATAGAAGCACTGCTAGACTGAGCAATGATTATTTTTAAGCCCAGTATTGTGGAAACCATTAGGAATAGAAACAAGTCTCTCTTTCCCATCCTCTCCCCCACTGGAATTTGAACTTTTCCATATTGCTGTATTTTCTGTGCCAGTATATTCACAATTCAACACATACCAGCTAATTTAATTATTCATGCTTTAGTTTTGGTGGGAGATTCCAGGTGCTCCACACTTTTGAAAAATCAATCCACCTATTTAGAAACCTAAATATGAACTTGGGAGCCTAACTCCTTTAAACACTAATTTTTGAATGTTTTAACCTTAAAACTGGGTGACTGGGCAATAAAATAGCAGGTGAAGGTCAATGTTGATAAGTGCAAAGATTTAATGCACACTGGAAAACATAATCCCAGCTATTCCTGGGGTCTAAATTAGCTGTTACTACTAAAGAAATGTCCTGTTTGTGGACAGTTCTCTGAAAACATCTGCAGAATATTAGAACCATTAGGAAAGGGATAAAAACAGAACAAAATATTGATGCCACTACATAAATTCATGGCATGCCCACATCTTGAATACTTCATGCAATTCTGGTCACCCCATCTCAAAAAAGTACAGAACTAAATATGGATATGGAACAGCTTCCACATGAGGAGAGATTAAGATAATGGACTGTTCAGTTTACAAGAGAGACATAAGCTAGGGTATGACGATACATAATATCATGAATGAAGCGGACTAAGTGTTGTTTTCCCCTGTCATGTAACACATGAATCAGGGGTTAATCAAATTAACAGGCAACCAGTTTAAAACAAACACAGGGAAGTACTTCTTCACAAGATGCAAAGTTAACTTGTGGAGTTCATTGCTGGGGACTTTGTGAAGTCCAAAAGAATAACTAGGTTAAAAAAATGATTAGATAAATTCACGGAGAACAGGTGCATCAATAGCTATTAGCCAAGTAAGGGGCACAACCATACTCTGAGCGTTCCTAACCTACGACTGTGAGAAGCTGGGACCGAAGAACAGGGGATGTATCACTCAATAAATTGCCCTGTCCTGCTATTCCATCTGGACCGTCTGGCACAAGCCACTGTCTGAAGACAGAATACTGGACTATGTATGGATCATTGGTTTGATTTAGCATGGCTGTTCTTTAAATGAGTATTCAGGAGATACTAACTGTTGAATGATGTCAGAAATGCTATTTGGGGGATGGGAGAGGAGGGAACGAGGTAAATGACAGTAAGGACGAAATAAATTTCATAGTCTAATATTCCATGGGCTACAATGGTTGGAAAGAGTTTGGGAGGCCAGTTAATTGTCTGAAACACTGGTCTCTGAGCCACTGATCACAAAACCAGTCTTCTTACACCTAATCCTTTATTTCAAAACAGATTTCCAAAAAAATAAGACCAAATTTTACTTTTAAGACAAGTTTTGACACATTCTGTTCATGGTTCTTGTTAAAAAAAATTAACAATGGTAAGACCAAAATTTCTAGCTATCACTAACCACATGATCATACAGAGTGTGATAAAGTGGTCAGAAGCTCTAAGGCAGGGGTGTCAAACTTACGGCCCTCGGACCGCATCCAGCCCACCAAAGGCACTGATCTGGCTTGCAGAGCTGCTGCCTGGGAGCTCTCTGCAGCAGCAGTGAACAACACACACAGGCTACCACCTGCAGAGCAGAGTTAAGCATGCTTGTGACTCAATCATATGAGTGAGTCAAAACAGGGGAACAAAGGAAGTGTTCCAGCCGATTCCAGCTCAGCTCTGCTGTGGTCTGCCAACCAGAGTCTCAGTCATGGCAGGTGGGCTGGCTCCCAGAGAGCCACCACACTGTGCCTCACCCCAACTGTTCCCTGTCAGTCAGCTGGCATGCTGATCTGATTGACTGCACATTGCATGAATCAAAAATAAGAAAAGGGAAAACTGCCTGGGGCCCATGTGGGAAGAAGCCAACCAAAGGCCACCATACTGAATAACTGGCAGGGCGTGGGTGGGGCCAGTCTCCCTGTGGCTGTGACTGAGACAGACTGCCTGCCTGCTGCCAGAATGGTAGGGGAAGTGGAAAGAGAAAGGGGGTGGCGGGGGAACATGACCGGGAGCAGCCAAGCAGGACACGGGGGTCTGGGACCTGCCCAATACAAGGGGGGTCAGGGAGCCAGTGTGGCAAAGGGGAGCCCCACAGGATAGAGAAAATGGAAGGTGTAGGAAAGCTTGCAGGGTAGGGGAGGGGAAAAGGAAGCCCATACTGCTCTGAATGTGGCAGCGGAAAGGGTTGGGAAGCCCGTGCAGACACAGGGCTGCGACAGGTGTCCTGCCTGCCACTGTGGCCCCCCACATTGAGTAAGTTTGACACCTCTACTCTAGGGACTGTCTGCTGTCATTTGAGAGAGTTTGGCTTGTTAAATCTCTGCGCTAAGAAGTTAAATAAAATGAGATGACAAAAATATAGAAAAATGGAAGACTTTATAGAATCCATTTCTATTTCTGAAGATAAAAAAGAGCACTATATTTTCCCAGTATATATATTATGTAAACGCAATATATGCATCTTTTTAAAAATCTATATGTAAATACTGAAGTTAAACAAGTCATTGAGTTACCTTCAGTTTTTCCTCTGAACCTGTACCCTAGCTATTCAAATAAGCCTTTAGGTTAATCAGGGTCACCACACAGTTAAATTAGCAGAAACAAAGATTTATACTCTACAGAAGTGAGACAAGTTAGAATGGACACTGGACATGCAGAAGTTGACAGCATTGTTGCAAAACGCTATGAAGCACTTACATGTAGAGGCTGTTCTGCTACCACCAACATTCTGTGTTCTGCGTATTTCCGGACATATTCATAGACATTCTGAGGGGTGACGGGTATATTTACTCCATTGGAGATAAGTTCAACCTACGAAGTAGCAGCAAAAGGGAGAAGATTTAAAAACTAATATGAGAAAGGAGAAAAGAGCAACACCAAGAGTAACGTTTCTATTAGCATATGCAGTAAATCTACTGTGGTGTTACATAGCTTTTTCAGACCTAAAACATGTTTTCAGTGAGTTGTTGGTTAAGACCACTACCATGAACAGAAGTTTTACATTTTCAGATCAGTTTATATAATGAGATTGATCCTGCTTATTTGTCATTTAGATTACATACAGCCCATAAATACTAGGGGATGGGATATTCAAACACTTAGTCATATCCCACAGACTTACAATGGGTCTTGTGCGCTTGACACTTATGCAGTTTAGTAAATCTAACCCTAAATCTACAGTCTAAAGTTTGATAGGCTATGAACAAGGAACATTAAACTGTCAAGTTCAGCTTGTACCTACCTGTCCACCACCCTCCTCCTTGCACAGGTCGATTGCGAATGCTAAATCCATTGCTGCAAAAACAGCTTCGGCATCTGTGCTCTGGGAGGCAAGGATAAGTTGCCGCAAGCTCTCATACATAACCGGATCAAAAAAAGCAAAGTCATGCCAGTTCACCTAAAATAAAGGCAGATGTTTGAATATTCAACATAATGAGACCTGTAACTCACATGATATATACACTAGCATAAGACATCTAAATAGCCATGTAATGAAGCATTCACTGGAACACTGAAAAACTGGCAAAAATACATTAAACAGAATAATTTCCATTCTCATCCTGATTTTTCAGAAAGGCGGAACATAACACTAGCACAAAACACACTGGCAAAGCACTGAAAAGATTGTAAAGCATTTGCTCACAGTAAGAAGGATTACAGATCCAGTTAAGTGAACTCCTAGAATGTAACCCTCCTATAAATCAGCCTGGGTCAGAAAAGACTTCACTGGACTTCCCAGCAGTATCTGAAAATGAGTCACTGTAATCACCCTTTTTCTTATCTCCACACAATCTGGAAGGAAGATCACCTGTATCTTCACAGAAAGGAAACTCTTTTTCCAGTATCTCTAAATTCCTTTAGCTAAAGAAAAGTGCTCAAAAGTTGCCTTCCTCAACCTCAACAAGCAATTTTTTGGAGCAGGGGTCGGCACCCTTTCCTGGGCCCCATGCCAGCCCCGTCCACCCCACCCCTCAATGGGTGCTGGAGAGGGCCCAGGCCTCTGGGGCGGGGCCCAGGCTGGCACCCAGCCACGCTGGTGGTCAGCCTCTGAGGGTGAGGGTTGGGGCTGGTTCCTGCCAGCAGCGGTGGTTTCAGGCTGGGTGACCCACCCTGCTCCCCTCTAGCCTTACCCAGCAGAGGGCAGGGCCAGGAGTCACACCCTACAGTGTCTTTGTCCCTGCTGGTCACGTTCCCCAGCAGGGAAGCGCAGTCAGTGGGGGCCAGAAACTGCAGCACGTAGCTCTTGCTGCCCCAGGCCGCAGAGCGCTGGGGGAGTGGGGATGCCTGAGTGGGGCCACATGCCATTCAGGCTTGGCCCCCATGCCATTTTTGGCACACGTGCTGTGGGTTCATAGAATCATAGGGTTGGAAGGGACCCCACGAGGTCATCTAGTCCAACCCCCTGCCAAAAAAAGCAGGACCACTCCCATTAGATCATCCCAGTCAGGGTTTTGTCCAGCTGGGCCTTGAACACCTCCAGAGATGGAGATTCCACCACCTCCCTAGGCAGCTTATTCCAATGCTTCACCACTCGCCTAGTAAGGAAGTTTCTCCTAATATCCAGCCTGGACCGCCCCAGCTGTAACTTGAAACCATTGCTTCTCGTTCTGCCCTCTGTTACTACCGACAACAGTCGAGCTCCATCCTACTTGGAGCAACCCTTCAAGTAGTTGAAGGTTGCTATCAAATCCCCCCTCAATCTTCTCTTCTGCAGGCTAAATAAGCCTAGTTCCTTCAGTCTTTCTTCATAGGGCTTGTGCTCCAGCCCTTTGATCATTTTGGTTGCCCTCCTCTGGACTCTCTCTAATTTGTCCATGCCCTTTTTGTAGTGAGGAGCCCAAAACTGGACACAGTATTCCAGATGTGGCCTCACTAGTGCAGAACAGAGGGGAATGATCACATCCCTTGATCTGCTGGCAACACTTCTTCTGATGCAGCCCAGTATGCCATTGGCCTTTCTGGCAGCAAGCGCACACTGCTGACTCATGTCCAGCTTCCCATCCACCATGACTCCCAGGTCCTTTTCTCCAGTGCTGCTATTTAGCTGATCACTCTCCAGCCTGTAGCAGTACACGGGGTTTTTTCGTCCCAAGTGCAGGATTTTACACTTGTCCTTGTTGAACCTCATGAGATTCCTCTTGGCCCACTGCTCCAATTTGTCTAGGTCTCCCTGAATCCTGTCCCTGCCCTCCAGGGTGTCTACTGTTCCCCCCAGTTTGGTATCATCTGCAAACTTACTAAGTGTGCAATCTATCCCATCATCCAGATCATTAATGAAAACATTGAACAGGTTGCTGATCCCTTATCATAGAATCATAGAATCATAGGGTTGGAAGGGACCCCACAAGGTCATCTAGTCCAACCCCCTTATGTATAAAGGAGATTCAGATTTCTCTGATCAACTTACTTTTCTGCCCAGAAGAACTTTGATAACATGCCTGTTTAATGTGATGGGACATAGTTCATTCTGCAGCAAGCACAGCCCTAGAATTCTGCAAACAGAAAAAGAATACCATTAGAAGAAAAACAAAAATCACAAAAGGAAATTGCTAAAAAAAATGTGGGACCCAAGAGTTTCTTGAATATTTCAACAGGAATAAAATAAAATAATGAACTCTGAAATTCAGCTTTCATTATAAATCTTTTTATTTAAAAACTCCCAATTCCAGGTTCCTCAAAAAGAATTCATTATTTCTGAAATGATTCAAGCAGTTTCTCATATCTTAGCCAGAATTTTTCTGGGAGACTTGGTAAAATAAATTTTTTTAAAAAGCCTGTTTTCTCAAAAAGCAGCCATGGGTAAAGAAAAAAAAAAAAAAAAAGGTAGTCCTGTGGCGCTTCTAAAGACTAAAATTAATTTATCCCATGAGCTTTCGTTGGAGAAAATCCAAGTTTGTTAGACACTTGAAGGAGAACAGATGAATGGGAGGAAAATAAATGCAGGGAAGTGCAAGGCACAGGGCCAGGTCAGACTCTTACAGAAAATCAATTCAGCAGTTCAGATTTAAACCATGGACAGCATATTAGGGGGAAGTGAGAGAAAAAGGAAAGCAAAATCACCTGTTATAATGGGGAAATACATAGTCCTATTTAACTATAGTAAGTTGAGTGTCAAATGTGCATTTGAATTCCATTTCTGCAGTTTCTGTGAAGCTTTGAATTTTTTACCTATTTGCCTAAGTACTTAATGTTTAAGTTAAAGCAGACACATATCCCTGAAACAAACCCTGCTGCCAATATGCCCATGCATCTGCACAAGACACCATCGTAGGACCTAATCAAGCCAGCCACTCCATCAAGGGCTCATTTACTTGCTCATCCACCGATGTGATTTATGCCATCATACATCAGAAATGCCCCACCACATTATACACTAGATAAACAGCACAGTCTCCGCACAAAAGAATAAAGGGACATAAACGACAGCAGAAATAACATTCTAAAACCAACAAGGGAACACTTCAGTCTTACCGATCACTCCATTAATCATCTGTTAATAGCTGTACTTACGCAAATGGATAACGAATCAAATCTTCAAAGAGAAAGTGCAGAATTGGAATTCGTATGCAGATCTGATACTATCAACTACAAGGTTTTTTTTTTTTTTTTACCTTATTACAACAGGTAATTTTGCTTTTCTTTTACCCTCACCTCCCCCTAATATCCTGTTCTGCACAGTTTGAATCTAAACAACTGCATTAATTTGCTGTAACAGTCTGACCTGGCCCTATGACCTACACTTCCCTGCATTTATTTTCCTCCCATTCATCTGTACTTCTCCATCTTCAAGCATCTGACGAAGTGGGATTTTCTCCCATGAAAGCTCACAGAATAAATAAATCAGTTAGTCTTTAAATTCCACCGAACTCCTTGCTTCTTTTGCTGAACTAGACAAACATGGCTGCTCCTTTGGATCATTTAAAGACATAGTTCCTCTGAAATCAAAAAATCTGCTATGCTGAAATGAGCACTCAAGAAGTGAGCAAACTTTAAGGTTGTCATTTTTCTTCAGGTAAACCGACGGACTTACACAAATTCATTCTGAAAAAAGCCTCCGCACAACAATCCAACATGTTCCTCTCATGTCCACCTATTTCACAGATTGGTGCACTGAAGCATGTAAAGCTTCCAATATACTGAGTCCATTAGTGCCAATGAGATGCAAAACCTGAGTTATTCAACAGAACGGAGGCTCGACACAAACCTTGTTCTGAAACACATGATGCCGCAAAGAGACAGTGCTGTCCAATGACAAATGGCAGAACTTCTGTTGTGTTTTCATTGGGACTGAGGCAATGTGGTGGGAGCCATGAGACTTGAAATGCCAATGGGGCAATAAATCTGATTCTATTAAAATTCTCTCTCCCCCTCAAGCAAGCATGTAGGGGCAATACAGCAAATTTTAACATGAACTGAAGATTTTTGTCAAGATTTAACAGACTATGTTATTCAAGCTCCCTAACATGCTTTCATGCTAGGAATACGAACCCAGAGAAGGGAACTCTATTACAGCTTTTACCTTAGGAAAAATATGAATTATTGAAATATCAACAGAATTTAAGTCTAGCAAAACTAGCTCAATATTGTACCTGCCAATGTTTCTGAAACAATTCAACCTCGCCTCTGTGTTTTTGCCAGGCCTTGGTGTATAAAAACCGCGTTTCCCAGGTTGGTAGAAGAGTGGTGCGTTATCATCACCATCATCTGTATCGTCTAATTCCATGTCCACCACGCTGCGACTGGAGCCATGTCGCTTTCTGTTTTCCTAGTATAACAGATTACGAAGCTAATTTAGCATCCCAGTTCAGCATTAAACATTATCTAATTTTTGTTACTCACTGACTACTGAAACCTCTTCACTACTGGACCCAACATTTTTAAGCCTCACAGGTTCAAAAGACTGGAAATATTTAGCAAAATAAGTAGTTTCTTCATTATTTTGAAAAGTTAATTACAGCAGCAAATCCTTTCAGCACAGAATCAGAAAAAAAGATGTTCATTTTATATGAGAATAGAAGTGAGGCAAAATGGCAGGTCACCTAGAGGTTATTACATTACATGCATTTTAAAAACATACGTCATTTTATGGCAAGCCAGTATAACTGGACCAAACATTCTTCAGCTCACGTGTGAACCCGATGCAAAACAGACCCTTACCTGCACCTTATCTGAGGAGTCTAGCAGCCCAAGATCCAGGATACTGTCAGCACCATTTTCCCTGGAGGAGCAAGTGGAGAAGAAGCAAGCCAAGATTTAGTTTACCATGATGAATTAATAGTTACATTCTGAGCTGGAACTAAAAGACTACCCTCCCCCCCCAGTTTTCAAGCCCCCCAAAACCAGCAAATAATAATAGTAATAATGATAATAAAAAAGCATGACTCACACATAAGCCAAGGTCCCTCCGCAGCCTCAGGCCTCTAAGCGCCGGGCCCCGCCCCGGCACCACCAGCTTCCCCAGACTCCCTAACATGCTCCCTAACCGCCAGTCCATGCCGTCACTTCTCCCTGTGCCATCCCCAACCCTCGGGAACTGCCATCACTTCTCCCCTCTGTCCCGACCCCCTCCCTAACCCCCAGGCCCTGCCGCTGGCTCTCCCGGGCCAACCCCCTCCCCAAAGGCCTCCTTACCTCGCCACTGGCAGCTAGGCAAAGTAAGGGGAGTGGGCCCTGCCTGTGCTGAGCACACAATATGGCTGCTCCCCCCCAGCGTGCTCAGAGTGGGACATTTAAAACTCCTAGGCCGGGGCTGCTCTCTGATCTCTGTGTAAGCCAAGTGCCCTTTTTAAAAGTGATTTTCAGGCACAAAAATCTCAGCTTATACATGAGTATATGTGGTAGGTATGATTCTGAAAACAAAGTTTAGTAAAGAAAAATTTGAAAGGAACAAGATTGCCAATTCTTTATTATGCATTTATACAGCTGTGTTTCCTCAACTAACTTCTGCAGCTGGACAGAAGGAACATTATAAGCCATTTTAACTGGATTCTGAAAACAAATTGCACAAAGTGCAGTTTCTTGCCAAACTAGTTTTAAGGCAAAACACAAAACATAAATACCATCTTATTTACATTACAGTGGGACCAATAGGCCAGGCATGGCCAAACGGTGGCTTGGGAGCCACATGAAGCTCTTGAATGAAAAAGTGCAGCTCGCAGAAGAACATCAGCAAATCAATTTAGGAAAGCAGCCCCAGCCTAGGAGTTTGAAATCTCCTACCCTGAGCATGCTCAGAACATGCTGGGGGGGCGGGGGGAGGGAGAAGGGGGGACAGCTTGTACCTAGCCACTGGAAAGGCCAGAAAAGGAGGCCCTGGGAAGGGATGGGATCGGGACAGCGGGGAGAAGTGGTGGCATGGTTGGGGGCAGTGGGGAGAAGCGCAGCATGGTCAGGATTTTAAAAAAAAACTCACCACTAGTCTGCAGTCTTCTACATCAAGTGACAGCTAAATTTTTACTGTATAGGCCTAGTTTTCATGGTAACCTTAAGTAAGTATTAGACTCTGGCATTAGTCGGATCAGTATTTGCCTTCTTTTTTATGATAAAATTAAAGTGTACAATGAATTTTAAACTTAGTAATTTTGGAGTAGGTAAAAGTATATGTCTATATGCCTCAGTATGCCTCTTGAAGGTTTACTAATCAACTTGTGTGGCTCTTGAGTTCCGTAAGTTTGGCCACCCCTGCTATAGGCCTATCCAAGATACTGGCCCTATGGTGTATGTATAATGCCTAGACCAATGTAAGAAGTAGCTCTTAACTCTACATATACATGGCACAGTGTGCACAAAAGGAAGTACCTTCTCATTTTCCGGATCAGGAACTAAGGGTACAGGGATTAAGTGACTTGCCTAAGGCAAACAGAACATCCATGAAAAAGCAGGGAGCTGACCCAAACCTGCTTGGTCCAAGATAGCTATTTTAACCACAAGACCAGTCTTCCTCTTTTATCTATATTCTTATTTAATCTTTTACCTTCCATGTGCAATAATGAGTTCCATAGCTTCATCAACTCTTGCTCTAAGGGAATCTTCACTTGCTAGCAATAGAAGCAGCTGTGCAGGGGATAACTCCAGTAGCATTCCTGTGATTTTACTTGCAAATGCCTGTAAATAAGAGTTCAACATCCTACTGTAACATCAATCTATAACGCATTCACTTTCAAATGATTTTACGAAAGTGTTATCATAATATATCCAAGATTAAAAATTAATTCATTAAGTCAAACAACAAGTTGCAGAAATATAACAGAAGTCACAAAAGAGATACCAAAAATACCCTTAGAGAATTCAACTAAGTCATGAATTTCCCAAGCAAAGGATAAAGAAACCTTAAATGAAAGATACCCACAGCAACAATAGACAAATATACTGCACAGATTGATCTTACTGGCTGCATTGCTTGTACACGAGGGTAAAGTCTTTCTCCAAGGGCTTGCCGATGTGCTGGAAGAGGATCTGGATCATCACTGGGATTTCCTTCTGATGCTGGTCTAAAGGGCCTCGTGTCAATGGAAAGCTGTCTTCTAAAGTCCCTTTAAAAATGACAGTTTATATCCCTCTTGGTTTATACTGCGTGAAACTTTAAGACTATGATAGTTACAAAGGAAGCACGTGGTGCTCATGGATATCATCATTTATGCACAGACAATATAGCACGGGTCAGTTGGTGTAACTGTAGCATTCTATTTAGTTAACTGGATGTAAGGGTTTGGGAAGGACAGAACTGAACTGTCAGTCTTTTGGGGGAACAAAGTAGACAATTCACTAAGTAACAATGGTGGTGTTTCTACTGTATTTCTTGTCTTGGCTACACAAGCAAGTGTTGTTACTGCAATGACTGGGGCTGAACAGTCTAGTGATCCTGAAATAGGTGCATCTTTAAAGCACATGCATGCACACACCCCCCCAAACATCAAAAAAGTATCTGAAAGTTATTCAAAGTAAATATTCTACTGCCTTAAAATACAGAAGAGTAGTATTGTCTCAGTTTGAAGAAAGAAGAGTACAAATTTTGGAACAGAACATTTGTTTATTTCATAAAATACTTGTGACTGGGACATACAAATTACAGATGAATCACATACCTATCCCTGTCTCTTCGAGAACCAGCTCGTAAGCCACTACTCCTCCTCATTTCCCTTTCTCGCTCCCTCTCTCGATCTCTCTCCCCTCTGTTTCGCAATCTCTGCATCAGACCTGAAGAGAAAAAAACATTTTGAACTTCTCATACTCGTATATTAGTATTTCAAAACTACTGAATTGCTTGTGCAGAAAAAGAGAACAATTTGCATGGACTGGAATGTTTAGCAGATAGCAATGAGATCTAAAACTTCAACTCTAAAGGACTGGTTTGAAGTTCAGACCAACTTAAAAAAGGGACATTTGTGTTACCATCTAGTTTACCTTGCAACTTCCAAAATCTTCTGCCAGGTTTATGCTTTCAAATACTAAGAATATGTCTTCAAACTAAGTGATGAATCTGTTTCAAATGGCTTCCTTTTGAAGTGTCAATCAATATTGCATGTGCTCTAAGAGACTTTAAAATATTGGGATTAGGCAGAGCACACACTTCTGGGGATGGAAGACAAGAATGGATACTTTATTCAGACTTTTGTACACAGAACAGTGAGATGTTTCTGCTAATGAGATCAGTGAATTTTTTGACATCTTAACACATCACTATGATAAATGGAGAAAATTTGTACATTCAGATCAAATGCAGAATTCTACACAAACTCCAGCTAAAATGACATGAACAGAGGTTCTAAAAGTGACTCTGGGGAACAGCCATTCTTCCTTTACCCTGGCCACCAAATAGTGTGCAGGAGAGGAACAAGTGTTTAGTGACTCCAGTGCTGCTACTCGGAGTCCATGGACATTGTTAGTAAAGGAATAGAGCCTGTGATGTACTCCACTCCTCTGCACTGTGGAAGCCACACCAAACAGTCGAAGAAGAGTTGCCATGTAACCTGCTCCCATACAGCAACCCCTCAATGGTTCCATTTATATTTAGGTCTTTAACTTTAGGTATGAAGATAACCATATCAAGTTATTTTAATCCTAATGATTCAACACTGCATTAGCACATGTTTAGAGTCTCTATACAATGGCAAGAACTAGACAGTCTCCCCACTACCACCTAAAATGAAAAATTTAGTTTCTTCAGAAACTGAACTTAAATTTACCAAAGGAAGTGCTGGTATAGCTTATCACTTCACTCTTATCTGAAGGACAAAATGCAACTGGATGGGATGGTCATGAGCTGTGGAGCTTTTCACATTTCACGCTGTTCGTCCACTTTGGCAATGTCCAGATAAAGTAGATACTCATGGCTAGTTTATGTTCTAAAATGAGATGAGTTGATGGCTTTGATTTAGTTCTAGGTTGCAAATAGTTGATTTAATATTTTTTATGAACTAGACATCTCTTTTTAGAAATTTTGGCCATTAGGCCAAGAATTGAACTGATACATCCTTCCAGTCGAGGAAATCCCTTCAGAAAATTTTCCAAGACATAATGGGGAGAAGTTACAGCCACTAGACATTTAGCAGTCCTTCTGATTTTTTTAATGTATATTATGAAATTTTAGCTCTCAGCTGACATAAGATTTAATATGCCAAAGTGAAAAGCATGTCCAAAGTTATCATTAATGCTAGCCATGAAATACTGTCCCTGTGGCAGTGATTTTCAAGCTTTTTTCTTGAGACCCGGTTGAAAAGAAATCATTTACGCCTGTGACCCAATAGTTACATCTTTCAGCAACGCATTTCAGTCTTCTGTGGCCAGCAGCAGGGGATGCCAAACTCAGTACCTGAGGGTCTGCGACCCAGTACTGGCTCCTGACCCGTAGTTTGAAAACCACTGCTCTACGGTACTTACTTGTATGGGTGCCCTTGTTGGCATTCTGGATGCAGTCTAGGTTAGGCAGTTTCTCATTTGATAGAAAAGCCTGTGCGATGGCAGTATAAAAACTTCGTGCCACACCGCTGCCTTCTCCTGGTTCATCTTTAAACGTAACTTTTACTCTATGCACAGCCATTGGCGTTGTAGCACATCTGCGACCAAAGTGATTGTTGAGCTGCCTCATGGTCTGCTGAATTAGAAGATCTCTATCTCGATCAACCTAGTAAATACACAGACTAAATTAAGTGTTTCCCTTCTGCAGTGATTGCAAGAGCAACAGATCAAATCTTCACTTCAAATGCTATTTCAAAAGGATTTTAGCATTTCTGAGTAAAAGTTTCCTGAAATGTTACACCTGAAAGGAGTAACTAGACAGAGGAGTCCATAACACCACACTGTCACTGCAATGTTGCATCCTCCAACCCACTGGAGTACCCACTTTCAGACAAGCTCCAAAATGCCTGCCTACAGAATTTAACACAACTTACTGTAACAAATTACTAAAATAAAGATTATTGTAATACGTGTTGATACAATTTTATATTCTGTTGTTAAAGGTTTATGTTTTCAACACATTAACTTTTAATTAAGTTATGAATAAGGAAAACCAGACTTTTTTTTTTTTTTTTTTTACCTCCAATGTTAAATCCCTGGATTGTTGGTTTCTCAGTTTTTCCATTTCTCTGCGGAATTTTGATTCTTTTACTTCAAAGCCACCTAATTCAGTCAAGATCTTTAAAACAACCAAAATAATAAAATTAGCTGTAGAATTTAATTACAGAAAACATGGTCTACCACATAGAAAATACATACCGATCCGGGCTCTGCCCCAACATCTTCCATGAACACTCTGCCAAATAGCTCTAAGGAAAGGCGCCAACGTCCTAGCAACATATCATGAGAAATAACCATTCCCATGAAACTACACTGAGGCCTAGCAGAACAAGGAACAAAAAAAAAAGAAAAAAACAAACAAACAAAGCCTTTTAATACTTTTAAAAATGAAAACACTGTGTTAAACCTCTGATATTACTCAGTTCTGTATTTCTACTTTTGTTGTCAAATAATTTCCAAATTTTCTAGCACCAGAAAGTAGGAGGTTCAGGACTGCCCATGCTCTTGTTTGAGCCGAAAGCTTAAATACACATGATTAGATACCAAACTAAAAATTCTTCATTTTAAGGAGTCTTGTCACTTAGGCCTGGTCTACACAGCTGCCACAAGTGAATGTAAGATACATAAAATATATAATGTAACTTGCATATCTCCTGTTGATGCACCCTTACTCCTTTTGGGCAGGTGAATTACTGGTATTGGCCAGAGAATCCACGTGGAATCAATTGAGCAGGTCTCCACGATCTGTTCAAATCAATCCTGTTGCTTCTACTACTGAGGAACTGACTGTGTAGACATATCCTCTAAATCAGTGGTTCCCAACCTTTTTCAGGCTGGGGACCCCTTTTTAACACAAAAAACTCTGCAGCCCCCCCAGCTGCTTATGTAACCTGGCCTGTGCCACTCTGGTGGTGCTGCTGAAACAGCCAGTGAGCGGCACCACTACCATCATGGGCCACGCTGCTGGGGAGCGGAGCCATGGTGGCTATGGCCCCTTCCCTTACCCCTCCCGGGGAGCTGCCATGGCCCCATCCCCCTGCTGGGACCCACCGTGGGTGGGGAGAGGCAGCCCTGGCAGGGCACATTGGGGCTGCAGCTAGATTCCAGCCCCAGTAGGGAAAGGCTCCATGGACTCCCTGCAACATGTCTGCAGACCCCCGGGGGTCCCCAGACCCCAGGTTGGGAACCACTTCTCTAAATATAGTATGCCTTCCAACCAATTCTTCTATGTCAAAACAAGAGAAATCTGCAGCTGAAATACTTTATTCATGCCATATAGTCCTCATCCTCTTTCCATCCTGCCATGCAAGTAACTTCTCCCTACCCAGTCTTAGCAATGATCCTTTTGCTTACATGCATAATGTAAAGATTATTAAGGGACTGGAAAACACCTTTTCTTTAAGAAGGAATCTATTTCCAAGATTATTTAAAATACAGTATGTTACTACTATCACTCATAAATAGTAAAGATATTTGCTGGTACAAACACCAATCAGCCACATTGACATATATTTAAAGTAAACACATATGCACCCTATTTTATAATTCCAAGCATAATATTTACCTGTGCATTCACATAAATGTTACTCAAAACTAAAATGTATGGGGCTCTGATGTATGCTAACAAATCCTATGAATTATTTAGCTATGAAATCTTTACCTTTAAGTTGTACTTTTTTTTTTGTATCTATGTATATAAAGATGTATATTATTTCAGAACACAGCAAAAGGGGTGAGTTACAAGTCCCCATTGGACTTGAACTGCATGAGGTTATCATAAGAAAAGGAGTCAGAGAAACTGTTGCCTCCCTTAGCTGTTCATTTCCAGATTTTTTTTTTTTGAGAGTTTTATATACTATATATAATAAGCTTATATAGAGGTATTATTCTATGGAACAGAACATTTTTAGGTGTTGAGCAGACTCACTTGATAGACATTTCAAAATTAATTTCCTAATAAAGTAGTTTTTGTGCCCTCCCCATGGATGCTTTTAGTGCTTATAAAAGGTGTTTGATCATGACTTTAAGAGACTGAAGTCTCATCTGGAATAGCAAAAGAAACAGGGAGCAACAGTTTGTTCACCTTCCCCACATAGCTCAATCTTCTCTTTTGGAGCAGACTAATAATGAAAACAGTTCTATCCTTAGCCCCTCAAATGATCTTTGGCTCTCAATACAGATGTTGATAATGCCAATTCCAATGTGGAACTCGGCTACCTAGAAAGTCAATTAATCCTCCTCTGGATACAAATGATATATGAAGTAAAAGGCTTCCACTCCAGCTCACCCACCCTTCCTACCCACTTCTGCTCAACTGTCTGCATTTCTTTGTCTCCAACCAACTTTGAAACTATTTCAGAAGTGTCCTGAGTATTTTTCAGTCTCTAAACCAGGGGTCTCAAACTCGCAGCCTGAGACCCGCATGCGGCCCCTAAAGTTATTTTTTGTGGCCTAAAACAACAACACTATCGCTATCAATATTTGCAAAATCATTGTAAGAAAAGGTTTCAGTGATGCAGCCCTTAGGCTACCATACTAGATCTCATGCATGGTGCAGCCATTGGGCTAACGTACTAGTCCTCATGGTGATTTGAATTTGAAAACCCTGCTCTAAATACTTCCAGAAACAAAGGGTTTGTAATGCCACACAAGATGTTAATTTAGCACTATTTTATAGAACAATTTATTTTACTCCTTGAGTACCTGAATGATGTAAGAGGTGGCCCTTCACTTTCCGTCAATCCTATCTCTGCCAGCAAGCTGCTTTTCAACTGTGCTGCAAGATCATGAGCTGAAGGTCCTGGTTTTGAACTCTCAGATTCTTCTGTTGGCACATTTTGTTCCTCTCCTTCCTTCTTTTGCCGATTTTGCATGCTCATAACATTTTTTAAATTGGCTGCATAAGACATTTTGGTTGGAAGAACCTAAACAAGGAGATGTCACTAATTACATTTCAGAAGTCAATCATAAACCTTTTCAAATTAAGACACCCCAAAGAAAACCAAGCTGTCTTTCATGAACAAGTTAATACACTTCTACCATAATTTTAGCATGTAAAACTTCAAAGGACCTCTAAATATAGTTTTCCTATTAATTTTTTTTTAATTTATACAGAATAGGCATTTAATGTCCAATGGACTTTACTTATCCGCAGACTACACAATACAGAATTCGAGTACTAAAGAACTTGAAGATGGCAGCAGTTCAAGTTCTTTATGAGCCAACTAGGGCATCTTAGAAGTGGAGATTTTTTTACTCCCTTTTTCTCTCTCAAAAAGTCTTGATTTATTAGCATTTCAATTACCAGTACATCCCCAAAACTACGACAGCCTTAGAAAAACAATGAAGCATGCATTTTATTAATAAAGGCATGCTGAAAAAAAACAGCTTATTTTAACCAGATACAAAAGTATGCTCAAAATATTTCAGTTATTTGTAACTTTTACCAGGCTATTTTAAACCCACCACCATTAAGTAAGATATCATCATACTTTCCCTGTGATGAAGCATCCCCAATAACCAATGTTCTCGTTTTAAAGGGATTATACTGTATAATTAACTTCCATAAGTATTCTTTGAAATAAAAGAAAATTCCTATAATTGTACCTCAAGACAGTTTCTATCCATTGTCACTTCCATTAAGCATTTCCCACTGTTGGCAGAGGATGAATATAAACCCTGACTCGGACGGCCAAATAGATCCTCTTTTCTAGCATTTGGCTGAAAATTAACGGAAGCATGCTGGGTAAATAATATACTTCAGTTAGAAATGAAAAACAAAGTATAAATAAGTGTCTTCAGGCATACAGTCTCTGGTGTCACCTGTAGCAGATGTGGCTGGTCTGCCAGGGGTATAGCTTCTGCCAGAGGAACTTCAAATGGATTGGGTGGAATACAACCAAGGAATGTCATGGAGTCTGACCGTCGGAAGAATGGATGGTTTTGGCCAGTCTCTGCCGGGAGGGAGTCATCATCCTTGTCATTAAGTGTAGTACCTGAATATCAAAAAAGTTTTTCCTCTTAAATAAAAAACCTTAGGAAAGGTACAGAAGAGAGTTACATTAAGGATGAAAAGCTAAAGATTTAAAAGCCAAGAAAAGCCAAAGTTGAAGTGGCCTGAGTCAGTAAGAGCCTGGATTAATTATGTTGAAAAGTTCCTCTGCAGCACAAAATGAGCACTGTGTGGAAATCAAACATCTCAGATCTTTTGGTTTTCCAACTGTCACCAAAATCAATAGCATTCTTCTCACATTTCTGGCTAACCACCATGTGTTTTTTGGCCAACAACCTTAACCTGTTCCCTTGAGTCTAAGGGCTTGCTCATCTGAACAATTAGCTCACAGCAATCTGGGATGGGACTTTACCCCACAGTAGCCTGCCCTACACTAACTGTATGAGTGGACCAGTTGATAGTTTCTTAATGCCTTTGTTAACCTCATCCAGTTACAAAGGGGACCTGATCAAAGTGCATTAATGAAGTACTAATACACAGCAGCAGGGTCCATGCGAACACGCCACAGCAGGCTAGCGTGGGATGCATTCACATTCCATCTTACTGTGAACTAAATGTTTGTAGAGACAAGCCCCATGTATTACAAACACATGATTACCTGCAGGATCACACGTTATTCTTTTCTGCAGTACTCATGCCCCCACCTGATGTGGAGATCTGGCTGGAGCTCAGTGAATGAGACTGAAACCTGAACAGGTTTACTTTATTTTTGACTCAATTCTATTTGAAATTACCAGACCACCTAGGTCCCAGTCTGGAGACATGCCAACTGAACCATGTAATATTTACATAGCACTATACAGTACGAAAGGACATTCTTCTCAGTTGTACTAGCAACAGTTTGTACCAACCTGATAACATACAGTCCTAATCAAGTTCAAACTTCTGTTGCCACAATGAAAACATTACTATACAAAAATGTAAGAACTTTACTATAAATATTTGTGTGTTCCCTCCCACTATTTAGGTAGTATAATGGAGTAACAGAACTCCCAACCAGAAAAAAAAAGTGTAATTAAAGCTTTATTAAGCCAGAGGAGACTATAAACATGAATCACATCTCATCTTTGTAAATGACAGAAATTTATTCTTATACTAACTTTGATTTGTGTCGTCATCATTTTCATGTTCTGAATCTTCATTGTCAAGACCCAGTTCCAAAAGCTCCCGAGTCCTTTAAGAAAGTAATCAATCAGTCCTCTTCAAGAAAGTGTTTTGAAAATGTATCACAAATATCATGCAACAAAAGCTATAGAATAATTAGTAAGAGTGGTTAACCTACCGTAAAAGTGACAAGTTCCAAAGGGGTAGCCGTGTTAGCCTCGTTCGGCAAAACATACAAGGAGTGTGGTGGCACTTAAGACTAACATATTTTAAGTGCCACCAGACTCCTTGTTTGTTCTACCACAGAAATGTAGTTCTCTGATAGTATTGCCCACATAATGTCAGTCTAACTGGCCTCCACTGTGTTATACTGGGATTTGGCTCATAAAGTTTGAAGTTATATTTTTGACCACTCTCTGACATCTCCCCTTTTCTCAACTGAGGCACTCTGGGCTTCTGATTTATAACCTAAACTGAGCTGTGACTTCAAAAAGCTGTCTTTTTTCCAGTTGCTTTGCATGAAGAGAAAAGGAGTTAACACTTGAATTAGGCTATGAAACAGGTCTATAGCACATATTACATGTCATAATTTTGACAGGTCAGTTGCCTTTTGGAGAAAGCTAAAGCTCTGCAAGTCCTCTTTCAGGGACATTGCAATACTAGAAAACTGCATCTCCAGGGCACAGAGTTAAAAAATCCATGTACTCAAAATGTACTCTTTTGGCCTGTAATTTAAATAATAAGCCAATCAGTGGCATACAGTTAACCTATTCTTATTAATCAGTAATAATTTGTGCTTTCAATTATTTGCAGTTAATGCCTGCAATTAACAAAAACAATTAACCACGTTAATTTTTTTAAACATGTTAATCAGATACCACTGGATGGGAAGGGAGGCATCAGAAGTGGTGGGAATAAAGCCCCAGCCTGGAGCCACCATCCCAGAGGCAGGGGATGAAGTCTGGAGACCACCACCCTGCAAGGGGCTGAAGTATGGAGTGCCACGCTCCATGACCAGCACAGCTGAATCCCCACTTCTTGAGTGGAGGTGAAGTCCCAACTTGGGACTGAAGGTAAACGTTCACTGGTTGTTTTGGTTTGGTTTGGGGGGGGGGGGGGCAGCAGGGAGTGTTCGGAGGGTATACTTTTTAAGACATCCAAATGGGGTCACCAGCAGAAGAGAGAGAACGGGGACCTGGTAAGCTCGGCCTCTTTGCACCAGCTTCTCTTTCCCTGCCATATATTAGATCCCAGAAGTAAAATCCACCTCCTTTGCAAACGAGGGCTCACTAGCTGAAGAGAGCTACATAGTAGAAGTACAATAATAATAATTCTACATCTGTAAGTTCAAGTCACCTGATAAAGAGATTACACTATAGTACTTGTTTCTATTTTGCATAGTAACAGAAATCAGTATTTTTGAAAACAGCTGAAATATGTAAATAAACTGTATTCTATTATTCTTTAATAGTGTGATTTTATTTAAAAATTAATCACAATTTTTTAAATCTGACAGCTCTATTACAACATTCTAGATAGAAAACTTTAGTCTGCAATATGCCAAGGAAGTGGATCTACAATGTGGAAAGTCCGAAATGTTCTAGCTTCTACCCTTTTTTTAAATTATAGAGAGAAAATTCAGAGTTCCTTAAAGATACTGGATGAGAGACCCGAAAGAAGCTGACATTGAAATAAATCTACCCTCAAGACAGGGTAATGCAGGAGCACAGAAATAACATGTTCCTTCAGATGTCCTGCAGATATACCTCAATTTTTCTCTAGGCTTGACCAGATAGTTCAGTCTCCATACCTATTAGGTCCTCTGCCTCTAAACAGAGGCTATCAAAAATTTCAATTAGTGTCAATTTTGATGATAGTCTGTGTGGTATGAACTGTCCTTCAGAAACTAATAGCAATACAAACCCATTTCACACAGGCCACTGAACTGCCATGTAATGGTAATCACGGCCAAGATTTGAGTCAGTGACATAGAAATGAAAGGTTCTACATACTAGCAAATTGGATGAGCAATCATACAGTGTCACTGTACTAATGTAGTATTTTGTTCTCACGTGATGGAAAAAATCTGTTGTTGTTTGAGGTAGACAGACACGTATGAAGAGTGGTGTGGTTACTTCAAAGCTAAAATGCACCACATCAATGTGGAACCAGGCTCCACGTTTCAAGGGAACGTTCCAATTCTTGGGCAAGTAGGTATATGGCAACAAGCCAGCCTTGAATCACAGCTTCCCAAGTCCAATTTCAGCTTGGGTAAAATCCTAAGTAAGTGTTGTGCTGAATGATTATGACAATTTGGCAACAAACATACAACTACTATTTTGATGTTTCAATTGGAGAATCTCTTGAACAAATTCACATACAATAAAAACAAAACAGTCAAAAAAATCAATCACAAAATCCTCCCAACAATTAGTGAGCGATGCAGATAAAGAAAAAAAAACAAAAAAAAACAAAACCTAAAAGTGATAAAATCTAATAATGAAATCTCAGAACAGAATAGTAGCACCACAAAACTGAAAGGGGAAATGGAATTGATAGATGAAGACAGTCAATCAATATATGTATACTCCCCTTGGATGATTAAGAACTCCTCCCATTCTGTACGCTCCTCCAACCTCAAAGTGTCTGATGAGGTGGGATTTTCTCCCATGAAAGCTCATGCAATAAATACATTTGTCAGTCTTTAAGTGCCACGGGACCCCTTGTTTGTTTTGCAGAATGAGAGATTTCTTTAAAAAAATACCTATTTCATTTGAAAGCCAACTCCTTGTTCTACACTAGAGGGCAAATGACCCAAACACCAAAGGTCAAGAGAGAACAAGCACTTTGCAAAGTAGTTAACTATTATCAAATGCCAACATTTCTAAATAATTACTACTCTTCTGTCAAGCAATGAGACTGAACAACTATTAAAGAAAATTGTTCAGGCACCTGCAAACCTTTTTGCATCAATACCCTGTACCGTGTGGTGATTCCCTAAACGTGTGCTATTTCTGTGGAGCCTTAGTACCTACAAAAAAAGGAAATTAACTCCTGTGCAAATTGTATCAGTGTCACATGGACCTATGTGCCACAAACCATTCTTAAAAGTTCAGGTAGTTTTGATTATTCATTGTGTTTTAGCACCATTGCAGCTAACAAATAATTTAACCAGCTTTGCAAAGTTCCACTTGACTGGGATATTATTTTTGAGATTACTGTTTTATCATTACTATTATGTTTAAGATGTGAAGCAGATCACATGTCCGGGTGGTAAATTTTCAAGCAACTTTGTAAGAGTGCTTAAAGATGCTTCAAGGTTTTGTATATTTACTTAAATAACTACAAAGGCAT
Source organism: Podocnemis expansa (assembly GCA_007922195.1). Classification (NCBI taxonomy): domain Eukaryota; kingdom Metazoa; phylum Chordata; order Testudines; family Podocnemididae; genus Podocnemis; species Podocnemis expansa. Next base: position 18,562,713 of record ML681998.1, read on the forward strand.
TTTACCAGAGATAAGATGCTTTTTTTTTTTTTTTTTTTTAAAGGCATAGTGTAATGGTAAGCACAATGACTGCCGCACATGGTTACCCCAAAAGAATTAAACATGGAATTTTCAAGCTCACAGAGCACTAGATCTTTGCCATTTTGGTAAGAATTTGCTTTCGTTAGAGTTGGCTTAAATACCTTTTCCGTTCCAGCTGAGGAGTGTCCAATGTTGTTTGTTGATTCATCGCTTTAATCCAATAAATAAGGGCCTGAAAAACATATGCTACGTGCTTCAATGAGCAAACATCCAGAACAGGAAGAACATCTGAATGCTCATCATTGTGAGAACGCATCAGAGAGAGAGCATAGTTCAAGAAGTCACCACGGGCTGACATCATTCCTTGACGGGCACTGAGCAAAGTAGCACGCCTGTTAAGAAAAAAAAAAAAAGTATGTGTAAATGGTGCTTATATAGTACAGTGGCAAAGAGTCTTAGAAATGTATATGCTAAATTATGTGAAGTAATGAATGTGTATCCTGCAATGCTGTACTGAAGTGATACTGCAATGCTACTGGTATTAAAAAGTGAAATACAATAATAAAATAACAATTTTTTAAAAATTTGTATATATACCAAAAGATTATATTTGTGACTTCTATTTAAAAAGGGTTATGAATTTTAAGTTTATGACAAAAATCAGTCCATTCATCAACAAGGAAAGCATCTCCTTTACCAAAATATGAACACACGTATTGAAGATAAACAGTAATGATTAAGGAATTCTCCTGTCACAGTACAAAAATAGTTACATTCTTCAAGTCCAGGTTTCCAAAATATCAGTCAGTAAAGAGGTTAAACTGTAAACTGAAAAAAATACATACAACTGAAACATGAAATAAAATTCCACACCTTCTACCCTCAAGTGTTCTTAAACTAGCCTCCTCACGTGCTGTCATCCTCTCTCTTCTTGTTGAGTTCTGGGAAGCATGGAGTGGATGGTTTGGATGTCCAGGGTCACCAGCAGATGCTAGTGCAGAACCGTAACGCAGCTGAGCTTCAGTGGAGTCCATGATGCTAACCATCCAATTCCAAGTGGGAATAAGCTTTTCTTCTACATAATTCTGAACAAAGATGAGACTTAAGTTAGTGACATCATGAACAAAACCAGAAAGGACGGCAATTCAAGTATGAGGTTCTGACATGACATTTTTAGTTCACTCAGACTGACTGTAAATAGTTAGCTCTTTCTGCTACTTGCTTTCTCTGTCCGCTGGGACTCCCAAGGCCACTTAGTACATCCTGGAGCAGGTTATGATACCCACCAGAAAGATCCATTGTGGTGTTGCCTGCCCCCATAAACATCACTACTCTAAGGGAACATGTACCACTTCACCAAGCAACATGTTACTTACCACCTTGCTTATCTCAAGTTAATTTTCTCCAAACACTCTGACCTCAAGCACAGAGACCCCTTCTTGTGTCAACTGATACCAATCATACAAAATTAATCCCCCAAATACAAATTTTTCAGGAAGCTCTGATCTCTGATACACTCTAAGACCCATCTTCCTCCTCTAAATCTTCCTCTCTTCTGCCGGCACCATGATGTTTATCTTCAACTCCTCTTTACCATACTTGAGTCCTTGCCTCTAACCTATAGCTCTTTGCTACCATTTTCTAACCCTTCAAACTGTTCCCTTGATTTTACCCACCTAATATCTAATTCTCTTACCCATTGCCTCCCACTTCAAGCTCTCTCCCTCTCCACAGATATAAATCATTGTTACGCTAATGGGATCTTCCCTTTGACCCCATTGTATATCCAATTAATGGCCCAACTCAGAAGTTTTTCAATTCTGTTCTATATACTCAGCCGCCTGACTACATCAGTTCTATATCACTTGAATGGCCCACTATCACTTGAAACTCAAAATAGTCAAAACAAACTTCCCAGAACATCTCAGTTCATTATGACAACTTCACCATCCCAAGGAGGTTCACCATATTAGTGCAATATTCAGCTTGTCTTTCGCATTGCCTCCAAACCCAATTAGGTCCTTTTTTTCTTCACATCTATCCACAGTATTTATAACAGCACCAATAAATAATGGTTACTTACCTAGTAACTGTTGTTTTTCAAGATGTGTTGCTCATACCCATTTCCAATCAAGTGCGTGTGAGCAAGCCACATGCACTGGTGCCAGAAACTTTTTCGCCTAGTGGCACCCATACGACTGGCTCTATCATCTCTGCAATGGTGCACTTACTTGCCTACATATAGGTGCCGCTGCCCCCGTTTCTTCTTCCTGGAACTCTGAATGAAGGGAAGAAGGGTGGGTGTGGAATGGAGCTAAGCAACACATCTCAAGGAACAACAGTTATGAGGTAAGTAATGGTTCTTTCTTTGAGTGCCTGTTCATCTCCATTCCAGTTAGACGACTTACCAAAAGTATCCCACAAAGGAAGGCAGGAGTTCATGAATGCGATGCTTGTAGCACTGCTCTGCCAAGGCCAGCATCATTTTGAGCTAGCTGCATTATGGAGCTAGCTGCATTATGGCATAGCTCGATGCAGAAGTGTGTACTGATGAACAAGTAGCAGTTCTGCAGATGTTTTGTATTGGGATATGTGCCTGGAAGGCCACTGAGGATGCCCAGGCCCTTGTCAGGTGGGCCATTAAGGATGTTGAAAGTGTGACATATGCCTTCCCATAACAAGCTCAAATACAGGCATGTCAAAGTTTGTTGAGATGACAGCAGAAGTCCTTTCATCCTCTTAGCAATTGCAACGAAAAGCTGTGTGAAACACCAGGGTTTGATTCCCCTAATATAGAAAGCTAGGGCTCTCTTAAAGTCAAATGTGTGCAGATGTCTCGCCACACAGGAGTTGTGAGGCTTTGGACAGAAGAATGGCAGGAAGATGTTCAGGTTGAGATGGAAGTGTGAAATCATCTTTGATAAAAAGGCTTGAGAGTGCAGTTGAACCTTGTCCTTATAAAAGACATAATAGTAATGTTCTGAGTTCAATGCCCTAACTTCTGATGGCGACCAGGAATGAGACTTTTTGGAGCACGTCAGTGAGGGAACACAAAGCCAGGGGCTCAAACAGAGACCTAGTGAGCCTGGAGAGGACCAGATTCAGATCCCATGGGGAGCTGGGTCTCATGTTGGTGAGGAGAAAATTTCCAGAACTTTGTGGAATCTGGCTGGCATTTCGTGAAAGCAGATTGTTTTATCATCAACAGAAGTGTGAAAGCAGATATGGTTGCCATGTGTAACTCAAAACAGTGGTTCTCAACCTTTTGCAGGTCACAACATACTTGGCAGCGTACCATGACCCTATGAGACATGCCAGCCCACTGCACCCAGGTTCAACCCAACCGTCTCCCGGGCTCTCTGCGACACACTTACTATTGTGTGGTAAGAGAGTAACTGAGTGGTTGAGAACCACTGGTTTAATAGATGAGAAGACCCATCCTTCCTGCTTCAAATGGTAGTTCAAGATCATTTGGACAGGGGGTCTCTACTGGGGAGGTACCATAATCAGTCATCCAGCAGGTAAAGAATCTGCATTTGGCCCCGTAAGAGGTCCTGGTGAATGGCTCTCTCCTCTCTAGTAGGACCTGTTGGACTTGGGCCAAGCAAGCTTGCTCTTCCTGGCTGATGGTGACCCTAGAACACAAGATCCAGCTGCAATGGAAATGCCTATGAGCATGTCACTGATTGTTTGAGTAGCATCCCAAAGCTGCCTGTTGATACAGTACATTGAGGCCATGTTGTCCGTATACACCTAGCTGTACTACTTTGCTTGAGAGTGGTGGTAGGAAAACTATGCAGGCCAGACTGATCACCCTAAGCTCCTTGATGTTGATAAGCAACACTAGATCCTTTGCAACTGAGACACACTGAGTCTTGAGCGGGCCACAGTGAGCTTCCCATCTTAGGACCTGGGCATTCAAGACTAGTGATAATGTCAGTTGTGGGGCTTTGAAAGTATTCCTTCCTTTCAGTACTCGTTGCAGTCTTGTCCACCATCAGCAAGGTAAGTACTCATGGAGGGACTGTGAGTACTCTGTCCAGGTAATACCCAGACAGAGAACATACCGATGCCAGTCACATCTGGAGGGGGTGGAGATGGGTTTTGCACCCTGTAAGTGCAGGCTGCCATATGACCCAAGCAGACTGATGTATACACTTGCCCTGGTGAAAGGATGGGCTGAAATTCTGACTATAAGCTCTGACATTGTTAGGAATCTTCCCTCTGGTAAGGGCACAATAGTCTGGATAGAGTCCAGAATTGCCCCAATAAATCCTCTCTTTTGAACTAGGAAAAATGTTGATTTTGCTTGTTTATCAGCAGGCCTAGTCATTGGCAGGTGGTTTGGATGATCATAATGCTGCCATGGGTTTGTGACTTTTGACCTGGCCTTGATGAGCCAATTGTCCGGGTAAGGAAAGATCTAAACTTCTCTGCATCAGAAATGCGTTGCAACTATTGCCGTGCTCTTGGTAAACACATGTAGTGCAGCTGAAAGACCAAAGAGAAACACTTACTTGACAGTGGTGCACCTACCATGAACTGTAGGATTCCCACTATGTCTTGAGATGGTCAAGATGCGAAAATAGGCATCTTTTAAGCCAAGAGAAGCACACCAATTGCCTTGATTCAGCAAATGAATAACGGTAGCTCAACAGACTATCTAAAACTTCAACCTCTTGAAGTGTTTGCTGAGACCTCAAATCTAGGATAGGTCTTAGCCAGCCCCCCCACCCTTTGTGTTCGGAATTAGTAAGTAGCAGGAGTAAAACTCTCTCACCCTTAGCTTCTGGGGAATCTCTTCCACCACAAGCACTTGTAAGAGTGTGTGCACCTTCTGGATGAGAAGACGCTAGAGAAAAGGGACCCTGAAGAGGGATGGGGAAGGCACTTGGGAAGATAGGAGTGAGGAGAACTGAAGGGTATATCTGGCAGCTACTGCACTAAGCAGGCAGTGGTCAGACATTATGGTAGCCTAGGGTGGGTGAAAAGGGGCCAGGCAAGAAGAAAACAACAAGCAAGTTGGATCCCAGGTTGAAACTGGTAGGTCATCCTTGGGTGCACCTTAAAAAGTTTGTTTTCCACTTTGATGATGGCAGCTCATGCCTGGTGGGGAGGAAGGGGATGACAAATGGTTGTGGCACCTCTTACAAACTCTATTCCTTTTCCTGTAGGGCTCACCACTTGGCTGACCACCGTATCATTGTGCCTGGTGTAGCCTGAAATGCCTCCTAGCCAGTGATGGGGCTGCACTAGGTAAAGGAAATGGAGGTTACTCACCTTCGTGCAGAAGCCAAAAGTTCCTCGAGATGCATGTTCCCGACATGCTCCACTTTAGGCGTTGTGTGCAATGGCACACCCAGGATCAGAAGATATCAAGCAGTGGCTATGGTCGCCGGGGGGCGACACCCGTGGCAGCTGGCATTGTTTCACGCCGTTGCTGACATGTGCCTCCAGCGCCCTGACCCCCCCCCCATGCTCCTTAGCTCCTTTCCACCGCGGAGGCCCCCAGCTAATGGGGGATACTCTGAAGTAGAGGGGAGGAAGGTGGGTAGTGGAGCATGTCGGGAACACGCATCTTGACGAACTTCAGCTATTTGCACAAAGGTGAGTAACCTCCATTTCCTCCTTGAGCAGTATTCCCGACTGCTCTAGGTGAATATTTAGCAGTTGTTGTGTATGGAGGTGGGTACTTTGGATTGGTTTTTATGAGCTGTGTTGAGAACTGCATGGCCAACAGCTGTGTCCATGGAAGCAATCTGTTCTAATGTATAGTGTTTTGCAAAAAAGTCTCCGTTGATGACCAAGTAGCTGCTTGACACATGTCTGCTATCGGCACCTTCATGAGAAAGGCCATGGAAGACGCGACCGCTCTGGTGGAATGAGCGCGTACAGAGTCTGGTGGTTGTGTTCCAGAATCATTGTAAGCAGTTTGTATGCAGGAAGATATCCATTACGGTAGTCTCTGTTTAGAAATGGGTTGCCCCTGAGAATGTCCGACTGTAGAAATGAATAGTCTAGATGTTTTTCTGAAGGGTTTGGTTCTTTCCAAGTAGCATGCCAATGCTCGCCTTACATCAAGTGTGTGCAGAGCCTTTTGTTGTGGTGTGGAGTGTGGGTTTGGATAGAAAACTGGAAGGTGTATGGTTTGATTGAGATGAAAGGAAGATGTAATTTTAGGGATGCATTTAGGGTGTGGTCGTAGGGAGACTTTATCCTTACAAAAAACAGCATATGGGGGATGTGCCATTAATGCTGCTAACTCTCCTACGCATCTGGCTGAGGTGGCTGCAACAAGAAAGGCTACTTTCATAGACAGATGTAGAAGGGAAGTAGCTGCTAGTGGTTTGAAAGGCGGTTTCATGAGGGCTCCAAGGACTTGTGTAAGGTCCCATGGGGTAGCAGGTGGTCAGACTTGTGGGTGTAAGTTTTGTAGACCAACCATGAACCTTTTGACCGTTCAATGAGTGAATACGGAGGTAGCTTCTGAGAGTTCATGAAAAGGTTGAAATCACTGCTAGATGGACTTTAATAATGTTAACCAAAATGTTTGTTTCCTTTAGGTATGCCAGATATTTGAGGATGTACAGTATTAGAGCCGTGACTGGATCAATGCTTCGTTGGCTGCACCAAGAGGAGAAGCGATGCCATTTGTTCAGGTAAGTTAACCTCATTGCGGATTTTCTGCTGTTTAAAAATGTGTTTTACCTTGCCTTCAAGTGGAGTCTGTCCAGGTGAGTGGGTATTAATGTTCCACTGCTGTGACAGAAGGGTCGGTGTGAGAGGTAATGTGAGCAGCGGTGTCTTGGACATTCTTAGTAGGTACGTATACCTTGTTTGTCGGGGCTATGCCGGTGCTACAAGTATTACTCTTGCTTTGTTCTGTTGTATCTTGTGCGGGGTCCTTGGGATCAGTGGGATTGGAGGGAAGGCATATGAGAGTGTTTTGCTCCAGTCCAGGAGAAATGCATCACCACTGGACCCTTGACCTATGCCTCCTCGTGAGCAGTAATGAGTGTATTTCTTGTTTGGCATTGGCAAACAAGTGTATGGGGGGGAAACCCCACATTGTGAAGATGTTTCTTAAGATGTTGCTGTAAATCTCCCATTTGTGTTGATTCATGAACGAGCAACTGAGGGTGTCGGCTATCATGTTGTCTTTGCCGGGAAGGTATTCTGCCAATATGTAGATACCATGCTCTATGCACCAGTCCCAGAGCGTCATTGCTTCTATACATAGTGGCTGTGATCTGGTTCTACCCTGACGGCTGATGTAGAATATTGAAGTCCTGTTGTCGGTTCGTATCCTGACGTTCTTGCCTGAGACCATGGAAAGGAACTGTTGACAGGCTTTGCTGACTGCTCTTAGCTCAAGTATGTTTATGTGGAGAGACCTCTCTGAGATGGACCATCCACCCTGAGTGGATTGCTGTTGCAGATGGGCTCCCCAGCCTATCATAGAGGCATCTGTGGTGATCAGTATGTCCGGTTGTCGTGGGGTGAATAGGACCCCTTGTGACAAATTGTTTTGATCCATCCGCCATGATAGAGTGTGCTTGATCATGGTAGAGATGGATAGAAGGCATCTGGATGAGGAATGCCATAATCTGGACTATCTGAGAAACCACAGTTAGAATGGCTGCATGTGGAGTTGGGGGTGTTTGACAAGGTAAGCGGCAGCTGCCATATGTCCCAAAAGCTGCATACACGTGTAGACAGAGACTGCTGGTGATTTCTGGATCGTAATGGCCAGTTGTTTTATATTGTGGAGTCTTCCAGAGGGAAGGATTGCCCTTGCTAAAGGTGAGTGAATTTGGGCCCCAATGAAGTGTTTTTCCTGCTCTGGTTGTAGTGACAACTTCTCATAGTTTATGTTCAGACCCAAAGATAGGAAAAGGTTTTCTGTTGTTTGAAGTGTGCTGTGAGCTTTGGGACGTGTTAAGAGCTTTTACGAGGAAGTCGTCCAGGTATAGAAAAACTGATATACCCTGCTTGTGCAAAAAAGCTGTTACTGGGGCCATGAATTTCAAGAATACTCTCTCTGGGTGCTGTGCATAGTCCGAAAGGGAGTACCATGTACTGATAATGGTTGCCCATGAACTGAAATCTTAGAAACCTTCTGTGGGCTGGGTGAATCGGAACGTGGAAATAGGCGTCTTTCAAGTTGAGGGAGGCCAACCAATCTCCCTGTTGTAATGATGGTAGTATGGTGTTTAGAGTCACCATCTTGAACCTCTTTGCTTGTACGTATTTGTTGAGATACCTTAGATCTAAGATGGGTCTCCAACCCCCTGGTTTTTTTCTCGGTTATAAAATATGGGGAGTAGAAGCCCCTTCCCACATGTTTGTCTGGCACTGGCTCTATCGCTCCTATGTAAAGTAGGGTCTGAATCTTCTGCTATAGGAGTTGTATGTCACCAGGGTCCCAGAAAAAGGATGGGGTGGGGTAGTGGGTTATGGGGTTGAAGATGAATGGAATGGAATAACCCTTTTGTATGATTTCTATGGCCCATTTGTCTGATGTAATCTTCCTCCACTGATGGAGAAAGGAAAGTAGTCTGTTGTTAAACGTTTGAGGTTGTAGTGGTGACTGGTGGTGTGACTGTTGGTTGGTCAATCCCTCGAACCGGGTGTGAAAATTGTTATTTTGAGTTGCCACCCTGTGGATTCTGTGGGGGGTGGTTATTTTGTCTTCTGTGATGGGACTGACGAGGTTGGTTTCTAGAATAGTCTGGTCTGTGATTGGATTGGTTTTGGAAGTATCTGGACATGTATGTTGGATTTTTTATAGTATCTCTTCTTGGATGATGGGGTATGTATTCCAAGAGTCTGTAGGGTGGCTCTCGAGTCTCTTAAATTATGCAAGACCTCATTTGTTATTTGTCCAAACAGGTTGTTCTTGTCGAATGGGAGGTCCTCTATGGTATTCCGCATCTGCTTAGGCAGGTCAGCAGCATGGAGCCAGGAAGATCAGCACATCACAACTGCAGTGGCTAGTATTCTGGATGCCACATCTACCGCATCCAATGATGCCTGGAGAGCCATTCTGGCCACTAACTGCCCCTCTGTGACTAGGGTGTTAAATTGTCCTTGCTTGTCAACTGGAATAAACTGTGAAAAGTCCACAATCTTTGTGTATGTGTCGTGGCCATAATTCAAAAGAATTGCAGTATAGTTGGCAACCCATAATTGTACACATCCGCAGCATTACACTTTTTTTTCCAAGTGTGTTGAGCTTCTTGTCTTCCTTGTTTGCAGGGATGGATCTTGATTATATTTGCTTATATCTCTGATCAGCAGTTTCTACCACTAGGGAATTTGGTTGTGGATGTGTAAATAAAAATTCGTTTCCCTTGGGGGTAATAAAAAATATTTTATCTGCATTTTTGTTTGATGGGGCTGTCGATGCTGGTGTCTGCCATGTGGCATTTGTGGGTTCCATTATATCAGGGTCCATCGGTATGCCAAGTTTAGTGGACTCTGACAATTGAAAGATCCTGTATAATTTGTGTTGGGTAGTTGGACTGTCATTTAGCTGAATCTCCATACTATCAGCTGCTCTCTTAAATAATTCTCTAAATTGCTTCAGGTCGTCGTTCTTGGGCTGTTGGAAAGAGTTCCTTGTAGGTTCTTCTAACTGTGGAAGTGTGGATGGTGTGGGAACCGAGACCGTCTGCAGTTGGTGTTGTTGCTGAGGGGGTATTAGAGACTGTTGTAATGGTCCCCCTGTTTGATAATTTATAGGCATTGATTGAAAAGTGCTGTATTGTGGCCAGTTGGTCTAATTCACCCCTGGTATCCGAGGTTGGAGGTAAAACATCCATGGAGAATATGGCCATGGGCAGGCCATGGCCTGGGTTGAATGGTGTGGATTGATCAGTTTGCTGGGTTGGTGGATCAATCAGTATAGGGCTTGACGTGCCATATGAGAGAGTATGCTGCGGAGAACCTGATAATGAGGAGAGACTGCTATCCGACGAGTCTGACTCACATAGTGGAGATATGGGAGAGGATTGGATCTGGAGATCCTCTTCCCATTCAAAGTGTTTTGTTTTCCTTTTGTGTTTCTTAGACCCCTCTTGTAATGGGGGATTATCTATTATTGGTTGTTGGATTGGCATGGATACCCGTGCCGAAAGCTCCACTTGCTGCCGCAGCATCTGTATTGTGTTTGGGTAGATTGCCGTTGAAGGAGAGAGCTATATCGGCACCGGGTTCGGCACCGGTGCCAGTGCCATGCGTCACATGGGAGTCAGAGTACATGCTGACGGTGTGGTTATTTGTGGCGCTGTTGCTGTCGGCAACGAGCTCGCTGCTGCTGTAGTCGTCAGCGCCGCTTTAGGGTCTGCAGCTTTGCCGGACTGCCTCCAGTCTATTTTGGTCATCTTTGAATTTTCTGCTCTTTTAGGGTGCTCAGGGACCAGTGTGCTAATTTTTGTCTCCATATCCCGGGATTTTTTTGCGGGCACTGGAGCCAACAGATTTGAGCGCCCTTTGTGCACTCCCTCAAACAGTTGAGGAGAGGCACCCGGGTCAGAAGCTGGTCAGAGGAATCCTTCTAAAACTAGAAGTTTAAGCTCTCTCTCCCTCTCCTTCCTGATGCAAGAAATTAATTTGCGGCAATGTTCACATTTGTGTGATAAGTGTCCCTCTCCGAGACCCTTAATACGGGACTCATGTCCGTCAGACGCTGGCATTGCTTCCTTACAGGAGGCACAGTGTTTAAAGCCTAAGGGGCTAGGTATTTGCATTTGTTGTTCATCATCTTTTCCTCTATTTTTTTTTTTTAATTAAAATGTTGATCATTCTTCTCTTTTGTTCTTCTTCTTTCTCTCTCTCTCTCTCTTTTTTTTTTTTTTAAAGGAGTAAAAGGTAAGGTAGGGATGAGTCAGAGCCACGTGAAGTCCGTGCTGAATCGGTGGCAATTGAAAGGAACTGAGGAGCACGTGGGGGGGAGGGGCGGGGCGGCGGGGTGCTGGAGGCATGCACTTCAGCAACAGCACAGAACAATGCTGGATGGAGGGGGTGCCCCCCTGTGACCAGAGCCACTGCTTGAAATCTTCCAATCCAGGAGCAGTCGGGAACACTGCCCAAGGAGGAATGCAGAGTTGTCCTCAACTATATCATGCCATGCAACACAGAGAGTCTGCCTGTTCCGCAAAAAAGGGCCATACCATCAAAGGTAAGCACATGGATAGATTTCTGTACCCCTAATGAGCGGCCCAATGACCACAGTCACAAGTGCCTCTCATTGACACAGCAAACACCATAGTCCTAGCTGCAGAATCTGCTGTCAGAAGCTGCTTGCAAGGATGTTCAGGTTACTGCTCTCCCCTCGTGAGGTTGGCCTCAAATTCTTCCATGGAGGGCTGTGTTAGGAAGTATGCAAACTCCCCCCATCCTAAACAATGATGTAGGTTGCTCTTTGGCATAGGCTTCCTACATGAAACACAGGGGATGGGGCATGCCCCGACCCTGGATTGCTGTCTACAATAAACTCTATGACTAACAGCCAACTATGTACTCCACCACTATAGACCACTAAAGACACCACCAGGTTTGAAAAACTTGCCAGAGCAAGAGATGTTCCAGCACTGTCACTGATGGTAAGAAGGAATGAAAGGGGTAGGGGAGGCTTGGTTGCACCTATATGTGGGCGCACACATACTCCACTTAAGGAGATACTAGGGCCAGCCATCAGGTATGCCAGGATTCTGACATCAGTGCACGGGGCATACATAACTGGAAAAGGACACGAGTGAGTAGTCCTTTACGACTAAGCAAGTTAGCTTTCTTTTTTCCTGTCTCACTACTGAAACTCCTTTCCATACTCTGAATATCTTTTGTCTCTATTTCTGAAAATCTCGTCTCTAATCCCCATACCCACCCACACTACACTACAGCCTATAAAAGATGATACAACTAATATCAACTTATTCTCCAGCTCCAGCCATAGGGTTACTGCTTTTTGTGACTTCCTCTCACCTTTTCTATCCAGTTCAATTTCCTTATCTTCATCTCCAAATTACTGCTCCCTATTTCCACTGCTTATGTTCCTCAAACTTTCCTCCTGGAAGTCTCATATCTATTTCCCAAACATTCTTTGTTATCTTCTATACCGTTTCAGACTTTTTTAGCGCCGGTCTTCCCCATGTGCCAGCTGTCATCCTTCTACACTTTCAAATCCTTCTTTACATCTTGCTCCTTCAATGGAGACCACAAGAAATGGATGTGCAATACTCTAGGGCTGAAATTACACTCACAACATCAGTGAGACCCGAGGTGTAAAACTCCCAACAGATCTCTCAGGGTGAAGACCTGAGTGTATGGCTGAGGGGGAGGAGTTGGTCCTGTTGCATAAGCAGGGCCCCTGGAGAGGGGTGCTAAAGGAACTGCGAATATAATACTGCTATTGATTCTTGATGTGGTGGCGTGAATGTGATCTCTTTGAAGAGATGAGCTGACAAAAAACATTTAAAAAAAACCCCACTGCTTCTGTATGTTTACTGTGAGTTGTTTGAAATTTTTTTTTCCCCCCTGCAAGACTGGGGGGGGGGGGGGACTACTGCACTAGTGTATATAAATAAAGCATGCCCAGAAGTAAGTTTTGAATCAAAACACAAAGAGCGTCTTCCTTTCATAAGCAAACAGAAGGGGAAACTGAGGCAGACACTTCTTACGCTGCTGCCTTGTTAGAAGGTATAAATACATTGTTGCAAAGCACTCAAGCATGGACAGAAGGAGCTATAAAAATGTTGAGTAGCAACAATGCAAAGTTTGTGGGCACAGTTTTGACTCCAGCATCTGAAAGTTTTACCTAAAATGCTTGTAACAGAGATTAGATTACTCTTTCTCTGAAAAATGCGGCTAATTCAATGTTGTAAAAATCATTAGAAGTTCTGTAGCAATTAATAAGAATGCAAATACAAGTATTCTATTTTTTAAAATGTTAGTACTGAAACCAGCATTAATGTCTAGAACAGACATGGCCAAACTGCGGCTCACAAGAGGCATGTGGCTCTTTAAAGAAAAGTGAGTGTTACTCACCCTTGTGCAGTAGCCAAGGTTCTTCGAGATGCGTGTCTCCGACATGCTCCACCATAGGTGTCCTCGGCACCGTGCACCAGGGATCGGAGATTCTCACAGCAGTGCCCAGAAGGGAGGGGGCACGCACGTGATGAGGAGCACTGAGTCACTTCATGCCCTTAGGGACTCACGCGCGTGCGCCCCCCCCCCCCAGTTCCCTCCGTACCGCAGAGCCGAAAGAAAGAGCGGCTCCAAAGTAGAGGGGAGGAGGGCGGGTAGTGGAGCATGTCGGAGACACGCATCTCGAAGAACCTTGGCTACTGCACAAGGGTGAGTGACACTCACTTCTTCTTCGAGCAGTGTCTCCGACTGCTCCACCATAGGTGTTTACCAAGCTGTTCGGATTAATGGATGGTGGGTACTTCGGAGCTTAATAGGCATGGTGAGTTTAGGACTGCTGTGCCCACTGCCGTGTCATCAGTGGCTAATTGTTGAATAGCATAGTGCTTTGCAAACGTGTCCGTTGAAGACCACGTGGCTGCCCTGCAGATGTCAAGTATAGGGACATTGCGCAGGAATGCCTTAGAGGCCGCCATGGACCTGGTGGAATGGGCATGAATAGTGGTTGGTGGCTGGCGGCCAGATAAGTGATATGCTGTCCGTATACAGGACGAAATCCAGTTCGATAGCCTTTGTTTGGACACTGCTTCTCCTCTAGAATGCTCAACTGAGGAGAGAAAAAGTCTAGGTGATTTTCTAAAGTCCCGTGTTCTATCCAAATAGAACGCGAGAGCTCGGCGAACGTCCAGTGTATGGAGAGCTGCTTGATGAGGAGTGGAATGGGGTTTTGGAAAAAACACCAGAAGGTGTATTGTCTGATTGAGATGGAAGGGTGATGAAATTTTTGGAATGAATTTAGGGTGTGGTCTCAATGACACCTTATCTTTAAAGAATACTGTAAAGGGCGGACGAGCCATTAGCGCGGCTAGTTCACTAACTCGTCTGGCAGAAGTGATCGCAACCAGAAATACGACCTTCATAGAGAGGTATAGAAGGGAACATGTGGCTAGGGGTTCAAAAGGTGGTTTAGTTAGTACTTGAAGGACCATAGTCAAGTCCCATTGAGGTACTGGTGGCTGAACATGAGGATAAAGGTTTTGGAGTCCTGCCATAAATCTTTTCAATATAGGATGAGCGAAGACTGAGGAGTTGTCAATAGCTGTGTGGAAGCACGATATTGCTGCCAAATGCACCCTGATTGTGCTAACAGAAAGGTTTGTGTTTTTCAGGTAGATGAGGTAGTCCAGTATCAATGCAACGGAAGCCGTAAATGGATCTACAGTGTGGTGCGAACACCAGGTGGAAAATCTGCACCACTTTTGAAGGTAAGTATGCCTAGTGGCTGGCTTCCTACTGTTTAGAAGAATGAACTTTGCTGTATCTGAACATGTTAATTCTACTTGGTTGAACCACTGAGAAGCCAGGCTGTCAGATGTAATCTGTTGAGACCTTGGTGTAGGATTTTCCCGTTGTCTTGAAAGAGGAGATCCGGTATGATTGGAAGAGTTATTGGGGTTGCTATTGACATGAGTCAAAGACGGGAATACCACGGTTGTCTTGGCCATGATGGTGCTATTAGTATAACCCTGGCTGCATCCTGGCGTATTTTTGTTAGGGTTTTGGGAATGAGAGGTATAGGGGGAAACGCATAGTGAAGCGGTCTGTTCCATTTGATGAGAAATGCATCCCCTAAGGATTGCAGGTCCACCCCTGCTCTGGAGCAAAAATGAAGGCACTTCCTGTTGTGTCTTGTTGTGAATAGGTCGATTGTAGGGAAACCCCACACTTTGAAGATTTGCTGAAGGATGGAGTCCTTCAGTTCCCACTCGTGATTGCGGTGGAAGTACCTGCTTAGAGAGTCAGCTATTATGTTGGCTTTGCCCGGTAGATACATCGCCGAAATGTGTATGTGATTGGCGATACACCAATGCCAGAGTTTCATGGCCTCTATGCATAGAGATGGAGAGTGGGTTCCTCCCTGCCTGTTGATGTAGTACATGCAGGTTGTATTGTCCATCCAGATGTTTATGACTTGTTCCTGTATGAAGGGGAAGAAGTGATGGCAGGCATTGTGTACTGCTCGAAGCTCGAGGAGATTTATGTGAAGGCGTGCTTCGTGCATCGACCATCTGCCCTGAGCCGTTTTGTGCTGCAGGCAAGCACCCCAACCGATCTTTGGTGCATCCGTGGTGATCTGTAATGACGGGGCTCATGGTATGAAGGGAATGCCCTGCAACAGATTGTTGGGGGAGGTCCACCAGTTTAAAGGTTAAAAATGGGACAAATTTTATAGCTGTCAGGGACCTTTAATGATATTGACAATAGAAGTATGTGAAGGATGAGTTCACGTGAAATCTACAAACGTCACTTAATAAAGTAGCAATTATAATTACTGGCATTTTATTTGTTCACTACCACTATCATGCTTGTCACGGTATAAGATTCAGTTAACCATTTTGACCATTTTGAATTTTTGGGTTTGGATAAAAACATTGAGAGCCCTGAGGTCCAATATAGGTCTCCATCCCCCTGTCTTTTTGGTGGTAAGAAAATATTGGGAATAGAAACTGCTGTCCCTGTATTGGCTGGGGACATACTCTATTGCCCCAAGAGAGAGGAGGTTGTCTATCTCCTGTGAAAGGAGTTGTACGTGAAGGGGGTCCCTGAAAAGGGACGGGAAAGGGGAATGGGAAGTAGGCTTCGCGTGAAATGGGATGGTGTATCCATTGGTAATAATGTCGATGACCCATTTTTCCGTTGTAATAGCCTTCCAATTGGGGAGGAAGGGCAGAAGCCTGCAGTTGAAGTAGGGGGTGTGAGGATAAATTGCTTCCTGTCATGTTATGGAGCGGCTGATCGATCCCTCGACTGAGAAGTCAAAACTGTTGTTTAGGGTTCGAGTGTTGATTTGCGGATGATGCTCGATTCGGTTGCCTACGTTTAGTTTGATTTCTTGGTCTGGAACGAGGATTATCATATCTCTTGTTTTGGGAGTAGTATGAGAGCCTGTTAGTATAGGGATGATATCTGTTGGTCCTCCTCGATGGGCCAGGGGTGTAAATGCCCAGTGCACGGAGAGTGGCTCTAGAATCTTTCAGAGTATGCATAATGTCGTTTGTTCTTTCTCCGAACAGCTTCTTTTTGTCAAATGGAAGGTCCTCTATGGTGTTCTGCAGCTGCTTGGGAAGAGCAGCAGCGTGCAGCCAGGAAGATCTGTGCATTACAATTGCAGAGGCCATAGCCCTTGCAGCTGTGTCAGCTATGTCAAGTGCTGCTTGAAGAGATGTTCTAGCTGATAATTGACCTTCTTTGATTAGTGAATTGAATTGTTCTATTTTGTCCTGGGGGATATGGTCAATAAAATCTGCAAACTTTGAATAGTTGTCATGGTCATAATTAGAAAGAACTGCCAAATAATTAGTTATTCTCATTATCAAAGAGGCAGAAGTGTAGACTTTCCTGCCTAATAGATCGAGTTTTTTATTCTCCTTATCAGTAGGGGTTGATTTGGTAGTCACCTGCTCTGCTCTTTGAGCTGCTGCTTCTATCACTAAGGAATTTGGCTGGGGGTGGATAAAGAGGAATTCGTTGTCTTTTGGGGCAATGAAATATTTCTTGTCAATCTTTTTAACAGTGGGAGTTGTTGATGCTGGTGTTTGCCAGATAGCATCAGCAGGCTCCATAATACCTGCATCCATTGGGAGGGCGACTTTCGTTGAGACTTTTCGTTGAGATGATTGCAGGATTCTATACAGTTTGTGTGGAGTGGTTGATGTATCCTGCAGTGAAATGTCCATTGTGTTAGCGACTCTCTTAAATAGGTCATGGAATTGTTTATCATTGTCTGACTTGGTAAGTTTAGTAGTGTGGTCAGCCAATGTTTCATTTAAGACTTGTCCCAGAGGAGAATGAGAAAGTTGGCCGAGTTGTGGAGCTGCCTGCTGAAGAATGGTCGGAAATTGTTGCACGAGGGGAGCTGGCTGTATAGGGGTGTAGTAACGCCAGGGTCCCCAAGGCATCCACTGCATAGCCATTGGGGCATTATTGGCGTATGGAGGAGGTGCCCAGGTAAAACCAGAGTACTGAAGTTGCTGAGGTGGTATAGAAGATTCAGGAGGCGCAGGTGGCTGTTGAGCTATTGGCTGGGGAGTATCAGAGCAGATGCTTTGTGAAGACGACAATGATATAGATGTCATCAGATCCTATGAGGAATCCATCTCGAACAGAGGTGAAACTGGAGAGGAATTGGGAGTTTGGCTACAGTAGTGGGTCTTTTGCTTGTGTTTCCGAGTAGTTTCTGAGGACGGAACTCCCTCTAGTGTCATAGGTGGGCGTTGCAGGGTTTGAGATGGAGCCGAGTGCTGCACCTAAGGGAAAGTGACCGGAGCAGAGAAAAATGCTGAGGCAGCATGATCCAACGGCACCGAAGGCTGAGGGGGGGGGGCAGAACCGAGCTCTGTGCCGACTGGCAGAAGGCAGGTATCAGTGCAGAAGGGTTTGCCTGCACCGAGAACGGCACCGAAGGGAGGAGGGGGGTCAGAGTCCCTGCTGTTGCCAGTGCCGTTCCAGCTGCTTGCTGAGGCATCACGGCTGTCAGTAAAGCAGGCGGTGCTGAAGGCTGAGCAACCACTGCAGTCTCTCACCCCTGTTCTTTAGATGAACTAGGGGAGCGGTTTCCCTTAACAGGGGTAGAATTGCCCGGGGCACTTGGAGGCTCAAGGGCCGTATCAACTCTGTGACTGCTTTTAGGTTTTTTTGCAGTCAGAGAGGAAGGCTCTGAGGAGTGCCGTTTTTGCGGCTTGTCTGAGGCAGCCGGGGAGCGAGCAGGCTCTGAAGCTGGTTTAAGAGAGCCCTCCATAAGAAGCAATTTCAGCTTCATTTGTCTCTCTTTCCTTGCTCTAGAGGTGAGGTTTTTACAGTGAGGACAGTTGTGAGATAAGTGTCCCTCACCAAGGCATTTGATGCATTGATTGTGGCCATCAGACGCTGGTATTGCCTCTCTGCAGGAGGCGCAGCGTTTGAAGCCCGGAGGCGTCGGCATGAGGAGTTTAGTTTCGCTTTGCTGGATTTTTTTTTTTTTTTAGTTTCCTTTTCTTTTTACTGTTTCCTATCCTTTCTGTATTTGGTAGTAGATTATGTTGTTGTTTCTGCACTGGTTTCAGTTTAAGCGGAGCTGTGAGAAAAACTGTCCTGAGCCAACGGCAGAAAGGAGGGAACTGAGGAGCGGGGGGGGGGGCGCCACGTGCGTGAGTCCCTAAGGGCACGAAGTGACTCAGTGCTCCTCATCACGTGTGTGTCCCCTCCCTTCTGGGCACTGCTGTGAGAATCTCCGATCCCTGGTGCATGGTGCTGAAGACACCTATGGTGGAGCAGTCGGAGACACTGCTCGAAGAAGAAACTGCGGCTCCCGGGAGAGCACGGGGGGAGGGGAAGGGTGGCATGGCGGGGACAGCAGAGAGGTGGCGGCAGGGTGAGAGCCAGCAGTGGAGGAGCAGCATTGTGAGAGCTGCAGGAAAAAGCAGCGTGGTCAGAGCCGGGGGAAGGGCAACGCTGTGAGAGCCCGCAGGCAAAAAGCAGTGTGGTACAAGCGGGGAAGGGAGGGGAGGGGCCACATTGTGAGAGCGTCACCAGCAGAAAAAAGCAGCATGGTGAGAGCCAGGAGGGGACGGGCAGCATTGTGAGAGCCCGCAGGGAAAGGCAAGCACTCAGAACAAATAACTGCCAGATTCTACAGTTTACCCACACGATATTAATTTCTACCCTCCTTGTCTGTGTGCATAATGATACAAAGTCTTTAATTACATCAGTGCATGATTTTTTAAATACTTTTCTTTTTTGATATTGTTTTCTGGGTAAATATTTTTAAAACAAGCAACATAAATTGATAAAGAACAAGTCTACAATGAACTACAGATAAGTGATGATAATTAGCAATTTAAACCTGAAAAGCAATTGTAAATTAATTTTCTTTTTTTAAAAATCACCTGGCATTTCCAGATATCATAATATAATGCAAAATTATTTCTCCTGTATTTCTATTTTGAGAATTAAATAAGAATCATCAGAAATGACTGAAAATAGACACAAGTGCTACGTCCAAAACCAGTGACTACTGTCAAAAGGTTATTAAAAAAACCTCTATTTAAAGAATGTTACAAGTACTTATTATGGATCATGGTTCATTTTCAGCATGCAAAATAATTTAGGACTTAGGATAGACCAGCACTACAGAAAACTGGCTTTAGAAAAAAAAATTCTTTAAGTCCATTGAACAAGTGTGCCTGAGACATCAGTATGTCATCTGTTTGTAGAAGGAATTGCTGGCACATTTATTTTATAAGAAAATTTTAATTACTATAACTAAGTCAATTACCAAGATAATTTACATTCACTGCAAAGTTCAATAGCTGCACTATACTTCTACTGATTAAATAGCATTCAACATGTATTAATTCTTTTTTGTTGTATAGTCAAAATCCATTTATATTTCAGTGCAGTCTTCATGAATGACTCTGTGGGTATCTGAGCCCATTAGACAAGAATAACTGTTGTGAAGGGCTGAGGATGGGAAATTGTGTTGAAAACTTTCTGAAAAAAAATCTCTCACCAATAAAGATTTTACTTTGTATTATAAAAACCAAATATTGATATTTAGAATTTATACAGGGCCTGACCCCAAACTGAATAAACTCAATGAGATTTTTTTCCATAGTATCTTCTGTGCATGGAGTCCAAATCACTTACTGAAACAGGCTCTGATCTTGCATTTTATGTCCCCCTAAATTCTCATTGATCTGTTGTGATTCTGAACAGTTGAAAAAGTGTCCCTGTGTGCATCTCTTCAAAGGATTAAGATGAAAGCAGTATTTTCCCTTACTATTACTCTCATTTTAAAATTAATTGTGTTTGAGTCCTTAGACCTTTTGTCTTCACTGTCCATGAGTATTTTAAGTGAACAAGTTTACTGGCAGAAATATTGGCAGGGAAGCAGGGGCATGGTAGGTGCTGGGATGGGGTGGGAGGCAGAAGTGCAGCATGGTTGGGGAGAACAGAGAAGCAGCAGCGTGGTAAGAGACGGCAGGGAAGAGGCAACGGGGGCTGGGAGAGAGAAGCGTGACATGGTCAGAGAAGCCATAGCATATTCAGATTTTCTCATAGTCCCTAATGCAGCTTACTCGTTAAAATAAAATCATGTTTTACAAGTCCTAAACATGATGTGGAATACTAAGAAATGAAAACACAAAGGAGAAAAGTTTAAAACTGAAGGTAGATTACTTGCAATTTTTGACACAACTCACTGCTGTGAAGCATCATATTCTACAATGAAATTCAAAACATTGTGCCATACTTAGAGATCAGCATCTGAGATAGCTTTTACCTACTGCATTGATAAGTTACTGGCCAGATTAAAAAAAAAAAAAAAAAAAAACCCAAACTTGCCACAAGCCTGTAGCGTTCTACATCTAGCAACAGCTAAATTTTTATTGTACAGGCCTAGTTTCTTCAATAATAATTAGAATCTGACAGTGGATCAATATTTGCCCTATTTTTATGATAAAATTAAAGTGCGCAATGAATTTTAAGTTTAGTAATTTTGGAGTAGGTAAAAATATGTGGTTATAGGTCTCAGTGCGGCTCTCGAAGGTTTAATCATCGACTTGTGCAGCTCTTGAGTTCCGTAAGTTTGGCCACCCCTGGTCTAGAAAGTTCTATCTGCACCATACCTGTAAGTTTACTGCATCCTGGTAAGTCAATTTTACTGCAGCTGGGATCTGGGAGTACACCAGATGATTGTATTTGGGAATCAAACCCATCAAGTCAGATATCTGTCGGATCACAATGCTGTATGCCCTCGCCAAGCTGCTGGCAGATGTTAAATAGCTGCTTGCATTGCTAGCTTCCAGAGCTGCTGCCGCTGCTGCTGCACTTGTGCTGATGGTGCCACTTCGCCGTAAGTTTGATGGATCAATATAAATCAAACCTGCTGAACTTGCTGAAAAGAAGGGAAATAGGACACCATTGATAATTTTATGTACTTTTTACTAATTGTATTTGAAAACAAAAAAGTTATTAAAGTAAATTAGTAAGTGATTTAACATGAATATTGTACCTGCAGCAGCCCTGCAGCTCTAACTAGTAAAACAACTTTCTGGAGCAGGAGTAGATATACTGTATTTTACTCATTTCTTAACTAAAACTTAGAGAGGCAAAGCACTTTAAGGCCATGCACATTCCTCAAGCTAAATCGAAGAGATATGTGGTAAACATTGTACTAAACACTTAATCCCACTCAACAGCAAAATAAGCAACAAAACCATTTATAAACGATGCACAAGCATTCACATTGCTGACACTTGCCTGCTGGGGCAGATGTACTTGATGGAGCTGTACTAGTAGTTCTCTGGTTCTGGGTGTTACGTACAGCCCACTGCATTGAACGTGGAGCTTGGGCAGCACCATTGGCATGAGAGCTATTTGTAGTTCGCTCCAGAGGCTCATCAAGCATGAAGGTCTCCTGCTCTATGTCATCACTCTGGCTACTACTGCTGTCTGAATCACTGGAGTCATTTGACTGAGAGTCATCCTCAGAAAAAAATGCTGGAACACTGCTAGCACCTATGTAGGAAAAAAGTGTTTATTGTGATTCACTTAGAAGCACTGATTCACAATCAGACTGTTGTACAGTGAAAAATTCTTTCTGAAAAACAGCTGTCTAACATTCAATTACCACACTTATAAAACATCCAGAAATGCTTTATAACCAATTGCCCTTAAAACACTTAATGCTAACTTGCCACGACAGTTTTATGAAAGAATCCAAACAGCTTTATTACGTATGTTTTGAAATATAAAGTTAAATGATTATGAAACATTTTAATTAAGAATGAGTCTTTTTCATTAACAGGTAATATAGTTAACAGTGAAAGAGTTTGATGCTCAGACAAACTGACTTAGAAGGGTCCTGCTCCCAAACTAGACAACATAACTGCTGCTCTCAAAAACACATAAAAGTATACACTAAGTTACACTGGGAAAAGAAACATTAAAACATTTTAGGCTGATTTTTACAATACTACTGAGCATTGTCACACAAATGCTAACAATGGCTAATGGTGTGGCAATGGAACACAGCAAGAAAGCCATAGTAAGAGAGCTCACTTCCCCTAAGAGGGCTGCATTCTGCCTTCTGACTGCAGTCAAAAGGTTGGGAAGGAGGATACGGGGAACTACTGACCCATCATCACCACCTCAGTCCCTGCAAAATCATGAAGCAAGAAGAAATAACTTTAGAGTCACTTGGAGGAGAGGAAGGTGATTGTGAACAGTCAGCACGAATTCACCAAGGGTAAGTCATATCTGACCAACCTGATTGCCTTCAGTGATAAGATGAATGGCTCCATGGATATGGGAAAGAGACATATGTAACATACCTTTACTTTAGCAAAGCTTTTGATACGGTCTCCGACAGTATTCTTATCAGCAAGTTAAAGAAGAAAGGATTGGATGAGTGGAATATAAGATGGTAGAAAGCCGGCTCT
The DNA here is from genome assembly GCA_007922195.1 of Podocnemis expansa. Classification (NCBI taxonomy): domain Eukaryota; kingdom Metazoa; phylum Chordata; order Testudines; family Podocnemididae; genus Podocnemis; species Podocnemis expansa. The sequence goes on from ML681998.1 coordinate 18,585,359, forward strand.
ATCATCATCAGGCTCAGAGTGATCAACAACTTGATTTCCAGATGGCAACCAACAAGTGGAGTGACCCAGGGGTCACTACTGGGGCCAATTCTGTTCAACATCTTCATTAATCATCTGGAGGACGGGGCAGATTGCTCCCTCAGCGACTTTGTGGATGACACTAAGCTGAGGGGAATGGTAGATATACTGAAGATAGAGTGTGGATCCAGAGTTTTTTAGACAAATTAGAGGATTGGGCTAAAAGAAATCTGATAAGGCTGAGCAAGGACAAGTGTAGAATCCTGCACTTAGGACAGAAGAATCCTATGTACTGCCTCAAACTGGTGATTGACTGGTAAGGCAGCAGTTCTGTGGGAAAAGACCTGCAGGTTGTAAGGAATGAGAACCTAGAACGAGTCAATAGTGTGCCTTTGTTGCCAAGAAGACAAACAGCATGCTGGGCTGCAATAGTAGGCACACTGCCAGAATACGCAATTATTCCCTTCTACCCAGCATGAGTAAGGCCACATTTTGAGTACTGTGTCCAGTTTTGGGCCTCCCACTACAGATAGGATGTGGGCAAATTGGAAAGAATCCAGCATATGGCATTGAAAGCGATTGGGGCCTAGAGAACATGAGTTTTGAGGAGAGGCTGAGAGAACTAGGCTTGTTTAGCCTACAGAAGAGAAGAATTGGGGGATGGAGGGAGGAGGAGAATGTGACTGCAGCTCTTAGCTATCTAAAAGGGAACTCCTGGGAGGATGGAGCAATCCTGCTCTGAGTGGTGGTAGATGACAGAACTAAGGACAATGGTCCCAAGTTGCAAAGGGGGAGGGCCAGCTTGGATATTAGAAAAAACTGTTTCACTAGGGCTATGTTCACACAAGGAGGGCTTGTTTCGAAACAAGACATTTCGAAACAAGCTGTTTCGAAATAACTCAATTTCAAAACACCTTATTTCGAAGGACAAAAACAGTGTCCTCGAAATAAGGGAGCGAAACAAAAGGTCCACAGTGTGGACATGCTATTTTGCTTGGGGAGGGGATTGTAGGCACCAGCAGGGCGAGGCGCGGGGCTGCGCCTCACCCCGCGGGTGCCTGCAGTCCCATGCAGGCACCCGCGGGGTGCAGCGCCCCTCTGTGCTGCACCCTGCGGGTGTCTGCAGTCCCCTCTGCTGGACAGCGGACACCCCTCAGCACCCTGGCTGGGGTGCTGAGGGTTCCCTGGCCAGGGTGCTGAGGGGGCAGCCCTTCCTCCCAGGGTGCTTAGCACCCTGGGAGGGAGGTCAAATGTTGCTTTGGAACACTTTGTTCCAAAACAACATGTCCACACAGGGCTGTTCCGAAACCACTGGTTTCAAAACAACCCTGTTTCGAAACCAAATGAGGTTTTAGCCGTTCCGAAAGAACAGCGGCCATTTCGAAACAAGCGGTTTGCTTGTTTCGAAATGGCCATGTGTCGTGTGGCCATGACAGTTCTTATTTTGAAACAACCTCTGTTGTTTTGAAATAAGAAGTGTGTGTGAACATACCCTAGGAGAGTAAGTAAAGCACTGAAACCGGTTACCTAGAGAGGTTGCAGAAACTCCATCTTTAGAGGTTTTTAAGGTGCAGCTTGACAAAGTCCTGGCTGGGATAGTTTAGTTGGGGCTGGTCCTGCTTTGAGCAGGGAGGTGGACTAGAAGATCTTCTGAGGTACCATCCACCTCTAATCTTCTGTTAGTATGATTCAAAGACATTAGGTGAGGAAAGACAGAGAAGACTAAACTTTAGAAGGAAAACACCAAGAGTCTCATTCAAGCAGTGAGGATCTCCTCCCTACAAGTTGTGGCTAAAAATAATTATTTCCTTACATTTCTCTTGCATTTGTTCCCTTCCTTGTAACTGCTTCTGGTGCTAGGCAGCATGTGACCCTAGAAAGATTACTTGCTAGTCTCCTGTACTGAAAGTCTCTCCCACCATGTATTTAATTAGTTAGATGCTTTCCTTTATGACAAATGCCTAAATCTTGGCACCCAAGTTTAAACAGCTAAAGAACAATGCATGATCAGATGAAATGTTCTACCTGCTTCTGATCCAGCAGTAGCTGCAGTGACAACACTTCTACGTCCACTGGCATTATCCTGGTTGCTGTGGTTACTCTCACTGTCACTTTCTGTTTCAGCTGCAGCTAGTAGATCCAGCTCCATGTCACTGCCTATAAAAACAAAGAGACAATATTAATATCTAATGCTTAAAGGAAAATAATGTAATATCAAAGGAGTTTATGTAGTCCTGTTTCCTTAAAAGAGCACTAAGCATCTTAAATAAAAATATAGAAGCAAGATGGTGTTAAGTTTTGAGAATTAAGAACTCATTATGAAGCACTCAAAGCCACAAGAGTCCACATTTAAAATGGCACTCTCAGTTTTAATTCTGCTCTCTGTCCATATATATTACATAGTCTAATTACAGGTTCAGAGTCTGTTTCAAGAAATAGAATGTACAGATAAAAGTGATTAACTTGGGAGCATCTGAAGCCTTCAGGTTATCAGAGTTTGATAACAAAACTCAGTTTCTAGTCACACTTCAGTTTTGGACAACCCCAAACCTGGATAATCAGGATTACCTGCAAATAGAATGATTCAAAAAGAAGAGCCAGGGTAATCCTATCTTTAGTAACAGAAAATGCCATATTTCATCAGACCTCTGGTCCATCTAGGCTGGCATACTGTCTCTGACAATGTTTGGTACCAGACAAAAATACAAGAATTCCCGTAACAGACAATTATGGAACAGGTTGGCAAAGAAAGAAATCTTTCCTAACCTAAATCAGTTTTTGGTTGGGTTAAGACCTTATATATAAGGTTTGTATGCCTCTTATTTTCCTGTCTGATATAAATCTGTATTAGCAGTTCAAACTTTTTTTTCCAGTCTTTGCAATTGATAATGTATTTTGTTTGCCATCATGCTGTTCATTTGCTTTGCCTTGTTATATGTCTCTAGGTCCTGTTTTCTCTAGTCTTGACTAACCCAAATAATTGTCACCTAAAAGTTTTGCCACCTTCCTGTTCACTTCCTGCATCATTAATAACTGTACTGAGCAAAACATGAGTCCTATTATGACTTTTTGGGGTTGACTATTTTTACTTTTTAATAAATCTGCCAGTTTCTTACCCTAGTTTCTTAATTTGCTGACATACAAAGAAGAATTGTAGTACACCAGAGAGGCATGATTTTCCTTTGCAAAAGTCTCTTTCCCATCTTATTCATCTACACATTCTATAACTCTCTATAATGGCTGTTTTATCAAGTTCAGCTAATGCTTAAGGTTAAGTCTCACTGCTCTAATTCCTATGACCTTCTACAGTAGCCTTGCGAACAACAGGTACAGCATTTGCTGCTTTCTAGCACAGTAGTAGATTTTAATGTGAAACTGAACACCTTTATGAGCAATTTAATCACTTCATTCTTAAGTTCCTTCAGAACTCCTGGATAAAGACTATCAAGACCTAGAGTGATTTGCTCCTCTAATTGCCAATTTGTTCCAGCCTGTCAATCTCTTTTAGTGCCCAATTTATTACCTGAAAAGAGATGCTATTGCCTCATAATTCTCAAAGGTGAAAATAAATGTAAAGAAGCAGTTAGCTTCTTTGCAATACCTCAGCACCCTTAATGACCCCCTTTATTCCTTAGTAGCTCAGCAAACTCATCTGTTCTTTCACAGGCTTCCTGGCTTAGACTACTTAAGTTTTAATTTAGTTTCTTTAGCCGCTAATGTTTCAGCAATAATATAGAATATTCATTCATATATATTTATTTTAGACATACATCTCTTTTTGATGGATGCTCTTTAAATTGTTTGTCCAGAGCCTTGTCTTTCAAAGGGGTGGGGCAGGGAGATGAAGAAGAGAGATGCTCCTTTTGTATCACAGAATAAAATTGTTAATAAAGGAACAGTATATGAATGAAAAGCACATACCATCTTCATCATGCTCATCATGCTGTCCTTCTGCTTCAGCATTTTCTTCACCATGTTCTTCTTGTTCGTCATGGTGGTCTTCTTCTCCAGCTACCCCCTCAACAACTTCAACCTGGAACATGCGTTTTATTCTTATACTCTAATGCATGGGTTTTTTTTTTTCTATTCAAGTATAAGCTACCTGCTTTTCCCAGAATTTTGCTCTGGTAATCATACTGCAAAGTGATCATTCTATTCTGTTTCTGCAGCACTGCTTGTAGAAAGTGAGCATACTATGCTGGTGCAGATGAGAAGGAAGACATTTTAGTTACAGTTCATGCACCAGCTCATATGATAGCTCATAAATGAAATGCCATGAAATAATAAGGCTGCCTCAGAAATCAGAATCTAATATTGAAAGGGAAATGGTGGCCATAAAGAACTGGATTAACTAATCTTTTTTAATTTACGCATTTTTATGTATCCACCTAGAAACCTAAAAAGCATTTTATCCAAAGAAAGACGCCTCTTAGTAGGATCTATACTCTGAAAACCATCATATGTTCAGATTCTGTTACAACACAAAACCACTCATCACACTTAAGACAAAGTATATAAAACACTGATTGCTATTTAACAGTGTTCTGAATCATGTTCTAGTTTTGCAAAATTCAAGGTTTTAAGTACGTCTTAACATCATTCAGTCCAATCCTATTTTCATAGCAAGACTAAACAATGTCATAATTGTATCAGGTGCTACAATATCATGTAATGCAGACTTTCCACATACTTTTTTCCAGTGTATATGAGACTTTACTTGCTTCATTCCCCAGGAGCCACTACAGTCTGAAAACTGTATATGTGCTCAAATCTTGAATTCTGACTTAGAGGTAAGTGCTATTGATTATGCACAGATATTTAAACAGCAAAACACATTATGCATCAAACAGAGAAAAATTAAGACTATAACCTCTTCCACATCTGCTGATACAATATCATCTTGCTCTTCATCTCTGCCACGAACTGGCTGTGACTGGCTGATCCGTCTCTGCTGAGGATTCCTTATAATGTAAGAGGACTGAGACTGACTGGAACTACAATAAAATAAAAGTGTAAATAAATCACTGCAACAGAAAATTTACAGTGTAATTATTTTAAACAAAAAAGTAACCATTTACTTCTCTTTTCACAAGAGAGCTAATCTAAAATCTAGTGAAAGTGTGATGATAGAAGAACAAAAGGACTTCCTTAGATTTACTACCAAATTAAGAGAACCAACTTTCTCTCTTCCTTTCTTCCAGATATGAAAAACACTTTCAAGTTAGACCAAAAGTGACAGATTGTCGCTTACTCGGCACATATTTATCCTTCCACAAATGCACCCACAACATCAAAATTAAACTGCAAGAATTAATCAGTCAGTCTGTTCATGTGAGAGAGAGGAAACAGCAGCACTTGTCAGTGAAAGAAAGGAAAGAATCACAAGTACTACTAGCAAGTTGCTGCCTTTACCCATCCGTAAGCACCTCCTTTTTTACTGTGGGATACCAGCATTTTTAATACCCATCTTCTGGCTAATTACTTGAAATAACATGTCTCAATAATGTGTCTCACTGTAACTCAGTTTTAATATCACTACCTCTTACTGCATTTGGGCCGTAATCAGATTGTCTTCATGTTTGTGCTTCCAGTATAGTCAAGAGACTTGCTCTCACACACATTGTGCATCTCCGTCGCAGTTGCATTTCTCTAGAGCCTAGATTCCGCCAAATACCCCAAGATCACCCTTAAAATAACAATTTGGATTTTCTTCCTCCTAAACATTTTAAAAAGCATCCTGCATTTTACACAGTGTACTCCAGATGTCAAGTACACAAGCCAGTTATTTGTTTTATTATGTTGGTGTGGACACTGCCACACAATCTTTTGTGACTATATACTGATGGTTAAGTATCCTGGAATCATTTTATTTACAATATGGAGCTTTTCTATTCTGCTATTAAATATAAAAAAAAAAACTTTAAAGAACACTCTAAAACCATATTTTAGTAAGCACAAGATAAGGAGAATGGAAGTAGTTAACTTTACCTGCTAGACTGATCAGATGATGGTCTTGGTGGTAGAGGCTCCACAGAGAACAGTTCTTCACTGCCTTGCATAGCGTCTATACTAGTGCTAGCAAGAGTAAATGGCGCAGTAGGACGTGCAATACCCATCCTGACTGGAATAATTAGTGATTCTGCTACATTACACAACTCCTCCACAGCATAGGGTAACAATGCTTGGAATACACGTTTACATTTTCCAATTGGTTGTGGAATAAAATTGCTAGAAAAAAATTGTAAAAAGAAGAATCTAATAGGTCATCTTTTGAAAAGAGTTAACTGGGCAAAAACTAACTCATGGAAGAATAAAAGGCAGTATGTGTCTCATACATTCTCAAAACAAAAGTAAAACACTCAGCTACATACAAATGACGCACGTAAAGATATATAAATTGAAATAATTTATGTAGCCATTGGTCTAAAAGTATTAGAATTAGAGTTAGGGGGAGAACAACCTTCCAACCCTACAATGTTTTCAAAGATTTCCAAAGCTTTCCTCTTCTGCACCGGGACAAAAACAGAGACCCTTCAAATTTTTCACCAAAAAACAGACACCCACACACTTGTCCCAGAATAGCTGGGGACTAAAGCATTAACCCAAGACATGAGATCTCAGGTTCAAATTCCTGCTCTTCCAGCCTCTCACATTCCAAGTCAAATTCCTAACCCAAGGCTATCGGCTATTCTGAGGTGACGCTCGTCTTTCCTATTGAAGTAGTTCTATTTTGTAAACCTTTCCGTTGGAGCATGTACTTGAACTGGCATCTCCCACATTCCAGATCAGCACCTGACCACTGACTATTCTGTAATAGGTGAGCCCATTTCTCTCCATCAACTAAAAGTTTGTTTTGTCTTTCATTGACACTTAACTGAAAAATTCCTACCCAGTTGTAGCTAGACTACTACTTTTTAATTCCTCAGAAATGACACAGCACGTACAAGTGAACTGTTGAGAGAACAAAGTTTGTTAAGGCAGTACATTTCATATCAAAAAACGTATTCAACGTTAAAATTTAGGATTTTTTTTATATCTTAAGAGTAAATTCAGTGCACAATTTATAAAAACTCAGGTCTAATGCTGCACTACATAAGCCATGTGTAACTTAAACTTCACAGTTCCAATAAAGCGCCCCAATCTTGACCTGCAACACCTGACATTTTAATCTGGAGACACTACAAGAAGGTGCCAGCTGTACTGAACTGTGTGACTATGTTATGCATGTTGTTGTAGCTGATTCGAGGTGGGTGAGGTAATATCTTTCACTGGACTAACTTCTGTTGAAGGGAGACAAGCTTTCACGTTACAAAGAGCTCTTCTTCAAGTCTGTGTAACTGTTCTGACTGCGCTATTGGCAGAGTGACTAAATAAATAACAAAACCATTCTTTTTTATATGGAACTGGGATATAATTTGAATCCAGATTACCTAAGGCAATCAGATAGCAAGTGTGAAAAATCTGAATGGGGGTGGGAGTAATCAGTTCTTACACACCACAAAGCCCTGAATATCAGGACTGTACCTATAAAAAATTGGGACATTTAGCCAGCCTAAGAGCACAAGATGTAAAAGACTAGTTTGAGGAGCCTAATGCACCACCCATTCCCACAAGACTGTTTGCCCCATTAACGGCCAAGTCCAAATCACACAAATCTCTTAACGTAATAATAAAAACAACTTACTTTTTCTTTTTGGATGAGGCCATTTCCACACTAAGAATGACAAAAACTCTTGCCACTGAACGCAGAAATCTCATTGTAACAGCAATAGCTTCTTCTCTACGTCCTGGAGTATATTTATTTTGCAGCTCCTTTACCAGAGTGCCCAACAAAGTATCTAAAAGCTATGGGAAAACCAACATTATAATGTATCACTTATTTGATAAGAAGTCACACTAGAAACCCTGAATGCATTTTGTTACAAGTATTTAAATTAAAAAGAGTCAAAGAAAATGAATATCTAAAAATGTGATAGTTTCTAATATAAGAATGGCATATTTAGTAGGTCGCTTAAGAGCGGAACTGGGTGGAAACCCCAGGACCGCCATATCTGAAGTTAAATTAAAAACCAACTGTTAGGCTTATCAATATCTAAAGGATTCTGCATGATGTTCAAAATTTATTTTAAAAAAAATTACTAAAAGCACTTACCAAAATGTCTGCTGTACACTTGACTATAAGGCAATGCGTAAAACAGTCCAACCGAATTGTACCACTTTGCTGATTAAGGTACACTTGTTCCTCTGGTAAAAGATGGCCTATCCTACTGCTCGCACTAAGACTTAGAAAAAAAAAACAAAGCAAGAAAGGAAGACAAATTATGTAAGTTGGCAGATCTCAAGAAATCAGTTTTAAAAAACTGAAACAATATGTCAATACACACGGGTCTTTATTCTCCTGTGAGCCAAACATGATCATAGATTTTAGTGCATTCCAGTCTTGCAAAACACGTTCCAAAGCAAGCTGAGCAAACCGTGGAGGTTCTAAATCATGATCAGGCATATCAGAATCTGAACAGAAAACAAAGCAAAAGCAGCATGTGAGTAAGGTAGCAAAATGCCATGACCTACATATTCTTCTTTTAATTGAAAAAAGAATGTCTCTCACCTTCAGGATTTGCAGTTTTACGATTACGATCTTCCCGAATTCTAGGTGGTCTGTACTGGCAGTGCTCTACAGTTTGCCTGGCTACTGTCTGTACTAAAAACAACAGAAGGTGTTCCCCCCTGTAATAAAAAATAGATAAATTAGAAAAATATTTAAAAACAAACCTGTCTTATATACAATCCCTTCTCAACCCGCACTAACCTTCCTCCTCTCCCCAGCCCATCCCAAGTCACAACAAACACAAACTCACCTGCTATTTGGCATCGTAACCAGATTTGTAGTGGTAAGCAGTCGATAAAGTAAGTCAAGACGAGCTGACTTCTGTCCTGCTATTAATGTTTTACACTTGCATTTTTCCCAGCAATCACAGTAGGCTGTGGGGGATGTTCGCTTGAGCCTGAAATAAATAAAAATCTTTAACATCACTATTCAGTAGATGTTTTTAAAATTAATTTTTGAAGTGGTGGGGTTTTTGAGTTTTGCAAGTTTTTTTAAATTAACTGCATTGTCTATTACAGTTGATCCCAATCTGTGGTCCACAGAGCCACTTAAAAGGGTCCACAGACAGGCTGGGAGCCAGGGCTGGACAATGTGATGGCAGGAGCCAGGAGCCAGACAATGGCAGGGAGCTGTTCTGCCCCAAGCTGGGAGTTTTTAAAGCTCCCCCGCCACCATAAGTATGGTCAGATCATGCTCAGGGCAGGAAGAGCAGCCTGAAGCATGGCTGCTCCAACTCCAGCAGCCAGGTAAGGGGGTCCCTGATGGGGGAGTTGGGTTCGGGGACCAGCAGCGGGGGAAAGGGTGCAGAGAGGGGGATCTGCCTGGGGCAGCAGGAGAAGCCAGTGCCAGGGTGGGAGATAGAGAGGGGGTTGGGGGTGACTCCCACCAGACCCTTCTGTCCCATCCCCACCCCGCTGCAGCCCTGCCAGATTCCTCCGGCCTAGCCCCCCACTGTAGCCCTGCCAGATTACTTCATCCCCCCCGAGGAGGGGGGGCTGCAGTTTTTTTATTTTATTATTATTATTTGAAAAAGGGCCCCCGGCCTTCAAAATGTTGGGAGCCCCTGAACCACTAAAACTTTCTGAAAAACAAACCATCTCCAAAACCCTGATTTAAAAGAAAAACCACCACAATTCCTAAATGAGTAAACTTTTTGATGTTCTGTTCTACTATTGATTTTACCATGAAAGTTTCACTCTATAGCTTATCACATTTCAGATAGCCTTTTTACAAAAAAAAAAAAAAAAAAAAAAAAAAAAAAAAAAAAAAAAAAAAAAAAGCAAGCTCCCAAAAGCAGCAAAAGAAAGTTAAACTAAAAATGTTTTTCCTATTGAAGAAGAGTCAAAGATCCTTAAAAATACCAAGCGCATGTTTGTGGGTAGAAGCTGATTACGCACACATGCACAGTAACAAGTTGTTACTGCAGCTGAGCTTAAGCAAGTTACCTACATTGTAGCTTCAAATTTGTAGCAATCCAATAGTTTGGATCAATGTTCCCTTTAAGAAGCGCGCATGTGCGTGCGCAGCAGCCGAGACTCCCCAGCACACTCCTCAATGCCGGCTGCGTAAGGCGGCAACTGTGGCTCCTTGCCGGCCTGAACACACGTTCTTCTGGCTGGCAGGCAGCTGCTCCAGGGAGTTTAAGATCTCCCCTGAACATGTGCAGTGCAGGAAATTTTAAACTTCCTGGCTCAGGTTCCTGCCGCCCAGAAGAATGGCCACAGTGCGGAGCACGGTCCGCACAGGAGCGGCTCTGGCAGCCAGGGAAGTGGCCTAGGGCAGCTCGGGGAAGGGGAGCCTGGGGAAGTTAGGGAAGCCAGCCCAAAGGTGTGCAGAGAAAGCGCCCAGCTGTGGGACTCAGAGAAGTCCCATTCCCCCCCCCCCCAACCGCTGCCAGAGAAAGTGCTGAGGGGAAGGGGAGAGCAAGTAGCTTCTCAAGGACTAGGGCTGCCACATGTCTGGCAAAGGGAGGACGTGTCCTCCTTTTTACCTTCATGTCCTCCGTCCTCCAGACATTCTAAAAAGAGGTGATTTTTCTCTAGCTTGTTACTTTTTATAAGTAGAATGCTTAAAAAAAACAACACCAAAAAACGTGGCCAACACAGGGCTTGAACCCATTAGCTTGAGACTATCTCCTAGACACACAAAGCAAAGGGGAGCCAAACATATCAATTTCTAGAGCTCCTATAACAGCAGCTTCAGTGGTTTAGTTGGTAGAGCAACAGCCTCTTAATCTGAAGGGCGTGGGTTTGAGACCTGTGTTGGGCATTTTGATTTTCTGGGACCGCAATTCCCTGCCAAAGGGCTACATGGGAGAAAAAAAAAAAAGTACCAAACCCTAATAAAATGAAGGAAAATAAAATATATTGTGAATAAAATTACTAACAAGCACATAAGAATAGGTTAGATACAATATAGAACAATTATTGTTATTAATTGTAAAACAGGCTGCTGTGGAAATGAAAAAGTGGTGAGTCAACTTTTTAGGTGCTTTTCAAGTTTATATTTGCAAATTTAGTTTAACTTTTTTTAGTTTGATGAACACTAATGAAAGGGTCATGGAAAACTTTCATTTACTAAAAAATCAGTTTTCAGTAAAACAAAACATTGATTTTTTTTTTAAATTTTAAAAAACACATGATTTTGTGCTGTTTTAAAGTCACATTCATTATCAATACCATTTTCCATGACATAATATGGTAATGACAACAATGTTTCCTCTAAGCTGATGATGTAGCTGCGCAAGTTATGGATATATTATGGGGGCCAGCGGGCAGCAGGGAAGGGGCCTGATATAGGTCGAGGAACTTGCTCACCTGCATCATCACCTTAGAGTGAACATTGGTTTGGATGTATAATTGGTTTCTAGTTCATTTATCCCTTGCTTGGGGCTAGTTTTTAGGGGGAACATATATTAATTTTGTTTTGATGCTTCACAGCTTTGGTTTACATTTCATACCTATGTAGCAAACATTTGAGGTTGTTCATGAATACTCTGTATGCTATTGCCTCTAGTAGAACAGCAGAAAGACTAAAACAGGGCAATTTATGGATCCAGACTGGTTGACATTATGTTAAATTTTAATAGTTTATTAATTTGCATATAAACTGTAGCAGACACCAACAAATATGAAACAATAACTAATTAGAAGAAAAAGCAATTAATGAGAGGAACCAATTAAGATCTCAGTGTGTACTTACTTGCAGTCATGACCTTTATGACAAACCCTTGCACACTCTGTGCAACAACAAAGAGATTCCAGTAAGCCACATGTTCGGCATTCAAAAATATCCTAGAATCGAAAAAAACAAAATAAGACTTAAAAAAAAATAAAATAAAATAAAAAAATCACAATTTACAACCATAAAGTTACATGCATAATTTTCCCCTTTCAGTGGATATTTAGTATGAGTATTTATTATATAATTCAATACAATATCAAAAACGTAAGGCCAGAAGAGAGCTCCCACCTGGTCCACCTCCAGATGCTGTGATGAGAAAGGATTAAGTGTGCTACAGCATACTGTAGCCACATCCACACTTACCTGGAAATAGTTACACAAGCTACATAGAGTAGCTTGTATAAAATTATGTCAAATTCTTAAATTCTCTTCTACACACTGTCTCCACTATGCTGCACCAATGGGAAATGCGTACCAGTTGACGCAGAAGTACTACAATATTTTTTGGGGTGGTTTTATTGAATCAACTTCCAGATCGATTGAGCAGCTCTTCATGTCTGCTCAATTGATCCAGAGAAAACTGATCTGATAGCAGCAAATTTGCCATTATCAGTGAAGACCTACCCTTAAATATATTGCTTTCATTTGGCAATCCTTTAGTAGGATTGAAGCTATAAAAACTGAACATCGACCCAAGACAAGACAGAGCAACAGGACAATTGGGGGGGGGGGGGGGAAGCTGAAAGAAGATAACCTCTATTTTTAGAGTTGCATTAAAGCATAAAGGATGCTCATAGTGACAACAGAATAAAATGGACTTAAAAGTTGCTGAGCAGATACATTTCTGTTCGTTGATCCAAGACTGCAATTGCCTCTAAAAATCACACTTTAAATAATATTCCTGTAACACAACAGAATGACTATGATTGTTTCTAGTTAGTCCTTAAAGCAGACTACAAAATGCCCTGCTAACCTAAATCTTTGTCAACACTAGTAAGAGAAACAACCCTAGGAATCTACTAGCAACATGGTTTTGAGCAAAACACCTACCTTTAAGTTCTGCCTTTGAGAATCAGAAATGCATAAGAATGACAATAGCACAACTTCAAACTGTTAAAATGAATTAATAGACCAAGTTCATCTATGCAAGAATATGGCTGGTGGCATTCCATATTGCTAACTATAAAGTACAGATAATGCATAATTCAAATGCATTCCCATTTAATTTTAACAAGTGTTTAAATTTACCTGATTAATGTGCTCTGCTCCAGTCCATGTAAAACTGCATGTATCATTACAACACAGAACATACAAAGGAGAATCATCTGGGTTTGTGGCAGATGGGCAAACCATTCCCATGAACACATCTTCCTCTTTTTCACTAGAAGTTGCCTCAGCTAGAAAGTCAAGCATGTTTTATAATTAAGTTTTTCCTGGTAAATTCCATTTTTAAGTAGTTAGAAATATGTATCATAAAATGCTGCCAGTTATTTTTGGAAGATTTCTTCCCACCACCCTACAGATCTTCCGTGTAAAGAATACCTGCAGATAACCATGATAGGAACCAGAGAGGTAGCCATGTTAGTCTGTATAAAGCAAAAACAACAAGAGACCTGTGGCACCTTAAAGACTAACAAATTTCTTTGGGCATAAGCTTTTGCAGGCTGTAAACCACTTCATCAGATGCATCTGATGCTCACAAAAGCTCACACCCAAAACAATGTGTTAGTCTTTAAGGTATCAAAGGACTCTTGTTCAATGTTCCCTCTAATTTTTCATAGGCTGTGTGCACAAAAAAAATCTCACGGTGTGCTTAAAAAAATCTTGGTGCGCGCAAAAACTTCTTTATGTGCGCTAATAATAGCGCTGTTGAATTTTTTTGTGCATGCTTTATTTTGTTGTGTGCACGGGTTTCACATCCTGTGTGCGCACGCACATGCGCACAGCTTAGAGGGAACAGTGCTCTTATGACAAGAAGTTAAACACATGCATTAAGTCTTCGTAGGAATGACACCAAAATATGTGTATAGTTGCATCTGTTATTGTTTTTCAAACCAGAAAGAATACACTTAAGCAGTCACATGATTCCTTTATATTCTAAGAGTACTGTGAAATTTAATTATTTAGCACTCTGAGAATACTATCTTAATTCATTAGTGTTTGTAAAGCACCAAGAATCTTGAATGAAAGGCCACGTACAGAACATCAAAGTGATATTGCCACTACATACATTAGCTCATGTTCTCAAATAGCAAAGCTACCATTACATACAACAATAGGTGACATTTTGGCAAGGGGTAAATGTCAAATATCATTTACTCAAACACATGATATTTTACACACAAAAAAATATCAGTTATGCATTCAATTAGTGTCTTTTTATGTATGTCAAAGCTAAAATTAAAAACCAGAAACAAATTTATATGCATAAAAAACATTAAACTCACTTACCTTTAGCAATTTTCTGTGCAGTTTCCAGAATGGTAATTGCAGCGGGGTATGCTCTGCCACTAACAGCAGACATAAATGGTGTCATACCTCTTGCATCTCTAGCAAACAGATTTGTAAAGTTACTACCAAATCAGTTTAAAAAATGTTGAATTTTTAGTTGCAGTAGGAAGCTATGAGATAGTCAAACTGATGTACAAATGAACTGACATGAATAAATGTGGCTGCTGAAGACTGTACATAAAGCAACTAAAAAAGAATGAGGGGCAGGTGGGTGGATGGGTCAGAGTGCATGCAGAAAGCTAGTAATTTAATAGTTTTGATATATTTAAAACTGTTGGTTGATTAAACAAAGGCACTCAATTAACTAACACTGTTTTTTCAATGGAATATTCTAAATAGTTCTTCTCTGGAAAGGAATTCAAATGTTTGACCCCCTTTTATAATCTCTGCCTCAGTCTCCTTTAGCGTCTCATAGCCATTGTTCATGGCATAAAGGGTAATACATCTTTCAAAATTCCACCCTTTCCTTTTAAATAGCATCCCTTTGTTTCCAAATTCCTCCCTAACATGAGTAGCTCATCAATTTTACCAATCCTACACTTGAGAAAATTCAGTTAATTTCAAACTAGTCTTCTACAAAAATATTAAGTTGATTTCATTTAATTTTTCTATACAATGAATCTATAGACCTGGCGTTCATTTCCTATGCTACATTCTCCTACAATACAGCATCAATATCTATAAATGCTTAGATTAAATATCCTCAGATGGATTACTTGAAAAATAGAGTATTTTGCAATTCATATTTTCATGTGTGCACAAATTCTGGAAGAAACATTGCTGTAAGTCCATTTTAACACAGTTTCATATTTAATATTTGCCTACATACCGAAGACCTTTTAACCAAAATGTTCATGAATAAGTTTCAGCTGACCTAACACCTTCAAGGAACATTTATTTTAAACAATGGTAGCACTTTTCATTTGAAAGCACTTACTTGGCTGATAGTAGTTCTCGAAGATAAGGTTGTAAAACAAGGCTATCACATAACAGCTTCAGTATAAAATGAGCATTTGCCTTCCGATCCTTTGATTCCACTGCAGGTGGCTCAGTAGAAGGACCTGCATTTAGAAAAAATATTGTTAAACAATCCCCAAATTGCATCCCTATCAAAGTGGGTCACTTACTAACAATATTTCATCAAAAAGAGAAATAGCTGTGTCAAGACCACCACCCATGCACATTTTACGACTAAATCTTAGTTTCAGCAACAAATTACGCATTTCACTGTATATAAAGGATTGTATATTTGAGAATGTGAAATACTATGAACTGAAACAGACAGTAAGCACAATACCACCATTAAAACATTTTTCATATGCACATAATTTGCGGGTAGATACAAGTCTGTGATGTTTTCTTGAGCTGTGCTTTACATAAGAAGTTTAGGAATAGTGGTAAAATCCTGCTTCAAGCCAAAGTTATTTGTATTTACAAAGAAGGGAGATTTTTGGATACACAAAAATGCAAGAAGGTAGCTTTTGTGATTTCCCCCTGCCCCCTTCCCCTTTTTTCCTCTAAAGCATATCCAGATGCAGAGTAAGTTCTCACCTGGAATGGTGGAGGTGCTAGGTCCTTGACCAGTGCCAGTCGCTGCTGTGGTAAGAGATCCCACAGCGGGGGCCAGGATAAAATCAATGTCACCATCTTTTAGTAAACAGAACAGTAAGAAGTATATCAATATATAAAAAACATCCCTAACAACATGCTCTTTCTATAGTATCTAGCAAGCTATGCTATACACATTCTTTATATCTCATTAACACCTCAGCTCCTATTACAGCAAATATTTTAAAAGTTTGACAACAGTATTTTAAATAAATTTTGTTTAGTGTATCAATGTGAGTAAGTACTTTTAAATTCTAAATTACTGCTTCCATACAAAAAGTACATTTGACTACTTCCCATTATTAACATTACTCTTCAGGAGGTTTTTTAACACTATACACAGCAATCTCAAACTAAATTTTAAATTCACTTTAAAAAGTCAGTTTCTTTTTTTAAAACAGGTCTAGCTCTACCCTCTCATCAACTGATATGTTAGCTATCTTACCAGGATCCATTGCAGGAGGATCAGGAACCCAGCTTGGGGGTGCTATTGGTGGAGAAACTGGGTCCTGGTGATCACTGGATGAAGCTCCAGCTTCATGTCTACCCAATCCAGCTGCTCGCAATGACCTTCTCATCATCTCTCTTAGTCTCAAACTGAACAACAGAATAAATTCACTTCGACAATGATTTAAGATTAAATAGCACAGAGCCAAAATTTTGTAGTTAAAAGCAAACCAAATTTTTTATTCCTATAATTTTCTTAGATACAGAAAGAACATAATCAAGCAGGTGTTTTAAAGTGCCTCCCAACACTCTATTATAGCAGGTTATATTGGCCATCCTAGGGCACATGTTGCAATAGGAGGACACAATGTAGGACAAGAAGTAGAATGACTTTGAATGCTTACATGTTTACCCGCTCTTATTTAAAGGTCGCAAGACTGGGGATTTTGGAGAGGGTGGGAGGCAGACTCCACCTTTTACTTTCCTGCATCAAAAGGAAAGACTATGTATGCTGAATAGAGGATAGTGGTCGAAGGATGGCAAAGGACTAGTTTAATTCATGTGGATTTATGTTTTGGACAGAGCTAAAGCACAAAATATCATAGAGACTCTCCATTCAGTCAAAGAAAAGCCAAGAAATGCTCTGGAACCTAACAGCAGAAAGGTAGGAACTTATTACACCAATCTATAGTTCTATCCTAGACATGTCATTGTAGACACCACTCATGTATGAGAGGTGATGGGGGAAGCACTTAATGAAATTAAAGGTCTTCGAGAGGGCAAATAAATTTTAAAATTCACAAGTTATCCCCATGACCTAGACAACACAGGTATTATACCGCACGCCACCAAATCTGCAGCAACAGCTAGTGAAGGAGGTAGAGAAAAAACTTAGCAAATCCACTCCCTCCCCCCACACACTTCCTTCTCCTTAAATTGACTACAAAGCCCCATGCTTGACCACAACTAAAATACAAAAAAAACCTTACATTAATATGAAAGGAGCACTCAAGTCACAAAACAAGCTTGTTAAAACCAAAGTATACCTTCTACTACTTGATGATCCTGCCCGATTTCCTGGACCATTACTTGATACTACTGAGATTGCATTTGCAATAGCCTCCACTGCTGAAAGTCTTTCAGCAAACGTATTCCTTTCAGAGCGCTCTGCTTCTGAAACATTAAGAAAAACATTTGGTTCCAAAATTTAAATAAAGTATCATTATAAAGAAAGATGTTAGAACAGGGAACTTTATTGTTAAAAGGCCTCTCCTACAAATCTTTGCTTGTTTTGTTTTAAATTCAAAAGGACAATGACAGGGAGATTAGACTCAACCTGTGATCTTATTTGTTAACTGAACGTTATATTGCTTGCATCATGACACTTTAGACCAGGTCTTTAGTGGATAGAAGTCTCAAGATCAGACATCTCACTGAGCTTAAGTTCCATAACAGGATCTTAGGTGAGAAATAACTATCTAATAGGTAGTATCAAACAAGCTCAGGGTTTTAAAGATAACCACCAACAACCCTAATTACACCCTGAAGCAAGCAACAAGCCAATGCAAAAATCAAGCACATAACACATGCATTTTTGCAGTAAAAGGAGTTTCCTGAGTGATTTCAAGGGTAGCTTAGTAGAACCCATTGCAGCAGTTTAATCTGCAAATAGTGATGACAGAGCATGAACTCTTTGGAGCAATGAACAATTTTAATGTAGCTGTAGAAACAATATTTCTCTGACGTTTTGGCAATGCAAAGATAATAAGCAAGAGGTTGTTGCAAGGTCTCCATCAGAGGGGAATTGTTAGTCTCCTTAAAAGTTGTGAATGAAAAAAGGCACTAATAACCACCATACAGTAACCTCCGAATCAAATAGTAGCAATGGATCCAAGAGGACTTTGAGTACAAATTTACTGTGTTAAAGAAAGGATCCGTGCCCCTGAGATAATTGTACACATTCACACACACAACCTTCTCCCATTTTTCTGAAGATCTGCCATAGCTACAGGGTCTGTATTCTGTCTGCAGCTTGATTTCCAGCCAGTTAGGTCTCAACCAGATTCATGTTTCATAGCCATATGATGAAAGAATAATGACAGTGAAATAGTATTTCAGACCAACAAGGAACCCCATTCCAAAAAACCTCACATATCACAGTTGCTCATGCTGATAACGTGCAGAAAATGAGCAACTTTTCCAATGCTGGTTCCTGTTTGGCACTTAAGCTTTTGTATGTCTCTTCTGATGGTTACACTGACATACAAAGGCTTAAGTGACAAACTGGAAGCAGCCTTTGAAAAGTCATGGGAAAAGGAACAATTGCACAGCATTCCCTACTGAAATTTGAGAATTAGTCAACCCAATGAAGTTCATCAAAATACTGATGACTAAACAATACTGAACAAGCAACAGTGCCAAACTTATGTACAGTAAATAGTATGCTGCTTTATGTATTATAAAGAAAGATTTACAAAAAAATTTAGTTTAGTATAAAGGGTTTCTCTCAAAATAAGGCGTTTTGTCTGGATTGCAACATTCCTGTGAAACTGCATGACAGCTAACTACAACACGACTGTGGTAACTTATAATCCAAAAAAAAAAAAGACTGATTAGTCATTTACTTTTATTACTTTGGTCTATATAGTAAAAAAATTATATTTAATCTACCATATTCTTCTATCATCTGCCTACTTCCATATGAAATATTCTAGATGAGAATCTCAGAAAACAGGCATCAATAAAAGTCAACAGAAACACTGTTCAGTGAGATACAAGCTCAAAACAAAACATTTCAAGTTAAGCAAGTAGTTAATATAGTTTCCAAGGTCATTTTCTGAGTTTATTGCACTCAGGCAGACAATGTGAAACTGTAAAAATATCCACCATACTGATTTATGTCCAAGTTAAAAAAAAATTTTACAAGCACTTCAGACCAAGTATTTAACTAGAATTGTGTAAGGTTTCTACTTTAATATGATCAAGTCCTGAAGTCATAGTATTGGTACTGTGCTACATATAAATATGCTTTTATTATAAGTGATACTGCATTAATGCACACATACATGGATGTCTGACATTTTACATTATAAGACCGTTTCAGCTGATTATAACTTGTCAAAGTGGTGTGCATTTGGCCTGAAAATTCATTCTGACAGTCTGATTGATGTCTTTTTCAAAAGTTTATGCAAAATTGATTCAACTGTTTCTCACGAAGAAACGAACAGTTCTCATTAAAATTTTTGAAAAGCTCTAGCACATCCTCTACAGAATATGGAATTGAATCTATTATTGAGTCAACATTCCTTTGCTATCCAGTAAATAGCTGTGAAACCCACTGAAGTACAGTGTGTCTCCCCATCCTCATTTAGAGGCCGTTCGAGAGAAGATAATTTTCTGTTGCTACGGTAAGCTACTGCCACAGCCAGGAGTTGGAGGATTGTGCTGTAGAACTATGCAACCCAACCCTACTTATGAGGAGGGAGGACTAAATACAATTCCATATGATGGAATTCTTATTTTTTAAGAAAATCTGGCAAATTATATAAAAAAAAAATTGGTGAAAAGGATGCTAAGATTGCAAAGTCAAGATTCAAAATTACAAAGAGACTGAATTAAACTTGCCAACTAGGTGCAACCTTATTTCATTCCTCTTTAGGATATATATTTGAATAGTGTTTTTAATTTCATAATCACATAATATTTTCTCCCACAGGACTGCTGCCTCAATCAGCACACACGATGGATAGTGCTCTGGGAATGAGTCAGTGGTGCTTCAGGACTCCTGCCTCATTTGCTGCAGAAACTGGAAGGTGTGTAATGAATGAGGCAGGAACTGTAGGAAGAAAAATTATGGCCTTTCAGCTAAGACAGCTAGCTGCACGCCACTCCGGGGAACTGAATTCTATTTCTGCTTCCCCACCCTCCCATATAGGAAGTCTGTAGGAAAATCACAACTAAATTTTTCACTGATGACCATTATCTGATCCTCATTTTTTGGTAACCAACCTGATATACTGAGATATGTGGAATCTGACTTTTGAGTGATCCACACTTCTACAGCTGCAACTGAGATTAATGGTACTTGTGCTCTGAATTTAGAGTGCTTTAAAATGCCAAATACTTTGGAAAAAAGTCAGCTCCATCACTTCTCAAAGTGTACACCAAGAATAAGTTGCCACTGCTGAATTCAATCGCTGTGCTTCAGTTCCTCAGGCATGAAACAGGAATAATACCACCTGATCACCATAGTCGTGTTACGAAGATGAGTTCATTAAAGTCTGTAGCCAAGAGCCAAGACACTACTGTGAGAGAACCATAGTGAAGTCCATGAGGAAGCTAAAGTTTTATTCAGTGCAGAGTTTGGATAGTGTACACTAAATTAGGAATGGGGCCATAGATTGAATGATGAGGATAAAAGAAATTGAATAGCTACCAGTTTGGTGAATACTGTCCATCTTGTGCACTGAATGAAACAGTCCTGTGGAAACAATAGTATGTAATCATATACCGTATATACTCGGGTATAAGCCGATCCAGGCATAAGCCAACCCCCATTTTTGAGCACAAAAAGGAGCAAAAAAGGGTGCCTCATGTATAAGCTGAGACACCCCCCCCTTTGGCCCTGGTCCTTAACCTCCCCACCCAGTGCTGCTGCTGTCTTCCCCTGGGGTTCCCAAAAGCTTCCCTAACCCCCAAATCTCTGCTGCTGCTTTTCCCTTACCCCCCTGCTCTGCTCATTCCTCACTGCTGCCCCCCTTCTCTGCCCTTTCCTCACTGCTGCCCCCCTGCTCTGCCACTTCCTCACTGCTGCCCCCTCCTCCTCCTGCTGCCCCCTATTCTGCCCCTTCCCCACTGCTGCCCCCCTTCTCTGCCCCTTCCCTACTGCTGTCCCTCTTCTCTGCCCCTTCCCTACTGCTCCCCTGCTCTGCTGCCCCTCTGCTCCCGAACACCCTTTCCACATCACCCCCCAACTGCTGCTGCCACTCTTCCCAGCCTGCCAGGCACCCCCCTCAATCCCCAGTCTCTGTCACTGCTTTCCTGGGCTCCCCAAAAACCCTGGATCCTCCTGCCGCTTTCCCCAAACTCCCCGACCCCTGCCGCCCCTTACCCCCCAACCCTCCCAGCTGTCCCATCACTTTCCTCAACTCCCCGACCCCGTTCCCCAACCTCCAGTCCCTGCCGCCCCTTCCCTGGCCTCCCCGAATCCCCCCCCCCCCCC
>ML681998.1:18607054-18874905 GCA_007922195.1 Podocnemis expansa
CCCCCCCCCCCCCCCCATGTCCAGGCCGACCCCCACAGGGCCCCATTACCTGGCCGCTCCAGAAGACAGGGTCCCCTCCTTCCTCCAGCCCTAGCCCCAGCCAACTTCCAACTGCCCAGGATGGAAGCCCAGCAACACTGGGTATCCATCCTGCTGCATGGTCACGGAAAGGGCTGGCTGGGGCTGTCTACTGTATTCTCCCGAGTATAAGCCGAATGCCTGTTTCGAAGCCAATTTTCAGGCACAAAATTCTTGGTTTATACGCGATGATATACGGTAATTAAAGACTGTACCATAATGTATATGCACAATGTATATGCACATGCTGAATTAAAATGCCATGGGCAGCCACAATTCTGGCTTTTCCTGTTTTTTGTGTATTTGACTTTGCAAATGATGTTCTCTTCATGTGTTATTTTGGATGCAACAGTATTTTAAGACCTAAGAAAACATCAGTCCCTTACATCGATAGAAAGTCCTTCATTTGGTCCTTCAGTCATATTTTCCAAAACAGATTTCTTAATACAAAAAATACCAAAGATAACTTGTCTAATGTGCAGTGTGAAGAAAAACGTTAACAATACTGTTTGTGTGTTTAAAACACCCTCAACCTACATGTGATATATAGGTAAAATGCTTTCAGTTTTCTCATTTTAGAAATCCTCAGATCTGGGTGCCTGAAGTGTGTCCTAAAACCATAGTTAGGCACCTAATTAACATACTACTGAGTTCCATAAATCTCAATCAAATAAACAGGAGCTGCATATGCTCAGCATCCCTGAAAAGTTAGACAATTTAAGTCAAGTGCCAGATTTTAGGCACTTAGTTTTGAACATTTTGGCCTCTTCTCAGAATATTCTTCAAAGTGCATTTAAAAAGGTAGTTTCAAAAGGGCTCTCATGATACACTGCTCACCCTCTTCCTCTTTAGTTTCTTTGTTACTGGTTGGGAAGCATACAGATACACAAGCATGTAGAATATTACGATTGCCATCGCATCTGTGACTCAGGAACGTCTGCAGCATTTGTGGATTCTGATCCAAAACAACAGCTTGTTCAAGATTCATGAGGTATTGTCTGCAGGCCTCGTAGTCACATCGAAGTATGTGCTGCATTAAAGTCTGTTTCTGTGCCCAGAAAAAAAATTAAGAAAGATTTTAATTAAATGGGATAAAAAATTGAGAACTATACAACTCTAGATATTTCTAGCTTCATACTGAAAAATGAACATGCAAAAATTAAATCTGAGATGCTCACTAGTAACCATCACAGGAAATATCAAGAACAAATATATCAGAAGAGCTTCCTTTCTTTTATATTGAGACCCACCTCCTCATCTCATGTGGAATCGATTGTGATTTCTACTGTAAACGAATAATAAAAGGAAGAAAAAAAGACATGCTAAAATGTCAAGTACCTGTCAAACCCACAAGCTTGGCTCTTACCTGGCTATAACAATTCATAAAAGATAGAGGATTTCTGTGATTCATGACTTTATGCAACACAGAACAAAGGTAAGATTCCAAGGGCATAACAAGAGGTCTGTATGAATTGGCTTTTAAAGAGTTTTCTCTTAATGACGGGTAGAAATTGTGTGGGATGACTAAAGTTATCTGAAATGTAAACTCCATTTTTGGTCACCCTTTTCTTCCTTTCTGGAGATTCAATGACAATTTTGAATGAGGTGTGGCATGAAATTCATTTAGGGAATCTGAGAACACAACCCACTAGCTATTTAAGAGACAGTAGTGATGCTTCTTCTAGTGCAGACATTTTGCATACATTTATTGTACAGTATATTTTACAATTATTTATACACAGCTATAGATGCATATGGCACTTCAGAGGATTCAAGTGCTCTCATGTCATCACTGCAAAGATTTTACATGTTACAACAGCAGAAATTCACAAGAAATCACTCCTAGAATTTCTTTTACCATTTCTTGCCATAGTTCAAATTGCAGACAAACAGTAGTGCATTTACAGTTAGATGACAAACACTTGGATCCCTTGAGAAAAGAAGTACACTGATATCAGAATTGAATTTTATGCAAGACACATACTAGTCAATAATAATTTTAACTTTAGCATCATAATCCATGATCATCCTAACAATTTTAAAAGTCTCCGACTGGAGTCATGTGTCAGACACACTTTGGTTTAATAAACAGCTGTGTTTGGTTTTTTTTTTTTATAAATTATTATTTAAATTAAGTAGGTTTATTTAAAAGGACAAAAGAGTATACATACAATGATAATTTAAAGAATTAAATACCAGACTGCTTTCATTTCCCATTATTGAGACTCAGCAGTGAAGTAAGCAAGACAGAACATTACCTCAACAGCCATGATGATAATAGCAGCTTTCTTTTTGATGGTTGAGTTAGCAGGAAGATTTGTTAGGGAATGAACACCCATTCCAAGACTACTAATAGGTGGAAGATCAAGCCAGTCAGGATCCCTTATTCCACCCATGCAGTCTTTTGCCATTGGATAGATAGTTCCATTTCCATCTCTAAGAATAATAGGAGACTCCTACATTTTAAAAAAACAGACAAAAACAAAATTAACACCAAGTCATCATTTTGCAAAACAAGTATTTTAATAATATGCATTTCTGTATTTAAGTCTCTCCTAAAAAAGCCTCATTTTTGTCATGCTTCCTACGGGAAAGCTAGCTGATTTGAAATTCCCAACTTCTCTTTACCTTATCTTAGACTGAGCTCATTAGTGCAATAACCATGTCTTTTCAAACATCTGGAAAGTGCCTACCAAATTACAGGCACTAGCACAAATAACTGTCAGTTTACTAAAACAAATATTGTAGTAATTAAAAAGGAAATAGGTATTGATCCTAATATGACATCTGGATCTTTGACACTACAAATTCTTAAAAATATTTACAAACATGAATGGAAACAATGCAGTCTATTAATTTTCAGAATACCCTTGACAACAATGTTCCCTCTAAGTTTTGGCGGCTTGTGTGCAAAATTTTCAATCCACGCGCAAAACTTTTCTGACCAAAATTTGTATGCAAACTTGCATGACAAAAATTATTGAAAAATCTAGAACAATGAAAAATTAATAAAAGCTGTTATTTAAAGTTGTTTTTATTAACAAAAACATCTAAATTATTCAGCATTTACCTAAATTGCCATACAATCAAAATAAACTAATTTACAGCTTTCAAATAACCTAAGGCCAAAGTTATATTCAATCTGGATCCCAGTTGTCACATTTCTGCCTAATACCCTCACCTCCTGTGTTCTACATGCAGTTACAATTCACAAGGAGGCCAGCTGGTTATCACTGACAGCATTTAAGCTGTCTTAATGGTCCCAGAGCAATGTTCCATCTAAGAACTAGGATGGTGTAAGCAAAAATTTTGGTTTGTGAGCAGAAATTTTGCCTTATGGTAACTTGTGAGTCTAGTAAATCAAGACTTCAAAAGAGAAGCAGCTGGATTAGAAGTGATAGGCAGATTTGATTGTGTGAAAGCAGGATTAAATCAGGACTACAGATTCTTTTCCCATTACAACAGGTGATTTGACTTCACCTGTGTCTATGTGCTGTTTCCCAGTGTTTGAATCTTAACAACTGCTCTGATCTGCTGTTTCTGTATGACCTGATCCCATGTCTTACACCACCTTGCACTTATTTTCACTTCATTCTTTAAATTCCCCATCTTCAAAGCATCTCACAAAAGCGGGATTTCGCTCATGAAAGCTCATGCAATAAATAAATCTGTCAGTCTTTAAGTCCCAAAACAGGCCTATGTTTTACAATGTGTTTATTAAAATGACTGTTTTAAAATGTGTTTATTGTAAATAGAATTAATTAATTGGGTTTAATTAACTGAATGTGTGAATTATTTGAAATTTAATTTTTAGAAAGCATTTAATTAAACTAATATTTAAAGTTTTTTTTTTTAAATGGAGAATAAGAAAGAAAGAAAGAAATAGAACAAAGGAAGGAAGGAAGGAAGGGAAGAAAAAAGAAAGGAAGGAAAAAGGAAAAAGAAAGAAGGAGAAAGAAGAAAGGAAAGAGGGAAGGAAGCGAAAGAAAGAAGAGAAAAAGAAAGTAGGCTGCACGCCTGCCAGTGCTGAGGACATCCTGCAGGCACTACTCTGCTTGGCAGCTGAAATCCGAGGTCACCTCCCAAAGCCCCACAGCAAGCACTGTGTCTGAGCCGCAACAAGCCTCTTGCTTCAGCTGGTCTTTTTTCCTTTCTCCAGCCTGGCACTGCAGCAAGAAGCTTGGGCTCGGAGACCGCGCCCACTGCGGGGCTTTGGGAGGTGACAGTACCTCCTCATTGGCCAGCCGCTGGGATCTCAGTTGCCAAGCCCCAGCCCCATACGCTGCCGGCCAATGTGTGTGCACTGGGGCCGGAAAAGTTGTGGGTGGGTGCACACCAAAGGGAACAGTGCTTGACAAACTACCTTCACATAAACTTTACTAAACATGAGAGTCATGAAAGTTTGCAGAAGTCACTGAAAACTAATCCTTCTGTTTCTTCTTCGACACACCTCAACATGCCTGCAGATGCATTATTATTCACCTGTGTCACCTATCAACGCTACAATCGACTGCCTACAATACACAGAAAAATTCAATATTGCTCTGTGCATCATACATTTTCTCTATAGCCTTTAGAGGATACCATACATTGAGAAATAAGTGATGTGCTGCTGAAGGCACTCTCCCCTCCATGCACACACGCACACAACAATGCTAGTTAAGGCTGCATGCTCAACTGAGTTTTCTTGACTTGTATATTTAACAAAGCAGATTTTACACTGATCTAATATACTTTTTATCTATAGCTCTTATGATTTAAGAACAGAAGGAGGGCAAACCTAAAAAGTGAATTCATACAAGACTTAGAAGCTCTGACTTGCAAAACCCTGAAAAACAGCATGCAAGTCCATAGCCAGGTCAATTTGCCTTTTCATTACCGCTGGAACCTGGCCATCCTTGATGCTGTTTAAGAAACCAAGTGGAAATTTCATTTAATAAGATCGTAGGTCTAGGAAACAAAGTTTTTGGCTTATGGAAGTGCTTCAGAGGGATATAGGAGTTCAGAATTCTCCTAAGGATATGCTGCACATGCAAGTATCACTGGATTAGGGCTTGTCTACACTTGTGCTCCTCCCAGGGAAACTTTTGTCTCTTCACAGGATTTATTTTTTTTTAAACTCCCTTAAGCAACAAAGGTTTTGATGGCATATGTGTGCATGTAAACAAGCTCTCAGAGATCATTAAGCTTATAGACAAAAGCTACTTCACAGATGCTTAACAAGTTTAACGTGCAATGAACACAAAATAGTTTTCTATACTTTCAAATGTTCAGAAATGGTAAGATGAAAATTTACTTTCTTCCTGAATGAAGACAAAACTGCTCCTCACAAACATCTTTACTAAAGTAGTGGCTGCCTCCCCTGTAATAAAAACACTTTGCACCTTCCATCCAATGATTTCAAAGTCTGATACAGGATTTTCAGAAGTGCTTAAAAGTGTTTAAGTGCCTAATTTCCAATGAAAGTCAAGGAAGTGGGATGCCCAGCTCCCTTAAACCATTTGAAAACCCAAACCTTAAACAAGCCTTAGAAAGGTAAGCAGCATACCCATTTCACAGATTAACTTCTCAATACTTTAGTTTTCCTAACTGACTACAATCTGATAAGGAAATTAAGGAGATGACCCAAACGAACCTGTCCAGCTGTAAAAATGGCAACACTTCTCTCATTCTGACCCAGGAAAGCAATGCTGCTTGTGGGAAAGTTATTTTCTTGCTCAGCTTTCCCCGTTGCCAAGTCAAATATGCAGTATCGAACCCAGTTTCCAGTCTTCAAGACAGCATGCACTCCTTCATAGGTACATAAACAAGAAAGAAAAAAGTTAATATTTCTCACTGGTGGCATTCTGCAGCACAACAGAAAACCCACACAAACTATTATCATCTGTAATGATATGTTAAATCAAGCACAACCACACAAGCACCTTGATTTGAACAGTTAAAGCCTTTTCCACAAAGGGGAAAAGGAAACACCTCCAAGAAGGAAACAGTCATTAACAGAAAATACTTACCTTTTGAATCTACATTCACTGCTAGAATCTCTGTTTTTTCAGGAATACACAGCTTTTTAGGCGTTCTTTGGAAGCAGTCTGGAACTTTTGGAGTTCCACCAGTTTTGACTACCTAAAAAACAAGAGTAAGATTTCAGTACTGCAAACAGCGTGAAGAAATGTAACATTTCAAATGTCTGGTTTTTTGGTTTTTTTTTTTTAATTTCTCCATCCAACATACCTGGAGTTCATCTATTCTGAGCAGCCTACAATCTTGGAGCAGGGAAGAAGGATCAGGATCTGAACCAGAACTGCTCTGACAGTTTGCATTACTGGAGGTGCCTGGAAATTTCACTGCCACATAAGCACCATCCACTTTTAGTACCTACAAGCAGAACACATTAAATATAATTGATGTGTTACTAAAAACCTTCAAACGAAGCTGAAAAGTAGTTTTACGTACCCAGAACTTTTTGGTCAGAATATAGATAGCTGGTCTGAGACAACAGGTCTTAAAACACAGGTTCCTGACTATTAAGGACATTGTTCTTCTGCAGTTACCAGGCATCTGTGCAGCTACTGTTTAGGTGAATTTCGTAATGCTACCACAACCCAGTATTTGGAATGACTAAGGAAAGCAGTAGCAAAACTGTACCCAGTGAACACAGACCTTATTTATCTGTACCCTGTCTCCCCCAGCCCAATCACAAAAAAGTTTCCCATTAAAACTCTTGGAATCTAAGGATGCAGCCACTCTGGATGTACCCAGACCATTTACACAAGACCCATCTATACCCCTCATAAAGCAGTCATAACTCACTCAGTCACTTCTCCAGAAAAATCTAAATATTTGCCCTTGAAGAGCTGCTTGTTATATATATACATAACTGGCACGCTCGCCAAACAAACTCCTCAGTTTACAACTGCATTGAACTGCAAAGCCAGCCAGTCTCTTGGTCACTCCAGGTGCAGTCACCAGTCTCTCAAAAACAAGAAGAAAAAAAACAAGAGAAAGTGTGATGCTTCTTTTGGTCAAAACCAAGTAATCACCACCGGCCAACAGATTTACTTAGGTTTGCCTCTCAAGGAATAATGCTAATGCTGAAGTTCTTGCTAGCCTATAAATTGACATCTGTGCAAACACCTGCCTGTAAAGTAAGAAAAGCAATATTTTGTTCGCTAGTCAACTGCTGTAATCCTCCTCTACTACTCCTGCAAAGTTGCAGAATGGCAAACAACATTACCAACAGTTTCACAGGCACTAGTGCCAAAGCATAAGACGCATTCATCCAGAGACAGGAGCGAGTTTGATGCCCTATTCAGAGTCAGTTAATACAGAGCATATAAGGATTGACACTTCTAAGAATGTGGTATAAAGCAGCCATAAGCCAGGCCTTGTCAAAAGAATATGTTCTAGATCAGAGTTTAGCTAGAAGGAATGCTACAGAAAGAATGATTTTGCATGGAGGTCTCATGGAGTTTGATCCAGGCGTTCCAAGAAAAACTGTACATAGGAAGTACTGGTAAATCTACACTTTAAAGAAAACTTCAGTGTCAGCTTCTTCAGTGATCAGTGTTGTACACCGAGTGTGAGACCACAATGAAGCCCTGGTGCAACCATTCCTCTTATGTATGAGGACGCTGAAATGAGTGTATAGGTACTTCTATGGAAGTCTTGATTTGGGCCTCTTCTAGAAACCAATGGCCTCATACAGAATCTTAACATCTATAAGGAGCGCTGAGAACATTCGCTGTGTTGACTTCTTCCCCACCTTCAAGACTTGTGTAACTTGCTGCAGAGGACAAAGTTGGAGGTCTTACCAGCTTCTACAGATCAACACATCTTTCTCAAGCAAATCAGCACTAGACTTCTCCTGATCCCAGAAGATCTGATCAGTCATCAATTAAAGCATCTCTGCTATTATTCACGAATTCAGTAAAAAGGAATACTAACAGAATAAGACAAATGCAGTGAACCTAAAAGGAAACTTACTTTTTAAAGGTGAAGCACCAGAACTGAAAGTCTATATTTAGAAAAACTAACTGTCATTTAGAGTTGATATAGGAAACCTAGGAGAAACCTTCACTCAAGAAGATTTGGGAGAGAAGGGAGCTCCTGTAAGAGAAGGGAGCTCCTGTAAGAGACAACTATGGTAACTCCACTGACAAATGCTTGATTTGTCAATGGGTGGTTCATCTTGAGTAGCTTGACACACAACAGCAACAGATTGGGAACTTAACATCTGATGCTCTGATTCCAGTTCTACACACAGAAAACAAACCCAAGAGTAGTTGTATATTTGCTCTTAGCGAAAGAGTAGCTGACCAGTACAGAACAGCATTTTTTTTTCTTAAAACATATCAGGCAGCTCAGCCTCATTTTTAATCCTATTTTATTTCACAGTTCGTCTTCATTGATGCCAACAAATTCGCTGCCATTACATTGACATTCCCAATCAATTGAGCAGGTCTGTGAAGGCTCTCCTTTTGACTCAGTACAACAAACATGCCAGGCATAGAGAAGTCAAGGGCAGATACACAAGTTATTTTAAGTAACTTGCATATCTCCCTTCGACCGCTGCCAAAAACCATCAGGCAGTATAGACCTACCCTTAGTCTCAGTTCAATGAAAGAGAAGCTCCTAATTAAGCCCTTGTGTTTCATTTTATTAATAAAAATACTTGACAAACGTCTTTTAGTAACAGAATTGATTACTACAGACATTCAATGGTGCCACTGCAACTTATCACAATTTGTGCATATTTCATCAAAAATACAACACAACAGGTGATATGAACTATAATTTTTAGTGACAAAATATTACATATATTGTACACAATCGCATATTAAGTAAAAGTTTGCCTCTAAGGATTGTTCTAGTTACATTTTGACAAAGACAAGCAAATTAAAAACATTGAAATACAAGGTGAATTTTGCTTTTGGAAATGCATTTAAACATCTGTGGCATCTGCTCACTTTCACTATTCCCTGTTGATGCCACATTCCACTAATACTTACCTTAACTTCTCAATAATTTAAAAATTGGATGAAAAGAAAATTTATTAAATCTGCCACTTACCATACATAAAAATATTCATTCACTAATAATGAATACACACACACACTCTTGGGCATTTCATTAAGTTATACTAAAAAAAAAACTGAAGCAAAAAAGACTCTGAATGATCAGGCAAACTTTCAGTGGTAAGTTCTGTCCTTCAGCACAAAATGAGACAATTCTGCTGAGTTTCTTCCTCATAGGACCCAGTGCCTTCATAGCAGACTAACATACACCAGTATTAAAGAATATGAACAATCTCCATTACACAGCTGATCATTCAGAAGCTAAATTTTTGGTACTATTGGTAAGCTACATAAAATATTCCATCTGTCCAGGGTGGCTGTCAGTGGTGTTGCTACTGCAGAGCGTGAGGGGCTGTAGCTGTGGCCAGATCGAGACAGCAGGGACCGCCAGCTGCTGGACAGCAACAGCAAGAGCTGGTTGAGTCCAGGCTGTCTGCCGCTGGCTGGCAGACAGTGGCTGGAGCTGTACTGGGCCAGCCCACTGCTGGTCAGCAGCAGCAGGAACAGGATCTGACCCCATGCTGCCTGCTGCTGGCTGGCCTGGACCCAACTCCTGCCACTGCCAGTCAGCCGCAGGCGGCCTGGGCAGGTTTGATCTGGCTCCAGCTGCTGCCTGTTGGTCAGCGGCAAGCAACCCAGGCTCAGCTCCAGATCCTGCTGCTGCTGGCGAGCAGCAGATAGCTGGGGCAGGCCCAATCTGGCCCCAGCTGCTGCCTGCCAGCCAATGGCAAGCAGCAGGAGCCAGATCAGGCCCGCCCAGGCCACCTGCCACTGGTCAGCACTGGCAGGAGCCAGATTAGGCCCCGGCACCAGATCAGGTCCAGAGGCGGGGCCACATGTCAGGGGTTGGGGCCCAGCCCTTTTTTCAGTGGAACAATGCCCCTGGTGGCTGTATTTCTTCTCCAGAAAGCAGCACGGGTAGCCAAGTGAGAATGTGATTTTACCCTTTTAACCTATTCACTGCAGTACTGAACAAGACCAGGTTAACAGCTTGGCTTACTTCATTATAACCCACAATTAATCTTTGTTAAGAGAATACTGTTTCCTTACCCTCACAGAAGAGGGGGCGTGTATAAAAGGAACAACAGATTAAGACAAGTGCTGCCATGAAGAGAGGCTAAGCTAGCTTTCTGGGATCATGTTAGATTTGAGTACCTCCAAGACATCTTTCTTATTGGGCTGAGGTCCTAAACAAAAACTCCAGAAACTTAGTCAAAGATTAAAATAATTTGAAATACTGCCTAAAAGACTAATGCCCTAACCTTTTGATCAAGTTTTTCATTCAGTTCAATCCAATTTGTGTATTACACATGATTCCTCAGAATCCTAAAAGAATTCTGACTTACAAACTTAAAAATGGACCCTATCCTGTAGTCTTTTGTTGACTGAAGCTGTTTGGGAAGGCCCTGGATACTTCGGGCCAAAAGGAACTGCAGCTGCCAAAGTACAAAAAAGAAACAGTTTCCACCCTGGTTCCCTACACTTCCAATTTACCAGCTGCCTCTAAAAGTCACCTGTTCAATCACTCCAAGCAGCAGAGTTGAATACTTATTATTGGAGGTGCAAGGCTTAGATGCTGAGGAATCTACATTCCCTGTTCCTGTATCCATCTGTTTTCAACACCTTGGAAACTTTCTCATTAGGTGCTCCTTGACCCATAGGAGTTTAAAGAACATCTAGATGCTGTTCTAAACCAATGAGGATTAGGATTTAAGTGGAACATCAAGAGTAGGAAACAACACAGGTCTGAGAAATAAGCCTGAACCTACATCCAAGAGTTTCTATCTGACAAGTTCTGCCATTGTCCTGTCACATGTTGTTTACGGATACAGTAAGTTAAAAATTATTGCACTCTGACCATCCTCTGTAGTACCAAAGGAACAAATGCACATGAGTATATTCCTGTTAACTGCATGTGGTTCATTCCTATAACATGATGACTGTAGAAACTATGGAGGAAATTGACAAGAGTCCAGTGTTAATAGGACCACTATAGAGGCCAAGCTCTCGGACAAGGGGACTAATGTAAAGACTGTAGCTGATCAGATGCAGATTCCCTGTTTCACTACCTTCCCCCCCAAAAAATGAAAAACCCCAGCTGGGAAAAGCTTAAGTTCATTTCTCTGTACATGGTCCAACAAACAAATCACACATCACCCAGTCTGCACAGTATCCTAGCAGCATCCAAAAATTGACTAATCTTGAAAAGGCCTTACACTCAGCTAAGTGTACTAACAGAACCAAAACTTTCCAGAGATCACAAGAGCTCACTGTCTCTACAAATCTAGATTCTTAAATAGTATCTCTTAGATCAATTTACTGATCAAACACTTCATGGTGATTCTGAACTAGTCCCCTAGCTATAAACCCAACTTCCCTTGGAAACTGAGAAGGGGAGGTTACCTACCTGTAACTGGTGTTCTTCAAGATGTGTTGCTCCTGGGCATACCACTGTAGGTGTACACACGCGCATGCACGGACAGCTGGAGATTTTTCCTCTAGAGCATCCGTAGGGTTGGCTGTGGCACCCCCTGAAGGGGTGCCATCGCAGCTCCCTATATGAGGCACAGCCGACCTGCCCCCTCCTTGGTTCCTTCTTAACGCCTATTCCACAGATGGGAAGAAGGAGGGATATGGAATGTCCAGGAGCAACACATCTCAAAGAACACCAGTTACAGGTAGGTAACTACTACTTCTTCGAGTGATTGCTCCTGGCCATTCCACTGTAGTTGATTCGCTAGTCTTACTTATGGTGCTAGGTTGGAATCACACGCGCACCGACTGCAAAACTGCTCTACCCACTGCAGTGTCGCCTTGAGCTTGCTGATCAGTCACATAATGCTGCGTGAATGTGTGTCCAGATGACCACGTAGCCACTTTACAAATGTCCACAATCAGTACCCCACTCAAGAACGCAGCAGAGGAGACTCAAGCTCTCATAGAGTGGGCACTGATTGCTGGCGGGTCAATCTTCGGTGATGCGTAACATTTGCGAATACAAGAAACTATCCAGAAAAGATGCTGAGCCGAGACTGATTCCCCTTTCATTCTATTCGCCACTGCTACAAACAGCTGGGACGTCTTTCTAAAAGGTTTCATCCTCTCTGTGTAAAAGGCCAAAGCACGACGAACATACAAAATGTGGAGCCTTTTTTCTTTGTCTGAGGCACACGGCTCCGGATAAAAGGACTGGCAAGACAGCTTCCTGATTGCAGTGAAACTGCGAAACCACCTTAGGATGGAAAGCTGGATGAGGACGTAGTTGAACTTCGTCTTTGAAGACCGTATAGGGCGGAGAGGCTGATAACGTCCGAATCTGTGAAACTCTCCTGGCTGATGTTACCACCACTAGGAAGGCTACCTTCCATGAAAGGAGGAGAAGCAAGCAGGAGGCAAGTGGTTGGAACGGGTGCCCTGTGAGTCTCGAAAGGACCAGACTGAGGTCCCACTGTGCAATAGGGGAATGCACCACCGGGAAAAGCCTCTCAGCCTTTAAGGAAGCGCTTCACCAATGGGCTGGCCAAATGGGAAGCTTTGCTTGCCTTCTCGTGGAACGCCGAAATTGCCGCATGGTAGACTTTGACGGAGGACTAGGACAGGCCTTGGGCTTTCAGACCCCAGAGAAAGTCTAGGATGGTTTGAACTGGAGCCCGACAGGGCACGAGATCCCTGCTAAGTGCCCAGTCCACCAGCTTGCCCCACTTGCCTTTGTATGATGCCCTCGTCAAGAGCTTCCTACTGTTGAACAAGATTTTCTGGACCTGTGCTGAACACTGCAACTCCCTGCCCCTCAGCCACGGAAGTTCCATGCACAGAGGCATAGCAACCTCAGATCCAGGTGGTGCAGATGCCCTTGGTCCTGGGAGAGCAGGTCTGGCAGTGTTGGCAACTCTACTGGGTCGCTGACCGAGGGATGCGGCAGAGTCGTAAACCAAATGTTGCCTCAGCCATGCTGGGGCTACCAAGATGATTGAGGCCCGGTCCTGTTTGACTTTCAAGAGGTCTCTCAGAATCAACAGGGTGGGGGGGGAACACGTAGTAGGCCATCCTCGTCCAAGATATCTCAAAAGCGTCCGCAATTGACCCCTGGGTCTGCCCCCAGAACAAACAAAACTCTGCATGCTTGTTGTCCTGATCGGACGCAAAACGGTCCACTTGGGGATAACCCCACCAACAAAAGATGGACCTCAACACCTCCCACTTGAGGGACCACTCATGATTTGTGAATTTCCTGCTCAACAAATCCGCCAGGAGATTGCACTGGCCAGGAAGATACAAAGCCACCAGGTGAATCGAGTGGCAAATGCAGAAGTCCCATAAGCAGAGGGCTTCGCTGCAGAGTAGGCTGGAGCAGGTCCCCCCCGCCTGTTGATGTAATATGTTCAGACAGTGTTGTCCGTAAGCACTGACACCACTGCCTCTCAGCTCATGGAGAAACGCCTGGCAGGCCAAGCGGACTACTCAAAGCTCCTTCACATTGATATGCAGGCTCAACTTGCTGTCTCCCCAAAGGCCTTGGTTTGTGAGGGGACCAAGATGAGCCCCCCATTCCATGTCCAATGCATACGTGCCCAGAACCTCAAGGGTTGGGGTGGCTGAAAGGGCAGCCCGACACACATTCTGTTCGTGGCACCACCAGGCTAGAGAACTTAGCACACCCATAGGGATGGTGACTATACTCTCGATATCGTCTCTTGCTGGCCAGTAGACCAACAGCAGCCACATCTGTAGCGGACGCAACCTCAAGTGGCTGCGTCTCACCACATGGGTGCATGCTGCCATGAAGCCCAGTAGCTGCAGGCACAAGCGAACTGAAATGAGCGGGAACCTCAGGAAGTCCTTCGCGAGGGACCTGAGATTCTTGAAACAAGAGCGCAGTAGGGAAGCTCTTGCCAGTTTTGAGTCCAACAAGGCACCTATAAACTCTATCTTTTGAGTCAGAATGAGGGTGCGCTTTTGTACATTGACCAGTAGACCGAGGCACCGGAAGGTGCTCTGTATCAAGTGATGGGTGACTTCATCCTTTGACCAGCCACAAACCAACCAGTCATCCAGTAGGGACTGACCTGGATCTTGCAATGCCTGAGGAACGCTGCAACCACCTCTAGGCTCTTTGTGAAAACATGTGGGGCAGCTGCCAGCCTGAAAGGCAGGACAGAGAACCAAAGATGCCTGCTGCCCATTACAAATCGCAGGAACCTCCTGTCTCTGAGAATTATCGAAATATGAGTCCTGAAGACCGAGGGCGACGTACCAGACTCCCAGATCCAGGGACGGAATTATCACAGAAAGGGAAACCATGCAAAAGCGTATCTTGCTCAGATAACGGTTCAGACCTCTGAGGTCAAGGCTGGGATAAAGACCCTCTTTTGCTTTTGGGAGCAAGAAAATAGCAGGAATAAAAGCCTTTTCCCCAAAGCTCCCGCGGAACCTCTTCTATGGCTCCTTTGTCCATCAAGGCGTGCATCTCCTGCTCCAACAGGTAATCGTGAGAAGGGTCCCTGGAGGACGCCAAAGAATGAGGACGGAAAGCGGGAAAAAGAGAACTGGAGGGAGTATCCCTGAGACACTATGCGCAGCACCCTTGCATCAGAGGTGATCTGGGACCAACCTGGATAAAAGCTGGATAGTCTGTTGGCAAACAGAGGGTGCGGATCCAGAGACAATGATACGTTGCCCTCAAGTGCACCTTCAAAAACCTTTCTTGGAGCTTGACGACTGGCGTGAAGATCCTTGGAAAAGGGGAATGGGATGATAATTACTTTTTCGGCCGTTCTGAGCCTCATAATTTTGCGAGTGGTGGGAAGACCTGGGCACCGGTACTGGCTTAAAGGGTCTCCTTTGAGGCGCTAGGGTGTGTAGCCCTAGAGACTTAAGCAGGGACCTGCCATCCTTCAGAATCTGGAGCTTGGCGTCTGTCTGTTGCAAAAACAACTCTGGGCCTTCAAAAGGGAGATTTTGGGTGGTATTCCGTACCTCCTGGGGCAGACCTGATGCTTGAAGCCATGAGCTGCGGTGCATGGTGACTCCGCAGGCCATGTCTCTGGCTGCCTCATTTGCAGTGTCTAACGCCGATTGCAACAGGGCTCTGGAAACTATCTTGCCCTCCTTAATGGTAGCTAATAACTCAGGCCTCAAGCTCTGCTTCCACTTTCCCGAGAACCTCTCCAACAAGGACCATGCATTAAAGGGGCAGCAGCTAAGAATCACCTGCTGGTTAGCAATGTGGAGTTGAAGCCCCTCTATAGGGTAGATTTTCCTTCCAAACAAGTCTAACTTTTTTGCATCCTTAGACTTAGGGGATGGCCCTTAATGGCCCTGTCGCTCTCGCTCGTTGGCCGCCACTAAGACAAGAAACCCTGGTGCCAGATGCGTGAAGAAGTGCTTGTAACCCTTTGAAGGCACAAAGTATTTCCACTCTATCCTCTTGGCCATGGTAGGCACACAGGCTGGAGTATGCCACACAGTTCTCATGGTGCTCTGAACAGTCTTGATAAGTGGGAGGGCTACTTGAAAGTGCTCTTCCAGAATGTAAACCATGGGATCTGCCTCCTCTACAATCTCCTCTGCCTGCAGACACAAGCCCCGGGCAACTCCGTGCAGGAGATCCTGATGCGCTTTACTATCATCTGGGATGGGTTCAGGCCTAGCCCCCGCAACCAACTCATCCGGAGAAAATGATTATGATTCCCCAGATGGATCTATGGGTTCAGCTCCAGCTTCTAGTTTGCTCTGATGGTCTAAACTGTCTTGATACATAGGAGCCTGGGATCTTGCAGAGGACTCCCCTTGAGAGGTCCCCCATCTCCGGAGGTGCTCCAACCGCATAAATAGGCTGTGGGCGAGAGCTTGCCACCGGGTGGGATCCACTCATCCTGAGGCCTTGCTCCTGATAGATAGCCCAAGGAGTCCAGAAAGGCCACTACCAAGGAACAGGCTGTCAAGGATGCCACTGCAGGGGGTATGGAGCCAAATGTTTGCTCCTGGGCCTACTGGCTCTGGACACCGAGGAAGCCTCATCCGAGTCTGACAGAAGACCACTTCGAGGGGACCATGGTGGTGCGGTACCAGAGGCTGTCCTATGGCGGTACCACAGGCATTGGTTCTTAGGCACTCTTGGGGGCACAGGACAGCAGTGACAGCTTCTCCTTAGAGGAGGATCATACAGGGCTGCCCCCGCTGCTGCAACTATGGCAGACAGTACAGGGGACTGAGGCCAAGACAGCATCACTGACACTGCCCAAGGGTCCTTTGCCTGAATGTGCAAGGGCGACAGGGATCTCGGTGCTGGAAAGCACTGTGAAGCTGGACGCACCAGCAGAGGTTTCCCTCTCAACAGCCCCGACACGAGTGCTAGAGATGGAACAGAGCCCGAGGGCAGATGGTGCCGTCTGTTTGATAAGTTCACATACTGCCTCAAATGTTTCATGTGTTGAAGGCAGCTGCATATCTTCCCCTAAAATTTCTTGTGTTGGGGACGACACGGGTACCAGAAATTATAGCGCCGCCTGGGCTGGTGCCAACAGTGCCGATGGCTGCTGCACCTCAGTCTGAGGCTCTTTAAGAGTGCTCGACCTCACTGGTGAGCTCCTCATGTCCAACCTCCTCTTTTGCTGCATCGGAGAGAGGGAGCGGTCCCACCGACAATCTGAAGATCCGGAAGCGGAGGGAGCTGCTGACCCTGCTGTCAGCACCAGTGTCAAGGGCCAGTACCGCAGGCCGCTTGATGACTGTCAGTGCCCTGGTGCTGCTGGAGGACTACTGACCAACAGCGCCTTGCTGGAACTCACTCCGGAAGCTGGTCTAAGGGCTTCCTCCATCAAAACAAGCTTCAGCCTTTGCTCTCTATCCTTCTGAGTGCGCGGCTTGAAGCTTTTACAGATTTTACACTTATCTTTGAGGTGTGCCTCTCCCAAACACCTCAAGCAGGAGTGGTGCAGGTCGTTAAATGGCATCGACCTGCGACATGTTTCACAAGTTTTAAAACCTGGCATACCCTGACTTGGAGGCCGGCGGCAAATTTAACACCTGGAATGGGTACTCTTCTAATAATAGCACTGAAGGACTGCGTGAAGGCAGCCAAGTTGCACTCCAGCTACCACCATGGTCGTGAGAAGGAACAGAGAAGGGGGCGGGTCAGCTGTGCCTCATATAGGAAGCCGTGTGACAACGCTCCAGGGGGCGCCACAGCCGACCTTACGGGTGCTCTAGAAGAAAAGTCTCCGGCTATCCGTCCACGCGCGCGCATGCACCTACAATGGAATGGCCAGGAGCAGTCACTCGAAGAAGTAGTTAAAATTTATAAAGCAACTGAAATTCTACCCTAGAATGACAATTTGTGAGTCAAAAAGGTCTTTTACCCTAAAACGCTAACATTTATTTTCTTCACCTTGCCGTACCAGAGGAATCACAAAGAAACTGAGATGCTTTCTGCTGGTTAGAAGAGAAAGTCGAGTACTGTTCTCAAGAAGGTTGTGCCTGCCTGCTTATTAAGCAATATTTCTCACAGAGATAAGGTTAGTCCTGTGCTCCTTGTGATCCACCAGAAGCCAAACTAAGTGAGTCAAGTTTAAGGTGGTGTGGTTTTAAGCCTGCAAACCTATATGGTTTGCACTCTGGTAGGACTCTCCACTTATGAGATATCCACGGTAGAAGACCTCTATTTTAAATGGGAGAAGATTCTACTGAAGGAAGGGTCCTCAAGCTATGAAAGTCTCACAAACCCTAATCTGTCAGAGCCATGGTTTTCATACAGCAGGACATCTATTTTTCCAGTCATCAAAAATGGTGGAAGAAAAGCAGGTTGCTCACCTTGGAGTAACTGATGTTCTTCGAGATGCATGTCCCTGGGTAGGCTCCACTTTAGGTGTTCGGGGTGCCCCCATGCTGAGATCAGAGATTTTTGCTGCCGTTCCCACTCTGGCTGTGTGCATGCAGCGCAGTGTGCACCAGTGTTCATGCCTCTAGAAGCTCGCACACGGCTGGCACCCCTATCTGTTACCTCTCAACCGCAGTGTTTTTTTGTTTTTTTTAAGAGCACTATCTGCAGGAGAGGAGAAGACAGAGCCTACCCAGGGACACACATCTCAAAGAGCGTCAGTCACTGCAAAGTGAGCAACCTGCTTGTCTTCACTGAGTGATGTCCCTGGGTGCTCCACTTTAGGTGCCTACAGAGCAGTTCCCGTAAAAGGGATGGATGGGTCTGAAGATGCTGTGCAATCAACATGAGAGGACTGTAGCACCAAAGATGGCATCTGTTCTGCGCATTTCGTCCAATGCATAATGTCTGGCAAATGTACGAATGGAGTTCAAAGTAGCAGCAGCGCATGTTTCTTTAACAGGAATGTTGCAAAGGAACGCAACTGTCGGTGCAATACCCTATGTGGAATGTGTTCTAATTTGCAAAAGTGAGGGGGTATTTGTTATTTCGTAGGCTGACGATATACACTGTCTTATCCATTTGGAAAGCCTCAAGAGCTGATAGCAACTGACCTCTAGTCAATGGAAACAAATTTGTGCATTTTCCGGAATGTCCTGGTCCTTTCCAAATAAAAGGCCAGAGCTCTTTGCACATCTAATGTGTGGAAAAGAGCTGCTCAGTTATCGGTATGTGGTTTTAGGATAGAAATCCAGAAGATTAATCTCCTGATTATTGTGAAATGAGGTGTTAATCTTTGGAAGGAACCTAGGGTGTGTTTGGAGAGTGACCTTGTCGGAGTGGAAGACAGTATATGGAGGATCAGCCATTAGTGCCGAGATTTCTCCTACGCTTCTAGCTGATGTAACAGCCACAAGAAATGCCACTTTCATGGAGAGGTGTTTCAGTGAGGCCTTTGCCATCAGTTCTAAAGGTTTTAGAGTTATGGTCTGAGGTACCAAATTAAGATACCAGTTCGGCACTGGTGGACTTACATCAGGGTAAAGGTTTTGAATGTCCCTTAAGAAGCATTTTACTAAAGGATTGAAAATAGAGTTCCCTGTTTGTCTTTCAGGAGAAACGCAGAGATGGAGGGCAGTGAGACAACCCAGATGTCTTTAAGCGAAGGATGTAATCCAGGACCAACTGTATAGGCGCTCTAGTAGGTGAAACACCCTTGTCATTGCACCAAGAGGAAAACCTTCGCCACTTTAGCAGGTAAGTTTTGCGTGTTGAAGATTTTCTGCTATTCAGTAAGATATGTTTCACTTCTTCTGAACAGTGTAATTCTGCATCTTGGAGCCATGGATCAGCTATGCTGACAGGTGGAGCTTGTCAAGATGTGGATGAAGTATTCGTCCCCAGTCTTGATATAGGAGGTCCTGACGCTGTAGCAGCATTACTTGGGGACATAGTGACATCTGAAGCATGTAAGGATACCATGTCAATTTCCAAAGGGATAGCTGTGTTAGTCTAGGCCAGCAAAAAACAAAAAACAAAAAACAAACAAAAAAAAAAAACCACATGGAGTTGTGTGGCACTTTAAGACTAAGATTTATTTTTCGCATGAGCTTTCGTGGGAGAAAATCCCACTTCATCAGATGCTTTGAAGATCTTTGAAGCATCTAACGAAGTGGGATTTTCTCCTACGAAAGCTCATGCAAAAAATAAACCTGTTAGTCTTAAAAGGTACCATGGTTGCCTTGGCCAAGCTGGGACGATAAGGATGACTGTAGCTTCGTTGGAACGTGTTTTCTGTAATGTTTTTTGCATCAGTGGGATAGGGGAAAAGCATATAGGAGTCACCCTGTCCAATTTAGGAGGAAAGCATCTCCTAGGGATTTCTTCCTTCGGCCTGCTTGGGAGCAGAAAAGATTGCACTTTCCATTGTCTGCAGTCGCAAAGAGGTCTATGGGGGGAAACCCCCATTAACGAAAGATCTGGTGGAGAACGTCATTGTTTAACTGCCATTCGTGCTTTGTGGAAAAATTTCTGCTTAATGAATCTGCAATAGTATTGAGCGAGCCTCATAGATAAGAGGCCAATATAGTTATTCCATGTGCTATGCACCATATTTATAATTTCATGCCTTCCACACAGAGGGAATGGGAACAAGCCCCTCCCTGTCTGTTTATATAAAATATTGTGGCTACATTGTCCGTGAATATCTTTACAGACTTGTTCTGTATGGTTGTAAGAAAATGTCAGCAGGCTTTGTAAACAGCTCATAGCTGTAACACGTTTATGTGAAGGGTCATCTCTGTGTGTGACCACCTGCCTTGAACTGTGAGATTTCCAAGATGTATGCCCCAACCCAGCAGGGAAGCATCTGTTATGAAAACTGAAATGGTACTCTGGACGAAGGGGACTCCCACAGTCATACTGGTGGGTTATGTCCACCAATAGAGGGACTTGCCCCTCCACCCCCCAAGTCAGAGGTCATATGGTGACTACCTTCTGTAAAGAATCTCTGCGTGGTTTGTATACTGTGGCTAACCACACCTGCAACAGGTGAAGATGAAGGCACGCATGAGGCACAACCATTGTGGTAACCACCATGTGGCCCAGTAAATGGAGGCAAGAGTGGATAGTGACTACAGAGTTGTCAAGTATGCTGTGAATGCAGTCCACTATAACCAGGAATCTTTGATGAGGAAGTGATACTCATTCCATGACAGAGTCAAGATGAGCTCCTACGAAGTCTCTTTCTTGAGAGGGGTCGAGTGTTGATTTCTGATAGTTCAGTAAGAGACCGAGGCTTTGAAATGTTTCCGTTGTCTGTTAGGTGTGCAGTTTTGCTTGGCACTGATTTCTTGCATTCAGGAGACAATTGTTTAAGCATGGATAGATGATTATACCTTGCTTGTGCAGATGGATGATCACTGCAGCGAGCAGTTTTGAAAAGACCCTTCAAGCAGTGGAGGGACCAAAGGGCAGCACTTTGTACTGATAGCAAGTCTGTCCTACTAGGAATCTGAGGTATTTTCTGTGAGAAGACTGTATCATCACGTGGAAATATGCATCCTGCAGCTCAAGGGATGAATACCAATCTCCATTCTCCAACGTTGGTATTATCATGGCCAATGTTACCATTTTGAATTTTTGGTTCCTTATAAACTTGTTTAAAGACTGTGGGTCTAGTATTGGCCTCCAACCCCATTTTCTTTGTTATTTTCTTACAACAGCAATAAAAACCCTTTCCCTTGTAGACAGCCAGAATGGGCTCCACTGCCCCCAATCATAAAAGACGATCCAGCTCTTACTGCAGAATTTGTATGAGGTGTATCCCTGAAGAGGGACGGGGAGGGGTTTTTGTTGGAGGTTTTGAGTGAAAGCGAATGATGTAACCATGCTGGACAATTTCAAGGACCCATTTGTCCGAGGTTATGGATTGCCAATTGTGAAGATATGAGAGTAATCGAGCCAGAAGATGTCAGAGTTTCTGATCCCCAATCCAAAGTTATGTTTCTCAAACCTCCAACCAAAGCATCAAAACTTGTTGTTTGGAAGAGAAAGGCAGTTTGGAAGTCTGTGACTTCTGAGTTTGTCACCTCCTCTGAAATCTTTGCCTACCTCTGTCAGGTCGGTGCTGGTGATAAGGATATGAGTACATCTGATGAGGAGTACAATGTCTCTAATATGGTTGATACCAATATTGAGACCCTTCAGATAGGGGTGAATAGATTCCTAATATGCGTAGAGTTGCTCGAGTCTTTCACAGTATGCATTACATCATTAGTCTTTTCACCAAATAGTTTTCTTTTATCAAATGGCAGGTCTTCTATGGTAGTTTGAAGGTCCTTTTGAAGAGAGGCTGAGTAGATCCAAGAAGCTCTTCTCATCACAATCTCCATTGCAATTGTCCTGGCTGCTGTATTTGCCATGTCCACTGCTGCCTGCAGAGCAGTCCTGGAAATAAGTTGACCTTCATGGATCAGTGTTTGAAGTTGCTGGCGTCTATCATCTGGGATTATATCAATAAAATTATTAAACTATGGATATGTGCTATGATCATAATTGGAGAGTAGCACCACATAATTCAAGATTCGTAACTGTAAGGTAGCTGAAGAGTAGATTTTATGTCCAAACTGATCAACTCTGCACCAATCTTTATCCTGTGGATAGAATCTATTGCGGTTTTGTCTACCTCTTTGACGGGCTGCTTCTACAACCAAAGAATTTGGGGCTGGATGAGCAAATAGATATTCATTATCCTTTGCTGATACATAATATTTTTTGTCTACCTGTTTAGAAGTTGGAAAACTAGATGTAGGGCTCTGCCAGATTACCTTTGTAGGCTCCGTAATAGCGTCATATATTGGTAGAGCTCTCTTTGAAGATGGCATCATGTTCAATATTTTTAACAGTTTATGCTGATTTTGTTGGAACTCATGCAATGTGATTGCAAGGTCCTCTGCCACATGTTTAAAAAGCTCCCAAAAGTTTTTAAAATCATCAGGCACAGCAGGAGGTGGTGGTATGATTGTCTGCTTAGGCAAAAGAGGTTCATTATTAGGAATAATAGTATGCTCTGAATCTGAAATGTCACTAAAAGGTTCTGAGATCAGTGACTGTCTGGAAGAATATGGGGAGGACAGGGGGGGAAAAGTCCCTATCTGTAGGAGTGCTCTTTTTCTGTGGCATTTTGTAACCAAGCCAATTGGTATACTTTGCCCACTACTTTGAGGATGTCATTAGTGGTAGCAGCCAGGGTGGCATAAACCATGGAGGTATATCATTCACTTCCTTATGTTTGCTTTTAGATTTCGATGTTGGTTTAAGTGTAGAAAGATCTGGCTGCATGCTGCTGTCTTCATCAAAATCAGAAAAGGGTGACATTGGCGGGAAATCATCCGAACAGTTCCCACATTTCTGGTTCAACATGTTTTGTTTTGTGTTTTTGTTTTGTCATTGGTGCTCCAGAGTGAACTGTAGAGGGAGCAGTAACTGGAAGCAGCCTATTCAGAGGCACGCTATTTATAGATGCTGGTGGTACGGGGAGTGGAGTGGAAGATGTTGGCAACTCAGTGTCAAAAGGTACTGAAGGTGCAGATACCAAGGTCTGACGGTGCGCTGTAGCAGGGTCTGAAATTTTAGCCCTGTCTTCAGCACCGGAGTGCTTCTCCTTCAGTGCAGTCCTGACCATGGTACCAAGTGGTGTTCCCATTGTTTTTGGCAGTGCTGCACTCTTATGAGGGGGGCTTCTGGAGGGCACTGAAGCCCTTCTCCAAGCCTCTCTGCCTCTTTTGCAGGTCGACCC
Source organism: Podocnemis expansa (assembly GCA_007922195.1). NCBI lineage: Eukaryota > Metazoa > Chordata > Testudines > Podocnemididae > Podocnemis > Podocnemis expansa. The sequence goes on from ML681998.1 coordinate 18,630,384, forward strand.
CCTAGTGCCTGGGTCTGATGCCGGCCATAAAATTTTTTCTAACAATATCATTTTAAGTCTGAGCTCTCAACTTGAGATTTCTGCAATGCTGACACTTCTGAGAATTGTGTTCTTCTCCCAGGCAACTTATGTAGTGCAAGTGACCGTCAGAGATGGGCACTGCATCCTTACATTGAGTATAGCATTTGAAACCTGGAGAGCCAGGCATTGTCTCTGAGGTAAAGAGAGAGAAGCTCCTCCCTCTTCTTTTTATTTTTCTTCCGTTTTGCTCTGTTTAAACTAACTAAACTATCAGGTAAGATGTGAGAACTAACTACAGCGAACTCAAGGAAGTTGATGGAGAGAGGTGCAGGAGCGGCTGAGACTCTCTCAAGCCTGAGACTGTTGAGAGGAAACTGACCAGGTCACTGGCCACGTACAAGTTTCTAGTGGCACAAACACCAGAGCTCGCTGCGCTGCATGTGCGCAGCCAGAGCGGGAATGGCAGAAAAATCTCCGATTTTGGCACTGGGGCGCCCCAAACACCTAAAGTGGAGCACTCAGGGATGTCACTCAACGAAGAACAAAAGATGACTGGATTACATGGGGTGGAGGAAAGAACAGGACTGAGTCCATTCCACAGATGGAAAACTCAACTTGTCTTTTTGACATGTTTGATAATTGTCTGCAATCTAAGACTGGCTATTCTGGAGACTTTCAAGAGGTAGGCATAAATCAATAGTGTTCTTTCCAGTGGATACTAAGAGCACCCCCAACGTGTTCTACACAGATGTGGGCAGAAAAACTAAGCAATCTCTGAATCAGCAAGGTTGCAACTTGCATTTTTCTTCCCTCCTTCACCGACCATTACAAGTGAATGTCTATTTTTGCATGCTGGATTCCAAGCACTACTGTGTTTATCTAAAACTTTATATCATTGATTTCAACTTAAAATTAGCTGACATTTATATTGTATTGTACATTTTACAGTGCTATATTAATATATATTAAGTAATGTATCCTTATCCTAAAGGACTAGAATCTAAGATAGCTATAAAGGGATACAAATTTCAACAGTACTATAAATGTGTGCGCGCGCGCATGGTGCATAAAAGGCATTCCTGGCCAGCAAGAGTCTACATTCTAAAATAAGTCAACTTGAAATCTCATGATTACAAAAACAAAGGCAAACAGAGGACATGGATAACATCATTGTAACTGTGTGGTTGTTAATACAAGAATTGGAGACTGAGTATCATTTTTTCCTCAAGTGTTTGTGCCTGACGCCATTAAGGATAATAGATTCTGTAGGTCAGTGGTTCCCAACATTTTCTCTACCATGACAAAACTTGCTACCTTTAATTAATTTCAGGCACACCACCATATAGTTTCCAAATGAATTCACGTATATTTATGAGCCAATCCAGAACTCTGAGTAGTTTTTCAAAAAATTTTGTGGCACACCTGCATGCCATGGCACACTGGTTGGGAAACCCTGCTGTAGGCCTTAATTCTGTTCAGACAAAGGATAGTCTGCAAAGCGAACTACAGGAGAAGGTGGGAAGCATTCTTGAAAGCAACGGGATTGGTATGTTGGGTGACCATTAGCGGAACCCATCCCTTTCTTTTTAATATCTTGAAAATTTTACAGATTTACGTTTAGAAATGTGGTTTGTGTTATATATACACCAGGGACAACCAATCTCTTCAGGTAAGGAGCCACATTTCTGGTCCCCCCCCCCGATGACCAGTGAGCAAATTTTGGATCAATAAGGCACAGTACAAATTTTACTAATAGGAAGATCAATTTCAGTCAAAAAAACAAACACCAGTTCACAAACTCCATTTTGGTCTATAAAAACAGAAATTCACATTTCATTCCTAAGAACAATTTTCAAATAATATTTATGCTCCTTACAGCAACCTTGAAGTAGGTGTCACTTTCACAATTGCACGCAAGTTTTCACTTTTTACTTTAAAAAACAAAACAAAACAAAAAAAAACAAAAAAAACCACCAAACTTGAAAAGGGGCTTACCTTTATCCCCCCCCCAATCCAAAACATAGCATGAGAGTGTTGCAGGACAAAGAAGGGCATGGGGAGTTGTGTGAGGTAGCAGGGGCAGGTCAAGGGAAGGCAGAGATGGCCATTTGGGGTGGCAAGGGGAAAAGGGCAGGGTAGGATTAGGGTGGCCATGTGCAGTGGGAGGGGAAAGCATAGGGAACAGAGGTAGGGCAGGGCAGGCAAGGGAGGACAAGGAGGTCTGTATGGGGTGGCAGATGGAGAAGGGGAGGAAAGGTAGGGTGGGATGGCAGGGCAGCAAGGCAGGGCGGCAAAAAACATGGCAGGAAGAATGGAGCAAAGGGCCACCCAAACCCCTCCCAGGCCCCCTGTGTTGCAATGCCCTGCTGCATGGGCTGTCTCACTGCTGTTGCACAGATCCTCTACTCCCTCACTTCCCTCCAACACAGCTTCTCCTTTCCCCATCATCCCTCCCTTCCCCTTCCCCACATGGCTCTTCTCCCCAACCCTTCCCCACATGGCTCTTCTCCCCAATTCCCTCCCCTCCTTTTGCCTGAGTGGGATCCCCTTCCTCCCAGTCCCACTGCAGAGACTCCCGACCCCCAACTTGGTTCTGCAACCCCTTCCCTGCCTGGGAGCACGCCGAGCAGGTGGTGTAGCCATGGCGCCACATGCCACCGAGAAAAGATGCATGTGCCAGCTTTGGCATGTGTGCTGTGGGTTGCTGACTCCTGACATAAGATTCTCATCCCAGATTGAGCACCACTGTGCCAGGTACTATACAGACAGAGGGAAACACTCCTCGCCCTGAAGAGTTTATAGAGTCTAAACAGAAGAGACAGACAAAACATAAATACACTAAATGGTTTTCACAAAGTCACAAAGCAAGTCAGTGGAACTTGAAATGAGAACAAAATCTAAGTCTCCTGACGTGCAGGCCAGTGCTCTATCCACTAGAACACACCGCCTCCCCTAGAGAAACCTGCAATAGCTCATTGGTGTTCTTATACGATCTGTTCAATGTTCCCCTACGCAGCAATAATCCATACAGGGGAGTGGAAACTCACCATGAAATACGTCACCTTCAGAAACCAAAGCAGTGCAAGTTTCTGCAGTTTACTACAAATTACCAGTGATGGCATTTTTGCAAGTTTGGAGAATACACAAGAAATCAGACCAGCTAACCTCACCCCTCTCACAACCAATTTCCCAGAGCCAAAACCAAAGGCATGCTAGAATCAAAGGACAGTACAGTGTAGAGAAAGTACTGCCTGACACTCTTGATCTTGTGCAATCTCTCTGTAAGTCAGCCTCTTTCATATGTGGGAACAAAGAGGGATTGGGGTCCTGAGATTAAAATATCCTGATGGTGTCATTTAGTAAAGAAATGAAATAAAATTATTCAGTCCCCAGTAAACATATCAGTTTACGTCTAGCCCAAATCATGTTGCTTGCTTCCCAGGATCCTACTTCACCAACAGATTTGTCCAAGCAAATTTTTGATTTCACATGCTGTTCCTTCCACTGTAAGAACTTTTGAGCAATGGCAAATCTTTGTCCCATTCTTGCAATGCTAGACTTGGCTCAAGTCCAGGAAAAATGAAAGACTACTTCCTTTAGAATCAGTGTTTTGGAATCAGTATGTGTTTGCAACTGATGAGCATCATGTATTGTGTTAAGAAAAAATATTAAAAATTAATAAAAGATGTGCTGGGAAGAAGCGCAGATAACATGGCCATTGCTTCCAAAAACTAAGTCACTTTATAGCAGAGTAAAACAATTTGCACAGTCAGCCAATTGAAAGGAGAATCAAAATCTGTTTGGAACCAACCTTGCCAACAGGAACATTCTTAACATCTTCTACAAACACGACTTCCCTAAGAGACCACTGCTCTTCATTCACTTTCTCCTCTTCTTTTGGAGCAGGTGTAGATCGTCGCCGTTCTTAGACAATAACAAAATAATCTAAGTACCAAAGAAACCTGAAACATTTCACTTAAATCTATCAGAGATCTTACTTTACACCCAGCACACACATTCTCTGTACAAAAGTGTACCAATAATCAAATTCAAAACCAATGGTTCCCAACCTTTTTCAGGCTGGGGATCCCTTTTTAACAAAAAAAATCTTTGCACCCCCCTGCTGATTATGTGATCTGACCCACACAGTCAGACTCTGGCCTGCACCACTCTGGTGGCACCACCGGGACAACTGCGAGCAGCGCCACCACCACCATGGCCTATGTTGCTGGCGAGCCCCCATCCCACTGCCAGGATCCAGCCACGGGCAGTGGGAGGCAGCCCTTGCAGGGAGTATCGGGACTGCAGCTGGATTCCAGCACCAGGAAGGGAGAGGCTCCGTAGACCCCTTGCAACACATCTGTGGACCCCCAGGGGTTCCTGGGCCCCAGGTTGGGAATCACTGTTCAAAACTAAATCAGAGATAAACTTCAATTTAATTCCAACACTGTCTGAAGTCAGAGTAGCATGACGGAATTCCACAATGCCACTTCAATATTTTGCTAATATATCTTTACCAAACAGTAAACCTTGGTCATATAATTAAGATAAAGCACCTAAAAAGTTGTTAGTATGGGATCCTTAATTCAGACATGTTAAATCTGCTGCATGATTTAGGACAACCTTGCAAAATTCTGCAATTAGCCCGGGACAATATTTGATACATGAATAAAAACAGTATAATCATGGTAAAAGAGAACATATTTCATATTAATGCTGTAATGTATTCATGGCAATTTTATTACATTTATTTTAAAGACCAACATTAAAAGACTCTGTGCTAAGTCACACATTTGTACTCTTGTTAGTGGTTTTAACACATCCGTGACTTTTAGCTTCCTCACTTATAAGAAGAGTACATATTAACTAGCGCTATATGAACATATGATTCCCTATTTAAGAAAATACAAAAGAGGTTTATACGCTCCACATATTGAAAACTCTGCACTGAGCACTTTAAATTCAACACAAATGTCCAAGTACAGGACTGATAACACGCAGTCTTATGATAGCCAGAAGACCTGCTACATAACTATGTCAACAGGGAAAGATTTTAGTGCTTACACTTCTCTGTAAAGAAAGGTTAAATGAACAAATAGGTTCTGAAGTCACTAAAGTCAAAAGAAATGTAGTTACTGAAATCAAAACTCATCTTTGAAAGACTTCTGAAAGCCTTCCCTACATTCAGCTATTCGCTATAACAAAATTAGCATTGTTGGTCTGAGACCTAGTCTATACTTACAGAACTTTTCGGCAGCAGTTGATGGCAGATACGCAAGGCACATAAAATACTTTGCATATCCGCCAGCAACTTATTAACCTGTCTCTAAATACTAGGGTAAGCCAATCACATATGCCTTGTGGTCGGCTTACAGCAACTCCAGTTCCAGCACTGGAGTTGCTATGGCCACTTCCTCAGCAATTCAGCAGGTTTATACTCACTGCTGAATCACCCCTGGAAAATAATGCTGAAGGCAGCGATTTTACCAGCATCAGTATAGATTTACCCTGAATCTGAAGTTCTCAAATCTAGGTAGTTATGTGGCCCTTCAGCACATACTGACGTGTACCACTGGCAGTTTAGGGGATGAAATGAAGGAGTCGTTTTAATTTGAACTATCAAAGTAAGAATGCCTTATATCTATACTGATTATAAGTCACAAAAGTGGTTCAGTGGAACAAGAACACAGAGTATTAATGTGGTGCTCTAAGTATTTGAAAACTGTTGATGCAAATAGCTTTACAGAACATGTGCAATAAGAGACTTAATTTTTTAAACCATTATTTTGGGGGGTGGGAGTGTTTGTGTGCACACACGTAACAGTGAGTACAAGATGATCCAGTTGGAATTTTGCCTTACTTAGGCTTGTCTACACAGATGCTAATACCAGTAAAACTTTTAAAGCAGAAGCTGTGTTATTCTAGTTCAACAAAAAAACAAACAAAGTAACTAATTCATTTATCACATGAGCTTCCATGGGGGAAAAATCCTGCTTCATCAGACTCTTTGAAGATGGAGATCTTCAGAGCATCTGACAGTGAGATTTTCTCCAATAAAAGCTCATGTGATAAATAAATTTTTTAGGTTTTAGATGTGCCAAAGGCCTCCTTGCTTGTTTTTCTAAAACTTTTGTCGCTCAGGGGTGTGAAAAAAACATCCCCTGAGCAACAAATTTTGCTTACAAGCCACATTACATTGTTGGACATATTAAAACCAATTAAACTGGCAAAAGAACTCTCCTGCCAACAAAGCACTGTCTACACTGGTGCTTATGCTGGCAAAGTTTATGTCCCTCAGAGGGGTGGATTTTTCTCACACCCCTGAGTAACAAAAGTTTTGCCAGCATAAGTGCCAATGTAGACAAGTCCTTACAGAGTTCAGCTGCCTGAGCAAAACAGAAAGGTCTTTAAATAATCTAGAAGTGTCTATGGTATATTTCTGCTATCCTTATACACTTGAAAACCTGAAGAATGGATTTGACTCAATTTTTCAAAACCAGTTCTCATCAGGGTTAAAACAAAGCATGAAAAATTTCATTCCAAGAAGTTCTAAAGTGTATAACTAAGCAGAATGTTTCTACCAAATGAGCATCACAGAGGTATTGTTTTTTATATAAATTTACAAGGTCAATGACTGAAATTTACTATATTTATTGAGATTCCCAGCACTGAGCTCCCACTTTTCATGGTAATCAATTCTAACATTAAAGCACCAATTCTGAAAATTCAGATTCACCAGTTTCATATTAAAAACCATTGTGAAAACATTTTTAAATGAACTGCAGGTAGGATGGAAGAGCCAGAACTCATTATACCAGTCAGAAATTTACATTTTCAAAGATTTTCTGTTAACTACATTATTCATAAAATATCTGCCATTTACTGATTTTTAATTATTTCCCAAGAGCACTCTTCAATGTTAGATATAAATAAAAACAAACATACGCAGTAGCAGGTTTGGCATAAGTGCACTGTACCACCAAATTATGTAGATTACACTATTATTTAAAGTGTAACTTACTGTATGGCATAGATGCGCTGCTTGCAATTGAAGATGCATCACTACAGGTAGAAGCTGGAGAAGGCGGTGGACCCATTTCAGTTTTCACTGGTTCCTGTTTGCTTTCAGGCCTAAGATGTAAGAATTTCATTATACTTACGAAAAAAACCAACAGAATGTGAAACCTATGTCAAGGTTTGGACAAACAGCTTCTTGGGCTTCTTCTGCTGAACAATAAGTTAGACTAGCCAGGCATTTCATATTGCAATTTGTGTAAGGGCTAATTTTATTTATTTATTTATTTATTGCACACACTTAATTTAGACTGAAACAAGAATCCTAACTAATATAAATCTATATTTCAATGCTTTTAACATATTCCATAATAGTGCTACTATGGTAAAATTGCAATATGTAGCTGATTTTATGTTCCTGACGCAGGATACAACTGTAAAATTTTGCTGCTCAGGAGTGTGAAAAAAACCACCCTGTTGAGCAATGCAAATTTTCAAAGCATAAGCACTAGTGTGGCTGTACTATGTCATTCAGAGAGACCATAAAACCACATACGAAAGGGGCAGTGACTACACAGGCAGGAAAGGTCTCCAGTCAAAGCACTGTTTACACTTCTGCTCACTGGACAGTTTAAAAATCACACATTTCAGAATGTTAAAACAACTCCAAATGTGAACTAATGTGGGAAGATGGACTAGGAAGGAAAGATGTTTGTTTTAAAAATGCCCTGTAAGTCAAAATAGCTTGAGTTCTCTTACATTATGGAAAAAATTTGCTTTTAGGAATAAGTAAGAATTCTGATGCCAAACCAGTCCTCACACCTCACAAATTACAGCTTTCCATTAGCTGACAGGACTTCATAATGGAAGCTGGCTGAAACCCTCAAATTTGGCGAGGCTACCCAGCTACTAAAATATATAATAATTGTTCAAGTAATAACTTAAAAAACCTTACTACAGCAACAACACAGTTAACCAAAGAGTCTCAAGTCTTCACATAATACTCAAGTGTCCATAGTTTCTAACACTTGCTGTGACATCTTGATTTCAATTAAAATGTATTCCCATTTGGAAAATTTGAAAATGCTGGCATTAACAACAAATCTGAGTCTCATTCAGAGATAGAATAAAAATAAACAGTGCAGATGTTGCTCAACTCCATGCTCCTTAGCCAAAACATGTCCACTTCCAAATTTCTTCTTTCATATTTTGGTATCATCAATTCCAAGTTCTCTCAAGTAAAATATTCAACAACATAGCTAGTTGATAAAATAGCAATCATTCCTTCTGGAGTGTTTTCCCCTCCCCTTTCGCTCCTTTGTAATATATGTCACGTTCTAATACGGTGTTATAAAACTAGCAAGCACACTCTGTTGAAAGTATCAATAGTGTGCCTAATACGTAATGCATAAGAGTACCATCTATTGCTCTAGCCAAGCAAACCACCAAATGGAAAAGATACACCTAAAAGCAAATAAAAGCCAACAATAAATATAGACAAACATATTAAACAATCAAATACACCCATACCCATTAATAGCAACCAAAAGTCAAGTCAACCACCACCTCTCAGAACAGAGTAGCAACTAGACATTTTTCTTCTAAATTGTGTTAACTTGTTAATTTGCTATCCAAAGTTGTATTTTAATTTTAATAGATGTGCTTCAGTTTCAGTCCCTCACCAAGAATAATTAAAGGAACAAATATATTCTTAAAAAAAAAAAAAAGTGAACAAATGCTCTCCAGAAACCATGAGAACCATATCTTGAATGTTCTTGCTTATTTTCCTGCAGTGGTCTTCAACCTTGCTTCCTTTGCAGACCCCTAAAACTTTTCAAATGGAGGTGTGGACCCTTTTGGACATCTTGCAAAGTCTGCAGACCCCCAAGGACCCACCAAATGCAGGTTGAAAACCACTCTTTTAATCAATTTCCCCTAGAGATTACCTGTTCTAGTTACATATGAGGTACACTAGTGCTCACTCTGAGGAAGAAATGACAGGCAAAAACAGGAGGGGGTATGGGAAAGACGAATGGTAGTGGAAACATCTGACCTGAATATAAATAAGGGAATGGAAAAAGCCCAGTGCTGTGAGTAGCAACCAGGACAGCAGCACATGGAAGATTACAATTTCACCAACCTAGAACGAAGTAATGGCTGAGCTCTCCATAAGAGGGGAGAACAATGGCACCACCTATCAAGTGGCCTCAAATTTCTACTAAAAAATTATTCAAACAAAGCAGCAGTTCTGATAGGTACTTAGCCTAATGTCCATTAACAATCCAATGCCAACTTTCCAGATAAAGGTCCAAATAAGAACCAAGGAAAAACCCAAACAACTTGGCAATTACAAACTTCTACAGCAATGCATTAAGGCAAGCTTAAAACCTTTTCAGAATTTTTTAAGTTTACAGGTACTGTACAGTCAAAAAATGTATTGAAGTATGGACTTTGAAAATGAAAGCAGGGTGAGAAGAAGAGACAAGTACAGTCAAGTGACACAATAGGTAAATAAAATACTCTCTTCCACTCAAATTTCAAAACAAATTTCAAAGCAAAATTTACCGGCTGACCTAGACTGAAACAAACATGGTGCTCAGTAATCCTGTAGTCTATTAGTCCGACAGCCTGACATGAACAACAACTCAGTTACCTCAACACTCTTTTTCCCTCTCACAACAAACACTTCTACTGGTTCCTATGAACTGGGATCTCTAATAACTTCCCTATGATGTAGCTGGGACATCAAGACTTCCAAGAGAAACAGCTGAACTCGAATTAATATGCAAGTGAAATTCTGAGAAAGCAGGACTTAAATGAGACTATGGGTTCTCTTCCCATTACAAAAGGTAATCTTGACTTCAGGCTTCCCACGGTTTGAACCTGAAAACTGCTCTGATTTGCTGTTACTGTATGACCCAATCCTATGTTTTACACCCCCTTGCATTTAGTTTCATTCCCTTCTGTAAGTTCACCCATCTTCGAAGCACCTGAGGAAGTGGGATCTTCTCCCACGAAAGCTCATGCAAAAAATAAATCTGTTAGTCTTAAAGTGCCACACAACTCCTTGTTGTTTTTTCCCCTATGCAACTCTCTTTCAGTGACCCATAGGGCTTTTAATAGTTTAGGAGTTTCAACAAATGGCCATGCCATGCCTGTGTTTGACACACACCTACCTTGATCTCCACTAACGATAATTTCTTCTTTAGATTCTGTTGTCCAGAGATCTTCCACAAGAAAATCTTTTTTTATACACTACTCTTTCATTATTTAATGTTAAACAATGTAACAATGTAGCTTAACTGTCACTCCCTTATCACCCCTAAATTAATCCATTTCACTAAAATTAGTTGCTAGATAATCTCCACCACTAATGTCAATAAAACTCACAGCAGCCCCCTGCAGAATCTGAAGTTTTATTTAATTTCATTAGAGTCTAATCATCACACTTAATAAAAGCTTGATGCAAACTCTTAATTAATGGTATCAGTCAATACTTTGCCAAACAAGTACATTTTCACCCTAAAGTATATCTAGATCCTTTTTAACAGACTTACTTTGCCTCAGTAGTTTTGCTAGCTTTCTCCATGTTTTTCAAGCTCTCTGGCGATCGAAGCTGAAACCTACAGCTATCATTCATATTCCAAACTGATTCCATTAGGACACCCACTTTAGGAATTCCAGCGCTAATGGAAAAAGCCACTGCTCCAGCATGATAAAGTGGATTATTTCTCAGGCACACCTGCAGACAAGAGTCAGAAATAAGTGAATAGTTCTATGTAAGATCAGACAAACAATGATATTGACTCAAGTAAGAGTACAAGCAAACATATAACCTACTTGCATCTCTGTGAAAAGTGTTATTTTCTCAGCAGTATGGACCGGGAAAACTTGAGGTGGAGGTGAGGACACAACGTACAAGTACAGATGCAGTCAGCAGCTGCCAGTTACAATATGACTACCAGCCAGCTACACTCCTTAAGGGCCAGCCGGAGGAAAGAATGATAGGGAGAAACATACCTTAAGAAGTGCCATCCTGCCCAAGAAGGTCAGCAAAGACAACACGCTGCTCCCTGGAAAGGGGCTATTATTGGGGTGTCACTAGCACTGCTATCGTTCTCACTTAGCGTGAGACGCTGAGTCACAGATTAAGACCTTTTCACTAATTTTAGCCCCAATCTGGCAAATGCTTTTTTGAGTAAACTAAAGCCCACACATACTTGTTCCTCAGATCATGGAATAAATATTGAATGACTTATAAAGCAGTATGTTCAATGGAGTACATCAAGTGTTTACTCCTTCTGCCCATAATACAAACTTTACTGCTTTTTAAAGCAATTGATACTGAATTATGGACACAAAGCTCAGGCAAAGTTCACATACACAGATTTTAGAGGGATAAAAGGATGATAATTAAGCTATCTCAATCTGCATTGTCTGTTCCATACTAATATATTTGTAGAGTTTAATTAAAATGATACACAACTGGTGTTCACAGCTGGGCAACAATAACTAATAAAAAAACAAGGAGTTGTGTGGCACTTAAAAACTAGTAAAGTGCTATACAACTCCTTGTTGTTTTTTTTACTAGTTTTTAAGTGTCACACAACTCCTTGTTGTTTTTTTTTGTTTTTTTTTTTTTACTGGACTAGACTAACACCGCTATCCCTTTTGATCTTAAAGACCAACAGAACCATCTGACGAAGTGGGATTTTCTCCCACAAAAGCTCATGCGATAAATAAATCTGTTAGTCTTTAAGTGCCACACGACTCCTTGTGGATTTTTTTTTTTCTGGACTAGACTAACACAGCTATACCTTTGGAAATTGACAATAGCTCCAATACTCTATCTCAGAGTGATATGCAGCTGTTAAGAAATGAAGGTGATCCCAAACATCTAACTACCTAGGTTTCAGGGAACAATGTACAGTGATCTTAGGCTTGGTCTACAGAGAGAGTTTTTGTACTAATTTAACCTTTTTTTAAAACAAACAAACACAAAAAAGAAAACAAACAAAAAAAAAATCAGATTTCAAGGTCAGAAGAAATTATTGTCATCTAGTCTGATCTCCTATATGAAAAGGTCATAGAACCTCCGCCATATTAATTCTTTTTGAACTACAACACATTTAAAAAAATCCAATCTTGATTTAAAAATTGCCGATGATCAAGAGTCCCCATGGAATCTGGAAAATTGTTTCAGTGGTTAATTACCCTCACTGTTAAAAATGTATGATTTATTTCCGGTCAGAATTTGCCTAGCTTCAATATCCAACCATCATGCTACCCTTGTATGCTAGACAAAAGGGTCCATTATCAAATGTTTGTCCCCTATGTAGACATTGATAGGGTGTGATCCAGTAACTCCTTAGCCTTCCCTTTATTAAGATACAGAGTTTGAGTTCCCCTAGTTTATCACTATAAAAGCAGGTTCTCTAATCCTTTAATCATTCACAAGGCTCTTTTCTGAATCTTCTCCAATTCATCAACAGACTTCTTGAATTGTGGACACCAGAACTGGACACTGTATACCAGCAGTGGCAGCACCAGTACCAAATACTGAGACATAACCTTTCTACCCCTACCCAAGAATCCGCTGTTTACACATCCAAGGACAATATTTTCTCTTGTGGCCATAGCATTGCCCTGGAAGCTGATGTTGAGGAGATAATCCATAAATCTTTTTCAGAGCCCCAGCTTCCCAAGATAAAGTCCCTGATTCTGCAGGTATGGCTTTCATTTTTCTAAATGTACACATTTACATTAGCTGTACAGGTAGTCCTCACTTAGTGACCGGGTTCCGTTCCTGAAACCCGGTTGATAAACGAATTGGTCGCTAAACGAGGAGCAGCCCTTACCGGTATTTCAGGCATAATGTACTTTACTGGTAGTGGGTTTTTCAACCATCTGTAGATAGTTTTAATGTCACCTTTGCATCATTTATAACATTTTTAATATATATTTTAAATGTTTTAAGCTCTAATGCACTGAACTTGGTTTGCATAGTGTACTGTAAATACAGGTAATCGTTTTTAATATTCTGAATAGTACTGTAAAGAAAAGGCATAAAATAAACTCCATCGTGATAACTTTGTTTTATTGGCATAACTCCTTACATACTGTATTACAGAACATAAAAATGCAATCAGCAAACATTATAAAAATGATGTACCAAAGAAATATGAAAATAAACATTCAGATTACATTGACATTTTTACTCATCAAATCCTTCAAAGCGTGGTTCAGCAGCAGGGGGGGGTCATCAATGTCATCGTCGGAGAGATCAGCAGGGTTATCAGGAGCTGTAGAAGGCCCTGGTTAGGGAGATGATGGCAAGGAAATAGAAGGACTTGTAAGGGTAGGGGTAGGGGTCCTGGATGGAACTTTAGAGAAGTATCTCATTAGTGTGGTCTGCGTTGTAATTTTCTTTTTTTCTTCATAAATTTCACGATAGCATCGTAAAATTTCATTCATTTGTCGTTCCACTTTCGTGAACCGTTCAACATTCGGGTCCATACTCTCTAGTTCTAACATCGCTGCATTCACTTTGGAGAAGACATCAGCTAACCCCTTTACAGTGAACTTCTTTTGTACTTCTTCCACTCTTTCCTCTTCTTCTTCTTCTTCCTCCTCTTTCAAGTGCTGCTGCGCTTCCAACTCTATTAAATCTTCGTTAGTTAGCTCTCCCTCGACGTATTCCACTAATTCTTCAATATCTTCCACTTCAACATCTAAATTAAGCACATTAGCAAGTTCCACAATTTTTTTATTTATGACATCAATATGTTCGTCTTTCTCAAACCCTTCGAAATTATTTACAAAACATTTCAAGCATTTTTTCCATATGCCTTGCATGCACTTTTCTGTCTCTCCCGCCCAAGCTGATTCAATGTTCTTTATGCAGTGTAAAATATTATATGATTTGCAAAAATCACGCAGGGTTACTTCACCATTTTCTGTTGCTGCTACCGCTTTGGAAAACATTGCGCGCAAATATAGTGCTTTAAACGTAGAGATAGCCCCCTGGTCCATTGGTTGTAACACAGCAGTTGTGTTTTTAGGCAGATACACAACCTTTACATCAGGGTGTAGATCATCAAGATGCTGGGGGTGGCCTGGGGCATTATCAAGTAGGAGGATAATTTTAAAGGGAACACCGTTTTCCAGACAGTAATGCTTGACTGAGGGTATGAAGCAGTTCATGAACCAGTCCTCAAATAAAGATTGCGTCATCCATGCTTTGTTATTTGAACGACAGTAAACGGGCAGCGTGTGCTTACTAACCTGCTTCAGTGCACGTGGGTTTGCAGAACGATAGATGAGAAAAGGTTTTAACTGAAATCCAGCGACATTTCCTCCCAACAACAACGTGACCCTGTCCTTAAAAGCCTTGAAACCGGGCATTGCTTTAGCCTCTTTGTGTATGTAGGATCTTTCGGGTATTTTTTCCAAAACAGTCCGGTTTCGTCTGCATTAAAGATCTGTTCCGGACGATACCCGCCTTTCTCGATCATTTCGTCAAATTCATCCACAAATCTTTCTGATGCTTCTATGTCCACGCTTGCCGCCTCGCCACTGATACTTCGATTATGAAGGCTGAATCTCCGACGAAAACGTTGAAACCATCCATGACTTGCCGTAAATGTTTCCGTTGACTCTTCATTTTCGCACGCTTTCAACGTTTCAAAGATACTGCGTGCCTTTGCTTGAATTATTAAAAGACTCATTGGCATTCTTTTTTGTATCTGGTCGTCAAACCATATCGCCAGTAATTTTTCCATTTCGTGAATGAGGCCTTTCTGCTGCCTAGTTATTATGGCTTTATATCCTTTTGATGATTTCACTGCTTCTTTCACTCCATCTTTATCCTTCAAGATCGTTGATACAGTTGAATGCGCCAGCTCCAAGTCACGTGCTATTGCTTTAACTTTCTTACCAGCTTCATATTCGTTTATTATCTTCATTTTTGTCTCAAGATCGATAGCCTTCCTTTGTTTCTTGGCGCTTTCTCCGGGTGAAGTCATGCTCTTCCTTTTCGCCGACATCTTGTACTTTGGGGTGCACAATAAAGTAAAAATACATAGACGAAAAACGCTAGTTCCGACTGCGGGAATGAGATGAATCTGAGAGAGTTGATGCGAGTTCTCGTACATCGCCATAATACCAACTCGTCAGAGAGCTGGTCATAACTCCGAGGGGTCACTAAACGAGTAGGTCACTAAGTGAGGACTAGCTGTACTAAAATGCATTACTTGTACCCTGTTTACCAAATAATCCAAGCCTCTCTATAGCAGTGACTTGTCCACTTTCCCAAGTGGCAGTCATCTGCAAAATCTATCAATGATGATTTTACATTTTCTTCCAGATCATTGATAAAAATGTTGAATAGGTCCTCTCTGACGGACCCAGTTCTGAAGACAGCACACCAGCCAGCAGCAGAACAGAAGTGAAGGTGGCAATCATGTGCTCTCTTCCTACTTCTGTTCCAACTGCCCTTTGGGTAGGACCTCCACAATTACAACACTATGTAATTTTGTATATGAACACCTGAAGATGTGAAACTGACTACTATTAAAAATCTGTGGCAGTGAAACTGACCAAAATGGATGGTGAAGTTGGTAGGACCCTACCTATCAGGGTCCCCAGGTGACCACCTGCTCAGTTAGACATGCATATAAGATGTTTATTCAAGATGTTTTCTTTGTAATGCTTTTATTCTGAATAAAGAGCACTTGGAGATGTTTGATTATGGGTTAACTTTGTCCCTGAAACAGTACTGCATGGGCTGAACTGAAGTCAGGCCTGCTGAGATAATCACAATAAATTACAGAAACTTGCAGCCTAAATCCACAGTCCAAAGGAAAAGGATCATGAGACCCTATTCTGAGACAGATCTCATGCCTCTGTCCATCAGCTAATTATAGTGCTCTCATGGTCACTAAAAGTCAGACAGAGGTACCATTATCTCTGGGACTGTGACAGAATATTCCCCTAAATTTACAGAAATAAGCTATCCTACTACAACTGCACCCACACCTTGATAGTTACAACAGTTTAACTATACTGGTATAGCTAAAGTAGTACAACCTTTGCACACACAAAGACTTAACTGTAAGTGAGAATCAGGCCTGATATGCTTTTGACAGCCTGTACCCCCCCTCCCCAAACACTTAAGACAGCTCACAATATAGCTGTTATACTTACTTGGGTACCAACTGTGATATTTGGCATTGAAGAGATGCCAGCACTGGACTTGGGCTTTTTATTTTTCGCTCTGGCCTTTTCTAGCATCTTCTTCCTTTGGCTAAAAGGAACTACTCCCCTAGAGAAAGAACAAAAAATATTAAACCAAGAGCTACAAAAGAAAAGTCTGTTCACAGTTCTGACTGTCTCAAATCCACAGCTTAAATGGCAGACATGGTAAAACATAACCCTCCCAAAAGCCCACATTAAAGCTGACATCTTCTTATTCCATATTCAACTCATCTCAAAGGTATTTATACCAAAATACTCACTTTACAAGTCTTAAAAAAAATTCTTGTACTGAAAACTCAACATACAATTGGGGTGAGTGGAGGGAATCAAAACTTTTGCTTTCCATATCAAAATACAGAATCCATAATCAAACTCAACTTTTAATTCTGTTAAATAAACAAGGAAAAAACACCAGCTGCTCTTCTGCAGTGCTGTCAAAGTTAAACGGAGATGCTCTAGAGAGAGATGTTCAGGGGAAAGGAACCAGTCATCTAATCATAATGGCATTTTGGATCTAGCTCAGTGTTCCTCAACTGCTGTTCTGTGGAAAAGTGACGTTCCGCAGACATAGTGAAGGTGTTCAGTGACCGACCTCAAACCCCTCCCTGAGGGTAGGGGGAGCATGAGTAGGAGAGTGAAAGAGCAACACAGTGAGTCAACGACTGCCTGGGAAGATTCAGAATGCCCCAGCCACAGCAAAGCTTCCAGGGGCATGACAGCATCAGCCACCTGCGGCTGAGGCATTTTAAATTCCTCATTGATGTTACTGATGGCCTCAAAATCACTTGGACAACTTCCACAGTAAGATTTCCTTTGATAAATCATACTCCAAGAATAGATTAACTATGTTCAAAACATGCAGGCCCAAAAATTTCCCTTAAAACTTGAGAAATATAATTTTCAGTTTTAAGTTGTGCATCTAATCACTATATCTAGTTTTTAGAAATAACTATTACAGTTGTAAGATTGTGTTTAATTCAACTTCCTGAATCATTTTTGCAGCAATGTGTAATACACAGATATTATGAACCTTACAGCCAATATATATACCAGCTTTTTCAAGAAAAGTTTTATCAGGTATTCCACATAAAATAATTAATATCTTTAGGTGTTCCCAAGTCTACTACAGGTTGAGAAACACTGACTAGCTCAACAAAAAAATAAGATGAAGCTATTTAAAATACGTTTTAAAATCTCATGTTGTCATCAGCCTGGCAACACAGAGCAAAAGCTGTGCTGCCATTCAAGAGACAGAACTGAAAAACAAAAAACAATTACAATATGTGCCCTGCCATGCCCACTAGAATGCTGTATATCCTCTTTTGTAATCATAATGTTTAGTAATACAAATACTTCACTCAACAATGGCATAAGGCCACAAAAGCAAAGTTACAGAACTTTGTCACTAGAACTATAATAGTTTCCTTGCAATGAGCCTCATTAGAAAGAGTTTGCAAATATATTTGGACTAATACATTCAATACCGTATATTCTTACCACCAATACAAGTTATTCTCTAGCTGAGCACAGGTATAAAGAGCACAACAATGTAATGAAACTATCCGTTCTCCTTGCAGTTCCGAGTATGTCTGTGCTGTGTGTTCTAATTTAGAAGCTACAGAGCTTAAAGTTTCATCCACCCAGGTAGCAACCTAAAAGGAGGAAAAGGAGAAAGACGCAAACACTGCATCATAAATAAACTATTTACATATTTCAGGATGAGTCAGTCTAAGAAAAAGTATCACCACCTCAACCTTCACTCCAGTTTTAGAACTGGCCCTTTAAAGTTTTGATCCCTTTGGATCATGTTCCCTTCCACATCTGGTCCCACCCAGAAAATAAAAGCACTAAAATACTGAAGGAGTACTCGTGAAAGCATTTCAGCAAATTTGGATAATCATCCAAACCAAATCTGAACAGAAGAATCTCAAAAGGTTTGGCATTATTAGTCAAAACAAATTTACTATTCACACAGTCTGTATTTAAAGCTCAAAAATCTTTAAATCCTAATTTTATTGCTACAACTCCAGTCTAGAACCAGACCTCTCTGATATCAGGTTCCAGTGAATCAGTAAAAACTGAATAATTTTTACCTTTTAATCTTTCCTCACTGACTTTGCTTTTTATTCAAGTTTGTATAGCACAATAAAAGATTTCTGAAAGCTGAACCTGGGAACAAAGATCATTCAATATGATCTTTATAAATAAATTAATCTCTACTACTGACTTTTAGGTGCGGGCTGTGGCTTTACTTATTCTTCATTAGCAAAACAGTGGCTGGGGGGGGGGGGGGAACGGACCCTAAGTTTAATAATGAACTCAAGAAACAATGAAGCAAGTCTCATACCTTGTTATTTTCTGTGGCCACAGTTGCTCTGATACTATTCGCAGAAAGGAGCACTATCTTTTCATTGGTCAACCCCAAAAACATTGCTCGCGGATGATGTAATGAAGGATTCTTTGAAAGCATAAGGGAGATCGTTATTTTGTAAATTCATACCTACAGAATTACTTCAAAGATAGATATATTTAAGAATGTACAGTACCTGCGCATTTCTATAAGGCTCTGATTCACTCCATTTCCACTGATAAAGCTCCCCTTTACTGCTAACCGCCACAAGTTCAGAATACAGAGCTCCAATAGAAATAAACTTTGTTCCATCCTATAAATTCAAAAAGATGAAGTCTAATATGGTAGTGCTATAAATCAAAACCCTGGGTAACAACAAATTTTAACAATCATAAAAATGTCAAGTGTGCAAAGAAGAAATAATGGTTCCTGAAATTTTAATCAAATCATCTGTACTATTAGAGTTCCACTGAATTAAAAATTATGTAGTAAAAAATATTATCTAATCATAATGTGTTTGCTTGCTAGAAGCTGATCAGGCTTTCAAAGGCAAATAATGAAGTACTTAATACCTTTTATTCAGAAAGTTATTTTCCTTCACTTTAGTAATATCGAATCTGCCAATCACATTAAAAAAAATTCAGTTCACAGACACAAACCTTTTACTACTGTGGTTTTCACCTTAAAGATACAAAAGAAAGGATATTTAAATATTTCAAATAAATGTCCCATTAGGGACAGAATGAGTTTGGAAAAGTACCATTTCCATGTCAAAGTTTTGTACCCATTATTGTATTCAGTGACTATGAGAAATACCATAAGCACAAAATTTAAAAAAAAATACATCTGAAGTCTCTTTTGCATTATATATTTGACAGCATCTTTGCACACTGTCAGTTACACTTTTTGGTGATGGAGAGTGCCTTTCTTCAGACCCGGCTGAAGAAATGTGATGAGTAACAGAGAGCTGAAGACAACACATAGCAGGCAACTGATAGAGACAGAAAAAAAGTGATGCAAGCAAAGCTGTATACAAGTACTTTTGGTATTGCTCTCATTGCCTCTAAGCAAACTGCCCCTCTACATATACATACAAACACAGGAAAACATTGTTACAAGGTTTGGTTTTGTTTTAATTTAAAATATATCATTTAAAGGGTGCTCAACTTTTTTTTTTTAAACCAGTCAATTAAAAAACCTTAAGCTGTCAGTGTTCCCTTAATTTTAAATCCTGTTAATAACTCAGAACTGCAACCCTTACATGTTATTAGTTATGGCTGCACTCTCTTCCAATTTCCAGTCCAGCCCCATTATTTTTTTCCAAGTTTATCAAGCTCTCTCTTTTGGGACTGAAATTTTCATGTTCTGTTTCATCTCAGAATATTTATTTTAAGTTTGAACAAAAGCTGTTTGGCTATTTTTAAATGATAAAAGCATGGCTGAAGGAGGTGTGGGGGGAGACAAAGTGAAGATACATTATCCTATTCAATTTTTTGTTGCAGGTCAAAATATTTTAAGCAAGAAAACATCACACATGACTTCTACATAGCTCAGGGGGTAAGGTTCAAATCATTAAAACTGCTGAATACTTTTGTTTTAAAGTAACATTCTAACTTGGATCTGGCACTCTAAGCCACATGGGTGAACTTCTGTGTTCACATGGAGGCCCACTATCTTGAAAGGGAACTCCATTCAAGTAAAGACTTTCCTATTAGGATCTGACAGCAAGGATCAAGGTTTTTAGTTTCATGCACAGGGTGGTAGAGTTTTAAAGAAGTGGGATTTAAGGTAGGCTGACCAGATCCCCCCCAATTTCCAGGAATAATCCCCAATGTAGGTACTCTGTCCCCGGCAATAACCTGTCCCCAGAAATGCCTTCAGTTGGCCTTGTCACCAAACAGTGGTTTAAAATGAGGCAAAATTGAAATAAGTAAACATGACAAATAATTAAATGTAACCTTCATAATACACTTCAGCTTGTATTCATATTTTACAAAGCCAGAACATGGAAGGCTGCTCCCTGGCTCCCAGAGACCTAGGCAGCTGTCACCTGCTGCTTGCCTCCCCATTGGGAATGCGGACCAAGCAACACATGGGTGGCTGCCACCCAGTGCTAAGAAATCAGATGTTGCTGGAAACCATTAAAAAAAATCTGGTCAGCCTAATTTAAGGTCTTCTTAGTTCACAACAGATTTCCAACATTAAAATTAGGATTAATTTTCTTTGAATTTAGCCTGTTTTATAAAACAGAAGTTTTAAAGATCTAGCAGAGTTTTGGTTTTTTGGGGAGAGGGTTGATTTTGTTATTAAATTAGTTCTAAAGATTTAAAACTACAGAAGTGTAAAAAAATCAGTTCCTCAACTGGGAAATCATTTCTTTGGAAGTGTTCAGCATAAGCCGAGTTATGATAAGATTTCTTTCCCTCAAAAAAGGCAATTTGGTGGTTCTGTGAGAGGCGGGCAGGTGCAAGAAGAGCCAATACAACAATAAGGATGAGATTAATGTTGGACATTGAAACTTTTACACTTGCCCTTTCTGCATATGCTTTAAAAGTTGTATATTTCTAGTATCATATATATAATAAACAAATGTATTTCACATAATGTGTGCATATATATTAAACATATACAAAACAGATGCAACAGATTCAGCATATAATCATTTTGTTTTCTGTTACGTGAAAAGCCAAAGAATTCCTCCAAAAGGTCAGGTTGTTTCTGCACCAATTGCAAATAAACTACCATATTATGCTATGACATCCACTTAGATTATAGTAGGTTTAAAAGACTTGGGGCTTTTTGCCCCTAGAACTCTCCAACATATTCAAGTGCCAAAGGAAGTGTTTATAAACATACGAGTATATAATAGGGGCAAAGATCAACTATGCCACTTATTTTCATTAAAAAAAAAAAATCAAGGAGTCCTGTGGCATCTAAAGACTAACAGACAAATTTAGTGCATGAGCTTTCATGGGAGAAAAATCCCACTTCATCTTAATTATTCTTCACACAAAAAACAGCAAGCTGAGAACAGGAAGGCAGGTGGAGAGTTGCTACCATTGCTACCAGAGTGCTTCAGTTAAATAGAATTCCATTTAGTGGAGGATCTAAGTATTCTGAAAGCCGGTTTCACTCCAATTTGAAATGAAAACCAAACATTTTTTTACATCCCCCACAAAACAGAAAACTCTGGGATTCCCAGTATAGGGCTAGTCTGCCCAGCTGGCTGCCCAGGAGCTACGTACTCTGGAAAAACCCAGGAGCTTCTCTCCCAGCTCTCTGTCAGCCCACTTGTGAGCTGCAGAGCAGCAAGAAGCCTGGCTTCATGTTAACGCAACAGGTGAGACGTGAAGGAGCTGAGCAGTAAGGATGGTGGCTCCTTATCAGGCAGACTGCTGAGGAACCAGGTGGGCAATCTGTCTGGCAGGAAAACTGCTTGATTTTTGACCCTTTGTCAAAAATGAAGAGTCTTGGATTTAAATGAATTACCATCCTCTGACAGAAAAACATCCCACTGGCAAATTTCCAACAACCTCTGACATCTACAAATTGGGTATACTTTATGTTTATTACCCTATCTTGTTCACCTGCTATACCCCAGCCTGCTCCTTGGTCTCATCCATTTATCATGTCTTGTACAGTGTAAGCTCCCTGAAGGAGTGACTTGAAAGACCAATCAATGGTCCTTGGGTGCTACAGCAATCTAAATGCACACTAATAATGACCTTCAGAATCCTAATAATTTTGTGTTATTTGATAAATATATTGTTTAAAATGAGGATGACTGAATTTCAAAGCCATACCAGCGGTTTAGCCATACCTTTTAATTGACAATGTGACTGAATCCCCTTCACCACTTTGAAAAGTGACTTTTGGTGGTGGGGTTTTTTGTTTGTGTTTTTTTTAAGTTGTTTTTTCAAAAGCATATGAAAGTGGGGACAGAGTTAAAGTTCAACACTACCTTTTAGAGCCTGATTTCTCAACACCTTTTTTATACTGAATAGTCTTATACATATTCACAGTATACTTATGATTACAATAATATTTTTGAGGCCTCTTAGCCTGCACTCCTTACACAAAAAAAGTTTAAAGAGTTAAAATTTTCTGGCTTAAGATATTTGTCACTTCATGTGTGATACAGGTGTGTCAAAGTCTCCCTCTAAACATCTGCTCTTTTAAAAGAGGTCTGCCTATTGTGTTCAGTGATCTGGCTATATCAAGGAAGACTGCACATGGATATACGTCAGCCAATAAAATTTCCAAGCATATTTATTCCCTCTGCTGATTAATTGGCTCTCTTTTCACTTCAGAAGTTTCCAGTTGGAATCATCAGAATCACACGCAACCCAGATTTTGATGTATATGTGCATATCCTGTTGCACATGCACAAGGACAATGCTGAACTTTTGAAAATTTGGGATTTTGTATGCTCATTACTAACAGATCAAAACCCTTTCCCAATTATGTCTGGGAGAAACAGCATTGAAACTGGGGAAGAAAAATACAAGTCAACTATTTTCTCTTGTCATTGTACATTACCTGTATTAGCGTAACACGTTTATAAAATACCTCAATAGATAAATTGTTTTGGTGTGATCGGACTGCCCTCACTGTAGGCGGCAGCAGCAGCAGCAGCAGCAGCACTACCACCACCACCACAAGTTAGAAGCTAATGTTAACAGCTGCTGGCAAACCTAGAATTTGGTCACTGGATGCTGAGACCCAAACTAAGCTTGCAATGTTCCATGAAAGCAGTAAAAGAAGCTGCCTTACACAATTCAACCACCAAGATTTCTCTTTTCTCCACTTGACCAGTGCGACCAGAACTTCAGGGGTGATCTAGCATAACAAAACACCTGAAAGCAGGCAGACTGTGTGTTTCAATTCTGCCTCTATCCTTTTAAAAAGACAATATTTATTGAGATGTAAAGCTAGACACTGAGCCCTACATTCAACAAATAGAGCAGTCAACTGAGTTGTTAAGCCCACAAAAGGTGCGTGAGATAAGAATCCTAGATGACAACACAGTGTCTGTCAGAGACTCAACACTAATTTTCAGTCTTCAGACAGAAGGGATCACAGACTTGGACATTCAGATCTCAGACTGAACGTATTAGCTGTAGTGAAGCTTTTGTGTTGTCTCAGCTGAATAAAATGAACACACATAAAAGGATAAAGTAAAATAACCAAAGAAATTTCAATTTGCAACAAATTGTTATATCACCATGCAGAACTTAAGTGGCTTTGGTGCATATGGCAAATATTCGCCAGTGAACAATTCAGCTAACAAAACCCAGAGTGAACTACTAGAGAATGACAGAAGAAGCAGCATTCTCAGTCTAGAAGGTTCAGCTATGGAATGAGCTAAGAGGATATAACTCAAAATCTGGTAACTTTTTAGAGCATGATACCACACCTTTTTTCACTAAGCCTTCCTGCCTTAATTGAGAGCTAGGGCATGTCTATGTGCAGGATGAGTGTTCAAATACAACATGGAAAAATGTATTTTAAAATTTTTAAAAATATAAAGATGTGCAATAGAAAGGGCTCCTAGGATCTGAAAAGGGCAGAACACTAATCTACTTTGGATCATGTTTTGCGGATCTATTTTAAATGGAAGTGCCTAGATACTGTGACAATGAATCTATAAAAAAACCCAGAGAAAGATGTTCCAGGAAGTTACACTAAAGCAAAATGGCAGAATCTACAAGAAATCAATCCCAGAAAATAGTCTAAAAGTAATCGACCAAAATAAGATGGGTGATGTATTTTGGAGGTTGGCCTCTTCACCCCCTCACCCCAAAAAGCATGGATGCTACAACATTGCAGCAGAAATCTGGAGGAGAGTTCAAGACTAGGGCTATTAGAATAAATCTGTCACATTCCAATACTACTTACAATAGCCTATTATGTGTACATGAGCTCCATGATTCTCTTCTATTGTTAAAGCAAGTCAGAAGGCCAAAAGCATTGACGTAACAGTTCAAAGTTATCTGTTCAGGTTATCTTTTAGAATCTCAGGAATGGACTGAAATGCACCTACCACATATGAGCAGTTTTTCCAAGTATCCACACTGCTCAGTCCAAATATCAGGAAAGAGGAAGTGGTAGTCAAGGTCAGCAGACGGGAACAGAACGTGACAATGCTCTGTAAGCTCCACCCCCTAATCTCACAAGAGGACAAATAAACCAGAGAAGTGGAAAGCCCAGAAACAGAACAACAAAAGAATTTCTCAGAAAGGAATACAGGAGAGAATGGGGAAAGGGGGAAGAGAGAATCCCTCCACAAGAAAGATCTGCCCCAGTCAGGATTCACAAAAGTCTTGCTACTGATCCTGGGTCATTTACTCCTCCTTGGTTCTCCATGAATCAACACTGAGATCCTAACAACAAAGAAGATCATCGGATCATGGAAGGCTTTACAGAGTTAAAATGTTACACTGAACACCATTATGAAACAGAGCCACATTTGTAGTAAGTAACTTCAAAATCTGATGCACACATTTATTTCATTTAGGGGTATGTGGCCCTGCACACTGGACCCAGAGATTTTTGCTTAACACAGGGAGAGCACTCTAGCCTCAGGGCTGTAGTCCTCTTCTAGCTACATGAGGTGGGCTACCCTGACCCTCTTCATTTCCTTTGGATCAAAAGCCCTTCAGAGAAAACTCCAATGCAGAGGGGAGAGAAGGTGGACCATGTAATACACATCTGCATCAGATCTTGAAGAACTACAGTTATTTGAAGTAACATTTCTTCTTCCAGTAGATGCAGACATATTCCACTTTGGTGACTCATGAGCTCTAACACAACCCAGGAACAGGGCTCAGAGTCTACTTCAATAGTGATCACAGGACCATAGCCAGTCTTAGTGGGTGGGGGCACAGGCAGCTGTCCAGGGCATTGCAGGTGGAGGCGACCTCCCACCAATCCAGGACTTACAGGGTTTGTGGTGGAGCAGGTAATTGTCAGGGCCTCTCCAGCAGGGCTGGGGAGCCCAGGGGCAGCCAATGGTGGTGCTGGGGAGACAGACAGCAGTCTGCTGCAGGACTGGGCAGCCCATGGCACCCAGTAGTGGGGCCAGCAAGGCCAGCAGCAGCCTGTGGGAGTCCACAGGGGGGCCAGGGAACCCCCAGCAGCCAGTGACAGGGCCAGCAGCGGCAGGGATCCTGGCCAGCAGGGACCAGGGAGCATCCAGGGACTCCTCAAGGCTTGGCAGGTTCCAGCAACAGGGGCAGGGATAGAACAAAGGATGGCCCCCCCACATGTTGCCCCAAGTCCTAAAATCATTAAGACAGCCCCTGCATAGGACCACAGTTCCAAGGAAACTCTTCAGTCCTGTCCAGATAAAACATAAGACATCCCCTGACATCCAGGGTATAGGAGCACTGTTCTTCTGGGGAAGTGTGTGGCACAGAGAAAACCATAAGTAAACGCACTGCTTGATTCAGATGAAACTGAGAACAACTTTGATAAAATCTTTGGGTGTCACTGCAGCATTACCTTGTCCTCAGGGAACTGGGTGTAAAAAGGCTCAGTCATTAGGGCCTGCAATTCACACAACCTTTCCAAAATGATATCTATCAGAATCATGGTTTCATGAGACAGGATGGGCAGCGGACAAACCAAGGATTCTTCAGCACCACCAAAATGGTGTTTCAGACCCACAAAGGAACAATTTCTCAGATCAGAAGATATAAACAGAGAAACCCCTTCAGAGATCTCATTACCAGAGCCCTGGAAAACAACTGAGTTTCCTTGAATTGGGGCACAGAACACTGGTATCACTGACAAATGCACTCTCACTGAGCTGAGAGCAAGACCCAAGTTTTGAAGATGCAACAGGTACTCCAACACCACCTAGGCAGAAGCCTCTATCAGTTACGTCCTGCAGGCCAAGGACGACGCAAAGAACCTCTTCCATTTTACTAAGTAGAGCATGTTGCAGAACTTCATACTGCTAAGGAGGACTTGTTAGACAGCCGTGGAGCTGATCTTCCTCTTCATTTAGTCAAGCAGCAGCTATCATAAGGTGCAGGTAAATAATCACAAAATGGATGGTGCAGCCATTGTTCAACAGAGCAAACAGAATGGGAAGTGATAGGAGGACTCCCTTAATTTCACAGGAAGATGGACCACCGATATCAGGGTCTGCAGTTGATGCAAAGTCTCGACTCTCAACATGGAAGGTAACCTGGGCTTCGAAACAGGGCAAAGAGCTGCATCTTTGAGAATGAGGAGCATACCACTGAGTTCAAGGCCAAGGATATAGGTAGGGCACTGGAGAACAATAGGGGCTGGGTCATGGACCTCCATCCCAGTCAAGGGACGCACCAATACTGGGAACCATACTGATCACCTGATGAATTCTAGGGGATGCCAGTGGATGTGGAGCATGTGGACAAAGACTCCAACTTGGAAAAGCACTGGGATCCCAACAAAGCCAACAGATCATTTGATTATTCTGTCACAGAATCATAAACAATTAAGGTAGGAAAGAATCTCAGGAGATCACGTAGCCCAGCAGTTCTCGGCTTTTTCCGTTATGTGAACCACTACATCATCATCAAAAGATTCTGTGGACCGCCATGTAAGCAAGCCATTTTAAACATTAACGTAGCCTAAGGCTTAAATATCAAGGCATATTAAAAAAAGCAGCTATAACAAGGATGTTTGTGAAACAAAATTACATTGCCAATAAAATGCAGCATTGAATGTGATACATAAGAGGTATATGGGATTTTTTTCCTCCCCAAGGACAACCTGCAGCACCCTCGTGGACCACAGTTTCAGAACCACTAATCTAGTCCACCCCCCTCTCAAAGCAGAATCAACCCCAAGTACAGGCCTCAATAAACCCCAGGCACCAGGCCACCATTTCAGCCAGAACTTATAGCCTGGCGCCCAGCTCTGCTGGGGAAAGGCAGCAGAGGAGCACCTTCTGCTGTCCAAAAATTGACTGCCTAGTATAGGCACCTGCAGTTCTGAGGATTCAGCAGATTTTGACAATGGGAGACTTGACAGCAGGGTAGCTAGCTGCCTACCAATTTTGTCAGTCCCTAAACAAAATCATCTCAGCCAGGGCTTTGGAAAGCTGGGCCTGAAAATCCTCTGAGGATAGAGATTGCACCACTTTCCTAGGTAACCCATTTCAGTGCTTGACCACGCTCCTAGTAAAAAAGTTGTTACTAATATCCAACCTGGGTCTTCGCTCCTGCAACTTGAGACCACTGCTCCTTTGCTACCATTTGCTACTACTGAGAACAGCCACCTCCACCCCCTCTGGAACCCTCCCTTCAGGTAGCTGAAGGCTGCTATCAAATCTCCACTCTCTTCTCTTCTGTAGACTAAAGTCCAGTTCCCTCAGACTCGCCTTGTAAGACATGTGTCCCAGCCCCTTAATCATTTTCTCATCATCCTCCATTGGACTTGCTTCAATTTGACCACATCCTTTCTGCAGCGGGGGACCCAAAACTGCACACAGACCTCTACATGTGGCCTCACCAGTGCCAAATAGAGGACAATACTCACTTCTCAATCTGCTGGCAGTATTCCTACTAATGCAGTCAAATATGCCGTTAGCCTTCTTGGCTAAGGGCACACTGCTGATTCATACCCAGCTTCTTGTCCACTGTAACCCCCGGCTTTTTTGCGGTACGGGGGCGGGGGGGACAACGGCTCCTTAGGCAGTCAGTTTGAGGCCAGAGCAGCGCACAGGATTCTTCAATCTTAAGTGCAGGACTCTACACTTGTCCTTGTTGGACCTCATCAGATTTCTTTTGCCCCAATTCTTCAATTTGACTTTATCACTCTGCATCAGTGGTTCCCAAGCTGTGGCTCAGGGACCAAAAGTGGCCTTCGGCTCCCCTCCTGCTGGCTGCAGAATGGAGTTGATGCCCAAGGACCCAGGTGGAGCACCTTCCTCATGGCTGAAAGACCGACATAGGTTCCTTCCTGTGGCCAAAGTGATGGGAAATTAGCACTCTGCTCCCCTCCCCCTGGCTGTACCAGGGAGTAGTGCAAAGTGCTCTGCCGAGGCTCATAGGCACCAGGGTTCCTGCTGCAGCCAGATGGAAGGGAGTACTGATCTTCCATCCCCCTGGCAGCAGAAGGGAACCACTGCTTTGGGACCCAGATAGTACACAGAGTTACAGGATGCATACAGTTTCCTTGATACAGCCAGAGAGATGGGAAATCAGCAAGCACGGAGGCAAACTGCTTTTCGGGGGGGGGGGGGGGGGAGCCTGGCAGCCCTTCAGGGCTGCAAAAATGATATCTGTAGCCTTCAAACCAAAAAGGTCAGGAACCACTGCTCTATAAGCTATCCACACCCTCCAGCATATCTCCCACTCCTCCCAGCTTAATGCCATCTGCAAACTTGCTGAGGGTGCAATATACACCATCCTCCGGATCATTAATTAAGATACTGAACAAAAGACCCAGAACTGGGGCACACTGCTTGATTCTGGCTGCCAAAAGTGATCAATGGCTTGATGTCAATCTGTTAAGCCCAGTGATCTAGCCAGCTTTCTATCCACTTTACAGTCCATTTGTCCAAACTATACTACTATAACCTACTGCAGGAATACTGTGGGAGACCACATCAAAAGCTTTGCTAAAGTCAGGACCTATCACTTTCAGTGCCTTCCTCACATTGATAGAGTCAGTCATCTCAGAGAAGTCAATCAGGTTGGTCGAGCACGACTTGCCCTTGGTGAATCCATGCTGTTTCAATCACCTTCCTCTCCTCCAAATGCTTCAAAAGAACTCCTTAAGGACATGCTCTATTATTTTTCTGTGGACTGAGGTGAAGGTCACTGGTCTATGGCTCTCCAGATCCTCCTCCTTCCCTTTTTAAAAGATGTATACTATATCTGTCTTATTCCAGTCATCCCGGACCTCTCTCAATCGCCATAACTTTCAAAAGGTAACAGCCAATGGCTCTGCCATCATGTCAGCCAACTCTCTCTGCACCACCTGATACATTACATGCACCCCCATGGACTTATGCGTGTCCAGCTTTTTTTAAATAACCCTGAACTTGTTCTTTCAATACTAAGGGCTGCTCACTTCTTCCCATTAATGTGCTGCCCAGTGCAGTAATCTGGGGCTGACCTTTTCTTTGAACACCAAGACCACAAAAAGCATTAAGTACAAGTATGTCACCCGGAACAAGACAGCATCTCTGACAAAGACAGTACCATCAGTACAGCATCAGTCCCAGCTCAAAGAGTACTGGTGCACTCGAATATGTTGATGTCACGGTGGCAACAAACACCATGAGAGCAGTTTTGATGTCAAATGCAGCAAGAGTGAAGAGGGTCCCAATATGAAGGTACAGTGGCTCAGTGCATCAGAATCTATAGGTGGTACAGCCCTGGAGAAGTCCTGAATCAACAGTGAGGTCAGTACAAAGTTATAATGGAGGTCTGTGGCTGCCTAGTACTCTTATGACATTGACAGTCGGTACTGGCATCTTCCTTGTTGGCACTGGACTCAAACAGTGCTTGGAGGCCAAAGTCAGGAGTCAACAGTATGGGTTTTCTGCCTTCTCACTCACTACCAGGGAAGCATCATAAGTACCCGCACCTTTCCAGCAACAGAACCACGGAACCAATCCCAGTCCAGACTTTTCCTGAGGGAGGCAAAGGGAGTGGTCCTGCAACCTGGAATGGTCCTGATTGGTCTTATGAGACCTCTTCTTTGGTGCTGACAACTGAGAATAGCTCCTCTGCCTCTCCGGCAAGATGCATATCCCAGAATGAGAGTCAACAGTGCTCTCTGAGCCACAGGGTGATATCTGGCCTGAGTACCAAAGTGGGCTGCATAGCCTGTTCAAGCAGGTGCTGTTGATGCAAAGGTCCCACACCACCTGAGCCCTCTTTTAAATTATTTACAAATCTTAAGATCACTTTTCAAGGGTTCACTGTGGAGACCACATCTCCAGATGAAGGACTGCATTTAAATACTGATGAGGACTTCATCAGGAACACTAACCACTGACTAGTGAAGTGGTTCCCTGCCTTTTCTCTACTGTGGCACACCTTAACACCTGCAAATTTTTTGAGGCACACCACTATTAAACTCATGAATATTCAAATTAACTTAAACTACTCATGAATATTCATAAACCATGGCACAGTGTTTCAGAAATGCTGCTATGTGGGGTATTAGGGGTAGCAGAGCAGGGGAGGTCAGGAGTCGTGTGCAATGGCATGAGTGAGAATGGGGAGCACAGCAGGGCAGGGGTGGCAAAAGAGGATAAGGGCAGCCATGTCAGGAACAGCACAAGGGTGGCAAGAGAGAAGAGAGGAAGCGAGAACAAGAGTGGCTTTGTGGGGGGGCAGAGGGAACCTGGGGAGTGGGAAGGCAGGGCAGTGGAGCCTGGCACAGCACCCCTTCCCCCTTCTCCACAGTGGCTCCCTGCCACCCAGGGCAAATCCTCACCCCACTGCTGCTTCCTCCCAACCCATTCCCCCCTCCCCCAGCCCCTTGCTGCCTGTGAGGGACGCTCCCATCACTGCAGAGGCCAGAACCAGGCCCCCAGCTACACCCCCCATACAAGCCACCCCATGCCCCAGGCACACACCCTCCCAACCAAACAGCCACCTCACAACCCCAGCTACACGTTCACTCCCACCCACTTCTGTTACACACACACACACACACACACCAGCCCCACACAGCCCCCCAGCAGCACCTCAAAGCCCTTACCTGGGCTGTTTGCAGGCTGGCTGACACAAGCTGCTCCACCCTGCAGGGGGAGATTCACATACTCCAGGCCTCCCACCCCTCTCTGCTGACTGGGTTAAGGTGGAACGGGGTTTAAAGTGCAGCTACCAGAATTCTGTATTCCTCCTGCTAGTTTTAGGGGGACCCCTGGAACTTTGTGTTCCAGTGCTTTCCTCTATTTTTAGGGGGGCTGGAATGCTGCCTGCCTAAAAATAGGGGGCCCCGGGACTGTGTTCTGGTGCCTTCCCCTTACTTTCACCCCTGCCTTTTCCCAGCCCTGCTTAGCCCAC
The DNA here is from genome assembly GCA_007922195.1 of Podocnemis expansa. Lineage (NCBI taxonomy): Eukaryota > Metazoa > Chordata > Testudines > Podocnemididae > Podocnemis > Podocnemis expansa. The sequence continues at coordinate 18,662,046 of ML681998.1, forward strand.
ATGGCTGGGCTGAGCAGGGAAGGAACTTTAACTCCAGCTCCAGGGGATGCTCGTGACCCACACTGGGTCTTGCTGTGGCCGACCTGGACTAGTGGCGCGCCCCCCCCCCCCCGACTGGTAGTGCCTCATAGAGCCAGAAGAGGGACCGCTGCCACACGGCAGAATAGCCTTCCCTCCATGGCTACCGTTACCCACAGAGCACCAGCTCCACACACTTACATGGAATACATATCTGCATCTGTTTGAAGAAAAAAAAATCTGAAGTTTTAACCTGGGCTCCCACGGAGATGGAATATGGACTGCACATCCATTAAACTATCAATGTCAGACAGATACTTAATTACTATCTATGTAGCCCCTGATCCCCACTTATCCATTTAAATTTATTTGATTATGCTTGGTAAACAAAACAAAAAATTGAACTAAACAAAATACATAAATAGCTTCTTTGAAAGAATCTGGACAAGCATGAAATCATTCTGTCCATGGCACATGTGTAACTGAACAGGAAGTGGGAAACTGTTTCTTTGAAGACAGATATTAAGTCTGAGTTCTCTGCTTGAGAGCCCCATGAGTTGCAGCCACAGAGATGACGTAGGTCTTAAGAGAAGTGACAAATAAACCCAAGTTATAAGGACATAAATGGTGATAAAATATGAATAGTACTAAACAGGTGCACAAGGATTTATTTTACTTCATTACCACACCTAAAAACCAATATTTCTCCAGGGAAATCAAAATTACAGACATTTCTGTGGACAAAAGTTCAGCTGCATGAGATGTACTAAGCATATAAAGGATTAGAGAGAAAAAAAAATTCTCAGTACCTTATCTGGCCACCACTGCAAGTCTTCTCCTAACGAGACAGGGCTTTGAACAGGTGTATTCTTCTTATCCAGGTTTGGTTCCCCTTCCTTGCTTGTAGAGCCTCTTTCATTATCAAATGAGGCTCCATCAAGCCACCTTCGTTCACGCAAACGTAAAACGGACTCACGTTCACGCAACAGTTCAGAGTCTCTCTCTAAGGGAAGAAGGAGAACTGGTATGCAATTGGGTCACACCAGTGGGATAAAAGTAAGCCACTCTCTAGTAAAGACCCTTCAGGATGCAACTAACAGCAGTTAAATCTATTCACAAAAATGTAAAAGATTGATATATCAAAAATCCTGACATGCAACGTTCAATATATTAACCCTTTCAAGCATATGTACTTATTACTATAACATATGAATTATAAACTAGAAATAGTTTTCTAGAAATAAAATCAGGTAGTCTGTCCACTGCTGAAAGCACAATGCTTCATTTTTTACTCAATGGTAAAAAGCCAAAATATGTTTCACATGGTAATTTTAAGTTTTATACTATGACATGTATTGCAGTTCTACCATATAATCGTTCATCTAATCTACAACATCTGTTAGATAAATTTAAGCAAGCCAAAAAAGAGTATTTATTAGAGAGTTTCGTAACAAGTTTCCCAAAAATAACAACTTGAAAAGGTTAAAGACGTAGCGATCTTTAAAAAAAGCTCTAATAAAAATTTGATAATCCAACCCTTTTTGTTTGAATCAAGGTTTTACACAACTGGATTTACTATATTAAAGCGTATCTGGTGGAGGAGGTTTTTTTTGTTTTTTGTTTTTTTCCAAGAAGTTCAAATGAAAACTTTTCAAGAGTCAGACAAGTTTTAAAAAGAATCTTTGTATGAAAGTGTTCCTTACCAAAATGTTTCCCCTCCAACTGGCCTACAAACTGTCTAAAGCCAGTATTCTGCAGTTCGCTCATGCACATACATTTTTTAAATCGGGTAATCAAACTAACTTTCCAAGAGTCAACTATGCATGGAAAATAAGTATTATAAAATTCGTGGTAACGTCTTACAAAGAATAACCTTAGGAAAGGAAAAAAGGAAGGATTTAGAAGGAGTTACGTAAAATGTTGAATATTTGTACATGCACATAATGCATTTAACTTAAGTACTGTTTGTGTTCATAAAATTCAATTGGCATTACATGCATGAAATGATCACTACTGTATCATCCTTCCAACAAATTCCTCTTAAGTCTAGAATCTGTTGCTGCATTAAAAAGGAGGGCAAATTTTTACATAATCCAAATTACACAATGCATAGCCCTTGCTCTACAGATAGAAGTCACATTACAAAGTTCTGGCTAACAAGGAAGCATATTGACCCTAGACTGATAATTTTTATCAAGCAATTATACGTTCAGCAGTTAATATACCAAAGAAAAAACAGGATTATGAAACAGGTTAAAGCTGTACTACATGAACAATCATGGCAGAGGTTGGATTAACAGTTTGTAAAATGCTCTGAGCACCTACTGCGTAGAATTATGTGCCAGAAATCTTCAGATTTAATATACCTTTCAAAGCATCTGTAATGATGACGTCCTACTACTGCAAGTAGTTAATCTCATAACTAGCCCATTTTTTAAAATGCTTCAAAAAAACAGAGCACAGTTTTGCTCCTATTTCCCTCCCCTGCATTAAAAATGGTTCTCACTCATCTTGGGGGCGTGTCACGGAATAACTTATTTAAGGGCAAGTCTTCACCAACGGCAGCATATTCACTGCCATCAAATCAAACTTCTCGATCAAGTAACTCTGGCCCCTCAAGTGGAAATAGTGCTGAGTCAGCAAGAGGCCTTTTCCTGTCAACTCAGCGCACTGAAGACATTGCAGTAAGTAGTCATTAGGTAACCAAAGGGAGATAATGTGAGGTATTTTAAATAACTTGTGCATCTCCCTTAGACTGCCACTGAAATCCTGACCCCCCCCTTCTCCCCCAGTTTAGATTAGGGCTAATTAAGAAAGTTAAGAGAGCACCTCATGCTGAGCAACCTAAACCAAAGAAACTAGCTTTCCAAATGCAGTATGTCATATCAAATTTGAGCATTACTTTTAGATCAGAATTAACATTCTCAATTACATAAAGACAATTAGGAGGCATCTGTGATTTACAAAATAATTGCTAGGTAATTGCAAATTTAAAAATTTCTATAACACTTTGTATGTAACTTTCTCAGACAAGCTTCAAAGAAGTTGCTATTAAGATTTTTACAACAAAAAAAAAAAAAACACAACACAACTTACCTGTCCATATTAAATCTTTTACTACTGATTATCAAAACTATTATAGACTTAATGTTTAACAATCAAACTGTGCACACAAGTCAAAGACTAAACATCCTGTGTGTACTATCACTAGCTTCTTGCACAGCAAACTACTTAGTACAAAGAAAAAAAGGTGCAAAATTACCTCGGGATGAGCCTAGCCTGGAAAGTGATGAGCGCCGAAAGGATGGATAACCAAAGTAACTAATATCTTCTGAAAACATAGCATCAGCATCAATAATGACACTTGGGTGAGCAGAATGTATGTCAGCATCCAGAAGAGACATAAGATCCTCTATAAGAGGAGACAAGGGTCTTAAGTGAATAATCAGCTACTTACATCATCAACTAGAGAGACCATCACCAAATAAACATCAAAGCAAAAATTTCCTACCTATAAGTTGAATTTCTGCTCTTCAGATTCACCAGGACAAACAGATGTGCCTCCTATGCACCCACATTTTCAATGAAGCACAGTGGATTAATATATGCAGCCAATTTTCCCTACAGGAATTGCTGTCACTAGTCTAAACAACTTTCCCAGTCAAATCTTACCCCAAAACAAAAAAACTCCCTCACCCCAGAAATTTAAACCTTAGTCACACACTTGGAAAGAGCAAAGCACCACTTAAACAGCTAAACTCCATAAACTAGCTACCTAGCTGTAGAAAAGACTGGAATTGCTATTTGGTGACAGCTGTCCCCTCTAAAGATCTTGCAGTCTCTCCTCTGATGCCAACAAAAAGACTAAACACATTTTTATGTGGCTGCCCAGCAATTTTGCTCCAGAAAATAATAAATTCCTTCAGTCTGGGAAATAATCACTGTGCATTCACAGAACACAAGATTTGAGGTCATACATTAAGGTTCACTATATTAAAATAACTGAAGTGATGTCTACAAGAAATGGTCACTATTTCAGATCTACACAACAAAATTTTAGATCCAATCTGAAGTTCTATCAACCTAATCCCAACCACTAGTTGTAAAATCTTAGGACCCTAATTATAGACAGAAACATTCACAATGGTTCCTTTACAGGCCCTACTATCAAATGAGTCCAATATAACGGTAGTAACAACAAATCCTATAATCAAAAAATAAATAAAACCCACAGAGCTAACATGTCAAACTGAAATCATCACGTAATCCAACAGATCCAGCTTCTTCAGCCATGACCTCTCCTACTATAGAATTTATAGAGTCTCTAAATTATCATACACAAAATAAATAAAAATGCAGCAACAACAGTCTATTTAGTGGAATTAACTTGACAGTTAAATAATCAAAGCTCTGAACCCTGGCTGGCAGATGATAATTTCTACTTGGATGTTCAGAATTAAGAAGGGGAAATCTAGATGAGATGGCATCCAAAAACTGAAAAGTACAAACAACTAATTCTGTAACTTCTAGGCATCTGTCCACTGCAAATGTTTTATTTCTTTCCTTGACAGTAGAAAGGGTCACAAATGGTCATACTGGGTCAGATCAGTGGTTTGTCTAGCACAGTATGCAGCCTTTTGACAGTGGCCAGTGCCACATACTTGAAAGGGAATGGGTGGAACAGCACAATTACTGAGTGATCCATCCCTGTCATCCAGCCCCAACTTCCAGCAGTCAGAGTGGTAGATGTGTGGAGCATGGAGTCCCTGACCATCTTGGCTAATAGCCCGGAAGAACTTATCCTCCAGGAATTTTATTCTTTTTTGAACCCATGCATAATTTTGGTCATAACATCCCTAGCAATAAATTCCACTGGATGACTGGGCACTGTGTGAAGAAGCACTTCTTTCTGTTTTAAACCTACTGTCTATTAATTGCATTGGGTGACTCCTGGTTCTTGTGTTATGGGAAGGGGTAAGTAACATTTCCCTATTGATTTTCTCCATACATTGTATGATTTTATTGACCTCAGTTATATAGCCCCCTTAGCTATCTGTTTTCCAACAAAAAGTCTTCTTGATCTCTCCTAAAATAGAAGTTGTTCCATAACTTCAGTTATTTTTGTTGCCTTTTTATTTTTAATTTATTTTTTTTAAAAGGTGAGGAAACAAGAACTGAATACAATATACCAGGTGTGGGGTATACCATGGTGACATTATGGTATTTTCTGTCTCATTTTCCACCCCTTTCCTAATGGTTCCTAACATTGTTAGCTTTGACTGCCACCATACATTGAGCAGATGTTTACAGAGAACTATCTAAGGTAGTGGTTTTCAAACTTCGGGTTGGGACCTAGTATGGGTCATGGCATCCCCTGCTGCTGCTGCCAAAAGACTGGAATGCATTACTTAAAGATGTAATTGCTGGGTCGCAGGCATAAATTATTATTTTTTTTCAACTGGGTCCTGAGGGAAAAAGTTTGAAAACCACTGATCTAAGTTGACTCCAATATCTCTTTACTGAACAACAACAGCTAACTTTGACCCCATCACTCTGTACATATATTTTGGATTATGGTTTTCCAATATACATTATTTGCACATAATGAATTTCATCTACCATTTTATTGCTCAGTCACAACTAGTTCAATAGGATCTTTTCATAACTCTTCAGTTAGCCTTGTACTTAACTGTCAAGTAATTTTGTATAATATTCAAGTTGTTTCTTCACTGCTCTTCCCTTTTTTTCAGATTATATATGAATATGTTGAACAGATTCCTTATGAAACACCACTATTTACCTCCCTCCAGTCTGAAAACTGATCATTTATTCCTATCCATTGTTTCTTATCTTTTAAGCAGCTACTGAGCCAGGAAAGGATTTTCCCTCTTACATCATGACCACTCATTTTGCTTAAAAATCTGATGAGGGATCTTTTTGAAAGCTTTCTGGAAGTTCAAGGACCCTGTATCTACTAGATCATCCTTGCCCATGTTTGATGGCCCAAAGAATTGTAACAGACTAGTGAGACATGGTTTCCCTTTACAAAAACCGTGCTGACTCATGCAACACAATGTTTTAATCTTGAGTGTTAGACTAGCGGTTCCCAACCTGTGGGCTAGGGACATCTGGGGGTCCATGGAGTTACTGCAAGGGGTCCGTGAAGACATTTGGCAACAGTGAACAACAGCCAGCGATCCATGCTGGAAAGGGCTCTAAATCAGTGGTGTTAAAACTTAAAACCCATGAGGCTGGACCCAGTCTGCCAAGGGCACCGATCCAGCCCACGGAGCTGCTGCCTGGGCTGTGCCTGGAAGCTGTCTGCAGCAGCAAACTCCAGAGACAGGCTTCTGGCACAGCAAGGCTAGGCGTGCTTCTGACTCACTCATGTGATCCAAGTCACAGCACAGGGGAACAAAGGAAGCAGTCCAGCCAATCCCAGCTCAGCTCTGCTATGGTCTGTCAACCAATCAGTGTTTCAGACACAGCAGGTTAGGCCACCTCCAGAGAGCTGCTGCACGCACTGCCCCCCCATCCCCCATCACTGTCATTCAATCAGCATGCCAATTTGATTGACAGCACATTGCACGAATCACAAATAAAAAAGGAAAAACTGGCTGAAGTCCATGTGCCCAATCAAAGGCCAGCAGGGACTGAGGCAACCAAAGGCCAGTATTCTAAATGACTGAGCATGATGGGCAGGAGGGAGAGACGCAGGAGCCCAGCCTGACTGCCTGTCACTGAAAATGATTTATTTGCCTGCCACCAGGAGCTAGTGGAAGGGGAAAGGGGTGGGAGATGAGGTTGGGAGCCAACATGGGGAAGGCAGTGAGTGGGCAGGAGAAAGGGAAGGTGTGGGAGAGCCTGAGGCACTGGAGAAGGGAAAGGGGAGCCCATGCCGCTCTGAACATGGAGGGGGAAAAGGTTAGGGAGCCCATGCAGCCACATGGCACATCAACCCATTACTGTTACTGAGGCTCACTGAGAGGTGTCCTGCCTTCCAATGTGGCCTCCCTCATACCTTCTGTACACTGAATAAATAACGTCTCACACATGTATATATTACTATTCTTCAAATGTATGTAGATGCTGTTGTGATTAATAAAATAAAAGTTCATTTAAGAGTGTTACTGAATTCGTTAGCTTTTTGTTATTACTTACTTTCTTAAATCAATAAATACTAGAAGTACTACTATCATTTGGGGGTCCATGTTTTTTTTTTTTTTTAACACTTTAAAATGGGGTCCTCACACTCAAAAAGGTTGGGAACCACTGTGTTAGGCAATTTTGTTCTCTATTACAATTTCCACCAATTTCCCAGCCTGCCCAGCCTGTAATAGCCAGGATTACCTCTGGATCCTTAACAGCCAATCTAGCTATCCTCCAGTCAACTGGTGCAGAAGCTGACTTAAGTGATAGGTTCCACAGAAGTCAGCTGTTCTGCCAAGTTCACATCTGAGTGCCTTCACAACTCCTGGATGAGCGCCATCTACCCCTGGTGACTTATTACTACACAATGTATCTCAAAGCTTCCTCTATTGACTCTGTATTTTAAGCTTTGGATGAATGGACCGCAAGGTGGACAGAAAGTTGGCTACAGCATCATGCTCAGTGGACAGGGATCAATGGCTCAGTGTCTAGCTGGCAACCAGTAACTAGTGGAGTGCCCCAGGGCTCAGTCCTGAGGCTGGTTCTGTTCAACATCTTCATTAATGACCTGGATGATGGGAGAGATTTCACACTCAGTAAATTTGCAGATGACACCAAGCTGGGGGGAATGGTAAACACACTGGAGAGCAGAGATAGGATTCAGGGAGACCTAGATAAATTGGAGCATTGGGCCAAATGAAATTTCAAGAGGTTCAACAAGGACAAGTGCAAAGTCCTGCACTTAGGACAGAAAAATTCCATGTACTGCTACAGACTGGGGACCCATCTTCGAAGCATCTGAGGAAGCGGGATCTTCTCCCACAAAACCTCATGCAAAAAATAAATCTGTTAGTCTTAAAGTGCCACACAACTCCTTGTTTTTTTTACTGGACTAGACTAACACGGCTATCCCTTTTGAAATTGGCTAAGTAAAAACACTGTAGGAAAGGACCTGGGGGTTAACAGGGGATGGGAAGCTGGATATTAGCAGAGCACTGCATGGATACAAATATGTGGATCCATATCCGATCTGCATCTGCAAGAAATAGTCCGCGGATATCTGTGTCGTATCTGCAGATTCGGATATAATCTGGATATCCACATATTTGCAGGGCTCTAAGTACAAGTCAACAATATGCTCTTGTTCCCAAAAAGGCCAATGGCATACTGAACTGTAGCAGCAGGAGTGTTGCCAGCAAATAGAGGGAAGTGATTATTCCCCTCTATTTGACCCTGGTGAGGCCACATCCAGAATACTGCGTCCACTTTTGGGCTCCACACTACAGAAGAGCTATGGACAAATTAGAAAAAAAACTCCAGCAGAGGGCAACAAAAATGATTAGGGGGCTCGTACACATGCCTTATGAGTAGAGACTGAAGGAACTAGGCTTATCTAGTTTGCAGAAGAGAAGATGGGGGGGGGGATTTGATAGCAACCTTCAATTATTTGAATGGGAGCTCCAAAGATTAGGGAGCTAGGCCGTTCTCAGTAGCAAATGAGGACAGAACAAGGGGCAATGGTTTCGAGCTGCAGCTTGGGCAGTTGAAGTTGGATATTGGGAAAAACTTTCTTACTAGAAGGGTGGTGAAGTATTGGAATGAGTTACCTAAGAAGGTGGTGGAATCTCCATCTTTAAAAACATTTAAGGCCCAGTTAGACAAAACCCTGGCTGTGATGATTTAGTGACAGTGGTCCTGCTTTTAGAGGGTTGGACTAGATGATCTCATGATTCTATGACAGCTCAATCCAGAACAGTACCTCTAATTTGTAATTTACAAAAGATTAGCTCAGGTGTGGGAATATCCCTCAGATTCTCTACACTGTAGACCTATCCAACAAATTCATTTAATTACAACAATGGCCTTGTCCTCCCTGACTGCTCCTTTAGTACCCTGATCATCATGTCGCCCCAATAAATGTTTGGCAGACTTCCTGTTTCTGAGAGCTCAAAAAGCAGTTTAATTACTTCATTAATGCTGCCCAAATCACAGCTGTAGAGCAGTGGTTCCTGATGTTTTCTATGCCATGGCACATCCTGATACCTTTAATTATTTAGAGGCACACCACCATATAGTCTCCCAATAAGCTCATGAATATTCATGAGGTAATCCAGAACTCAGAAGTTTTTTGAAAAATTCTGTGGCACACCTGGTCAGGCCTGATGACACACCTGTGTGCTATGGCACACTGGTTAGGAAACATCTGTAGAGGCATTTCGTTTATAAGGATTACTGCAGCACTACAGGTATATTTTGGGATTTAGTGCTCTTCACAACAGAACTCACAGAGAGGAAGCTTCCCCTCACAAACTGCTTGGAAGTTCAAATAATCTGTTTTCAGCTGCTGGAATCCGCTCATCTTCCTTTGTGGAAAGCTTAATAGATCCTGTCTGCTGAATGCACTTCTACCCATTTCCTCTGATTGCATGAGATTGCCTAGACCAGCCTGTCATCTTACCACACTTCCCACAGACTTTCCTCAGCAATGCAGCAGCATAGATCAGCCTATACTGTCAGACCATCCAAAACACATGGAATGGCATAGGATAAAACAAGGACCTTGCTGCCTAAATATCTACTAGGTACTTCCATAAAGATACCAAAGCAGCCTAACCTCACTGTACCTGCTGGAGCCATCCACAATGCAACAGGCTGGTCTAAATCCACCACTAGTCTGCCATTATTCATCCATACAGTTGTAGAGCACATCATTCCAGCCCTTTTCAAAAGAAATAAGTTATACAGAGAACCTCTTGGAGAACACTCTCAAGCATTCATCCATGTAAGATAGCTTACTTCCTCAACTCTTCTATCATGGACAGAAGTTTCCTATACAGAACATCTAGAACTTAACAGGCATCCCTCCAATCCTCTTCTTCATCTGAGGTTGGAAAATATTTTTCAGTATGCTACAAGTCAGCACCATTCCATAAATATGAACAAAAACATTTTTGGCTCAGAGGTCATTATGAAGAACAGGAGGCAAGCACAAATATCCAGCACTTCTCTTTCCTTCCCCAGGATCAGTTACACTTCAAGAGATAAAATGTCATCATATGAAATTTTAAAACTTAAGGAAGTCCCCTCTTCCTTCCATTCTCTACATCAGCAAATATATGCACTACATAAAATTTTGGACTTAGCAGACAAATCCAATATCCATTGGGTATTTTCTTTGGACTCTGTAGGAATACAAAGATTCAGTGAGGCTAAAACTTAACCTAAGACACTTGGGTGAAAACACAAAATATTCTATTACTTATTCAAGAAATGTCTCCACTTGACACTATGCTCCCCTGTTCTCAAGAATTCCATTGGATTTGATCACTTATGTTTCCAGAAGTATTAACTTGCTGATCAAGCATCTTTCATTGGTAAGCAAGATATTGACTCTCATAGTTCTGTCCAGGTTAGAAAGGATTTTACACCTACTTTATCTGAATGAACTATCAGTGGAAAAAAGGAAACTATTTTTGACCGAGACAAAATAATTCAATAAGTGCACCAAGAGCAATCCATTATTAGAGCAACCATTGCAACATCACGCAGATCTGTTGGTACCATTTCAATATCTTCTCCACCTTGGGGATCATTTTAAGACAATAACTAGTTAGTTTTCAAAAAGGAAAATTCCTAGAGATCTAACTTCTAATCTTTTCTCTGTGTTCTGCTTGGTTGCTCTCTCTCAATATCACTGGTTCATACTTATTATGCCATAATACAAATATATGGGACAACGCTGTTCCTTTAAACCATGGCTTGACAAATGTGCCACACATGCAGGCATTAGGCCAAAGACAGACCAGCTTGTTTGTCACTTTAGATGGCTCCCTCCACCAACACCACATTCAGCAGCTATGCAGGGCAAAGAAGTGCTCTGCTGCTGAAAAAAAACTGCACAGCTGAAGGTGTGTCAGTGGGTAGGGTAGGGAGTTGGGGGAGGGACACCAAGTGAAGTATCATGGTGCAACTAGGCACCACAGTACAATTCCCAGGCACTGTGGCAACCTGATGCCCGGGATCTGTCGAACCCTGCTCTAAAAAAAGTTCTTCCCACTGTACAAACAGACCTTTTAAATCACGTTCTGTGTTAGGCTCTGATTTTGAAAGCAGTAAGTAACATCACTGCAGCTATGTTTCCCTAGAATCCATGTATTCTTCACATTGAAAACAAGTACTAGGTATGCGTATCATACGCAAGCTGCTAAGGAGGAACTAACTAACTAGGCTACCAGTCTTTTATATTTTTAAAAGTCACAGTAATTTATTAGAGCAGTAGTCAGCAACTCTCAGCACATGTCCCAAAACTGGCACAGATGTCTATTCATAGCAACATATAGGGCTCCTAGACCTGCAGCTTTGTGGCTGCTCCCCCCGCTGGCCCTGGGCCGGAAAAGACGCATAGGCTGAACAGTTCCCACCCCCTGCTGGTCCTGCCCCTCACACCTGCCGAAGGTTAGCAGGGTGGGGCTGGCACAAGTTCCGGCAAAGGTTCCCAACCTCTATATTGGCACAACATAAAGTCAAAGCAAGACCCCAAGCCAGCTGGCTCACTTATGAAGTTGGCAGCTAGATGCTGAACTGGACACCTGATCATGCTTCTAGAGCAGTGGTTTTCAAACTTCTTCCTGAAGACCTAGTTGAAAACTCATCATTTAGTCCACAACCCAACAGCTACATCTTTCAACAATGCATTCCAGTCTTTTGGTGGAGGCAGCAGGAGGAGCCGTGACCCAGTACTTGAGGTTCTGCAATGCAGTACTGAGTCCTGACCCATGGTTTGAAAACCACAGCTCTAGATTCTGACTTTAAAATCGGAAAAAAACATTATGATCACTGAGTTTGACCTCTTGCACAATGCAGGCCACAGAAACTCACCCCCCCATCCAGTCATAAACCCCCAAATTATGACTGAGTTACTGAGTCCTCAAATCATGGTTTAAAGTCTTCCAGATAGAGAGAATCCACCAGCAAGCAACCCTTGCCCTCCATTGCAGAGGAAGGCACAGAAACTCCCAGGGCCTCTGCCAATCTGCCCTGGAGGCAAATTCCTTTCCTAGACCAAATATTGTGATTAGCTAACCCAGTGCTTCTCAACCTTCTGCAGCTCATGACACACTTGGCTGTGATATGCCACCATACAGGACACACCAACCTACCTACACCCTAGGCCAAATCCAGCCATCTCCCCAACTCTCCACAACACACCAATCACTATGTAATTCATCCCAACACACTGGATGAGGACCACTGAGCTACTCCCTAAGCTTGTAGGCCAGACTCACCATCCAGGCACCTGGAATGCATCCTCTGTAGTAACTCAAAGCCCAGCCAATCTAACATCCCATCACATGTCATGGGGCATATTTACTGCTACTCGTCAAAGATCAGTTAATTGCCAAACTAGACTGTCCCATCGTACCACCTCTTCCATAAACTTTTCAAGTTCAGTCTTGAAGCTAGCTTGTGTTTGCCCCGACCCCCACTCCCTATGAAAGACTGTTCCAAAATGCCAAATACATTTTTCCTTTGTAGTCTCCTTAACTTTGCTCTATTTTACTTGTTAGTAATATATTCAACAGATTTTTCCTTACTTTGCCACCACCAAACAAGATAAAACTAGGGTTTTTTTAATCTAGGTCATGAAAGCAAGCATCCATAAGAAAGCAAAAACATTCATTAAAGGTGACCTGAAAAGGAAAACCAAGTTGGGTTTATGGTTTTGTTTTTGTTTTTGTTTTTTTGGCACATTTTTACAACTTTGAAAAGAATGCCTGGAAGTATTACCAAATGTTTTCTGCCTTTTTAAATTAATACTAGAAATTCAAGTCCTATGTAACCGAGAAGAAATTACAATAGCATAATAGAAAGGAACCCGTATATTGCACAAATGAGGAGGAAAAGATTTTGTACCCAGATTTTTAATTTTTTTCAAAACACATTCTATTTTAATGAACACTAAAAAACGCCACTTCCATGTTTGGCAGATGTGGAGGAATAACCAACTACAGTGGATCACAGAGCACCAGCTGCCCATCAGGGAGAAAGGAGTACTCTCTTTGGAAACTTCAGTACTATATCCTTTTAATTAAGGGGCCAGAGTCTAAAATAAACACTACTAAAGAGTTCAAGAAGCGCTCCACCGAAGTCAGCCTTGACACCCTGCTTTCCTAAGATTTAAAGACAAGCAGAAATAGTAACTTTCAAACATTCATTCTACATCAAGAAGCAAAAGACAAACCCCACTTTTAAAAGCAATATTTCAAGATCACCATTTGAAAAAGTTACTAGGAGTTATTACATGAGATTCTGGATAGCAAATGTTGGTATTCCGTAATTTTTTTCCTCTTCAAGCCTATAGCACTCTAAGTTCAAAAGAATATCCAGAAGAAAGAGCAGAGAAACAATTTTCAGAAAATAAAGAATATTCGGAGGACTTAGAGCAAGATTATGTTCCGCGTGGATGAAAAAAAACAATCAAAAAATTTGATTTATGTGCTGCATCATCCTCTAAAGCTGAGCATCACTATTTTCAACAAGAGACTCAAGGAAGGTATTTTGGTGCATCTCTTTCCAGTAGCCTAAGCTGTATCAATTAACTTGACGATGAAGCACTAGGATAACTGCTAAAATTTACAGGCAAAATTCAGCATGCAAAAATCATAGGCATGCAGTTGTTAAGTGGGCTTTCTGCCACATTGAGATCCTGACTATAGTTCAATTCTCTTTTGGGGGCAGGGCACAACAATTTTTAATCATCAATTTTTATTCTGAAAAAATCTGAATTTTTTTTTTTTTAAGGCACTGGAAAGTATATTTGGAGAACTGGGAATTATGGATTAACTTCACCCAGAGTGGAACTGAAGGGTGTCAAAAGGGCCATTTCTGTTGCCATTCTCAAATCAAATTTCCCCACAAAAACATCATAAATTCATTTCTCTGTGGGGTAAATGACAGCAAGGAAGATTTCATGCCAGAAAGCTGCAGTCTTATCTGGAAAGATTCGGTCCTTCCAAAGAGACACTCTTAAAAAAAAGCTAAGAAAGAACCAGATTTCTAGGCATCTACTGAATGCCTAAACATTGTGCTCATGACTAATTATCCTGCATTAATTCAGGACAAGCTAGAATCATCAACCAAAGTCACAGCACTCAAACTGACGCATTACAAGTCATAAGTTGCCAGATGGCCCCCATGATCTTGCCCCTATAATATGAATTAATATAAAATCAAGAGATTTGTTAACTCAGCTTATGATTGGATTGGAAACAAACTCTGGTCTAAACATGCATTTACCTACAAAACTGAAGGCGATTTCAAGACAGATACATCCTGTTTTCTCAGAAGAATACTTGCTTTGAATTAGTTCAGGAAAAGAGTAAAATGAACTCCTGAACTACATCTCTGGTAGAGAGACTATGCAACTAATTACTGAAGAGCACGGTGCAAATTAAGGCACTTTGTCCCTTTCTCTGTGCCTACAGGTTCAATGAAAGGACCCCAAAATCTAAAATAAAATAAAATCAAGAAGTTTGTCAGATGCAGGTGAAAACAGAAAAGGCTAAATAGATTACTAAGCCTTTGCTGCAGGAAAGCACTTAGTCCAATCGCATGATAGACAAGATAAAGATGAAGGAAGCTCATGAGTTTCTTGGTGAACCAGATGAGCAGAAAAATCTGTTTATTAGAAAAGTACATTTAATGTCATTCTATTGTACAAAAAAACTACTATGCATTCAGTTTAGATTATATTAGACTTGGCTGCTGACTATCAAGCATAGTTACTCAGTATGAAAAGATAAAATTACAGAAGTATTGGTCAATCCGAGAAAAGGCTCAAGGACTTTAAAAGCAATTGCATGGGAAAGATACTATTCCAAAAAGGCTTGACAAGCACTAAAGCAACACTACTGCACTGTTAAAACATTTAGAAATGTTGGGGGTAGCAACCAGAATTGCTCATTAAAACTGACAAGGCATATTAAGCCAGGGCTTATTCAGCTGTTACACAAAACAATATCTATACACATTTTGCTCTCAATAACACATCGTAAAAGTTCACGTTATCACAAAGACTCACATTAAAAAATTTAAAGAATTGATTTCTTCATTAAAATCAGCATTTATGGCAACCTGCATGACAGTCATCTCACTGAACAGCAGCATTTTTTTTCATGCTCATGGTATGAAGACCAGCATCCTGAAGAATCATTTATGCATTACTCACGAACTAGAGACCATAGTTTTTGGTTTTGTTTTGTTTTGTTTTAAAATAATCAATGCAATTCCCTCCTCCAAGCTTACCAGTTTAACCTGTTATCTGTATCTAACACTGAAATCTCCTAGATACAAGGACTCTCTTCATTGTGTGCCTTGCACAATGTATAATACATTGCTGATGTTCAAAGAGAGAGAACTGAGAACTTGTTTGCATTTTCAGACAACCCTTTTGGGACAGCAGACCTTAACAGTATTTTGAAGATGGAAAAAAAGGAAGTGTCACGGTATACAGACCTCCTGGTAGATATGATTCACTTGCTGTGTCATCTCCATCATCTCCATCTTCATCATCACGGCTCAACAAATTATTTACAGCAAGATTTACATCAAGGTTTGTCCGCTGGAGTTCTCGAATAATGACACTTCTGGACTTTCCTTGCAAAACCACCTGTGCCTGTAAAATGCAAAACGCTTTGTTATTTGTCATTCTGATTCACCAACCACCACTTCAAACAGTGACTTCTCTCTAGAAGAGGAAAACTTCCTGAAGTAACAACAAAGTTAGAACACTATTGATGATTCTTCAAAAAGTCAAGCTGAGTATATAAAAGAATGGTCACACCATTTGATTCTCCACTATATGGAAATCAAGCCTATAAAGTGAAAAGCAGTATTTTGGGATTTGGGCTTTGCAAGTCCCCAAGAATCACACACACGAGTTTACATACAGTAGAGAAGAATGCCAAGGTGAAGAAGCTAATGAGAGGTAGTAAAACAGCTGAAAGATAATTTGAGAGCCAAGTTTGAATTTCCATTCTTTTCCCCAACACATCTTCCGATTTCCTTTTTTTTTAAAAAGCTGCCTTTTCACTGCATACATGTTATGCATTTTTATTGCATGATTGCAATCTAGACTACATCAGTAGTTGTTTCTACATTCCCAGATGAAAACCACATTAAGATGAAGTTAAGTTGGAAAGTACACATCAGTAATTTAAAGTAAAATATGTTACACAGATGCTGTAATTGTCTCATAACCTTCCCTCATATCCTATGAGTGTTTACTCTGCTCAAAAGCCTTTGGTGAGGAACCTTGTCAAAGACTTTCTGAAAATTTAAGTACACTGAATCCACTGGATTACCCTTGTCTAAATGTTGTTGACCCCCTTCAAATAATTCTAATAGATTGGTGAGGCATGATTCCCTTTCACGAAAAACAATGCAACTCTTCCCTACCAAATCATATTCATCTGTATCAGATAATTCTGGTCTTTACTAATGTTTCAACCAATTTGCTTGATAACGAAGTCAGGCTTACTGGCCTATAATGGCCAGGATCACTTCTGGTTTGTTTGTTTTTTAAACTGGTATCATATTAGCTATCCCACAGTTATCTGGTACAGCACCTGGTTTAAATGATGGGTTATATAGCATACTTATCAGTTCTGCCATTTCACATCCGAGTTCCTTCAGAACTCTTCAGGGAATACCATCTGGTTCTATTGATTTATTACCACTTAATTTAATTGCTCCAAAACCTCCCCTGACACCTTAATCTGGGACAGTTACTCAGATCTGTCATCAAAAAAGAATGGCTCAGGTTGGAGAACCTTCCTCCAATTCTCAGCTTTGAAAACTGATGCAAAAAGAGTTAATTTCTCTTCAATAGCTTTATCTTCCCTGATTAGTCCTTTAGCATCTTGATTGTCCAGTCAGGTTGTTCATCAGGCTTCCCACTTCTGTGCTTAAAATGTTTTCTTGCTGTTAGTTTGAGTCTTTGGCCAGCTGTTTTTCATTTTTATTTTTCTGGGGTTCCCTCCTCCATCCTAATTATATTTTTTTTTTTTACACATCACTTGTTAAAGTTTATGGTCCTCTCTATTCTCCTCAATAGGATTTAACTGCTACTTTTTAGAGAAAGCCTTTTTACCACTAACTACTTCCTTTACTTAGATACTTAGCCAAAGTGCCACTTTTCTTGTCCTCTTAGTATGTTTATTAATTTGGGTATATGTTTAAATTGAGCCTCTATTACGGTGTCTTAAAAGTTTCCAGGCCTGCAGAAATTGCACTTTTGGCTTTATACCTTAATTTCTTTTTAACTAAGTTTCTCATTTTTGTGTAGTTCCTCCCTGAAATTAAATTCTACCATGGAGGGCTGGCATGGGGTTTTTCTTTCCTTCTACCCTCTTCAATAGGGATGTTAAATTTTATTATGTTATGGTCACTTATCAAGCAGTTCATTTACATTCACCTCTTGAACCAGATCTTTTGCTCCACTTAGGACCAAATCAAGAACTGCCTCCCTTCTTCTGGCTTACAAGATTAGTTATTCCCCCAAAAAAAGTAATTTAAGGTGTCAAGAAACTCCCTCTGCAGCCCATTCTGAGGTGGCATGTATTATTATCATTATAGCCTCATCTCCCTGAGCTCTTCATAGTTACCAGTATCATCCTGATGAGGAGGATATCCCTACTGCTATATTCTTATTACGGAAACAAATATCTAAACCTATAGAGATTCTATGATACGCTTTAGGCCATTTAAATTTTTTACTTCATTCAACTCTACACTTTCTTATAGTGCCACTCCCCCACCACTATGACCTATTCTGTCCTTCCAATCTATTTTGTATCCTGGCATTTGTGTGTTACATTGATTAGCCTCATTTCACCATGCTTCTGCAATGCTTATATAGATATTCTCACCTGATATGAGGCAATCAAGTTGATCCATATTAGTATTTAAACTCCTAGTACTTATATATAAAAGAATTTTTTATATTAGCCTTTTTTATATATATAGAAGCAATTTTTTATACAAGCCATTATGTGATTCATTTGACTGTTTCTCTTAAAAATCTACCCCTAATTTTACTCTTTTCCATACTCTCCTCCTTACTAGGCGGTAGAAACGCTCAATCCATGGATATGGATGCAAAATTCGCAAATGATTTTTTGGCCAGAGCCTTGCATGGATACACACATATGAATCAGCATCCACAGCAATCATTTTACTGTAGTCTGCACTTGCAGTGTGGTGATCTGCATTGTGGCTCTAGAGCCTGCAAACTCCTCTAGGCAGCTGCCAATTCCTGACTGGTATGCAGGGGACACCTGCAGAACAGTCGATTGATGGGAAGCCTCCCCTTTCCCAGAGCTGTTCTATGGGGGGTTCCCATTCCAACTGCTGATCAAGTGTTCTGCAGACAGGGGCTCCCCTGAGCTGCTGATGACCAGCGCTCCCCCACTGTCTGAGAGCCTGGCAGAACAGCTAATCAGTGGCTGGCAGGAAGGCCCCCAGAACAACAGATTGGAGGCCCAGACGCCCCTCTTCCCTTTATGTCAAAGGTGGGGTAGCAGCCTCAAAGGCTGTGAGTTGCAGAACACTACTTCCATATTTTTGAGATCTGCATCTGCACCACTATCAGCCAAAACACTATCTGCATCCATATCTATGGATGGACATTTTCTAAATCCTAGTAAAAAGAAGAAATAGTCAAATGAAAGCGTTCCAACCATACAATTACATCACATAATGGCAGATAGGTAAAAGTGGGGTGGGGTTTTTTTTTGTTTTTTTTTTTTTGTTTTTTAAAACTGCTTGATAAAGTTCTGCCTGTCTAACTGGTCCTGTGCATGGGACTGGAAGCATTTCACAGAATACTACCATGGAGGTCCTGGACTTCAACTTCCAGGCCCCTCACCTCTTCAGTTTTTTTTTTATATGACCTTGATACTTGCATGTACAACGACCACCTGCTCTCTCCAACCCTACCCATGATTACCAACTCCATTATATTGCATACATATGCCATGCTTCATCTCCATTTCTGGTCCTTCGCTTCAGTTCTTCTTTGCAAACTCCCCAAACCAAAGTCACCAGATCCCCAGATCCGCCATTACCATCATACATTACATTATTATTAAACTGGTACTATTGTGTCCTTAAAAAAAAAAGTTTGGTAAATCTAACAATAAAAAATTCGACTAGACCAGGTCAAGTTTTTACATATAAAAGAGAAATGAAACACCAAACGTTACCCCACTAATCAACCTACAAGCAGATTCTAATGGTTTATCAACAGATACAAAGAAGTTTGGCCACCTGACTCACCTGTGAAATGAGCTCCTCTGGAATGACGGAGGCTGGAATCACTGGCTGTGGCTGACTGCCCAGCAGCCCAGATCCTCTATCACGTCCAGTGCGAATAACTCTGGTCTGCCGTCGGGAATCTCGAGCTCCAGCTGATGATCTCCCAGAGGATCCTCCTCCACTTCCACCAACCCCTGAACTCCAGCGGCTTCTAAGAAATTTACATTTTTTTAAATTAGAGTTTTAAACAGGTCTGTACCTTTTCTGAGCTATTTTAAAAGGGTAAAAGGTACTTAATTTTATTCACTGGAAACCTCACATCTGAAAACTTATGACATGCATTTCATTTCTGTCAGGTTGAGAATGAACCACTGAGGCAGAGCCAGCTCCCCCATGTAAGAGAGAGGGGAGCTTGCCAGTTTGAACCCCCAAGTTTCTTTCTCCAGAGCAGTATTCACAAAACAAGTTCCAGAGGGGTAGCCATGTTAATTTGTGCACAGTAAAACAATAAGAGTCCTGTGTCACTGTCTTTGGGCATAAGTAACCCTGCGCAGATAAAAAAAAATGTGGAACCACATCCGATCCGCACTCTCAGTGATAGCATTGATCCAATCTGAAATCTGCATGCCAGGTTTTAGCTGCATCTGCAACCAAGCTTGGGCTCACACTCATTATTTTAGCCTTTGATTGGTTCGTTCACCATACAGTTCCCACACACTTTTTTCTTCTTGTTTGTGGTTTGCACACTGTGATATCAATCAGATTTCCTTGCTCACCAATGAAATCTCTGATTGACAGCATGGCATGCAAACTGGAAACAAGACAACGAAGACTTGGGCAGAGACATCATGGGGAATGAGCCAATGAAAGGCCAGCAGTGGCTCCCCATGCCCCAGACAGACTCTGATTGGCTGGCAGATCACAATCAGAGCTGAGCTAAGACTGGCTGAAGCTCTTCCTCATCTCCCTGTGTGCTGCTCACACAGATCAGTGCAGCAGCTGCAGCCATGGATCGCACTGCGAGAAGGTAAAAATAGAAGCCACATCCGTGAGTCAATCCACAGGAGTTGGTGTGCAAATGTGGATGACCACGGATCTGCAAGGCTCTAGGCGTAAGCTTTCACAGGCTGCAACCCACTCAGTCAGATGCATGAAGATGCATATTCATGCATCTGACAAAGTGGACTGCAACCCAAGAAAGCTTATGCCCAAAGAAATGTGTTAGTCTTTAAGGTGCCACAGGACTTGCATTGTAATCACTAACCACTTACACAGAATAAATAGCAGTAAGAGTAGCCAATTCAAAAGAATTAAAAAGTATAAGCTTGGGCTATACAGAAAAAAATTAAGAACTAGAATTCTGAGGTAAGAAATGTTATTATTCATTCCTCTACACCAGACATGAACGTTGGAGCTTCTAAAACAAACAGTAATGTCAACAACATTAACAAAAAAAGTATTATCTAACTTTTCATAGGATCGTACCAACAGAGCTTCTCAGACAGTCACAACACAGCTTGCTGCCTTAAATATCAACAGCTTTTCTAACCTGTTTGACACCCCTGTTCTCAACAGACATGAGGCCCACAAACTTCTTACCCGGCCATGACAGCACTCTATGAGACCACACTCTCCTCCATGTGTAGAGTGTGTAGTCTCACATACTCAATACTCTGCAGTGCCAGGGGAGTATCGCGTCTTGTCACATCAGAGTACTGAGTATATGAGAGACTGAGGTACACAACACCACAGTGTCTCCCAAACAGAGAGGGAGAGTGGTATCATGGAACACAGTTTTGCATACACAGACCTCTGCGATGATGCAAGAGTGACACAGTATTTTGACTTACAGCACGTACAGGCCCACCTGAAATACATTTAAGTCAAATATGGCCCACCATAACAAACGAGTTTACCGTCCTTTTTCTAGAACAGGTGTCTCAAACTCAAATCAACACAAGGGCCGCATGAGGACTAGTACATTAGCCCAAGGGCCACACCACTGAAACCTTTTCATGAAAACGATACTGCAAATATTGGAAATGATAATGTAGTTGCAGATTGCAGGAAATAGCTTTAGGCCTACAGGCTGCGTGTTTGAGACCCCTGGTCTAAATGAAGCCACTACTCAAGAGAGATATGCCTTGAAGGCACAGCTATTTCCCTGATGCAAGACAACTTCTCCAATTGTTTATCAGGTCTATCTGCAAGGGGCAGAGTCTACCCTGCCTGAACCTATTCCATTTACTGTCATTACTAAAGCTTAGTAGTTATTGTATCTCACTTCACAAGGTTGCGTAGATGTTACCATTTTACAGAGAGGATAACTGAGGTTAACAAAGGTTACTTGTTCAATGTGTTAGTGTCAAAAGAAAAACAAACCCAGGTCTCCGAACTTCTAGATCCAGCCACAGAATTCCTTCAGATAGGTCTATCAGGGTGTAAGCCTCAATCATTTGCAGCACGCCACAAGTCTGAACGTTTCCCTGCTTTATCATTAGATAAAACCAGGCTTTAGGAGATGTATCAGCCACCCATTCCTCCAGGAAAAGCACTTTTCTGACCAATATACATGCTATCATATTGCACACTGTAGGCTTATGGACAACAGATATAGCATCACTGACAATTTTAACAATTGCATGAGTAGAACTAGTTAGAAAGGACCAACCTCACCTTTACCATAATTTCAAGTGGTACCTGCTACAAAGCTTTCTGGGAAAGCAGGCTGAACAAAAATATAGTTGCTGCATTTAAAAAAAAGGACTGGATATCTATACAACAGTTTTTCAGCCCAACGGCAGAACTTCTGCAAGCTCCAGTCAGCTAACATGGTCAGCCATAGGAGTTTTATTGAGTGCAGACATACCTATATCTTGTTTTTCACCTTAATTTGTGCAGTCCTATGCTTGAGGATACAACAACTAATCTGATTTATAATAGGCAATTACTGTCTACATGATTCAAATACTCAAGTTGTTTCTATGAATGCACTAAGACAACAGTTCTCAAACTGTACAGTGGACTGTTGATAATCTAAGAAAAATATACAATGCAACAGATCATCCAAGAAAACAGGAAGCCTGTTAACAAGTCTCCATTGGGTATTCCTTGGTGCTGTTAACATCAGCCAGGATAATCTCTTGATGACAGCAAAACTGGAGACAGTAAAAACGCAAGTGAACAGAAGTAACCATTAAATACTTAGGAAAACAGAGGTGTTGAGCACCAAGGAGAAATTTGGTACATAAAACAATGCATCTCAGGAGATGAAAAAAGGAAAGGTTCAACATCTGGGAGGAAATAGGACCAGACAAAACTTGCCATGAATTAGATTAGATTAAATTTATCTTCATCTCATTCCTGCTAAGAAACCATATAGAAACCATTTTACACAAAACACTGTTCCTATAAACAGAGTCATTCTGGCTAACCTGGCCTGGTTATAAACTTTGTTAACCTCAGTTTAATCAGATAGGGAGATGGTCCATGAGAGGACTTTAGTTTAAGTATTCCATAATTTCAAAATGTTTGAGAACCAATGTAGTAAGAGGAATAATCCCTTCCACTACATCAGTTAATTACTGTTGGTGTGCTGGTTTGGCATCCTTCAGTTTTCCACCTCCAAACTGTACCAAGGAAGGCGAAAAGCTCCTTAGGATTACTGTCCTGTTTATTCAGCATCAAACACACTGACGGTGCTCAGTCAAGAATATAAAAACTCATTTTGATGCCTTCTAGATCCCACCTAGATGCTACGTGCCTTAAGCTAGAAAAGTATTTTTCCAAAGTCAAGTGTTTACACATTTATTGACCCAGAGATTTTTTAGCTTAAAAATAAACCTGTGACGAAAGCTCAGACATGCTACATAAACTTCACAGGGTGGCACTTCTTTCACTTCAAAAGTGCTAGCTAAAGTTAGTTTATTCTTTGACATAAGTAAAGGACAAATTCCACTTTGGTCAAAAGCTATTGTCTCTCCTCTATTTAACCATGCTGCATACTTGCCATGTATTCAGGAACTATGATTACAGAATTTCATAACATCCACTACAATATTCACTAACAAGATGTGGTACTGTTCAACAGGTCTTTAAAAAGTGAAGCGTGCAAAAACTACCATTAAATAGTAGAGACTAATTTACACGGATATACACACACCCACCCACCCCTCTTAGATGGAACACCATCAATTAGAAATCTAGTAGATTTGAAATTAAATCTAATGTAGTACTCCTTCAAATTACTTTTTCAATTTTTGTGGTTCTGCAGTCTTTGTTTTGTTTTTAAGAGTGTCCCTCACATTACTGTGTGAAGGCCCTACACAAATGGGGGGGGGGAAGGCCACGTGAGTTACACACATGTACAAACAAAACTGATTTGAAACAGGATGTTGTTAAATGCACAAAAAGCATAATTTTTTCCCCTCTGTAATCCTTTTCATTTTAAATGTTACTTTAATACTAGTAGTCTAAAAGATTTCCAGCTTAATAGTGGTGTTTAGATTGACAGTGTCCCTCTAAAAATTAATCACATCCCAAAATTAAAAACACTAACACTTTTTAAAGGTCAATGGCACCAACAATATGAGTTTAGTTTTGGTTTCAAGTATTTTGGATTGGTTATGCTCTGAATACAGGATATCTCTGAATCTTAGGAGTCAGTGGTCAGTTAGCCGACCATTCAGTCGTGAATTTGATGTTTTAACAAACAGGGATTTTTGTTGAACCCTAGCTAAACAACTGCTTGACTTAAATATCCTTCATACAAATCGTATACAATTTATATATGTGTGTACACACATACCCAAATATGGAACAAAAATATTGCCACCTCAATCCTATCAAAACTTACCCAAGGGTGTTGCCTGCCAGTCTGCCCAGAGTTTCAGAACCAGACAGAAACCATGGGGAGTCACTAGTCCTGCCTGGCCTGGATGTCCTTCCTGCCCCTGAGCCACTGCTCAACTTTGAACTGAAAGTAAAAGATGGTAAATCAGTCACAAAACAATCCCAAATGGGTTAAGAACAAAACCTGGAATCCCAGGTCTGAAGTCTCAAGGACTTAGTCTGGTAACATACCAGCTTAAGCAACACCCTTGGGGAATATTCCAAACTAACCTAACTGCAAAATAGTAAAGTGTCTAGTGAAAAATGGAAAGCATGCCTAAAAGATAATCAGGTCAGTAACCAGATGTTTTTCATCTTACAAAAAAACTATACAACAGAATAACCACAAACACATATTATTCTAGTGACTCTGAATTGAGATAGCCTCTGAATTTAACATTTAATTTATGTTATATGTATAGACTGCAATTGTCAAATGTTATTTCTGCAAATCAGAGGCAACAGCTTCCTCTTCTAGCCTCAAAAAGGTTGTTCTAAACCCAGATTTGAGTTATGTTGATAGTATACCTATCAAAAGGATTTACCTGGGCTAAAATTATTTAAAGTCCTTCCATTTGGGACCACTGTCAAAGTAGGTTCAATATGGGGCTTAAATACTTAAGTTTGTTCCTTTCAGAAAGTTATTTTTTATTAAATTAAAGACCTCCTGAATGATTTGTTAGAACTAGGTACGGCATTTCTTTCAACTAAAAAAATACAACCATCAAACTAGTATTGAATTGTTTGGCCTCATCATCACAACCATTGTAGAATAATCAATGATTTAGATAGTACTAGTATTCATCTTAAGTTCTGAGAATAGATTTCACAGACATATGTAAAAAATCCCAGACTTATCCAGTTCAAATAGCTGTACAAAACAGATTTCTTACCCATCATTATTATCAGGTTTACCCAGTTCCAGTCTGTCTGGCTGAACTGAAAAGCCAATCCTGCAGACTCTACCATCCTATATTTAAAACGAGAAAAACAAGTGTCCAAAATTGTAATGCAAGGCAGAATTAGAGAAAAATCAAGTTTTAGGTGCTCATTAATGCAGATTAATTTGATGTTAAAGGACTATGTTTAATTGTATGGTTTCAAATTTGTTATGTGAACAGATTTGAGTAATTTACCTCAAGAAGAAATGCAGCATGATTTGGTCCCACCACACACTGTTTAATAGTAGCCTGTTCCAATACATTCAAAGGGGGGTGGCTGAAAACAAAAAGTGAGCATGTATAATATTTTTTAAACTTTTGAACTCTGAACAAAATAAGAGAGTGGCATATGGAAGGAGCAATGTGCAATGATGGTTATTAATATAAAACATTAAAAATGACTAAAATGTACATTAGTTGAAGCAACTATGATGTATTTTCAGTCACTAAATACAGAAAAAGCAAAACAAAGCCATCAAAAGGTGATAGAAGTATATTGTACATTTTATTTCAGTCAAGAATAAAAACTGGATTATATAATCAAAATTAAAGTCATTTTATGAGGTGGGTACTTTGTAGATAATGATCAACAACAAACACTTCCTGTCTAGACGCAAGTTGTATTTTTCAGAAATATGCCAAATAAGTGAATGTTAGTAGTAAAAATATCTACCATATAAATTGCTGCTTGGTCAGTCACAAAAATTGCTGTAAAGCCATTCAGAGAAACAATGTCCAATACGTCTTACCTATTTAAATTGTATTTGTTCAGCTTCTCTGAAACTTCCCTTAACCTGCAATAAAGAAAAAAATGCATGCTATATGAAAGATATCCTCTATTATATGCAAAGTTGACTTAGGCAACACATTTGTTTTGTGACAAGATTTACTCTGCTCAACCACTTACCATTATGTGGTTTCTTCACCACACAACAAACCTGAAATCTCTACAGCAGCTTAACTGTACTCTGAAGACCTGGACAGCCACTTAATAATCAAATTACATTTCAGAACACAAGTCATCAACAATGAATTGCACACTTTGTTTGGACACTACATCAGTAGGCAACAAAGTTATATTATAGCAATGATTACTACGTAATCTTCTGCGGACCAGACTCAATGCAACAATCTATTTTAGGATTCTATGCAGCCATCCATTACTATAGTATCCTAGTCCATCTTTTTGCTCCCATTTTTCACTCTTCTTGAGTTTTGGAAAGGAAAGAGCATTCATCACTCCTGTATCATACGAAGCCAATCAGGCAAGCAATGATCAAACATCAGGTGGAGTAAGTACTTATCCAAGATTAAACTGTGTCCAACCCCATTCAGCAGAATGAAGAGTTGTCATTTTCCAAAGGTGTGAGATCTTAAAAGATTTAAAATAAATACAATTCTCAAATAAGAGGAGTGAGGATTTGGTGCGGCGGGGAGCTAAAAAAAATAAGGCGGCTCAAATAGAGATAAATGATAAATGCAACTTGGAGTAGGTGAAAATAGAAACCCCGAAAAATCAGAAATACTTATTATTCAATAGTGCTTAATATACATCCCCAGCTCCAGAAAGTTTAAAGTATAATATTTACACAAGCATCTCCGAGTTGCTATTTATGAGACACTGAGTGAAAGACAGAACCATAGTATATTAGAGCTAGAAGGAACCTCATGAGGTCATGTAGTTCGACCCCCTACTAAAAGCAGAACTATTCCCCCTGAATCATCCCAGCCAGGGGTTTGTCTAATCGGGCCTTAAATGTTTCCAAAAATAGAGACTCCATCACCTCCCTAGGCAACCCATTCTGGTGCTTCACCATCCTCCTACTGAGAAAGTTCTTCCTAATATCCAGCCTAGATCTCCTCAGACGCAACTTGAAACCATTTCTCCTTATTCCATCCCTTATCACCTCTGAGAATAGCGTAGTTCCCTCTTCTCTGGAGAACCCCTTCAAGTACAGTGCGGACTCGTTAACACACGACCCGTTTGCGCACGGATCTGGTTACCATGAGCTCCAGTCATGTCCCCCAAAGCCAGCAACTTAACGCGCGGTGCCTAAGGGCAGAAGTTGGCCTGAGCATGGAAACGTGAAGTGAGTAGCAGCTTAAGGAGTTCAGCGCGCTAGCTAAAAGAAGAAGGTGGCCTGCGCGCAGAAACAGGTAGAGTGAGCCTTATTAGTGCTGCACTCTGATTTATTTATTTATTCATTCATTCATTCACCGCAATCCCGTTTGCATGCGCTCCATTTAACGCGCAGTTGCGGGGGCTTGTCCCCCAACACCTGTGCGTTAACAGGTCCCCACTGTAGTTGAAAATAATTATCAAATCCCGCCTCAGTCTTCTCTTCCGCAGACTAAATAAACCAAGTTGCTTCAGTCTCTCCTCATAAGTCATGTGCCCCTACCCCCTAATCATTTTTGTTGCCCTCTGCTGCACTCACTCTCTCATTTGTCCACATCCTTTCAGTAATGGGGAGCCCCAAACTGGACACAATATTCCAACTGCGGTCAAACCAGTGCCAAATAGATGGGAACAAATACATCCCTTGCTCTGCTGGCAACGATCTTTCTGATGCAGCCCAGTATGCCACTGGTCTACTGTTGAGAAGCTGGATACGAGTCATCCACTGCAACCCCCAGGTCCTTTTCTGCAGAGCTGCTACTTAGCTGATTGGTCCCCAGCCCGTAGTAGTACATGGGATTTTTCTCTATGTGCAGGACTTTGCACTTGTCCTTGTTGACCCTCATCAGATTTTATTTGGCTCTATGCTCCAATTTGTCTAGGTCTCCCTGAATCCTATCCTTACCTGCCAGTGTATCTACCATTCCCCTTAGCTTGGTGTCATCCACAAAACTTATTGAGCATGCAATCTATCCCATCATCCAGATCATTAATGAAGATGTTGAACAAAATCCGCCCCAAGCCCGGCCTCTGCGGCCCACCACTTGTTACTGGTTGCCAACTAGACCCTGAGCCATTGATCCCTACCTGCTGAGCCCAATGATCTAGCCAGATTTCTATCCATCTTATGGTCCATTCATCACACTTTCTTAACTTGCTGACAAGAATGCTGCAGGAAACCTATCAAAAAGCTTTGCTAAAGTCAAGGTATATCACATCAACTGCTAATCCCACATCCACAAAGCCGGTCATCTCATCATAGAAGGCAATCAGGTTGGTCAAGCACAATTTGCCTTTGGTGAATCCACGCTGACTGTTCCTGACCACCCTATTTTCCTCTGAACGTGAACAGAACCCACAATTGCATTACCCAAGGAATGCTCCAGTGCAAGAAGAGGGAGTATCCAGAGATGGGACGATCCTCAGGGAGCATGCAATAACTTACATTCTCCCTCCCTCTGAACGAAATTGAGTCTCTAGGCCACACAGCAGCCTCAGATTAAAGATGCTTACAGTGCCACTTAGCTAACAGGTAACTGGAAGTTCAGAGAGCGCTTGCTTGCTCTTATTCTCTCTTTAATGACATGGACAAGGCGGCAGAAGCCTCAGAATAAGGGGTTCAAAGACATCTGATTTAAAGTAGTGTTTTAATTTGATTGGAAACCAAAGCAAGGGGGATTCTTGCCCTGTAAGCAAAGTGTTTCCGCTTCCTAGGAAAGAAAAAAAAATGCACATAACAAGTCTTTATGCAGCAAAGAGGTAAGTCTACCAAAGGCAGAGCATGTTATCTGAGCATTGCAGAGAAAAGGAACACTTATGGTACAATTAGGAGGTGTGATCGCAGCATATGTAGACATAGCCAAGTGAGTTGCAACCCTCAACCCCAACTGGCACCTCAGATCCATGACACCCCCTCCCATTCCCTACACCAGAGATTCTCATAGTGGGAGACTAGAAAGGGTGTGAGATGGATCCTGGGAGACAGGGTGGCATGGGTGTTGCACTAAGAGCAGAGCCAGGCAATCTTTCACAGGAGAGTGGAGGTAGGGGGGGCAGCTGGTGGTAGAGCAGGGGACACATTGTGCAGCTGTTGTAGGCCCTGCTGCTGCCAGGCTCTCCACTTTCCACGATGGTGCTGGTCATGCTCCTGCTTCTCATGCAGCTCCCAGCAGCCACCTGCTACCAGGCATGCTCCCCGCTCATCACGTTGGCAGCCACCCTCCTCGCCGCTACAGGGCATGCCACTGTCGTCAGCCACCTGCACCTGCTCCTCATGCCACCTACCACAGCAGCAGTAGCGCCACTCCCCCCACCACTCCCCTGCAAGTTCCCTGGCCCAAGCTACTACTCTGCTCCCAGCAGCTGCACCCAGCAGTTGTAACCTGGTATTTTATTTTGCTAGAATGCTTACTGCTTTCAGTCTGGGATACATATGTAGGCCCCATTCAGCTTTTGAATGTTGGGGGGAGGGTTGGTCAAGGAAAAGGGGGGCCCAATTGTTGTACAAAAGAGGCATGGGAAGGACTGGGTCCACTGTTAAAAGTTTAAGAATCATTGTCCTGCACCAGAGCTTATAACAGGGCAGGAGGCAGCATTCTGTCTACCCACCCCCAGCTGCATATAGGACATATAAGGTCTCTTTGCACCACACTTCAGATCTTTCATGCAGCATAAAGGAAATAAAAGCAGAGGTGTAACTCTTTCCTCAATGTTAAAACAATTCTTGAAACTTGTTGAGAAGCTCTCGTGCTTTGGGGACAACGATCCCTCTCTGGTGCAAAGGATGTGCCTTTTGCCACCCCTATTAAATTTCACTCAAATTTGGCCAAGTTATGAACACCTGAGGAATGACATGCTCAAAAGAGATTTGTTAAAGTTTGACAAGAATATATAAATCACCAACCACCTGACCAAGATGGGGATGTTGATTGTGAAATGGTCCAAGTTAGACACAGAGGCTATAAATGTAGAAAACAATAAAAACTAGGGGTTTCAACTAGCCCCACATTGATGCATCACCTAACAACAGGATGCAGAAGAATAATTTCTTTACATTATAAATGACTACTTCTTGGAGCAGCTAGACCTGAAACTCACAAGACGATGGGCAATTCTTGATTTTTTTAATAATTAAAGCATAAGATCTGCTTTAAGAGGTGAATATTGTTGAATTGCTTGGTGATAGACATAATATAATTATAAATATAATATAAATTTGACACACTCATCAGGGGAAAAAAAAAAAACAAAGAAACCCACCACAGTGGCATTGAACTTCAGAAAGGGGAACTAAATAAAGTGAAGAAGCTAGTTAAAAAGAAATAAGAAAATTGAATCAGCAGCAAAATGCCTTCAAGCTGCATGGAACCTTTTTAAAAACACCATAAGCAGCATGATGTAAGCACAGTGGGGAGCCGTTAATGCGCGGGTGTTGGGGGACAAGCCCCCGTGACCACACATTAAACAGACCGCGGCAAATAAATAAATAAATAACTCAAAGTGCAGCACTAGAAGGCTCACTCTACCTGTTTCCATGCCCAGGCCAACTTTCCCTTTTAGCTAGCGCGCTGGACTCCTTAACTAGCTACCCACTTTGCACATTTCCGTGCCCAGGCCAACTTCCGCCTTTAGGCGCCGTGCGTTAGTGAGTCCCACGTGTTAAGTTGATGGCTTCGGGGAACACGACCGGTGTGCGCGGTAAGCAGATCAACGCGCAAATGGGTTGCGCGTTAATGGGGCCCCACTGTATATACCTCAAATAACAAAACAGCAACAGAACCAAAAAAAATGCCATCTATGTCTAAACAAAGTAAAAATTAGTTAGAGGCTAAAAAAGGCATCAGTTAAAAATTAGAAGCGAAAATCTACAAGGGTAAGCAAAGAAAAATACCTCTAGCAAATCAAGTGCAAAAGTATCATTAGGCAGACCAAAAAGAAATTTGCAGTGCAACAGCAAAAAGAAAAAAACCAAAAAAAAAAAAAAACAAAAACCCCCCCCCCAACATTCTGAGTACATCAGAACCACAAAGCTGGCAATCAGAGGGGCCATGGGAAGACCAAGGTCCTTAAGAAGCACTCAGAGGAGACAAGATCACTGTGGGCAAATTAAATTATTTAACTAAGCTGCAAAGAGCTAGCCAGGTTAGTCTAGTTCAGGAACACAAAAAGCTCAGGAGATAAATAAATTTGTTAGTCTTTAAAAGTGCTCCAGGATTCCTCATTTGTTTTCTTTGCATTGTATGTTCACTGAACAGGAGGTGGGGGAGATTCCCACATCTGAGCCATTCTTTTAGGTGACAAATCTGTTCAACTGTCCAAGACTGAGGTGTAAGTGGCAGAGGTGTCAGAATAAATTAAGGAATTAAACAGTAAATCACAAAGGACCTGGGATGGTGTTCACCCAAGAGTTCTGAATCAACTCAGATATGGAACTGCAGAACTACTAACAGTGATACAGAACCTATTACTCAAATCAGTTTCTGTTCCAGATAGCTGGAGGATAACTAATGTGACTCCATTCCCCCCCCCCCCAAAGGCTCCTAAGGCAATACTCGCAATTACAGGTCACGAAGATGAAATTCAGTACCAAGCAAATTGGTTGAAACTACAGTAAAGATTAGAATTATCAGACACATATATGAACACAACTATGCTGGGGAAAGGTTAACAATGTCTGTGTAAAAGGAAATCATACCTCACCAACATATTTGAATTCTCTGAGGGAGTCAAACAAACATGTGGCTAAGGGCAATTCAGTAAATATAGTGTACTTGGACTTCCAGAAAGCCTTTGATAAGGTTACTCACCAAAGGCTCGTAAGCAAACAACTAGTCATGTGATAAAAGGGAAAGTCCTCTTCTGGATTAGAAACTGGTTAAAGACAGAAAACACAGGGCAGAAATAAGCTGCCAATTTTCAGAAGAGAGTGCTAAACAGTGGTGTCTAAAAGGAACCTGTACTGGGATCAGTGCTGTTCAGCATTTTCATAAATTATCTGGAAAGAGAGGTAAACAGGCGGCAAAACCTGCAGATGACACGAAACTACTCAAGAAAGCTAAGTCCAAAGCAGACTGTGAAGACTTACAAGGTGACTTCACAAAACTGGATCAACTAGGCACAAAATTGCAAAATGACAGACGAAACTGAGTGTTGATATATACAAAGATGCACATTTGAAAACATAATCCCAGTTATACATATAAAATACGGGGTCTAACTTAGTTACCACCATTCTAGGATCTCGGGGTAATTTTGGATAGTTCTCTAAAAACACCCACTCAATGTGCAACTGCAGTCAAGCAGGCTAATGGGGAAATACTAAGAACCACTAAGTAAGAGATAGATTAAAACAGAAAATATGTAAATATAAATCCAGGGTACACCCGCATCTTGAATACTTCATGCAATTCTGGTCACACATCTCAAAACCAATATAGTAGAATCAGAAAAGGTACAAGAAAGGGCACCAGAAACGGTTATGGGCATGGGAAGTATTTCCAAAACAGAAGAGATGAAAAAATCCTAATTTTTTAATATTGGAACAGAGACTGCATAAAGGGATATGCTCAAGATCTATGAAGTCCTGACAGGTGTGGACAAAATGAATAAGTTCAATTTACTCTTTCACATAACACTAGAACTAGAGATCACCCAGCGAAATAGGTAACAAGTTTAAAACTAACAAAAGGAAATACTTCTTCACCCAGGGCACAGTCAATCCGTGGCACGCATTGCCTGGTGATGCTGTGAATCCTAATAGTATATCTGGGTTCAAAAATGAATGAGAAATTTCTGCAGTATAAATCCATAAATGGCTATTAGACAAGATGACCAGGGATGCTCCCCAATGCTTTGGGTGTCCCTAGAAGCTAACAGTGATCAGGTCACTCAGTAATTGCCTCTTCTGCTCATTCCCTCTGAAGCAACCTGCATTGGCCACTGTGGGAAGACAGGATACTAGATCAATCATGGCCATTCTTACTTAAATTCTGGGGATCCCATCTGCATCGCGTGTGCTTCAACCCAGGAGAGCCACACAGACCAAGCAGGATATTTCAGCACCCAGACAAATAATGTATCAAATAATTAAAATCAATTTGCAAACACCTACAAAATAATAAAGTAGCAAGTAACAGTCAATATGGGTTTTTCAAGAACAAATTATGTCAAACCAACCTAATAGCTTTCTCTGACAAGTTAACAAGCCTCGTGGACTGGGGGTTTGGGGTGGCGGAGATGTGTTTTATCTGGATTTTAGTAAGACCTTTTACACTGCCTTGCATCACCTTCCCCTAAATGAGCTAGGGGAATGCGACTTAGATGGAACTACTGTAAAGATGTCTGAAGAACTGACTAGTTGGAAAACCATTCCCAGAGTTCCAAAGGGGCAGCCATGTTAGTCTAGTTCAGCAACTGGAGCAAGGAGTCCTGTGGCACTTAAAGACTAACAGATTTATTTATCGCATGAGCTTTTGTGGAAGAAAGTCCCACTTTGTCAGATGCTTTGAAGATGGGAGAATTTACAGAATGGGAGGAAAATAAATGCAAGGGAGTGCAAGACATGGAATCATGTCATATAGTAATGGCAAATCAGAGCAGTTATTAAGATTCAAACACTGGGAAACAGCACATAGAGGAAGGTGAAGTCAAATCACCTCTTTTAATGGGAAAAGCAGCCAGTCACAATTTAATCCTGCTTTCACACAATCTAATCTGCATATCAATTCTAATTCAGCTGTTTCTCTTTGAAGTTTTGCTATCCCATTTACCTTCTTGAGCACAGTCATTAACAAACCATCCATAGAGTGATTAAAATGATGGAAGTGCTCAGAAATCACAACATGCAAAAACTAGTTGCTGAGCAGTTCTAGAAAAGGTGACCTATGAATTCCAATTGAAAAAAAAAACTGGAATTGTTTAATTTGGAGTAGGGAAAACAGAGGGGACATGACAAAAGTATTCAAGTACATAAAAGGTAGTTATAAGGAGGAGGGCGAAAAAATTTTCTCCTTGACATCTGATGATCAGACAAGAAGCAATGGATTGAAATGCAGCAAGGGCCATTTAGGTTGAACAGTAGGGAAAACTTCCTAACTGTTACAGGAGTTAAACACTAGGAGCTATTTTCCTAGGAAGGCTGTGGAAATTCCATCAGTGGAGATTTTAACAGCAGGTTAGACAAACCTGTCAGGGATGGTCTAGATCAGGCATGGCCAAACTGCGGCTAGGGAGCAGCATGTGGCTCTTCAATGAAAACCAGAGGAAAGCAGCTTCAGCCTAGGAGTTTTATATTGGCTACCCTTAGCATGCTGGGGGGGAGCCCCAGCCTGCACCTACCTAGCTGCTAGAGTGGCCATATTAAATACTCAGCCTGAAGAGCAAACCGCATAACTACTGGAGTGGCCAGGCAAGGGGGCCGGGGGGGGGGGGGGGGGGCAGAATCGGCCCAGGGGAGCCAGTGTCCGGGTTACAACCAGGTTGGGATGGCAAGGAGAAAAGCAGCATAGTCAGGACGGTGGGGAGAAAAGTGGCACTGTCAGGACAGTGGCGAAAAGCTAAACTTTTCTATATAGGTAGGCCTAGTTTTCGTGGTAAGTGTAGACAGGCACTGTGGCCTGCCTCCGAGTCCAGGCTCGAGGAACACCCCAAACGCCCCTGCTGGCCAGACCAGGGAACAGCAAGGACTCAGCCCCAGAGGTGGAAGGGCGTGGCCAGAGCAGGAAGGGGCGGTATAAGAACTCAGGCTGGGAGCTCAGTTGGGGCTGAGCTCCAGAGGGGAAGGACGTGCCAGCATGGAGGGAGCAAGCCAGGCCCAGGCCCACCAGCTAGGCCCTGGCTCCGGGGCACTCGGCACTATGGCCTGCCCAGCCTCCCTGGACCAGGCAACTGGGAAGGGGGCCCAGAGGCAGCTGACTGGGGTGGGCACTTAAAGGGCCGCCGGGCCCTGTCGCAGCCTCCCCACTCAGGGGCGACCCGGAGACGCAGGGAAGCAGAAGGCCCGACTCCTTTCCAGGCCTGCAACCTAGAGGAGCTGCCCACTGCCTCAGGCCCCTGCGACCTGGAGGAGCTACCTGCCCCATATGGGCCCCAGGACCTAGAGAAGCTGCCCCTTGCAGAGGAACCTACTGAGTATCCAGACCTGCCACCCATGGATACCAAGGGGTTTGCCGGGGTCCCATAGGCCTGCTATGAGGGAGACCCTGAAGACAGCAACCCCTTGTGGAGACAGGTACCGAGGGCGGGTGGACGGGACAGGGTTGGAGGAAGTAGCCGAGGGAGGGCAGGATGGTGGGCCATGTTCCCAGAGCAGCGTGTTTCGGAGGCTGCCCCGCTGACCCCATGGTGGGCCACCCTGCTCCTGTATAGGGCCCTGGGCTGAGCCACAGTGGAGCGGGTGGGCCTGCGTCTCCCTCCTCAACTTCCTGTTTCCTGACAAAGGAAGCGTTAAACCATCCCTGACCACCTGAATTTGTGCTTGTCCGCCCCGCCTGGGGGCCAGGCCTTCGACTGGAAACTGGCCCAACCCACCCAAGGGGTCGTGCCCGAGACATTTTTTCGGCTGCCGGGAGGGGCGCCACACCGGTTGACTCCCCTTCACCGCCAGCAGGAGGTGCCCTCCCAACTGGCCGCCAGTGCTGAAGGCCTACAGTAACCTTAAGTAATTATCGGAATCTGACATTAGTAAAATCAATATTTGCCTTTTTACAATAAAATTGAAGTGTGCAATGAATTTTACACTTAGCAATTTTGGAGTAGGTAAAATATGGCAATATGCCTCAGTGCAGCTCTCAAAGGTTTACATCAACTCGTGCTGCTTTTGAGTTCCATGAGTTTGGCCATCCCCGGCTACATCAATGGTTCCCAGCCTGGGGGCTGGACACACCAAAAGATTCCAGGGGATCCATGATGCCTCAGTAATAGTGAGAGCATTTAGCCCCCTGACCTCCACTTTGGCCAGAGTGGCGCAGCAGCTCTCCCCAGCCCTGCACCTATGGGGGCCTGGACCAATCTCAGCCAACCTGCCAGAGCCTGCCTCCACTACCCTCAATCCACAAGAGATGAGAAGAGGAAGAGCTACACATGGTGTGCAGTGGCAGCTGTGCCCAGGGAAGACTTAGCAAGAAGTAAGAGTAACTTTTCATTAAGTAATTCAGTGTTATCATACATGTTACAGGGTTGTATGTGTTTATGATCAGTGAGAGGGTTGACGGGTAGGGGATGTGTTTTACCTAGTGTTAACTAATGGGGCTTTCACTCAAAAGATTGGGAACTACTGGTCTAGATAATACTTACTCCTGCCATAAGTGCAGGGGACTGGGCTAGATGACCTCTCAAGGTTCCTAGTCAGTCTTACAATTCTATGATTCCCTACAACTGCGGCTCCACATTGCCAGAGACTGCTGTGGTGCCACGTACAAGCCTTGGGAGAAGAGAGAGAATCTCTCTTGTGCTCTCATTTTTAGCATCCCAGCAGCGTGCAAAAATGAAGGAACAGCCTGACTGGAATGCAAAAAGATAAAGGATTTGGAGGGTGGTGGGAGGAGACTTTGTAGGATTATGGTCATGGAAGAGCAGAAGGAAAAAGGAAGCTGGTAAAGAGGTTGCACAGGCACAAAGGGAAGAGGGTCAGGACACAGATGTTGAAGCAAAAAGGGATGGAGATAGGAGTAACACACAGAATGAATCTGTTGAATAGAAGCAAGGAAGAGGAGTAGGCAAGAGCTAGATGGGTTGCACAGAAGATAAGAAACAAACAGCTGAAGGCACATGAGTCTACAACTACTACACAAACACTTCTCTCTAGAATCCAGAATTGAATCCATTTTATCAAACCTCAAAATTCCTCTGTGTTAACAAACAGCTGTGACACCCAGAGGTAAAGTTGGCTCCTCCATCATCCTCTAGCACAGTGGTTCGCAACCTTCTGCAGATCATGACACACTTGGCAGTGGTATGCAACCCTACAGGACACATCACCCGCTGCCCAAACACTCCAGGCCAAATCCAGCCATCTTTCCAGCTCGCCGTGACATACTGTTGTGTGGAATTTATTTGAAAATAAATTCAATAAGTTTCGACTATTTAATTCACTTTCAAATGCAGCCAGAATATAAGTCGGTATTTTGTTATGCTGCAGAAGATAGGGAGACTTGTTGCAGAAAATAATATGTCCTGATGCAATGGTTGAGAACCACTGTATCAGACACATTACTGTGGCACCACACAGTGGTAAGTGTGTCATGGAGAGCCACAGAGATGACTGGATTTGGCCTAAGGGTGGGTGGGCTAGTGTGTCCTGTAGGGTAGTGCATGCCACCGAGTGGGTCGCAACATGCAAAAGGTTGAGAACCATTGCTCTAACAAAGTCCATATAGAAAACAACTTTTACAGTTATCACTGATACCATTCACTCAAGAGGAGACAGAGGAGTGTGCTGGAGATTTTAAAATCCCAACCCAGCTGATAACCGAAGTGGGGAAGATCCCTATTGTTCCACATTATGGATTTTGTTCCGTTTTGTTAATTCATATACAATAGCTAGGAAGTTACATTAAAAGAATTTTAAGATTGCAAATTCAAGCATTTGAAAGTTAGGGAATTCCAAAATCAAGGCTACCTGCGTAACCTTACTTCAATCCCCTTGTACATTGGCATAATGATGAGTGAAGTCTTCAGCCACATGATCACATATTAATTTTCCCCAGGTCTCTGCCTCATTCAGCGCACAGGAGGAACACCACTATATAATAGATGACTGTTCCTTTAGGACCCCCTGCCTCACTTGTTGCAGAAGTTGGATGATGGGTAGTGAGTCTACAAAGAAGAGAAAGGACTGTCTCACTGCTAAGGAATTTGAACATCACACCGGTAAACTGTATTCTAACTCTGCCTCTTCTGCATAGTTACTATGTGATTGTGGGCAAGTCACTCAAACCCTACTTTTCATAAAGGGTCACTGTGTGTTCCTCATTTTCTGTGTGGCCAACAAGGAAACCCTGAGGCCTGATTTACAGAAGTGCTGAGCACTAACACTTGCTTTTCAGGTCAATGGGAGCTGCGCTGTGAACATACAAAATACTAAGTATTACAAAAAACCTTAGGCTTCTCAGATTGGGAACCCAAAAATAGTGGACATTTCATCTAGTCTTTTTTCTCTTTTTGCCTCAGACCCCTAGCTGTAAACTGATACCACCACCTAATCTCAGAGGGGTAATATGAAGATAAATTAGTAAATGTTTGTGAAGCACTCAAATACTATTGTGAGAACACCACAGAAATACAGATGAGGAAACTAATCACTTTGTATTCAGTGGATGCTGTGTGTTCAACGAAGTCTGAGGTCACACAATGAATGAGGAAAATAAAAACAAATATTGAATAACTATACATTTGCTGAATGAGGATGGGGTCCCATGAAAAAATGTGACTGTAATTAAACACTAACAATACATATGCACAGAAAACCTGGTGTTATTTCCAGTCTTTCAATTACTTGACTTGGCAACTTTAATAATGCTTTTTATGTAAATTTCTTGAATGTCTTAGAGGCATACATTACTTAAGAATCAGGATTACTCTTAAACACCTCTTAATGCTCTTTCTCTATCCCTCTGTCTGTTTTGCTCCCACTCCAATATCTTTACTAGTCTTTCGCAACTTTCTCCTTTTCTTCCCCTCAAGCAATTCCCAACTTCCAACCAAGTGTGTTCCTTCATTTCACACTACTACTAACTACTCCACTCTAGCCACCAAAATGATTAGATGGTTAATGTTGAAACTGAAGTACTTGTCCTGAGCTTTAACTTGAATCAAATATCAACTTGGGACAAAAGGAGGAGCAGCTCATGCCTTTGAGTCATTGTTTCAAGCTGTCTGCAGATAGCTTAAGTCAACCAACATCACTGGATCAGCCAATACTCCAAATGTGAACTAAATGCATCTCTGCAGACAGTAGGGAAGAAACCTTTTAAATGAAATCTTAGGTCCTATAGAATCTGATAACATGTCAGGTAAGTCAATATATACATGTCAGTTGTATGTTTGCTACCCCTTTTCTAAGGGAACCCTCAAGACAGGGTTTATAAAAATAAGTGACAACATTTTAAATTAATCCTCGGTGCAAAACTGCACTGAAGTCAACACACAATCCATGAATTGGGTCCCTGAACTACTGCTATCATAAAGCCATTCTGAACTGCTTCTGTACTTACACAGTATATTTGGCAGACTAACTCTGATTCCACTTTTTCTTTATAAACATAGCACAGAAATAATTTCTCAAAAGGGAAAACAATCTTATCACTTACGTCAATATCCATACACTACTGTAAATAATCATCTTTACAGATCTACAGTTAATATAAAACCTTATTCCATCAGAGGGCATCCTTTCTTCCACAGAAGTCAGCAAGCCACAGTAAGATTGCTGTTAGTAACAACACAAGGGCAACTGGTTTAGGGCAGAGGAAACGTCTCAAGATTCTCCTAAAGTAATGGACACGTACAGTCACAAGTCTGCTTTAGTGCAACAAAATCCTGGGGCAGAGAAGAACCAGATTTTCAAGTCTCCCCACTTTCTGGTGGTGAAATGTTGCATGAAATTGAGTAAGTTACTATAGCTACCACCAGCAGTCTGAATGTCAAGTGGTATACTTGTGACATATTGAGTCCAATGGGCTGGGGACTAAGAGTGTATGGAGAACCTCAGAAGCCATGATCCATCCTCAGATGTGTAACTCCCTACCACTAGAGTCTCAAAGTATATCGTATCCAGTTTTTTTTCACATTCACACCCAAAACGTTTGTAAGGGAGGAAATATTTATGGATTATTTTAATATAGTTAAAAAACATACTAAGACCCAGTCCCAGTGAAACGTACAAACTACTTTAGGACACTTGTTCCCAACATTTTCTCTGCCATGGCACCCCTTAATACCTTTAATTAATTTGAGGCACACCACCACCATATAGTTTCCAGATGAATTCCTGAATATTCATGAGCCAATGAACCAATCCATAGCTCTGAGTAGTTTTTCAGAAAAGTTCGTGGCACACTTGCTCAGACCTGACAGCACACTGGCTGAGAAACACCACTTCAGGACACGATGCAAGGAAAAGGACCACAAGACATCTTCATGAGAAGGTAAGAGGAACAATGGAAGAACAAAGGCAAAGTAAGGTAACATGGACATTCAGCAAAGCCTCGTGCATGGCAGAGGGTGTATGGATGTAGGGGAGGTACCTTTCCCCCCATTTAAAAAGAAAATGAGCAAATGATTTATTCAGCTACTTCCCTCTGGCTATCAGAGCAGGGGTCTCAAACTCAAATCATCATGAGGGCCACATGAGGACTAGAATGTTAGCCTAGTACATTAGCCCGCGGGCTGCACCACTGACACCTTTCTCTTACAGTGATATTATAGGCACTCTAACGCTGGGTTGTCTGCCCCTTACGAAC
Organism: Podocnemis expansa; assembly: GCA_007922195.1. Taxonomy (NCBI): domain Eukaryota; kingdom Metazoa; phylum Chordata; order Testudines; family Podocnemididae; genus Podocnemis; species Podocnemis expansa. The sequence continues at coordinate 18,702,716 of ML681998.1, forward strand.
CCTGAGCGGCCTGAGGCAGAGTTCTTTTAGAACAGGTGATCGGAACCAGCAGCAAGGGAGCACCAGACCAAGCTAGGAAAGAGTCAGGTGACTGCCTGATGAACATCTGATTCCAGTAAAGGCTGAAAGAGCTCACTCTGAGATGGTAGCCCTACAGAAAGACTGGGTCCAATGGCAGACCCTGCAAAAAGGATAGACACTAGGTAGATGCTCCATAGGAGGACCCAGGAAGCGTGGCCAGGAGCAACAAGGCTCTGTCAAGAAAGTCTTTGGGTCAGAAGAAATATAGCCATTGGATTTATGCTGAACTGTTTTACTTTAAGGTCTGCTAAAGCTTATTAGTCAACCAACAAGCAAGGCCGAAGAAAGAGCCTGAACAAAACCTGGTCATGGCATTTATTCCTTCCAGGACTGGGGAGACAGACCAGCAACGCGCACACACAATCATTAAAATGTGAGACAACACATCATCTTCTGGATCAGATACAATCAGGATCCAGTCCAACAGTATTATCTTTTAAAATAGTTTAGGGTTAAGTCAGTCCTCTTCTGATGAACAAAATCCTCCAAATCCAAATTAACCACCTCAACTCCATTTGCTCAATATCGAAAACCTCTAGTCTTCCTAACTACAATAATGCAACTGTCAATACAAAATACAACATCATTAAGATGATAAATGTATGAACACTCCCAAGTTAAATTTGTCAAATTAAACCTAAGGAACATTGTTCTAACTTCATTATTATGTTTGATAATCAGTTCACTAAGTCTCAGTTATTTAATTGGCTTTCAAATGCAGCAAGAATTTAACAGTCAGCATTTTGTTATTCTACAGAAGTTACGGAGACTTGTTGCAAAGTATGTGTTTAGGAAGCAAAAGGCGTGTATTACTAAAATCTTTTGATTAAAGGTAAAACTTCATAATCTAAACACAGAGCTTGGAAATTATTTTCAGGTTTACCTATCATCTGATATTGCAACCTTATTCTGGGGAAAAACAGAGAAAACTTGTCTAGGAGACAGTGCTGGGCAGAAAACCAAGCAGCCATACTTTTGTCAGAAGTGGGACCTCAAGTTAACAATACAACCCCCCACTCCACACACACAAAACTGAGCAACCTAGGAGGTGAGTAGGTCACCACACCACTTTGCCTGCACTTTCCAAAAAATCAACTCACCCCCCAACCCCCCCTTCACACTCATCCCACCCCATCTGCCAGTACAGCAGCCCCAGAATTTCCAAACACATCTCTCATACTCTAACAAGCCTGGTGGTTTTACACTATAAAACTCAGTAAGCAACACACTATATAGATCTTGCTTCAGACTGTGCCTGCAGCCATATTATTTAGGATAGCAATCTGGTTAAATATAAGCTACCTAACACTGCTTTGACTGAACCATCAGCCCCACACAGCTGTGCAGTCTTTCGCAAGATATTAAAAACTGAGGTACTTGCCGCCACTCCCTGGGATTTTTTTTTTTTTTCCCCAGAAGTAGGGCTCTTCTGATCTTATTACATTCTACCTGCCTTATTTCCCCCCTGTACTATCAGCATGGTTTGCGTCATTGTTAAATACTTCCAGAGTTCTACCTCACAAACGGGCACTTTCCAAAAGTGGATGAAATGATTCTGACAGTAAAGCTTGTGAAATACTACCCAAGTATTTTCACCTAGGGGAAAATATATGTTAATAAGTTGAATCACTGTGTGTCCAGCAGGAACGAAGAAAAGAGAACTCTATTAAAAAACCTCCACCACTATACCACGATTTTTTTTTTTTTTTTAAACTTTAAAAGGTGACCAGGAAAGGTGGGTGGAAGAAAAAAAAATGGCTCCCAGCACTTTACTTTTTTCTGTATAAAGGAAGCCTGAAGTTTTTGGTAGGGGTTAATATTTTTCTCCATTAGAAATTCAGATTCTGCCTACCCTATATAAACCTAGGACAGTGGTTCCTGACCAGTGTGCCAGGGCACGCTGGTGTGCCGCAACAACACCCAAAGTGTGCCACGAGCATCCATGAGAGCTGGAGTTAAAGTTTCCTCCCTGTTCAGCCCAGCCACGTGGGCTGTGCAGGGCTGGGAAAAGGCAGGGGTTAAAGTAATAGGGAAGGCACTGGAACACAGTTCCGGGCCCCCTATTTTTAGGCAGGCAGCATTCCAGCCCCCCTAAAAATACAGGAAGGCACAGGAACATGGAGTTCCAGGGGTCCCCCTAAAAATACCAGGAGCAGCCCAAACACAGTGTTCTGGTGGCTCCACCTTAAATCCCGCTCCACCTTACCCAGCCAGCAGAGAGCTGCGGGAGGCTGAGAGTGTGTGAATCTCCCCCTGCAAGGTGGAGCAGTTTGTGTCAGCAGCCTGCAAACAGCCCAGGTAAGGACTTTGGGGGGGAAGGCTGCTGGGGGTTGTGTGGGGCAGATGTGCGTGTGTGTAGCAGATGTGGGTGGGAGTGGATGTGTAGCAGAAGGTGTGTAGCTGGGATCAGGGGGGCAGTGTAGCTGGGCACTAGAGGCCTGGTTCTGGCCCCTGCAGTGATGGGAGGGTCCATCACAGGCAACAGGGGACTGAGGGGGGAGGACAGGACCCACTGGGGTGGGAGGAAGCAGCACTGGGGTGAGGATTTGCCCTGGGTGGCAGGGAGCCACAGTGGAGAAGTAGGAAGGGGTGCTGTGCCATGCTCCCCTGCCCTACCTTCCCACTCCCCAGGTTCCCCCCTGCCCCCCACACAAAGCCACCCATTCTCCCTTCCTCTCTCGTCACCCTTGTGCTGTTCCCCACATGGCTGCCCTTGTCCTCTTTTGCCACCCCTGCCCTGCTCTGCTCCCCAGACTCACTCCTGCCACTGCAGATGGCTCCTGACCTCCTGTTTTGCTGCCCCTGCTACCCCACATAGCAGCATTTCCAAAACACTGTGCCATGGTTCATGAATATTCATAAGTAATTTAAGTTAATTTGAATATTTATAGTTTTTTTTTAATGGTGGTGTGCCTCAAAAAATTTGAAGGTATCAAGGTGTGCCATGGCAGAGAAGAGGTTGGGAACCACTGACCTAGAAGATTCTACAGATAATTTGAGGGAATAAGAAATCAGAGACAATATACATCAAATAAGAGAAGAACCTATTTTTATTTGGAATGTTTAAGCCACGTTGTGTTTTGATAACAGCTAAACACTAGAGAAAAGCGTCAAAGATTTGACATCTCCAGCCCCTTCATATGAAAAGATCAGAAAGCTCAAAAGCCATATTTCAGGCTTACGAGTCCAGCAAACTCACGGAAGCAGATTTGACATTTTTGCTATTTTGAAAGCAGCAGCAAGTTTTGGGATGTTTTTGGAGAAGGGGGTTAAGTTTTTAAGCTCTTCACACAAAACATGGAAGCCAATTTTTCCCCTTTTGCACTTCAGCTAAAGAGTTATTTAATCTACTTCAAAAAATTAATTTTAAAAGAATGGTACTACAAGTGAAAGTCAAAAAAGGACATCAGCATTTTAGGGAAATCATTTTATCTGTCTTATGTAGCCAGATCTTCCTTTCATTTACAGAAAGAAATAAAGCTCACAGACTTCAATGGTGGCAGAATCAGGCCAATATTTTGTGACCAAGGAAGAACTACTCAGGCAAAACACATTGAGGTTAGTAAGCATTTTCATTAGAAAATGTATGCAACAGACATACTCAATCGTACATATTAGGTAAGGTCAAAACTGCATAGGGGAAGTTATATTAAACTCATGTTATACCATTTGTTTATTCTGTGGTCACTCCCAATCAGGAGGAGGGCCTCGCTGCACCAGGAAATTTTAGAAACACAGAGAAAGAATCTGCATCTCAAAGAGCTTGCAATCTAAACAGACCAAAAAGAAGGTGAGTGAAAAGGATATAGCACACAAGCAAAAGTCAATGCGTAGTCCTATAAGTTCTGTTCTTTTATATATTTTTACAGACACACACATGGATATTGCATATAAAAATAATCAGAGCAATGATGTGTCCTTTGCCCCCATCTTTTTATTACAAGAACTTCATTTTTGGTTTAAGGACATTTTGGGAGGGTTCCATTCCAAATGGACAGGAAAATGTAGTCTATTTCAGGTAGTAATGGGAGGACAGGAAAGAATTGGAGAAGCAGGAGTGGGTAAAATGCAAGGGAACCTGAGAAGGAGGAAAGATGACAAGCAGAGTAATCAGCAGGGAGAATGAGTTTAGGCAGATGAAGAGAAGCTGCAGTCAGAGAGTTCAAGATGAAAGGGCCAACAACTACGGGCAATATAGTGTATGAAAAAAGAAATCCAGAGTCTAAGTTTGAGCTCAGTGAATGATGTCAAGAGGCAATGAAGTATCCTCCTAGCCACTACCCCCGATTCCCATTTATAGGGGAGGCTGGTGTCTGGGGGAGTGGTGAAGATGTCTTGTATATTAAAGCACTACTAAAACACAGAAATAATAGTACTAAGTCACCCACATCTTTTGCTGTGGCTGGTACTAGCTGCTTTGAGTAAACAGCAGCAAATCTACTTGTGAATGTTTTTCTACATGATACTGTATACTAAAAGATAAACTCAACAAAACTATGGAAGTCTCCAACTTTCATGCTCTCAACCGCTAAGTTATGCTTCTAGTGTCATAATCTAAATAGCAAAATTGAACTTCATACTAGTAGCAGCCATAGTGATTGTGATTACTTCTGTTGACTCAGTAAAGTAGTATTAAAACCAAATAAGTAAATAAATAAATAAATTGAAAACTTCCCTGTTAATCAATGTTCTTTAGTAGTATCATTTTTGCTACATGGTCTTACAATAAATTCACTGCCGTTGTCTCTTAAAATTTGCAGCAGCAGGTCCTCACTACACTCCTACATTTTGACCAGCTTTTTTTTTTTTTTTTTTTAAAGGAGAATTAAGCCATTCACAATTTAGGATGCATTTTTTGTAAAATACAAAATGAAGTAAGAAAAATCATCAGTTGAAGAACGGGTGGCAGCCAACACTGAAAAGATCATTTCCCCAAAGAGAAAAGACCTGAGGCAATGAGGTAGAGTCTGAACCAAATATCAAAACAAACAAAAATCCCTAAAAGCCATTTTACAGCACAATTTTGATAATGTTTTGGGTAACAGTCTGTCCCAACCTAGATCTATCAAACTAATAAGTGCAGCAAGAGACAGTACATGCAAAATATACCACAATCTTAATCAAAAGCCCATTTTGTAATGGCAATAAAATAAATTGTGTAGTAGTGCTGACAAAAGTTACACACTGCACTTGAAGTATTTCTTCTCAAGCCCCAATGCACCTAAGACGTACAGCCTGCCATGTTTTAGGATTTAATTATCAAGATTTGCCAGGACAAGTTGGGGGGGGGGGGCACTCTCTCATTCAACAGTAGGAAAGGTCCCTTGGCAAATGGGCCCCAGCAGCAAAAAAATGAAATGCCTAAGTGTGACAACTCTGGTTTGCTAGAGGACTTACATTTTTCAGTCAACAAGCTAAAGGCAAGCTCTGTATTTAGGTCCTAACTGGCAATTAGGTTCATCCACAGGCAGGTTTTTTTTGTTTTTGTTTTTTTTAACTTGGGTACATCAAATGGCACATAAGGGCCTTAGTAAAGATTAGCTATCAATGGATGATACAAAAAGATGGGGCTGGTCAGCAGGACTGAGGAACTGAATGTTGACACACTACGGCAACAAGTGCTATAATCTGATTCTCAGAGGTAGAGAGAGAGGGTGCATTTCTAGTAGTGACTTTGAATAAGCTAATTTAGTTCTTCAGCAACATTCTTCGAACTGTTACAAATCCTTAGGGTCACTTTTTCCAGAGTTAAAATTGTGCCACTTAAAAAAAAGCAAAAAAGAGAAAAATAGTTAAAGATTAAACAAACATTCCTACAGGTCCTGACAATATTTTAGAATTGCTAATCACCATCCTGACCCCCTAAGCTTATATGTTGCATCTCCTTCTCCACTATCTTATTCTGCCTTTATAGACAATACCTGAAGCACGTAACAGGTACCATCTTGCCATGTACAGCACCAAGCTATCCTACAGTACTACTCAAAATGTATTAACTACACACTTCTCTAATCTGTGCTCTTCTATTGGTTTACAACTAACACATTTAAAACAATTATTATGAATGAAGGCACTTCTAACATCTTCATAGCTCTCAGAAAATTCATGTTTTGTCTCGAATAGAGTATGCATGTGACAGAGAAAGAGCAAGTTTGAACAAAATCCTGTTCTGTCTTTTGAAACAGTGGAATGCTGGAGGTAAAGTACTTCTGCTTAAAGGGGTCTGCGAAAAAAATTGTTTTTAAAGTTTGAAAGGAAATAATTGGTATACAGGTGAGCCATTGCTTTAATGAGTTCCAAAGGGGCAGCCATGTCAGCCTAGTTCAGTAAAACAAATAAGGAGTGCTGTGGCATTTAAAGACTAACAACTGTATCTATTGCATGAGCTTTCATGGGAGAAAATCCCACCTTGTCAGATGCTTTGAAGATTTGTTTGTGTTACTGAACTAGACTAACATGGCTGCCCCTTTGGATCTACTGGATTTGGATCTATTTACAGATGACTGTTTGTTGTTTCTTAACTTGCATCTTCTTGCCACTCCCAGTCCCTCAGTCTACTTATTCTACTTACCTACCTAAAATTTTATAGTACTTTGTAGTATCCAAGGCTCGGATCCTATCTTCCACTAAAGTCAATGAAAGCTAGATGCCTAAATCCCTTTAAGAATGAGGGCCTGAGTACCTCCTATGCAAAGTTTCTAGCAGCAGAGTTTTCCAGTTTCTTTTTTTGGTGGGGTCCTTCTGCTTGTTTTAACTGTAGTTAGATCAGTAAAGAGCAAGGAGACTATGAGGATGATATGTGGCAGCGAAGACACAAATAGGCTATAATACAGAAGCTGTGCAAAATTAATTAAGAAGGTTGCTAAAAGTGCAACCACTACAAAAACAAGCATTCTGTCAGTTACCCGGAAACCCCTCCCTCTATGCAACACAGTTAAGCCTCCCCCTCATGCCATATCCCACTGCTGTGAACCTCTCTCTCCAGGGGGCACCCCAGAGAACAACAGCCTGGTAAGCTAAGCCTTTCTCCATCAACCTCTCCGCCCCTGCTGTATGTCCAGTCCCACTGGAAAAATCCAGTCTCTCTCGCAAACAAGGGCTCACACAACCAAAGAAAGCCCACTTAGCTAATTAAAAGGCAAGTCCAGCACCAGAAACCATTCCTCCAGAAGCAGCAAGATAGCTCCCTCACTCTTCCTGCAGAAGTCATTACAATATTTAAATAAATGATGCTCTATTATTGTTTAACAGTGGAATTAACAGATTACAATTAATTTTCTAATCTTCCAACTAATGAAATATTTAATTACTTGATAGACCTAATACATATTCTTATATAATACACACATCCCACTGTAAATATTTAATTCACAACAATATCAATCACTATATCAGAATTGTACAAGTACAGTAGCAACATGTTAGAAGACTAGTATTTACAAATACTATTTGGGTGAAGCAAATGAAGGTTCTAATTTCCATTTATGTGAAAATTTCTTTCATTTTGGTAACCACTATATACCTCTCAATAGTCTGTCTAGATATTAAGAACATATGATCACATACAAATCTGTTTTTAAACCTAACTTGTGAATTTATGGCACCGAATGTACCTTGTTACAAATTCTTTCAGCATGGCAAATAAAGCAACTGTCTTCATAAATTATTTTCATATATGAATACATACTTAGTATGTTGGAGCTAACCACATTAGTGCTGTGCTACTGGTTAGCTACAGGTTTCAAGTTTTACAATAAATTAAAACATTATAAAAATATAATACTAGTAATGAAATTCCTACTTTTGTGTATGATCAAAAATTGACTGCTTTTCTCATATATCCATCTTCAATACATAGGCAATATGATCTCATCCCACTGGGCCAATCTAGCAAGACTACTAAAACACTAACTTTGATTCCAAAGGCAACTAAAACTGGAGTGTTATGGAGCAGGGGGGAGAGGAATTGGAGAATGTGTGACACCAACCCGCAACCCTGCTTAATTTTTCTTCTGCCTCTGCTCTGCCAGTTACATCTCAGGCCACATGTTAGGAAGAATATGCACGATCAATCACACATGTACTGTCCTTGAAATTAAGGCTGGGTGCAGTAGCTGAGCAGTGCCTGTTACCAGTGGCCTTTAGGAAGAGACCTTCCCAGCAACCCCCATTTGCAATCTCAGGTTTGAGGAGCCACTCATAAAAAAGACCTCAGTTTGTATCAGAACGTCAGATCTGAAGCTTGTCCTTGATGGGGGGGGGTACACAAAGCATGCACAGAATGTAGCTGCCTTTAAAAAAAAAAAAATCTTTAACCATCAAAAGTGCTAATGTGAGGATTGCATAAACATTACATCAACCTTGCTTATTTGACAACCGAACTAGAAAACCAAGTTGTCCATGTGCAAGTGTCAACTCTCACGTCTTAACTGGATTTTTTTTTTTTTTTTTTTTTTTTTAAGATACAAGGAAGGTGAAAAACCACTGCACCAACAGCTTGTAGTTTGGACAAAACCTACTACTGGCAAGCTATTCCATACTTGTGCACTACAGAAACCATTGCAACTTGCGTCTGGAGGATCTGGCACTGTCTGGCCACCAGCGCAGACAGGATGCTGTGCTACACAGACCAAAGGTCTGATCTGGTCTAGAAGGTTCTAGAACACAAAGCTTCTTATCCTGCTGTCTGCCTGTGAAGAGCTGGCGGTCATGTCTCTTTGCTCCACCTCCTAAACTGCATTAGGGACAGTGACAAATGAACTCATTTTTTAAGTCATAGCAGTTGCCACACGGATAGTGTGTAATCATGAATGGAATGGACAAGATGATCACCAGAGATCTCTATTAAAACACAGTTCACCCTATGAAAAAATTTGAAAACTCCTGCACTCCATTAGAGCTTCAACTATCTTGTCTCATCTTCAAAATAATTACAAACTACTGAATAATAAAGTACTTAAACTTTTTGGGATAAAAAATGGTGGGTTCTGGCAACAAGGACCAGTAAAGGAAAAATATTCTATGAGGATACTTTGGTTTCCAGAACGTGACAAGTATTAAATGAATCCTTATATAATCAATTATATACAGACCTGGGTCTGTTTCAGACAGAAGCATACAATTTTAAGCTATACTGACTAAAAAAAGCAGGACTTAATTGAGACTATGGGTTCTTTTCCCATTACAAAAGGTAATTTGACTTCAGGCTTCCCATGGTTTGAACCTAACAACTGCTCTGATTTGCTGTTACTGTATGACCTGATCTTATGTTTTACACCCCCTTGCATTTATTTTCATTCCATTCTGTAAGTTTGCTCATCTTCGAAGCATCTGACGAAGTGGGATTTTTCTCCCTCGAAAGCTCATGCGAAAAATAAATCTGTTAGTCTTAAAGTGCCACAGGACTCCTTGGTGTGTTGTGTTTTTTTGTTTTTTGGTTTTTTTTTTTTTAAAGTAAGCTACACTCAATGGACAATTCCTAAAAATGCATGTGAAGAATTGTGAACAAGTCTTATCACACTATGAATGCATTATAAACAAAGTTGGCTATCACACTGCATTGGTTAGCTGTCACAACATATGGCAGTCAGAAGATCATGGATGTTGATTTCTTACTAACAGCAGCATAAAAAGTTTCAAACATAAATGTCTAGTTTCTCAAAGAAAGGAATTGTTTCAAGACTAGGCTTTCCAGAAACACTTCTGATACCTTCCCCAAAGCAATACATAGATATTCAAATTCTGTAACTTACTCCAGGAAGCAGACATGTCATTCACATTAAAACTTCTGGCAGTTAAATTTAAAACCCCTGGGCATTTAAGAGAAGTCCTTAAAACAAAATGCCAACATGCTTTCAGTAAAGTCTTGTCTACACAAAAAGTTACAATAGGAAAAGGGTAATTAGAGGCTGTGGATCCAGCAGCTCCCTCCCTCTCCCAGAATAGCCTCTCAGCATTGGTGCAAGAGCGTCTGTGGAGCTATAATCCATGAAGGTAGGTGTACACTGTATACAGGGTCTCCAGCAGTGCACACATTAAAACCCTACTAAGCAAAGAAGCCTACTTTACACCCCCAAGTAAATTAATATCTTAAATGCCTAATGTCACAGTAGCTAAGCACTTGTTATAAAATTAAAGCAATAAACTACTTGTGTCACCTGTACTCTGCCAGGAGAAAATTTCCTAACTCATCAAGTTGCAGACTGCAGCTCGAATTTCAATTTTTCCTATTTGATCTGCAAAGCAGAAATTGTTTGGAAAAATCTCAACTTTTTTTTTTAATACACAAACATACTATTGCTCTGGAGAAGCTTCATTAGTTCAGTTCATTCTAAACAAAGGTGAGCAAATCAATTAACCATTTCAAAAACTGAATCTTAATATAAGTGTCATATTTCCTTCTCTGCAAACACCATCTTGTACTTTGTTTTCTCCAGAGTAAATAGCTTCTAGGATCTAGTGAATTCCATGAACAAGTTATTTTAACTTTGCTTCCACGTCTATGAGACAGTGCTAAGGGACACAATCAAGGTGTCTAGTAATGTTCAAAAAGAGAAGTTAAAAAGCAATATCGGGTACTACAGCTGTTCAAGTCCCCTTCCCAGTTTTTGTGGGCTTTATGATCTTTTATAAAGGAATTTCCCTTTCCCTTGTTACTTGGCAAAATGCCTACAGAAACAAAGGGGAGACTAATAATGCTGGTGGAAATTAATGAAAACTATAAACTGAAGTCAAATTCAGAAAGTAAAAGATTTTTCCGCAAGTGTTATTTGTAACAATAGGAGGAACACATTTTCAGAGAACTGTGCTTTTTAAATTGAATTTGCCTCTTTCATACATTATATTTGCTATCCTGAATTTATACTGGTTAAAAGCCTTATTTTGAGATCTGAGGCCACCCAGTATCTCAAGTCACAGGAAAGTTAAATGTGTAAATCCCATGCTTCAAATAGGCAAATATACCGCAAATGTAAAATTCAAACACAGCATTTCATTTGACAAACATAATTTAGGTTTGGGGGGAGGGTTCTGCAGAGTATCCAACAGACAGTCTAAGGGGAGTTCTAATCACAAAAATCAGACTGAAGCAATTGGAAGCTGCAGTGTGGCTGAAGAGAAGTGACTTTCACAATATTTGGGTAGATAGAAAGAATAGCAAAGTCAAGAAAAGCAAACACTACAAAATGAAAAAAAGATGTGACAAAACATCTTACATAAACATGCATTTTGAAATTTGTTGATGTAAAACTAAGCATAATGCTGTCTAGGCACCATTATATATAGTCACATTATAGAGATAAGTGGCATTGCTATAAACAATGAAAATTGGTATTTCCTGAATAAGGCCTCTCCTCTCCCCAACAAACCCAAGTCTTTCAATTCACAGGAGCAGAAGTTGTGATACACATGTACCACATTCTAGTAAACGTATGTTTGTGCAGAGAATACTTACGATTTTCAACAGAGAACGCATTCTATTAGCTCTTTTACAGCATTTTCTTCCCATATGTTAATTACCATATTTCGAGAAATCTTAAGGGCTGCTACTATGGTAAAATAAGGAAGTACTATAAGGACTACTGAATGGCCATATAAGTACAATTAGGAAGTACTATAAGGACTACTGAATGGCCATATTCAGGAAAGGTAATGGTGGGGAGAAGCGCACACTTTGCAAACTCTTGGAGGCCATGACTATTATATATGCATCTACAAGGGACTTCTTGAATTCCTTCATTCCACATCACAAATGCCCCTTGTACCATTCTGCCATCTGTCCTCTGTCTGTTTGCCTCTCCCCTTCACACTCTTCCCATACTAGAACTCCAGTCTTTTCCCCATGCCAGCCATTCTATATGGCATCCTACACCCAGGGTTTTGTCTTCTCTCTTCTTCCCATTCCAGGGTACCCCAAATCTTCCCACACTGGAGGGTTCTGTGCACTCTACCGATTCCTCCTTCCACATTCAGGGACCCGCTTTACGTCACCCATAACAGGTCCCTGCACACATCTCCTCCCCTCCCATAGCTGGTCATCCACACTCCACCCCATAAGAACCTGAGTGTTCCTCTCTTCCCCTTCCACTCCATTGTCCCGCAGTCTAACCCCCAACGACAGGAGTTCTGTCTGGCCCCCACGCACACCTTACGCCCATCCTGTACCAGGTCCCCAATTCTCCCAACCCCCAGGGGCTGGGCACATCCTCTTTTTCCCCCCATAGTTTTGTTTTTTTAAACCCTTCCCAGGGGAAATGTCATTTAAAGTGTCAAGATGTTAAACTCTGATGGAAGGATATACAGAGACATGCCATGAATAGTGCTACACTGCAAGGTATTAATGGGTGCAACCACCACTTGTTTAATAACCACACAGGTGCTTTTCTAATTAGATACCACAGGCTCCACCACCCCCCATCCCATTTTTGCTCTTCTCCCCCAAAAACAACAGAATTCTGACCGCTGATCACTAGCATGTTTCATCTTATTTTCGAACTGACCAGCTATGGTGTTCATAATTTACTGCATTACAGAGAAAGAAAAATCCAAGTTAGATGAATGTAAAGTTTTCACAAGCTAAACCAATAAATAAGATAGGCGATATATTAAAAGAAAAACCTGGAGTGTTCCCTCAATAGATGTGCAGCAATGTATGATAATTATATTCTGAATAACAGACTTGTCTTTTCTCTCTCCCCCCCTCCCCCCCCACACACACCACCTTCTGAAACAAAAGCATCTTCATCAAGCCAGAAGTTTTTAAAAAAAGGAAATATTTCAACACTGTATTAGTGCTCCTCATTTTCCTCCTCTTGCAGGAACAGCTGCACTTCATGCATTGAGACATAACTGCAGAGCAGGTCAATTTCTCAGCAGCCGTTAGGCTCCCTCACAGCACATGACAGTGCCCCGTAAAATATGTCACTATGTAACCCCCAAAAGTTACACCCAACTGACAAGCTTTGAGTTAAAGCCCACATTTTATCACTAAAAATCTCTGCTCTCTATTTGAGGTCACAGATGAAGCAGACTAAATCATGGCAAAGCTCATATTTCACTCACCTTGTTCACTGTAAACATTCAGCCCTTGGTTCTTAGATGTGGTTGAATGGAAGCATTTGAGCTTCCTCTCTCCCTGCTCCAAAATACTCAATGAGACACTATGATAGAAGCAGCCGAGACCTATTCTCAAACCTGGGAGAAGGCTGGAAGCCCATGTTCAAAAGGCCCACACAACTTAATTAAAAAGGAGACCACTTGGGTTTCCACCCTACAACTAAATATAAGTCTTTCCTATTACTAACCACAAACAATTTGACAGGGAATGAATACAAGCTGCAAACATATCAATTCAGATCCTATTAAGATTTTATATCTTTGAAATTTACCAGCTGAAGAGAACTCCATTAACGATTAAAGACGACAACAATTGAGAACTACAAAACATATCACACCCCTTGAGATTAAAATAAAAGGTTCTCTCCCTTCCCCAGGGAGCAAAAAAAAGAAACCCAAGGAGTCCTAGGGTGCTTAAAGACTAGCAGATTCATTTTTCACATGAGCTTTCGTGGGAGAAAATCCCACTTTGTCAGATGCTTCGAAGATGGGTGAATTTACAGAACGGAATGAAAATACTGTTACTGTATGACCTGATTCTATGTTTTAGACCCCCCATGCATTTATTTTCATTCCATTCTGCAAGTTCACCCATCTTCGAAGCATTTGATGAAATGGGATTTTCTCCCATGAAAGCTCATACAAAAATAAATCTGTTAGTCTTAAAGTAAAAAAAAGAAAAAAAAAAAAGAAGGAATCTTGTGGCACTTGAAGACTATTTCCAAAGGGATAGCTGTGTTAGTCTAGTCCAGCAAAAAAAACAAGGAGTCTTGTGGCGCTTGAAGACTAACAGATTTATTTTTCGCATGAGCTTTTGTGGGAGAAAATCCCACTTTGTCAGATGCTTCGAAAATGGGCGAACTTACAGAATGGACTGACAATAAATAAAAGAGGGTTTCAGTCCATTCTGAAAGTTCACCCCTCTTCAAAGCATCTGGCAAAGTGGGATTTTCTCCCACAAAAGCTCATGCGCAAAATAAATCTGTTAGTCTTCAAGCGCCACAAGACTCCTTGTTTTTTTGCTGGACTAAACTAACACAGCTATCCCTTTGGAAATAGCCTTCAAGTGCTACACAGCTCCTTGTTTATTTAAAAAATAATTGCCAGGCTTCTAGGCACCCCACTCCAAAGCTACACGTTTCCATGCCTTTCAGGCCTTCCCTACTTGGGAGATTTTTTTTTTCCAGTCCCACGTCTCTCAGTGTCCCCGCGCCTCTCTCGCTCTCACCCCCAGCCTCCCCTCTGCCTGGCCTGTCAAGTCATGGTTAGTTCACACGGCCAAAGCCTGGCTCCTGCTCAGCCTAATTATACCCCACTGCTCCCAGCCAGGGCCCGGCGGCGGCGGCGGCGGCGGCGAGGGGAAGGCCCCTGCTCCAACCGGCGCGGCCTACAAGGAAGGGGAGGCCGGGGGCCCGGTGTGGGGACGGGACGGGGCGGGGCGAGTCCCCGGCCGGCGGGCAGAGGGCGGCTTCACTCTCCGGCGCCGCACGCCGCCCTCCTGCCCCGGACGCGTGGGCCCGGCCGCGCTCCCCGCCTCACCGGTCATTGAGCTGGTCCTCGGTGCCCGGCAGCGGGTGCACCACGAAGTGGATCGATGTCATCTCGCGCTCCTCCCCCCCGAGGCCGGACACACAATGGAGGCGGGGGGGGCTCGGCGTCCCCCCGGGGGCGGCCGGGGCGCTCGCGGCCGGAGACAGGCTCCTTCCCTCAGCACGGCGAGGCGGCGCGGAGCGGGGCGCGGCGCGAGAGGCGGCGGCGGCGGGAAGAGCCTGGCTGGGCGCCGCACTCACACACGCGCCGCCATCTTAACTTCCAGCGGCCCCTTCTCCCTCCCTCCTTGCGCCGCGCCGGGAAGGGGCGGGGCGCCGCGAGGCCGACCGGGATGTAAGGCGCGCGCTCACTGGCGCGCGGGAGGCCGCTCGGCGGTGTGTCTGCAAGGGGCGAGCGGATTGGGCCAGCGCAGCGCGCGGCGTCGGACGTCGCCGGCGTGGGGACCACGTGCTGCCGCGAGCGGATAGTGGGGGTGGGGCTGCGGCGCGCTGCTCTCGCGGGCCGGCGCGGGGCGGCAGGAGGCGCCTCTCCGGGCCCTGGCGCGGGGCGGAGCGCGGGAGCCGGCCCGGCCCCCCGCCCGCCCTTCATTCGGGCCGCGCCTGCCGGGGGCAGCCCGCGCCGCTGGGCTCCCGCCTCCGACCGCCCCGCGGGCCTCGGCCGCCGGCTGGCGTCGTGGCGACCTCTGCGGGCCGCCCGGGAGCCAGGGATTTCCCTAACGCCCCCCTCAGTTTCGCAGCACCCCCCAGGTGTCAGCTAGTAACAGTGTTACACCAATTTAATGAGCATCCCTACACCCCCTCACTGGTGTCAGCTACTAACTGTTTGAGCATCCCCGCACACACCCCCAAACCTCCCCCTGAATTTCTCAACACCTCCCCGGCTGTCAGCTGGTAACAGTCTTATACCAGTTTAGTGAGCACCCTTTAAACCTCCCCCCTACACTGCCCCTAAATTTCCCAACACCCCCCATGTCAGCTAGTATCAGTGTTATACCAATTTAGTGAGCACCCCCCAAACTCCCCCCATACCCCCTGAATTTCCCAACACTCCTGCAGGTGTCAGCTAGTAACAGTGCTATACCAATTTAGTGAGCACCCCCTACACCCCTCCCAACCCCCCCCTAACCCCCCCTGAATTTCCCAACACCCCCCAAGTGTCAGCTAGTATCAGTGTTATACCAATTTAGTGAGCACCCCCTAAACCTCTCCCTAACCCCCCCTGAATTTCCCAACAGCCCCCCAAGTGTCAGCTGGTAACAGTGTTGTACCAATTCAGTGAGTACCCCCAATACCCCACCTAGATGCCCCTAATTTCAAGTCCTGGGGAGAATACTGCCCGGTACTGACTAAAGGCACCACAGATAAGGGCACGGGGGCTGCTCAAACCCTGGTGAAGGAACCAAGTTACGGGCTGCAGTTGCATGCGCCAGCTAACCCATAATTCATACAACTGAAAGCTGGGCAGCAGACTCCAGAATGGGGGGCCCAAGGGCAGGAACGCTGTTGCCCCAGGAAAAAATCTGGGCCCACTGGCCATGATCTGGAGTTGGGATGCCAGGCTCTTGCTGCTGCCAGCCCAGCCCCCAGTCTGAGATGGGGCCGGGTGAGGCAGTGGCTGCCATGGGAGACCCAGCCCCAGAAACCCAGCTAGGAGAGGCAGGAGCTGCTGTGGCCAGCCCAGCTCCAGATACCGGGACAGAGACAGGCAGGAATGGGGCTACCATTTCTGGCACCCCACTGCAAGCAGAGCAGGCACTGGCACAGACGAATGACATCACAGCGCACCACAATGGCACACTCCCAGTTTTGGCACCCTCCAAGCTCCGGCACCCCCCTGCAACACTTACCCGGCTTACTGGGTTGCGCTAGCCCTGGGGACGGGAGAGGCAAGAGGTGCACAGGACATTCGGGGCACTGGCACTGGGACTCGGCATGTGTTCTGTGTGCCAGGTGCCAGTGACACCCTTGCTGATGGGGTGTTGCTGTGTCCCCTGGTGTGCTGAAGACTGCCACCCATCAGGGGAGCAGCAGCATCTGTGTGGCCACTTCAGGGTTTCAGTGGCCTTAACTAAGGGGATGACAAGAGATTGATTTGGTGTTAAATGCCATTGACAGCTGCAGGGGTGGGAGGGAGTAGTCAGCCTTGTTAAGGCATGGATCTACAGTTTATGGCTCTAGCCACAGTCGCTCTTGACTGCACACTCGTGGCTCTACTGGAGGACCTTGCAAGAGGCCCTCTCCTGGTTGTGGGCTCCACCCTCCGCATTCCCTGCCAGAGGACCCTTCAGTAGTGGTGCCAGGGCCAAATCAAGACATGCTGAGGCCCTAAGCAATGTCAAGATTCAGAGGCCCATACATTAAAAAATAAAGTGAACAAAATGTATTAATTATAACAAACATGGTAATGAAAAAATAAATGATATTTATGTTTGCATGTGAACATAGGCAAAGATGAAATGAAAAATGACTAAATAAAGCATATAGCTTGCAAAAATCTTGTTTGCATCTATCAGTTTCAATTGTGATAAATTTTGTTAGTTATCTTTAGCATATTTAGAGGCTCTGCATAATGTGAGGCCCTAAGCCATGGCTTACTTGACTTATGCCTAAATCCAGCACTGACGGGTGCTCCGACCCTGCCCCCCTCCCAACTTTTCTGGCCTTGCCCCAGCAGCTCCAGGATGTGAGCCAGGCCAGGGCTGTCTGATGCTGGCTGGCAGCAGTAACCACATCCAGGGCAGGGTCATTGCCCAACAGTGGCAGGGGCCAGATCAGGCCCAGACCACCTGCCACACTGCCGCTGGCCTGGCTGGTAGTATCAGAGACCAAATTAGGCCCAGGCCACCTGGTGCTGACTGGCAGCAGCAGGGCGGGATCCAAACCAGGCTGCTGGTGGGAAGACACCAATCTGGCCCTTGGAGGGGGCTGTGTGGCAGGGACAGGGCCTGCAGCCTGACCTTTTTTTCAGGGCAGCAACAGCCATACTCAAAACTTGTTTTTTGAAGGAAGTTTTAAA
The DNA here is from genome assembly GCA_007922195.1 of Podocnemis expansa. Taxonomy (NCBI): domain Eukaryota; kingdom Metazoa; phylum Chordata; order Testudines; family Podocnemididae; genus Podocnemis; species Podocnemis expansa. Next base: position 18,720,476 of record ML681998.1, read on the forward strand.
AAATGGTTCTTTCAGGTTGCTGACCCCTGTGTTAGGGTAACTTGACTGCCCATAGAACCTGAGATTTTTGCATGCTTAAGTCAGTGTTCCTCTGCTGCACCCTTTTGTAGGCATAGATAAGTACAGTTTACGAAGTCAGCAAGAGGGCTGCTTTTCACCAGCATTAAATTCAGTTAAGTAGGTTTTCCCAGCCCAATGTTACAGGCTACATTATTTTCATTTCTTGTCGAGATGCATACTGCCTTGTCACGCTTTACTATTACATTTAAAAAGCATTTGTTTAAAACATTTAGATTAACATGAAAGATGGAAATATGAGTTGTTTGCCAGTTGCCCTGTTTACTATTTTGTCAGTTTATCATCATTCTGTTTTCACACACCAGAACAGTGTTGCAATGTGTGGTTGTGAAATGTAGATATTTCTATAATGGAACAGATGGGTGGTCTGTTAGTCTTGTGTCCTGTTTCCTGTAGCAGCCACAGCTCTATGCTTCAGCGAATGGTGTAAGAATCCAGCAGTGGGCATGTGGCAGGGTTAGGCAACCCTGGGTATGCATACCAACAGTGGTACATGACTGAGCCCATTTGGAGTGGTGTACAGCACTCTCTGTGGCGCCACAGAAACTGCCACCAAAAATAACTCTGGGAGGCTTCTTTTGGGGGTGGCTGAGGTACAGGGGGTCCCTGCCACACTCAGGCCCCAGGCATGCCAAGGAAAGAAGCTGCCCACAACAGCTTCTCTCAGCAGCATGCCACTGCCAAATGGAGCCACTCCAGGAAGCTTCTTTCCCAAAGCATGCCTGGGGACCCCTGACAGGAGCTGCTCCGGCAGTTTCTTTCTGTGGCGGGCCTAGGAACCCCACCCCCAGGCATACTGCCAAGAGGAACCAATCCAAGTGGCTTCTTTCCATGAGTGGCTCCTTTCAGCAGCATGCTTGGGAAGTGCCCCGCCCCATACCCAAACCTCCAGCCATGGCCACTGCAGAATTTCAGGCAGCGCTGCTTTTTCTCGACTGAGAGAGATGCCGGCACCAGCTGAGGATCAGGAAATAGGGACTGGCACAGGGATCGGAAAAGGTTGCTGGCCCACTGGCTCCCTAGACACCTAACAGAAGCAGTGGGTGGTGTCTGGAGTTCTCAGCTCTGTGTCCCCTTCTAGTTTCCTTCTTCTGCATCTCTAGCCCCCATGCATGTTCCTGGTGTTTTTTTGTTTGTTTGTTTTGTTTTTTTAATTATTTGTCCCCTGGAATTAGTTGGATCTCAGATCAATTGATTCCTCTCTGTAGGCTGGGACAGGATCTTTAGCAGTAGTTTCCAGATAGTAGTGGGAGGATGAAAGGGGGCAGGGAAGATTCCACAGTAAACCTCAGACTAATCTGATTAGGAATTGACTTAAAATACAAGGTCTAATATTCTTTCAAAATTATCATTAGTGATAACTGGCTATTCTTTATGACTAAGCCATTCTTCATGCATATTAAAGCAACTTTCTTCTAGAATTTAATAAGGAATATTTGAGGTGTTAGGTTTTGTAAAGACTTATAAGTTTTGTCCAACTGTCGTTAACATCTCATTTACATAGTGATGATAGCCATTTTGGAGAAAAGTGGTTCAAGCGAGTATCAAACGTAGTGATTAACTATCTTAACATAGTTTCTCTAGAGAATCAATAATGGTAGATAAGGTCAATTTCTTAATAAGATATACACTCCACGATATTTCAGCTGCATAATCAACTGCCTGAAGTTGTAACAAGTGATTCTGAGTCAGATGTCTGGAGAAAAGAGTCAAAGATTCCCTGAAATTGAATGTAACCCTTCTGCCAGGGCAGGCTGGCAGAACAAGGGCTGGGTTCTATATCTAGGGGTTTCCAAGTAATGTTACAGCACCAACCAGCTCAAACCCCACCCAGTCTTCTGGGAAATTATGCTCTATTCCCTGAGCACCCCAAAAGGTTAATGGTTTCCCAATCACAAGCACAAGTCTGAGTGTAGTATACAGAACTTTTAATAGTACTAAAAACAGAATGTAAAAGGCCAAATAACAGAAATTGGTGCTGATCTGGAAGATCAGTACAGAGCAAGATTCCCAGCAACCCACACCATGTAATAGAATATGCAAGACTTAATGGCAAAACCCGCACTGATCTGGGGAATCAGTGCTAATCAGGCTTCCAACATGATCCCACATATCATAATAGCAAATGTAAACTCATTAGCAAAATTGGCACTGATCTGGAGAACCAGTGCTAACTAGCCTCCCAACTAACCCTAGGGTATGTAGGGAGTGTCTTTCATGCCAGCTGTCCGCCGGCACCAACCACTGGTCACTCACTCCACCCACTAGTACCGTCCACTGGCTCCGCCCACCGGTCACTCGCGCCACCCATCTTGCCACTGGCCACTCTCACTGTCCACCGGCTCTGCCCACTGTCTGCTGGCTCCACCCACCAGTCACTCATGCTGCCCAGCTTGCTGCTGGCCACTCTCACCATCTGCTGGCTCCACCCACCACTCACTCACACTGCCCAGCTCACCACTGGCCACTCTCACCATCCACTAGCTCCACCCACTCTCCACCAGCTCTGCCCACTGGTCACTCCATCTGCTGTTCTTCTTCAGTAATTTCTGCTCTTAAACCTCAAGTAGCTACAAATAGTTACTTCCATTAAAATAACAAAGAAAGGCCTCAAAAGAAACCTAGTCAGATCTATAACTTGACAGTGGGGTGAGGCAAATACCTCAGGCATTGCTCCAGAAGTAGCTATGCAAACCCCACCCCTGTTTCTCTTTTCCAGGCTGAAACAGGCAGTGCCTCTCTTACAATTCTCTTTTTAGCTAAGGGTAGCTTTTACCCTTTAACTAACCCAAACAGATTTGGAACAATCAGAGAATAGCATATCACCAAAGACAATATTTCATATTTCCCTTCAGTATAATTACAGATATTGACAGATTTGTGATCAGATCAAGCCCAAATACCATTATCCATATTGGCCTGCACCCATAGTGTATTTAGACTAATGTATTCTTTGTGCTCGTGCTAATACTAAACCCATTCAGATTAGCTGCCCTCCCCTCAGAAGCTGTTAGGCACAGCTTCTAAGCCCACCTTACATGAACATTTTATAAACATCAATGAAACAACCTTAGTGAATACTGTGGTACAGTTTTTTTCAGTAATGTCACTTTAAAATTTAACCAAGACTACTCTTTTTAACTTCAAGCTCTTTGCTTTTCTTCACCCTTTTCAGTGCAAGGAGGCTGAGGGAGAAGCATTACTTTTTCCCTTTTAAAGGGATCAGCAGTATAGGGGTGGGAGGAAATATTGTAAATGGAAGACTATAAAAAGATAATTGTGTACTGGATAATTTTCTACATCATTTCCTTCTACTAGTTAACTTGTTTCTTCAGCAGGAGCACTGGCTCTGCCCCTCTGCTGATGGGTCACCGGGTGTGAGAAGGGAAAAGGAGGCCAGGCCAATGGAGAGCAGAGAGAATCTCTCTGCCTTGGGCATGAATTCTCATGTAGTGATATTACTTTGTTGCTCAAGGGTGCTTTCCCTAAGTGGAATGTGGGTACTCCACTGAAGCTGATTCCTCCAACTCCTTCTAGGCTGGCCTAGCTCTCATACTTCCCCCCTTCCCATCTGATGGCCCATGTGTGACATTAGCTATCCACTGTCTAGCAGTCTCACTGAACTTGGTGTGAAGGGGAAAATTCAGCAGTGTGCTAATAATGCTACATTATATATTGGTTTTCTCTGCAGTTCTGTGTTACAAGATTGTATATCACCAGTGTTGCTGGTGCTGGGCACATGGAGTACAAGCTCTGAGTCTCAGCGCCTGTGTTCTGAGTCCAGACAGGGACTTGCCTCAGGGCAGCTAGCCACCAGTTGCAGGATCCAGCCAAGGACCCAGGGCTGGGCTGCCAGCCACCAATGGCAGGACCCAGCCACGGCTGGGGACCTTGGACCAGGCACTGGTGGCAGGATCCAGCCCCAACCCTGGCTGGAAACCTGAGGGCCAGCTCAGCTGCCAGTGGCAGCAGGATCTGGCATTGACCCTGGCTAGTGACCCAGGACCAGGCCGCCAGCTGCCGATTCTGGGAACCCAATCCAGGCCCCAGCTGGGGACCCAGGGCCAGATCAGGCCCAGGGGTAAGGCTGGCGTGGCAGAGGGCAGGGTCCAGACCCAGGCTCTGCCCCTTTTTTCAGGGCAGCGATGCCCCTCTTGTATACTGCATTGTAATAAGCATATTATCACTGCTATACAAATATTTGTTTTCAGGAAGGAAGGCACAGGACAGTAGACCTAATCTCTATTTCTGGCTCTCCCAGAGACTTCCTGTGTGACCCAAGTTCTAGTAATAAGGTTAATATCCTCTTGATTTCCTTGTTGTGTGTTTGAACTCATGAGTCTGTCAAATCAAAATTTTGGGAAATCAGTTTATTTGGGTAGTGTGATTTTCAACAGCCTGCAGGAAGAATTTTCAGTTCGAGTATCGATTAGCCAGCAACCTGAATTGATCTTCAACAGATCTTGCTAACTTTAGCAAATCCTGCAGGCTGTGCTCAGGCAGAAGTGCAATAAATTGGAATGTAAATTTTGTCCAAGTAAAAGATTACAACTAATAAAAGAGTACAACTATTACATCTAATCTTGCAAATAGAATTCTGAAACACAATGTATGATCACATGGTTTTAGAGGGAGGACCAGCTCTTCTGGAATGAACAAATTTCTAATACAAGCAACCCTCTCACTATAATTTCTTTGTTGTGGAGAGGAAGTAAAATAATGAAACACCAGTATAAATTGTGTTCTATAATGAAGTTGACACCGTGACTAAAACTGTACCAAGCTTTGGCTTTGATGATGTCTTAACAGCTGTTTGTAACTCAGCCTATTTCCAATGTTTTGTTTCCTAACAGTGAACACTCGAGTTGAATCATTTTAGAATTTCTGGAATGCTGGCACATATAGTAACAGTAAGGTTTTTAAAAAAAATCACTTTTTGTAAAGTCTGAAGTTGTGAGTTTCACTTCTGCATTGCTGGAGTCACAGGACCTGAATCCTTACAAATGACAAAAAGCCCGCTCCTCCCTACCCCACACAGTTCTCCCATGTCTCAGAGGTGAGATTCTAAATTTTGCTCATTTGAAGCACTCCTTTTTCAACACAGCTGTAATGCGTTATGTCAAGGAGCCAGCACAGCGCACTGTGTTAGGATTTGGAGAGTCTAATTTTTTCCATATTCCATATTTTTCTCCGTAACAAGACACTGTAGTAAGGGGAAAACAAGCAAGGAGTCCTGTGGCACTTAAAAGACTAACAAATTCATTTATCATATAAGCTTTCATGGGAGAAAAATCCCCCTTCAAACACTTTGTAGTAAAGGGAGTGGTTTTTAATCAAAACATTTGGATAAAGAACTTTGTTCTGCATTTAGTCCCAAGATAGTAAATGCCCACATTGCTGGTTTTGTTATTACCCTCATATTTATTTCCAGACATAATTGCATTAAAATGGAGGTAGTTGAGAGAACAAGTGAGTCATTTAGAGTAGAAAAACCTTACTGTGATGTTGCAGCTATCCCATCAGAACGGTGGGTTACTCACCAGTAACCGTCCTTCTTTGAGATGGGCTGCTCGGATCCATTCAGTAATAGGTGTCTCTATGCCAGAGCACCGGATTGGCCAGAAAAACTTTTGTCCTAGCCTGTCAGGAGAGGGTAGGCGGCCTCTGCCCTTCACACCACCCCGTGGCTATATATATGGCCACCTCCCAACCCCTCCTCAGTTCCTTAGAGTCGCCAACTCCAGATGCGGGGATGGAGGGGAGGGACCTGAATGGATCCGAGCAGCCCATCTCAAAGAAAGACGGTTACTGGTGAGTAACCCACCGTTCTTCTTCGAGCACTGCTCGGATGCATTCAGTAGTAGGTGACTAGTAGCCATGCTTATGGATGGCGGGTGGAGTCAGGTCTTCCACCTTCAGCACAGCAATCCGCCCCAAATGGGAAGAAGCCCAGCAAACCAGAATCTAACTAGAGTCAAGAGACGAATAGGTTCTTGGCATGGCATAGAAAGATTGACAGCTGAGGGCCAACCCAAGACAGGGGCAGGGCCGAACCTGCCGAGGCATAAGAGAGTGGGCAGGATGGGCCAAGATCACCGCAACAAATATGAAGAACGCAATGTGAAACCATAGAGGGTTGCATTGGATGTTCAATCTAAGTGGCAGAACACAAAGGTATGAAGGCCAGAAGAAAGGTGTCTGGCCATAGGACCTTTCCGTGTGGGCTCGTTGAGAACGTTGGAGGCCAACAGGAGCAAGTTTAACCAATGATTGTGGCCTGCATAGGAAGCAATGAAGGGAATGAGCAGTATCCCATGGATTGAGCACCTTGAAGTCCAAGCCGGGATCCAAAGAGTCACGGTCTTCCCTGGATACTTGTTGACTACACAGATAGCCACGAGAGGGATGAACCTTATCCCCTGGACTGGACATGGCCAGTGCCAGCAGGGTCTGATCGACGAAGGTAATAATAATCAAGAACGGTCTGGGGAGACACTACAAGCCCGTACACTGAAGGCAAAGGCCTACAGTGAAACAGTGGAATGCTCAGGTATGCCAACTACAGGATCTTAAGTTAGTGCGCAAAGCGCACTCTTCCAACTCAGAATGGTACCAAACCCCAGGTTTCCTGCTGGAGAGGTACTGCAGGACACTAGCATCCATAAGGCAACGTATGGCCCAGGCAGTGCTGATAGATTAGTACCTATAATAACCTTGGTAGCATGAGAACTCAAGGAGAAAGGAGAGAGCTCGCTTGGCCTGTAATCCTGTGGGATTCTAGCAACATGAGGGTTGTACGCAAAGGGGCAGGGGAAGGCAGGGACAATGCCAACTACCCCTCGCCCACAGAGTTGAGGTGGCCCAAGGGCTCGAAGGGGTGCCGTATTAGGAATACGGACTTGCATGTCCAGGGCACCACCAAAGGGGGTAGTGTCATGGCTACATAGCGAAGTGTGAGCACCAGGGGAAAAGACACGTTGATGTGAAGTTACCCCCAAAATACGGTTGTCAGGGGCAGGAAAGAATATCTCCTGACCACCTCAGAAGAGAAGCCACCCGCAGAGTATCAACCGCAGTATTGCAGAGGTACCTTGAGGTTAGAGAATCCAATACAGAGGGTTATTGCTAGTTGGGGACTGGATGGCCATCCCTCTATGGCGGGGGGGGGGGGGCGCAAGCCTCTGAATTTCTTAGTGTTTCAGAGACAGAAGCTCTAACCCATTTTCCTTATATATATGTGTATATATAAATATATATAGGTAGCATATATCATTGGGTCCTTCAGGGAGGTGAGGGGAACAATGGCCTGGTGGGGTCGCCACCAACATCGCATGGAGGTGCACCCCCGGTTGAACTGTAGATCCCCGAGCAGGTCAGCGAGTCGGCATGCGCCCAAGGGGCAGTGTCCTCTGCTGGCGTACACGTGACCTGACGGCAGGGTGGTTAGGTGGGTAGTTATAAGCAACTCATTGAGGAGCTTTCATGCTGGGAGTGCGGCCTTCTGCCTGGGTATGCCGGGGGACTGATGCCGCGAAGGTGGATGCTAGGGCGGAAGGCCCACAATACAGTATCCCACTGCTGTTCCCCTAGGATGGGGCCTACGATAAGGACTCCTAGGATAGGAGCCCTGATATAACTGAGGCTGCCCACAAAGAGAAGCGCTGTAAGGAGCCTCAGCTTCTGTAAAGAAGGGAAGTATATGAAGGCAGAGATGGACTGCTTTGCCTTGGCCTTCCGCGGAGGCTAGGGGTCATAGAATCATAGAATCATAGGGTTGGAAGGGACCCCACGAGGTCATCTAGTCCAACCCCCTGCCAAAAAAAGCAGGACCACTCCCATTAGATCATCCCAGTCAGGGTTTTGTCCAGCTGGGCCTTGAACACCTCCAGAGATGGAGATTCCACCACCTCCCTAGGCAGCTTATTCCAATGCTTCACCACTCGCCTAGTAAGGAAGTTTCTCCTAATATCCAGCCTGGACCGCCCCAGCTGTAACTTGAAACCATTGCTTCTCGTTCTGCCCTCTGTTACTACCGAGAACAGTCGAGCTCCCTCCTCCTTGGAGCAACCCTTCAAATAGTTGAAGGTTGCTATCAAATCCCCCCTCAGTCTTCTCTTCTGCAGGCTAAATAAGCCTAGGGCCTTCAGTCTTTCTTCATAGGGCTTGTGCTCCAGCCCTTTGATCATTTTGGTTGCCCTCCTCTGGACTCTCTCTAATTTGTCCCTGTCCTTTTTGTAGTGGGGAACCCAAAACTGGACACAGTATTCCAGATGTGGCCTCACTAGTGCAGAATAGAGGGGAATGATCACATCCCTTGATCTGCTGGCAACACTTCTTCTGATGCAGCCCAGTATGCCATTGGCCTTTTTGGCAGCAAGAGCACACTGCTGACTCATATCCAGCTTCCCATCCACCATGACCCCCAGGTCCTTTTCTACAGTGCTGCTATTTAGCTGATCACTCCCCAACCTGTAGCAGTACATGGGGTTTTTTCGTCCCAAGTGCAGGATTTTACACTTGTCCTTGTTGAACCTCATGAGATTCCTCTTGGCCCACTGCTCCAATTTGTCTAGGTCTCCCTGAATCCTGTCCCTGCCCTCTAGGGTGTCTACCGTTCCCCCCAGTTTGGTATCATCTGCAAACTTACTAAGTGTGCAATCTATCCCATCATCCAGATCATTAATGAAAACATTGAACAGAACTGGCCCCAGGACCGACCCCTGGGGCACACCACTTGTTACTGCCTGCCAACTTGACATGGAGCCATTGATTCCTACATGCTGAAACCATTGTTCTAGCCAGTTTTCTATCCACCTTACAGTCCATGCATCTAATCCATACTTCCTTAATTTGCCAATGAGAATGCTGTGGGAAAGCGTATCAAAAGCCTTGCTAAAGTCAAGGTATATCACATCAACAGCTCTTCCCGCATCCACAAATCCAGTCATCTCATCATAGAAGGTGATGAGGTTGGTCAGGCATGATTTACCCTTGCTGAATCCATGCTGACTGTTCCTGATTACTCGCCAAGGCCGTGTGAACGCATCTCACGTGATGAGTAGGATGGAGGGTCCCGTCAAGCTGTCGGGGCCACAAAAGGCTGGTTACTCGTCGTGAGCGAACAAAGGCATCCCCCACCCCCCCCAAGCCAGGAATCGAATGGGCCTACCTGATGGAGAGCATCAGGGTAACAGGGATGGTCCCACTTCGAATAAACGCTGCAAATACACATCTCCCGGAGTCTCTGCAGCAAAGCTGGGGCTACTATGAGACGCGCTCCTCGTCCCTGGCAAAGATTTGATGCGACAGCGCAGGATTGAGGGATACCAGGGGAAGGGGAGGGAAGGGGGGGACAGATTCCCCATGAGTGCCCGAGGTAGCCGCTGCAGAGAAGGTGCAGGCAGGATAGCTGCTGCGGAAAAAATGCAGGTAGGGAGTTTGTGCCTTGAGGAGGCCCATGCCGCCCGAGGGCAAGGGAAAACCCCCGGTAGGGGTGCTGTGGGCACAATAGCAAAAGAAGAGGGGTGAGTGGATGGGCCCCTTCCCTGCAGGAGGGAACAGAAGGGCGTCTCAGCCCTTGCAGCAGATAATAGCGGTGGAAAGAAGTTTCCTGTGATCCCATGATGATAGGGATAATGGGGAGTTAGGGAAAGAAGGTAGTGCGCCAGGTGCCTATGTCGGAGGGGTGGGCCCAAGCGGGAGCAGGCCCAAGTATTTGGCCTCTCCCCTGGGATCTTGAACAGTGCCCACCACCAATAATGTTTCTGGGGGAAACAAAGCATCCCCTTCGAAGGGCAGGTCGAGAAGCGCCTGCTGCGCATTAGGGGGCACCCTAGCTTCCCTAAGCCAGGCCACTGAGCGAATGGTTACTGCAGAAGCCATGGTGCGGGCAGCTGTGTCCACCGCGTCACGGGCCGAAAGGAGGAAGGTCATGAGAAATTATGTTACCCTCCTCTAGAAAGGCATCATGCTCCTCCCTGGCCTTGGGTGGGAGCAAGCGTTGGAATTTCGCGGCTGACTCCTACACGTCCAGCAAGTATCTGCTGATAATGACTTGGTTGTTCACCACTCGCAAATGGAAAGCCGCTGAGGAGTATACCTTATGGCCCAAGAGGTCCATTTCTCTGGCTTCCCTTGAGGACGGAAGGAGGTTGCTGGGGGGATTCCCCAGGGCCCAGTGCCATCTGTACCACTTCCCTTGGGGGAACCGGGTGACCAGCAAGAGACGGGGAATCCAATATGGGAACCCGATATTTAACGCCCACCATGTCCGAAATCGGGGCAATAGAACTTGGGCTCTGCCACCAGGAACAGGCGAGGTCACAGACACCCAGGTGGGATGGGACTGTTAGGGGTACTGTGTGGGCAAAGGCCAGCCCGAAGAGGGCATCAAGAGGGGAACCCAAGGGCTGCACCTCCATTCCCAGATGGGCTGTGGCCCAGCGCAACAAATCGAAGTGCGCTGACAGATTTCCCGTATAGGACTCCGGTGCCGGGGAGAGGGCAGTACCGGGCGCTTGCCAACGTGGAAAGGGGGTCTCCTGAGGGGACCATTCCTGTGGCCAATGGCGAAACGGCGACAGAGACGAAGTGCGGTGCTGGGGCCGCTTAGAGCCCCTTGAAGGACCTTCCTCCGGACTGGAGGCAGGAGGAGGGGACCGAGACTCCTGGAGCGGTACTGGTGACAGCAGAGTGATGTGCTGTCATGGGGATGGCTCTACGGCGCTGGCCCCCAGTGGAGTGGGAGACAGACGTAGCGAGGGCGAACACCCCTGATAGGCCCAGGCCTTGGATATGAAGGCCGGTTTGCCCCTTCTGATTGGGAGTGGGGCAAGAGGTGTGGGGAGCAAGACAAGGGCTCACACAGCCTCCACCACTTCCAGGGTGGACGGCACAAGGAGCAACTCCATGCGGCTCCATAATAAGTTCTCACCCAGGGGAGAAAAGGACTGCCTGGGCAGGCAAGCTCCCATTCCTGCAGCACCGGGCTCTACGGTGCCGAGGGTGAATGTGGCCAGTGCCGAGGCAAGCTTGGTGCCGGTGAGGCTGGGTTGCCCGAAGGTGACCTCGGATGGTGCTGAGGTGCCAGGGCACTGGGTTGGTGCCATAGCAGTGCCAGAGATGATGGCGAGCAGCGCTGGAGCAACCGGGGTATCGGCGGTACCGGGCTGCCCGAAGGTGACCTTGAGCAGTGCCAAGGTGCCAGGGCACTGGGTTGGTGCTATGGCGGCACCGGAGATGATGGCAAGCGGTGCCGGGGCAATCCGGGTACTGGCGGTATTGGGCTGCCCGAAGGCGACCTCGAGTGGTGCTGAGATGCCAGGCATGGGGTTGGTGCTGAGGTGCCAGGGTTGGCACTGAGGTTGTGCAGCGGCAGCGGCTACCAGCAGTGCGGTGCCGTGGCGGCTCCGGTGCTGAGCTGGGTCTCGGTGCCGGGCGGGAACCCGAAGCCTCGAGTAAGAGTACCAGGCCTTCTAGAGGGGAGGGCACGGTGCCGTTGTTCCCCCTCCTTGGTTTCGCAGTTTGAAGGAGAGACAGATGGAACAGGCTGAGACCATGTGGTCTTTGCCCAGACACCTGAGGCACTTCCCATAGGGGTCATCCTGGGGGAAGGCCTTGCTGCACTCAGCGCAGGGTTTAAACTCTGGCATGATCATAGGATGTTCCGGTCTGACGGTGGAAGGCTCTTGTGGTGGAATTAAATCCACGAAGAGATGCTCCAGTTGGGCAAAAGCTCATAGACGACAGGCAGGCTGCTTGTGATTCGCAAGGAGCAGATGTTCCAGATCCAACACACAAGGCAGAAGAAATGAAACTGAGGAGAGGTCAGGAGGCGGCTGTATATATAGCCATGGGGTGGCATGAGGGGCGGAGGCTGCCTACCCTCTCCTGACAGGCTAGGACAAAAGTTTTTCCAGCCAATCCAGCGCAGAGACACCTATTACTGAATACATCTGAGCAGCGCTCGAAGAAGAAGCATTATTGACCCAGGATATTCTGTATTAAGGAGATAAAAGAAATCCTAGTATGTTAGTGTGGAAATGCATGATTAAGACATCCAAAGAAGCTCACCTCCATAAGGAATGCTATGCAATAATCATACATTTATAAATAAGAAATTTAGTGTTTATAATCCAAGGTTAGATAGAGTTTTAAAAATAGTAGGTTTTTCCCTTTTTTATGCTTTTTCCCCACTGGTGTCCTAAAAGGACAGAGTTAAGATCGATAAGAAAATGCAGAACTAAGGCAACCAATCTGTTATTTGTACAAATATTCTCCAGACCAAGCTCCCAGCCAACCAGAATCGGCTATTTACATCAGTTAATGCAGCTGATTTTTTTAAAATCAGAATAAGTTGAGATAGCAAGATCTTTTAATAATTCCCTCTCGATGCTGTGTCTCTCAAATTGATTTCATTTCAAATAATTCTCAAATACAACTGTAATGAAGACAGGTATTCCTTTTCTCCATTGCACTGTTTGTGACTAGAACATTGTCTCGTGAGGAGTTCTGCTATGGTTCTTGCTGCTTCTCTTAAGAGATTGAGTATGTTTATGTACAGGTGTTTGGCGGTTTCTACATACTAGTTAGTTGGGATCTCCTGTTTCTGAGCCATTTAAACTGGCAAGTGCAAAGACTGATGCAGTGGAGCTCTCTTACGGATCAGTCAGCTTGTCACCTGCTTCCTTGCTGTCTCTCTCTCTCGTAATGATCTTGAGGGTTCATTAAAGACGATACTACAGAATGAGTAAGGAATAGAACTTTAATCATACAGACAGGTAGCCAGGTGTGTACCTGGGAGTAGCCATGTTAGACCTTCTCTGGGGCACGTCTCTCAATTTACACAACACTGGCCCATGCTAGGGAGTGTCTCTGAATTCACAACCTTCTACAAGCATATCACTACATCTTCCCCTCTAAGGAAAAGATGTAAACAGTTAGATATGTATAAAAGCTAACTAATAATACATGCACTAACATCTAACAACACATAACAGCTATCTATGCAAAAACATGCAGAAGAACAGTCCATAAACCCAGGATATGAACTACTTAGAGAGGAGAGGTTACTAGCACATCACTCTCAAGTGAGTCTTTACCACCCACTTCCCTTACATATGCTAGCAAGTCTCTATGAGTCTTTCTGGGCATCTGATGACTCGATTAGATCTTCTCAGTACTGGTCCTTGGTTCAGGTCTGAATTCTCTTGCTCCCTGACGGTTTCATTACCATGTGTTGAAGATATCAGATCTGTCAGGGGAGGCATGCCAGGATCTACCTCAACTTCCACGGTGTTGGAACTTTCTGGAATAAGTCGTAGATCCCATCGATTATGTCGAAATGTGTCGCCTTGATCTGTGTGGACCACGTAAGACTGTGGATGCAGCTGTTTTTTAATAGTACCTCTTTGTCCCCAGGTATTAGAGGAGTGATTCCTCAGGTACACTCTATCGCCTGGGTTACAGGATGGAAGATCATGAGCCCTTCTATCAAAATAATATTTCTGCTTCCACATCTGGTTTTCTTTCATCTTCCGAATGTTAGCATTGTTCCTAGACTGCAGCAATTTATCAGTAATAGGTAAATTAGATCAGATCCTTCTTCCCATTAACAGCTGAGCTGGAGAAAAGCCATTCTCCAGGGGTGTACTTCGGTAAACCAGCAATGCTGTATACAGATCACCTCCACTTTCAAAAGTTTTTTTCATCAGGTTCTTTACTGTCTGTATAGACCTTTCCACCAATCCGTTTGATTGGGGATAATTTGGACTGTAGGTTTCATGATGAAAATCCCAATCTGAGGCAAATTGCCTGAATTCTGCACTTGAAAATTGTGGCCCATTGTCGCTGAAGACCTCACCAGGAATTCCACGTCTGGAGAAAATTCCTTTCATGCCAGTGATCACTGATGACCCTGCCAGCAGGTTCGGAGATTTGAGGATCTTGGGGGGCAACCACTGCACCCGTGGGGTACGGGGTGGATTTGGGGTACACTTTATTAAAATGAGTATAGGGTAAGGTGAGCGGTGGTCGGTGTATGTCGTGTTTGTCACAGTAGTTTCTGTAAAGTGTTGGGGGGTACCTAACTTTCAGGAGTGGGGACAGGTTGGGGAACAATGGGGTTCTTCAACTAACTTACTAACACTATAGCCCTACTCACTATAACCTAAAGGCTACTTTAATACACTATAGGAAAAGGGGGGGGGTACAATGCAAATTAGTGTGCCGCAGTGGCAGAGAAGATAAGTAACAGGGAAGCTGGGGCCTGAAGACAAGTGAAGGCAAGTGGGTGGGGGGTGTCGAAAGGCAGCGGGGTGAGGAGGTGCTTGGGGGTTGGGGTAAGGGGACAGAGGCAGGAGAGGGGCTGTAGGTGCGTGGGAGTGTGGGCAATGGGGAGAAGCAGGAGAGGCTGAAAGGGGATTCAGGGGTTTGCGAGGGAGGCAGAGGAGGGCAAAATGGTAGGGAAGGCAGAAGGGTCTCAGGGAACTGTAGCTGGGAGGGCAGAAGGGGTTCAGGGGACGTGGCTGGCGGGGAAGGCAGAAGGGGTTCGGGGGAAGCGGCAGCTGGCGGGGAGGCAGAAGAGCCCGGCACGCCGCAAAAAAGCGGCTGGGAGCCGGGGAGCCGCGGAAAGCGGCAGAGCCGGCAGAGTAGGGGTCAGGGCAGCCGCAGGCGGTGGCGGCGAGTAAAGGGGCCGGCGGGGCAGCTGAGGAGCCCGGCAGGAGCCGGGAAAAAGTGGCGGGGCTACTGGGGAAGATAAAGAGAAGCAGCGGCAAGGGCGGGGAGCCCGCGGGGAGCCACAGAAAGAGTGGTGGGAGCCGTGAGGGAGCCGCAGAAAGCGGCAGAGGACGGGGAGGGCTGGCGGGCTGCCGTGGGAGCCGGGGAAAAAGTGGCGGGGCTGCTGGAGAGTCCAGCGGGGATCGGGGGAACCGGCAGCGGCCCCGGGAGTGGCTTGGGAGCCGGGAGCCACAGAGAGCCGCAAGGGTAGCAGGGCAGGGATAGCGGCTCGGGAGCTGAGAGCCACAGGGACAGGGACAGAAGGAAAGTTGAGGCACACCAGGGATCCCAGAAATGAAGAGGGAACAAGTAAAGTTAAAGAGAAAAAGGTTTATTTAAGTTGGGGAGGTTACAGAGGGGAGGGCAAAGGCAATTTAACCAAACAATTCTAAAGGCTACAAACTAAAGGAAGCAATCTTAACAGCTAACTTAAGACTTCTAAGGCTACCAATTAACTTTATACAATGTTGCAACTTACAAGGATACTTTTAGAACAAGTTCAAAGAACCCAGGGAAAAAAAGGATACACTGAGTGAAACAGAGTAGGGGCAAACAGTTACAGACAGGGGAGCTCCTTAACACAAAATGAAATAGCAAGTAAACAGAAAGGAGAGGACACACACAAGCCTGTAAAGCTGGGAGAAAGCAGTTTCAGAGCAGCAGTAAGAAAACCTTTTAATGAGAAACTGCAGGGCAGACTCTTACCACTCCTATTAGCAGCAGCAGCATTACAGGCAAGAGAAAGGAGACTCGTAATCGGCCGGCAGTTCTACTCGTGGGGGAAACTCATTGATACGCTCTAGGGAGAACTCGTGAGCGGAGGAGGCAGCTTCTGGTTGATCAGGCCAGGCTAGATGTTGAAAACCGTCCTGCCTGAGCACCCCAGAACCTCAGCTTTTAAAGACTATTTCCCGCCTTTCCCTGATTACAGGGAATGTGGGGAACAATGGGGGTATGAGTCATGCCCTGCAGAA
The DNA here is from genome assembly GCA_007922195.1 of Podocnemis expansa. Classification (NCBI taxonomy): domain Eukaryota; kingdom Metazoa; phylum Chordata; order Testudines; family Podocnemididae; genus Podocnemis; species Podocnemis expansa. The sequence continues at coordinate 18,736,303 of ML681998.1, forward strand.
CCTTGCAGTTAGGCAGAGCCCACCTACACCAAGCCCTGCAAAACAATGGGCCCCCAGGGTGGTAACGGCCATCCAGTTGAGTTCAAGGGGGCCATTGTTCACTTCACACGTTCTATGTACTTTAATGATGGCCTGGGAGGGGCAGCCATCAAAGTAACTGCTATGAGTCACAGACAACTGAAATACTATTAGTACTGTTCAGTGTGCAAATTTCTGGATATAAAGAGTAATAATCAGTGACTATTAAGTAATCCTTGGAGCGCCAGGTAAATAAATCCACACCTACCTTCTCATAAGGTCTCTGTGGAACAGGATGGGGTCTCAGTGTCTCTGCCTGTTGGCATGGCCTGTATTTCAAGCATGAAAAGCAGTTTTTTACCACATTGGTAATGTCGTGATTGATCCGAGGCCAATACATGACCTCTCGTGCTTGTTCTTTGCACTTCTCAATTCCCAAGTGACCCTCATGAATCTTCTGTAACATTTCTTTTCGGAGGCTCCGTGGTATTACGACCTTCCCACCTTTGAAAATCACCCCATCTACCACAGTCAGTTCATGTCTGCAGTTCCAATAGGCTCTGATACTTAGAGAGCAACTGCTTATTATTTCAGGCCATCCTTTAAGTATCACCTCTTTGAGGAGTCCCAAAGATTCATCTTTCTCAGTCTCTTCTCTTATGCGTTGCAGTCTTCTGTTAGTTATGTGATTTGCATGCACAGTCATATCTACATAGGCTTGCACTTCTGTTTCCATTGTCTTCTCAGGTACCATGGGTGCTACTGGTCTGGAAAGTGCATTTGCTGTGAACATAAATTTGCCTGGTGTGTAGGTCACCAATAAATTGTATTTCTGTAATTTGATCATCATTCTTTGAATCCTTAAGGTACAGTCATTTAGTGGTTTGTTAAATAATGCAGTCAAGGGCTTGTGATCTGTTTCAACTTCCACTCTCTGTCCATAAATATACTGATTGAATCTCTCACAGGCAAACAAGATTCCTAAAAGCTCCTTCTCAATCTGTGCATATCTAGTCTCTGCATCAGTCAGTGATTTGGATGCATATGCCACAGGTTGCCAGCAACCTTCATGTTTTTGTAGAATCACAGCACACAACCCAGACTGTGATGCATCTGCTGAAATTTTAATGGGCTTCTCTGGAGCAAAAAAATTCAATACTGGTTCCTGTATCAAGTTTTGTTTTAAACTTCTCCATGACTCCTCCTGTGCAGCATCCCAGCACCATTCATTTTTGTCCTGTAGGAGTTGTCTCAATGGTACCGCCTTGGCAGAAAGATTGGGTATGAATTTTCCCAGATAGTTAACCATTCCTAGGAACCGTTGGACATCTTTCTTTGACTGGGGACATGGCATCATTTCAATGGCTGAAATCTTCCTCTTATCCAGTTTTACACCTTCATGGGAAACAATGTCCCCTATAAAAGTCAGTTCTCTAACTCCTAACGACATTTCTCCTTATTTAGTTTGAGGTTTGCGGCTCTAGTTGCATCCAGCACTTGCCAAAGCCGACGATCATGCTCCTTTTTTGTACAGCCCCAGAAGATGATGTCATCCATGGAGGTGTCCACACTGCTAATATGTTCATAGATCATGTGTACAGTTTTGTGATACACCTCTGGTGCTGAAGCTATACCGAAGGGTAAGCGTAAAAATCTGTATCTTCCAAAAGGAGTATTAAATGTGCATAATTTTGAGATTTCCTCTGTTAATTTTAGCTGCCAAAATCCAGAGGATGCATCCAATTTACTGAAGTATTGAGCATTTGCAAACTGAGCCATAATCTCTTCTCTAGTTGGTAGTTTGAAATGCTCTCTTTGTATAGCTCTGTTGAGGTCTCTGGGATCTAAGCATATGCATAGCTGGCCAGTACTTTTTTGCACTATAACTAGGGAGCTCACCCATTCCGTTGGCTCCTCTATTTTTTGTATTACTTGCATTGCTTCCATCCTTTCAAGCTCTGCCTTGAGTTTATCACAGAGTGCAAATGGCACCTTTCTACATGGATGAATAACTGGAGGGATCTGCTTGTTTATGCGGATTGTATGTTCACCTTGCAAGCAACCCAATCCCTGAAACAGATCCTGATATTCTTCAAGGAGTGCCTCATAGCCAGATGCAGCCCTATCTTGTAGCGAGAGCACCCTTTTCACCAGATTCAGTTTCTCACAGGCGGCCAGGCCCAAAATTGGTGTCACCTCCTGTGGCACTACAATGAAAGGCAGCCTGTACAATGGTGTTCTTATGGTTAACACTAGCAAAGCAGCGTCCCTGCACAGGTATATTTGTTCCAGAATACCCAGTTACTTTTATGTTTGTTGGTCCCAGCTTGAGTCTTATTCTCAGTCTCTCATAATCTCATGTAGACAAAATGTTAACCTGAGCTCCTGTGTCTAGTTTCAGTGGAATGATTGTTCCATTCACTGACAGAGGCAGTATCCAGTCCCTCTCACTAGGTTTGCTTGATCCCAGTACATCAACAAAGCACTCCTCAGTCTCACTGTCAGTAACTAAATGCACTTGATTTTTGCGCCTTTGGGATCTGCAGCAGTTTGCAAAATTATTAAGCTTTCCACAGTTATGACAGAGTTTCCCATAGGCAAAACACTGTTTGGGACCATGCCATGATCCACACTTGCCACAAGACAGTCTGGACTCAGTCTTCCTGATAGCAGGGGTTGGTTTCACATTGTGATTTGAACCACTCTGGCTACATGCTGTTTGTCTGAGTGCATGCACTGTCCCTTCTGGTGAATTCAGCTCTTTTACTTGTGTTTTTACCATTTCAGTGGCCCTACATAATTGAAGGGTTTCATTCAAAGAGATCTCTCCCTCTCTGAACAGTATCTCTCTTAATCCATTGTCTGTAATGCCACAAATGAGTCTGTCTTTGATCAGAGACTCTGCCAAGCCACCAAAGTTACAGCTTTTACTGAGTTTTCTTAATTCTGTAACATATTAGTCTATGGTGTTATCTGTTTTTTGCATGCATGTAAAAAATCAACGCCTGTCAAAAGTCACATTAATTTTCGGCAAGCAATATTCCTCAAACTTAGTCAGTATAGTGTTTAAATTCATGCTTTCACCATCTTGAAATTCAAAGTTATTATATACATCCAGTGCCTCCTCCCCAACAACATGCAAAAATATTGATGATTTCTGGTTTTCATCTTTGTTCTGCAGTCCAATGGCAGACAAATACAACAGAAATCGCTGCTTAAACTTTAGCCAGTTTTCTGCAACATTAACAGACATTTGGAGAGGTGAAAAAGCCTGTAAAACATCCATGTTTAGAGCTTACACTTACTTGCTGAAGGCTTTCTTTGTTTTCAGAGATCCCTGGTGTTTTGCTGTTTTCAGGTGCAAATGCAGGAATTTTCCTCCAGGTCTTTTTAGTTTCCAAACTCATTCCCCAACTTCTGACACCATGTAATGATCTTGAGGGTTCATTAAAGACACTACAGAACGAGTAAGGAATAGAACTTTAATCATACAGACAGGTAGCCAGGTGCGTACCTGGAAGCAGCCATGATAGATCTTCTCTGGGGCTCGTCTCTCAATTTACACAACACTGGCTCATGCTAGGGAGTGTCTCTGAATTCACAACCTTCTACAAGCATATCACTACATCTCTCACATGCACTATTTAGAATTCAAGCATTTATGAAATCCATTAGATAAGGAAAAAATAGAAAAACTGTGCGAGCCTGCCTCTTCTGAAGTACAAGAATACCATATGGTTCTTTTCTGTAGCCTTGTTTACACTAGAATCTAGCTCAAATTTTAGCCATTGGTTCAGTTGTATCAGTATACCTTCTTGATGTAGAGAAGGAAAACCATGATTTTCTTCAGTGGAATTTACCCCACTCTACTAGTGCAAATCTCAGCTTCCAAGCTTAAGAGTAAGGGCTTCTGCTGATTGATGGTGCTATTCTAATGGCTAAAATTGTAACTAATTTCATGCATAAACAAGTGTGCTTCATCATTAAGAACACAGGGGAAGAATGATCACAAGGCTGTTTGAGGCTGATCAAGAGTGAGCAGGGAACAATTGTACAAAGAGCTCCCAGACACAGTCACAGTTCCACTTCACACACGAACTGACAAAAACAGAAATCACCTGAAAGAAAGACAAACACACAGTCAGCAATCCACTCACCCAAAGTTTGCTCTCTCCCTTGCTTCTTCAGCTGGGAGATCTCCTTCACCTTCCCTCTCAAACTCCCTTGTTTACAGTCCCCTGTTTGCAAGCCAGTTCGTTGCACTCATAGCAGGACCAAGTACCCCGTTAAACCATCCCTGATGGGTGTTTGTCTAACCTGCTCTTAAAAACCTCCAATGTATGAAATTCCACAACGTGCTAAGGCAACTTATTCCAGTATTTAATCACCTCGACAGTTAGGAATTTTCCTAATGTCTAGGCTGAACCTCCCTTGCTGTAATTTAAGTGTATTGCTTCTTGTTCTATCATCGAGGATTGAGAATAGTTTTTCTTCTTCTCCCTCGTAACAACCTTTTAGGTATTTGAAAACTGTTATCATATCCCGTCTCGGTATCCTTTTTTCTAGACTAAACAAACCCAGCTCTTTCAATCTTCTCTCATAGGTCAAATGTTCCAGACCTCTAATCATTTTTGTTGCCCTTCTCTAGACTTTCTCTAGTTTCTCCACATCCTTTTTGAAATGAGGTGCCCAAAACTGGGCACAGTACTCCAGATGAGGCCTAATCAGTGCAGAGAAGAGTGGAAGAACCACTTCTTGTGTCTTACTCATAATACTCCTGTTAATACACCCCAGAATGGTGTTTGCTTTTTTTGCAACAGTGTTGCAATGCTGACTCATATTTAGCTTGTGATCCACTATTACACCCAGATCCCTTTGTGCAGTACTCCTTCCTAGGCAGTCATTGCCCATTTTGTATGTGTGCAATGGGTTGGTCCCCTGTAAGTGGAGTACTTGGCACTTATCTTTATTGAATTTCATTCTGCTCATCTCCGACCATTTCACCAGTTTGTCCAAATCATTTTGAATTGTTATCCTATCCTTCAAAGCACTCACAACCCCTGCCAGCTTGGTATCATTTGTAAACTTTATAAGTTTGCTCTCATCTAAGTCAGGGGTCTCAAACACATGGCCTGTGGGCTGCGTGCAGCCCCTAAAGCTATTTCCTGTGGCCCTCAATGACACTATTGTTACCAATATTTGCAGTATCATTGTATGAAAAGGTTTCAATGGTATGGCTCTCAGGCTAACATACTAGTCCTCGTGCAGCCTTGTACTAGTCCTCATGTGACCCTTTGTGGTGATTTAAGTTTCAGACCCCTGATCTATGTCATTGATAAAAATATTGAACAAAGCCAGACCCAGGACAGATCCCTACAGCATCCTGCCTATTATGTCCTTCCAGCCTGAATGTGAAACATTGATAACTATCCTCTGGGAGCAGTTATCCAGCCAGTTTTTCACTCATCTTATAGTTGCTCCATCTAGTTTGCATTTCCCCAGTTTATTAATAAAAATGTGATATGAGACTGTATCAAATGGCTTACTAAAGTCTAGATATACCACTTCCCCTCAATCCCCAAGGCTCATTACCACATCATAGAAAGCTATTAAGTTAGTTTGACATGATTTGTTTTTGACAAACCCATGCTGACTAGCCCTAAGCACCTTATTCTCTTCTAGATGTTTGCAAATTGACTCCATAATTATCTGTTCCACTATTTTCCCAGGTACAGAGGTTAAACTGACTGGTCTATAATTCCCCGGATTGCTCTTATTTCCTTTTTTTGTAGATTGGCACTATATTTGCCTTTTCTAGTCCTCCAGGACCTCACTCATCTTCCATGATTTTTCAAAGATAATAGCTAACGGATCAAATATCTCCTGAGTCAGTTCCTTGAGTACTTTAGGGTGCATATCATCAGGTCCCAGTGTCAAAGAAAAACAGCTGAACCTAACTTTGAGTGCAAAACCAACAGCTTATTTATTTACACTGCAGTGGAGAGAGCAGATAAAATCCTGGTCTCTGCCCCTGAGATGCATTACAGAAACTTTTATAGCTTAACAGCTATATTAACATACATGCATATACATAGGTAGATGTAACAAGACCTAACATTCTCTAATTGGTACAAACTAATATCAGTTCCCTAAAAGGAATCAGGGTTAAAAGGGAAAAATCTCGTATAACAGTCAAGAGAAACAATATTAGAAATTAGCACCATCTAGGCAGGTTTAATAAACAATAAATCAAGGATGTCAGCACAACATGTGGAGAGGGAAAAACAAGGACATGGTTGGCTGGCACAGAGAGGTATTGATTACATTCTTTAGGTCTGCAGTTCTTCACCATATCTCTAATAGCACTGTTATTTGTCTTAGAGTGCATTCCTTCTAAATCCTCTCTCTTTCAGGCCTGTTAAACCATTCATGTCTCAACCTGGTCAGTTCTCAGTTAAGAAATTCTTTCACGATTCCCCCCCATGAGACTTATAAAGTCTCATTAATTATATTTCCAAATTAATTAGCACTTGTATATCATTTTCATTTTCCTGATGATTTCTGTACACAAAGTATACACCTCCTCATGGTACTTTAGACTAAATCTCTTATGGGGGCAGCCTTCATTAAACAATTTAGGCAGCATTTAAACAGTAATATCACAACATAACCACAAATCAGGGCCACTATTATAATAAAAGCTCCATGAAATATTTTTGATCCTAAGGATCCAAACCAAGCCCATAATCCCCATGGTTCTTCCTAATGCAAAGTATTGGCAGCCTTTTGGATCTTGTTTAAAGCCAGTGAAATATTTTAATCATCCTTATCTGGGATGCAAGTGCAACATTCTTTGCCAATTAAAGCACAAGTTTTCACCTTAAAAGCCAAAATAAGTTTAAAGCCATTTGGTTTTGGAAAGTCATTTGACTAACCTGTTTTACTTCCTGAGTAACGGCAATTAAGGCTGTAATTATTTCAATTGCTATTTCTTCTAGGATTCAAAAAAAATATGCCTAATTTCTCAAATAGCTATATTAATACCATAAAGGGGAAGGCAATTCCAAAAGCCTTTGTGTCTCAATTGTTTTTATTAAAAACAGGTTGGAAACAACGAAGTTAAAGAACTGAGAATATGTTAAATGGTGGGTTTCAAATAAGCAGTAAAACAAACACCATTTCAATTAACTGGCCAATGTTTTTATGCCTTATTTTCATAGAACCAATATTGGCCTACAAGGGCACTAACACCATGCTCGCAGCAAATAATACGACTTGCCATGGCAGAATACCAACCCTTTAGTCACCAAGAGGGTCATGATTTACAATCATTATAAATTACTTGAGAGCAATTAAGGAAGTGTCCAAGTAATGGCGGTCCTGTTTTATTACAGATGTAATGTACCCTTGCTCAGGACTCCTATGTATTTTGACACATTCCTTTTTCTTTCTCTCTATTTTTATGTGGCAATTTTTTTACAGGGGTTTCACCAGCCCATATCATCTTCTATGACTGAGACCAGTATCACAGGGATTCTCCCTTGGGCAGGAATGGGAAAGTGGGAGCACACCCAGCAGTTTGTTACATTAAAATCACGGGTGTACTGAAACAAAACCTTAAACAACACATTAGAATTGCTGACATTTAACAAGCACAAAAAACAACCTAAAGCTATAGACTTATTCAATAACTGCATCCCTTAACAAATTATTACTATAATATTTTAAAGCCAAAACTAAAACAAATTATTCAATATTAATCAGGGCAAGGCTGAAGTCTTCTATCTCCTCCGGAGTGATGGTTAATCTGGCCGCACGGTCGCCAGTCCTTCTTCAGTTTTTGGACCTCCCCCTGTGGAGGTGGAATCTTCTTGCACTGTGAGGCGTGCACCCAGGTGGTTTTTCCTTCTAGTTGTACTGCAGTATGAGTGGTTAAAATTACCTGGAAAGGTCCCTTCCACCAGGGGTCTAATGCATTTTTCCTTTGATAGGATTTTAAATACACCCAGTCTCCTGGCTCTAGGGTATAACACTTTTGATCAGGAGATGTTGATAAGGCTTCCTTAACCTGTAAAGACAATTTGCTTGGATTTTTTGTCAGTATTAGGCAATATTGAATAGCTGCCTCATGAGTGAATTGTAAATCTCTGGGTGTTCTGTATGGTCCCCGCAAAAGGGGCATGGGCCTTCCCATTAGTATCTCATGGGGAGATAAGCCAATTTTCTGATTAGGAGTTGCTCTTAGAGACATTAGTACAATGGGTAAAGCATCAACTCACTTGAATCCTGTGGAATCACAAACCTTGGCTAGCCTTCCTTTTAAAACCCCATTTGCTCTTTTCACTTTCCCAGAAGCTTGGGGGTTATAAGGGCAATGGAACTGTGGTTATATGCCTAGGACTCTACAGATTTCGGCCAGAATTTTCCCAGTGAAGTGAGGCCCTCTATCCGAATTTAGACCCAAAGGTATCCCAAATCTCGGGATACATTCTTTCAACAAATATTTGACTACTGCAGCAACATCTGCCTTGCGACATGGGTAAGCCTCCACCCAGCCTGAAAACATACAAATAATCACTAAAAAATACTAAAATTCATTACGTTTAGGTAATTGAACAAAATCCACTTGCATATTTACAAAAGGACCCCCATGGTGGGGGTTGTGCTGCTCCTTTGCTTTTACAGATTTCCCTACATTATGAGACAGGCAAGTAGGGCAAGAGGCACAGAATGAGCTGACATGGCTGTGCAGATTTGGAACATGCCAATCTTTGGCCATCAAGGTGGCCATGGCTCCCTTGCCTATGTGTGCTAAACTGTGATAAGTAAATTAACAGATTAGGTAGGAAGCTCAATGGTGCGACAGGGAGGCTGTCCCTGCCTCACCATATTTTGTCTGGGTGCAGAGTGCACCCGGCCTTCCTCCACTTTGCTTTTTCATTTTCTGGAGCCAGATCTTGTACTATGCCAAGGTCCTGATTGGAATCCTCAGCAGGAGGAGGCATTTCTTGCTGAACTAACAAAACAGCAGCCTCTTCAGCCTGAGACTGGGTCACAACAGCTTTAGCGGCTGCGGCTGCTAAAGCATTACCCTAACTTGTTTCATCTTTTCCCGTTGTATGAGCAGGACAGTGCATGATAGCTACTTCTTTAGGTAATTGCACTGCTTCTAACAAACAATTAACATGTATCCCATTTTTTATTCTTTTCCCTGCAGAATTCAAAAAATTCCCTTCCTTCCATAGTTGCCCAAAATCATGCACCACCCCGAAGGCATACCTAGAGTCAGTGTAAATGTTTGCCCGTTTCCCTTCAGCTAATCTGCAAGCTCTTTCTAAGGCTACCAATTCAGCTACTTGTGCAGATTTTTCTCTCTGTGTTTATTCCATTTGCCACCGCCTCGTCCAAAGTGTACATGGCATATCCAGCTACCAGCTCACCCCCTTGTGATCACTGACAGGAGCCATCTGTGTAGTAAATAATGTCTGGGACTGGTTGTTTTGAAACAACAGAGCGTTGTGTGAACATGGTCTTTCTTATTTCGAAACAACCTCTGTTGTTTCGGAATAAGACTGCTGTGTGAACACACCCTAATAGTTAACAAATTTCCCAGCACCATAGATGAAGTCTGTTCCACTAGCAGGGCAGTAGCTGTCATTGCATGCAGACATGGGAAAACCTGAGGGCTACATTGTCCAAAGGGGTGCTGTAGTATGCCACTAGTTTCATATGGGTCCCATGTCTTTGCACTAGCACCCCTGATGCAACCCCGTTCCTCTCATGACAATACAGGATAAATGGCTTCCTGTAGTCTGGCAGTCCTAAAGCAGGTGCAGCACTGAGAGCTTGCTTTAACTGCACAAAGGCTCCCTCTACTTTGGGTGACCAAGGGACTGGATCCTCCACATCTTTCTTTGGCTTTGTCTACACACACATCGTTATTTCAAAATAAGGATTTCGAAATGAGTTATTTTGAAATAAAGTTCCTAATTCAAAATAAGCTAATTTGAATTAACAGAATGTTAATTCGAATTAAGAGAAAGCCTGCTATTGAAACAGCTGTTATTTTGAAATGGTTACAGCTAGTCCTCACTTAGTGACCTACTCGTTTAGTGACCCCTCAGAGTTATGACCGGCTCTCTGATGAGTTGGTATTATGGCGATGTACGAGAACTCGCATCAACTCTCTCAGATTACCTATATTTACAGTACACTATGCAAACTAAGTTCAGTACATTAGAGCTTAAAACATTTAAAATATATATTAAAAATGTTATAAATGATGCAAAGGTGACATTAAAACTATCTACCGATGGTTGAAAAACCTACTACCAGTAAAGTACATTATGCCTGAAATACCGGTAAGGGCTGCTCCTCATTTAGTGACCAATTCGTTTATCAACCGGGTTTCAGGAACGGAACCCGGTCACTAAGTGAGGACTACCTGTATTTCGAAATAAAGCCGTTTGGACATGTTGTTTCAAAACAGTTGTTTCGAAACAATGGTGCTGTTTCAAAACAACATGTCCAAACGGCCTTATTTTGAAATAACCATTTTGAAATAACAGCTGTTTTGAAACAATCTGGGTTTAACCTGTTTTGAAACAGCAGTTCTTATTTCGAAAGGATGGGATCTGTCCTTTCGAAATAAGAAAACGTCATGTGGACCAAATATCTTTTATTTCGAAATAACCAGTGTTTTTTCGAAATAAAAGTGCTGTGTAGATATACCCTTTGTGAGCACATAAAGGGGCTTTGCAATTTCAGCATAATTAGGAATCCACTGCCTGCAGTACCCAGTTAGTCCCAGGAAGGCACGAACTTGCTTCTGTGTAACTGGGCTGGGAATTTTCAATACCGCTTGAATTTCTACAGGGTAGAATTTGTCTCTTCCCCTTAAAAATAATATGCCCCACATATTTCACTTCTGTTGTATCCTTTGTCAGTTCTGTTTCTTGTAACATAGCTAGGATTTCCTGTTCATTGGGGGTTGGAACTTCCAAATGAATGCCAGTTGGAAAACAGTAAATAGTGCATCCAAGTTTACAAAGCAAATCCCTTCCTAATAAATTAACCGGACTGCTGGTGCTGAGGAGGAATGCATGTTGCTCTTGTAAAGGACCAATTTGAATGCTGGTGGTTTCTAAAACATGATACTCTTCAACTTGGTTATCTACCCAACAGCTTTCACAGTTTGTTTAGTAGGTTTTTAGAGCAGGGAACTCTTGCACTCCAAGAGTGGATCAGGTAGCTCCCGTGTCAATTAAAAAAGGAGCATCAGTATTCTGTATAACACCTCTCACATATGGCCCACTTTGATCAACAGAAATGCGCATTGGAAATAATGAACCCGGAGCTGTCTCTAGGCTTTGTCAATACTGATCATTGTAAAACACCGGCACAGTGGCTGGAGCAACAGTTGCTGGGGCTGTCATCACTTGAGATGCAGGCTGATTCTTTACTGCACTCATCTCTGGAGGTGGGGGCCAGGAGTATCTAGTTAGCGTCTGGGCTGCCTGAGACTGTGGTCTGTTAGGGTACTGTGCTTTCCAGTGTCCAGGCTGTTTACAATAATGACACACATCATTACCCCCATTTGGTCTTTGACTTATCGGTCTGCCCCTTTGATGGCCCCTTCCTCTGTCCCATCTAGTAGTCACACAGCTGGGGAGTCTAACACAGCCTTCTGCCTGTTTCAGTTGTGCCAGCATTAAGCAGGCTTCCAGAGCTTTCTTCTTTTAGTTTTCCTGGCAATGATTTGCCACCTCAACCAGTCTATCCAATGGCTCTCGCTGCCACCCTATGCAAATAATTTTTAATTGCTCTTGAATGTCAGGCAGTAATCCACTGACAAAAGCATTTACAACTGCTCCGGGGGCAGTTGTTTCCAGCTCAGGGATGCCTGAATATTTTTAAAAGTTTTCTTTCAATCTATCCATATAATCTGCTGGATTTTCCCCTTCCTTTTGCTTGCAAGAGTAAATTTTTGGCCAGTCAAGTTTTGGGCGACACTCTGTTAGGATGGCATCTACTAGCCTCTGTCTGCAAGCTTTCACCTCTTCATCTGAGCCAGGGCTGGTGGCAGGCCAATCTGCCTTATTCTTTATTCACTGGAGCAGTTCATCAGGCACAATCATATTCAGCAATTAATTTAAGTCTTCATAATTAGGATTATAGCACCCTATTGTAATTTCAAGCTGTTTTTTTAAAATTTCCCTGGATCTTCCCAAATATTAGGAAACCCTGTCACCAGATTTTTTAGATCTGTAGGGCTGTGTTCACACAGCACTTTTGTTTCGAAACAACCTCGTTGTTTCGAAACAAAAAAAACCATGTTCACACGACGCACAGTTGTTTCGAAACAAGGGCGGGGTCCGGGGAGCAGCCCGGGCTGCCGGCTCAGCCCCGCGCCCCCGACCCGCCGGCGGGGTCTGGGGGCAGCTCTGGCGGGGGGGCTGAGCCACCCCGCAGCGGCTCACCCCCTGCTGGTGCCTGCAGCCCCCTTTCTGGGGCTGCAGGGTGAGCCAGCAGCGGCTCACCCCCAGGGGTAACGAAATAGCATGTTCACACTGTGAACTTGCTATTTCCTTTCCCGCTTTTTTTCTTATTTCGAATTAACATTTTGTTAATTCGAAATAAGATATTTCGAAATAAGGTGTTGTTTCGAAACAAGTTGTTTCGACACAACTTGTTTCGAAATAACCCTGTGTGTGTGAACACAGCCTAGGGCTCCAAGGGACATGGGTGTGGATTAAGCCATTTGGTCTGGGCACTAATCGTAGGGGTGCCAGTGTGAGATTTGGCTCATCTCCAGTGGAGTGTCTGCAGACAGCAAGGCGCGGTGGCATCTTTTTACGGTCACTGCTAGGTTTAAAGGCTGCTGACAGGCTATCCTTCAGCGTCTCTGCCTCTGTGAGTCTTGTGTGCTTAGATAAGCCACTCGGACCTGCCCCCATACTGTCTGATTGCTCTCTCTCGTCTTCAGTCTTTGTATATTGTGGAAGCTGACATTTGTAACTCAGCCGGTTCTCTATCTCCCTCTTCTGTGGGGGGTGGTGCTGAAGCCCCTACACCAGGTGGTGGAAAAGAGCAACACATATCTAATATGTCAGGGCTATGATTATTTTCCTCATCCTCCTTAACTGTCTGTGCATAAGGTATTTGGGGATATAAACCCTGCACTGCTCTGCTCGGAGCTGCTTCTAATTGTTTTTTGTTTTTTTTTGAGTTTATCTACATTAGTCTTCCAGCTTTTAATAAATGACTCTTTTTCCCCTCTTAAAGGTCTCATCATACCATAAAAAATACACTTGCCATTGTCTTTGTGGGATTTTTGCACCTAAGGCTTCTAAAGCCCCCCTCAAATACAATATCTGCTCTCTATCACAGCTCCCAATAAGAGGGAACTGCAACATGTCATCATTTTTAGTATACCAATTCCATTTAGACAAGAATAAATAAGAATCAGGTCCATAATGAGTGTACGTATAATAGCTGGGGGTGCCCAAAGGTGGGGCTGCGATCTTAGTTCCACCTATCCCCATTGTTCTCAAACCACTCAAACCACTCGCTTCACAATTACAGCACGCGCTTCCCGCTGGAGCACGAATCTGTCCACTGCCTCCCTTGCTTTCAAGGTCCACTGGTCATTACTGTTAAGTTCACAGCAGGCTTGGTGTAGCTGAAACAGTGAACGGCCAGCTCCGGTCAGCGGAGGGGAATACAAATGGAACACAATCAGGCATTCATCTCACTTGCACACACCAAATTTAAAACACACAAAAATCGGGATCCTTTAACCATGGAGCCCTGCTTCTACCAGTGCTGACTAACACAAAACCTGGCCAATAACCTGGAGCCCTGCTCCAAACAGTCAATTAAATATAAACCTGGCTAGAGAGCTCTAATAAACCCTAAGGACCCTAATGAGGCGTCCTTACCAGAACTGTTGGTATTGCACTCAGACAAATATGTCCGGTATGCAGACTCCCCGATGCCTTCCCGCCTCTCCCTGTCCACTCACTGAGGAGTCCGGCTGTGATCAAGGGTCGCAAGAGGAAGCGCCTTCCTGGACACGGTCGATGTGCGGCAGGGAGCAAACCAGCTGGGGCAGTTACCAGGTAGTTGCCATCGAAGTTCCCAGGTTTCGGCACCAAAACTGTCAAAGAAAAACAGCTGAACCCAACTTTGAGTGCAAAACCAACAGCTTATTTATTTACACTGCAGTGGAGAGAGCAGATAAAATCCTGGTCTCTGCCCCTGAGATGCATTACAGAAACTTTTATAGCTTAACAGCTATATTAACATAGATGCATATACATAGGTAGATGTAACAAGACCTAACATTCTCTAATTGGTACAAACTAATATCAGTTCCCTAAAAGGAATCAGGGTTAAAAGGGAAAAATCTCGTATAACAGTCAAGAGAAACAGTATTACAAATTAACACAATCTAGGCAAGTTTAATAAACAATAAATCAAGGATGTCAGCACAACATGTGGAGAGGGAAAAACAAGGACATGGTAGGCTGGCACAGAGAGGTACTGATTACATTCGTTAGGTCTGCAGTTCTTCACCATATCTCTAATAGCACTGTTATTTGTCTTAGAGTGCATTCCTTCTAAATCCTCTCTCTTTCAGGCCTGTTAAACCATTCATGTCTCAACCTGGTCAGTTCTCAGTTAAGAAATTCTTTCACACCAGTGCTTGAAGACATCCAACTTGTTCAAGTTTCTGGTAGCATTTGGAGTTTGCAGACTTGTGTAGTTCCTCTGGTTTTCATACAGTATCTGGATGGGCTCAGTCCTTTGTTTCACAGCTTCAGTTGTCAATGAACAGATTCAACAGTGTGTGCTAGCTGAAGACTGTACACAGACTAAAAATAAGATGGAGGTCATGCAGCTGCTTTTTATGTCTTCTGCCCTCTTCCATGCTGTTTGTGGAATTTTACAGAAATAAAATGGCATCTAGAGTCCATTGGGAAAGTCATGTGTGATAAGGTGAGCTCAGAGGGCTACAGAAGGGTGTGCCTATTTGGTCGCCAGGGAGGTGGGTGGGCGTAAGCCCACCCACCGCTAACACCCCTCCCCCAGCTCAAGGGGAGGTGGTCCTAGGCCCGGGGCCAACTGATTTCGGGGGACAAATAATGACAAAACGGGAGCGGGTGTGGGGGTCAGAGGTTCAGAATTAGGGAACCAGAGGGGGACACCGAGCAGAGAACCCCGGACAGCGCCCACTGCTCCCGGAACGTGTCGAGGGAGCCAGCGGACGCCGCCCAGAGGAACTCTGCCCGGAGACGTGAACGGACCAGGGACCGGAAGTAGGCCCCACAGTCGCAGGCCCCTCCCTCAGCCAGCCTCCTCTCTCTGGTCTTATAGATGGCCTGTTTTGCGTAGGCCAGGAGGAGGCTGGCGAGGAGGTCCCGCGACTTCGTGGGGCCGCAAATCGGGAGTGAGTAAAGGAATGTGTGTGGGGAGAAGTGCAACCAGAACCTCAGGAAGAGGTTCTGGAGGAGCCGGAAGAGGGGCTGCAACCTGGCGCATTCAAGATAGGTGTGCGCCAGGGTCTCCCTCTCGCCGCAGAAGAGGCAGGTGTCTGGAATGGGGGTGAACCGCGCCAAGTACACGCCCGTGCTCACGGCTCCGTGCAGGAGCCGCCAACTAATGTCCCCGGTGGGCCGTGGGGTCAAGGTGGCATAGAGGCTGGCCCACCGGGGGTCCTCGCCCTCCGCAGGTAGAAGGAGGTCCCGCCACTTGGTGTCGGGGCGGGACACGAGGGCGAAGAAGTGGAGAGTGTGGAGCACGAGCGTGTACAGGTGTTTGCGGGGCGCGGTTTGGAAGGGGACCGGCTGCAGCTCTAGCAGCCGGCTCGGAGCATGGGGCGGGGGCGGCCGGGGGGGCTCGCGGGGCCGGGGCCCGATCGCAAGCTCCGGAGGGCCGGGACTGAGAGGAGGGCGGGGGGTACCCTCTCGCAGGACCCGCTCTAGGTAAGCCCGAGCGGTGGGGGGCAGGGCCGCCTTCACCTCCTGGAGTAGGCGCCGGGGGGTTCGGAGGGTGGAGAGCCCCATGCGCTGAGCGAGCACTAGGGGATCCACCCAGTCCCCCCGGGTATAGTCCAGGAGGTCTCCGACCCTGGTGACACCTGCCAGGACCAACCTCCGCCTCACGGAGGGGGCCTCCGCCGCCTGCACACTCAGATGGGGATTGTGTAGCAGGGGCTCCGCGAGGAGGTCCTCCCCCTCGGTGGGCACAAGGGACCTGGAGGCCGAAACCAGCCTCCAGGTCCGGAGGAGGTCCTGGTAGAAGGCCGGCAGCTCGGAGAGGTCTCGCGGACCACCTCTCAGCTGGATATAAAAGGAGCTGCCGGTCGTATCGGAGCCCTCGGTAGCGACGGAGGAAGGTGTGCGCCAGGTGGCTCCACGCCGGACTACCTGCACCATAAAGGAGTCTCTGCAGGGCCTGGAGGCGGAAGGCGTGGACCTGGCTGTGGACACAGCACAGGCCCTGCCCTCCCTCCTCCAGGGGAAGACTCAGGATCCCTGCAGAGACCCAGTGCAGTCCTGGCCAAAAGAACTCCAGAACTGTCTTCTGGAGGTGGGCCAGGAACCTCGGGGGCGGGACCAGGGTGTTGAGCCGGTGCCAGAGCATGGACAGGACAAGCTGGTTGACCACCAGCGCCCTCCCACGAAGGGAGAGGCACCGCAGCAGTCCCGTCCATCTCCGCAGCCGCCCAACGACCCTGTCCTCCAAATCGTGCCAGTTCTCATCCGGGGAGGGATGGGTGGCAGAAAGGTAAACGCCGAGATAGAGCAGCGGACCCGCGCTCCACCGGATGGCTTGAAGCGCGGGTGGGAGGGGGCCCGCCGACCACCCGGCCCCTACCGTCAGGCCAGAGCTCTTGACCCAGTTGATCCGGGCGGAGGAGGCCGCCGAGTAGATGGTCTGGCAAGCCTCCAGCCGCCACAGGTCGCCCGGGTCCTGGACCGCGAGGAGCACGTCGTCGGCGTACGCTGACAGGACCAGCCGCAGCTCCGGCTCACGGAGCACCAACCCCGTCAACCTCCGACGGAGGAGACAGAGGAAGGGCTCGATGGCCAGAGCGTACAGCTGGCCCGACAGCGGGCAGCCTTGACGCACTCCTCGCCCGAAGCTGACCGGCTCGGTCAGGGTCCAGTTGAGCTTGACCAGGCACTCCGCGGAGGCGTACAGCACCCGGAGGAAACCCACAAAACGTGGCCCGAAGCCGAAGGCCTGCAGGGTGCCCAGGAAGTACCCGTGGTCCACCCGATCGAACGCTTTCTCCTGGTCCAGGGCCAGGAGGGCGAACGACAGACCGTCCCTACACCCGAGCTCCAAGAGATCCCGGACCAGGTACAAATTGCTAAAGATGGACCGGCCCGGGACGGTGTAGGTCTGGTCAGGGTGAACCACGTCCTGCAGCACGGACCCAAGCCGCAGCGAGATGGCCTTGGCCACGATCTTGTAGTCCGTGCAGAGGAGCGAGACGGGACGCCAGTTCCGAAGGTCGCGGAGGTCCCCCTTCTTGGGCAGCAGGGCCAGCACGGCCCGCCGGCAAGAAAGGGGAAGCTCTCCGCTTCCCTCGGACTCGGCCCAGACGACGGCCAGGTCCGGGCCGAGGACGTCCCAGAACACGCGGTAGAACTCCACGGTCAGCCCGTCCATGCCCGGGGACTTGTTATTGGGCATGCGACGGAGGGCATCCGTGAACTCGGCCAGAGTGAGAGGAAGCTCCAGCCGGTCCCGGGCACCCGTGCTGAGCGCGGGGAGTTCGTTCCAGAGCACCCTGCAGGCGTCAGCTTCGGTCGGGTCCGGGGAGAAAAGGCTGGCGTAGAAGGCCCTGGCCCTTCCACGCATCTCCTCCGGATCCGTGAGGGGGGTGCCGTCCTCAGCGAGGAGGCAGGTGACATGCTTCTCAGCCCCCCTCCGTTTCTCCAGGGCATAGAAGAAGCGGGAGCCGCGATCCATCTCCCGAAGGAGGTGGATGCGGGATCGCACAAAGGCCCCCCGGGCCCGAAGGTCTCGAGGGCCCGGAGCTCCTCCCGCTTCTCCCGGCACGCTCCGCAGAGGGACGGGTCCTCAGGGCTGGCGGCCAGGCGCCTCTCCAGCTCCAAGACCTCCCGCTCCAGCTGCTCTATCGCCACATCCCTCCGCCGGCTGGCCCCCCGGGTGTAGTCACGGCAGAAGAGCCGGGCACGCACCTTCCCCGTGTCCCACCAACGCCGCGCCGAGGAAAAGGCGGGCCTCTGCTCCCGCCAGGCCAGCCAGAACTCCCGGAAGGCCGCCACGAAGCCCACATCCTCCAGCAGGCTGTTGTTGAAGTGCCAGTAGGCCGACCCCGGCCTCTCCGCCGAGAGAGAGGCCGTCACGGTCACCAGGTGGTGATCCGAGAACGGGGCCGGCCTCACGCTGGAGGAGTGGGCTCGTGCCAGATGGCGACGGGACAAGTAGATGCGGTCCAACCGGGAGTGCTGTGACCGGTCTGCCCCCACCCGGACGAAGGTGAAGGTGACCTCATCGTCCGGGTGGTGGTCACGCCAGACGTCCACCAGGGAGTGACGGTCCATCAACTCCCGGAGGACGTCGGCGGCGGCCTGGTCCTGCTCGGTCCCAGAGCGGTCCCGGTCCTCGAGGGTGATGTTAAAATCCCCCCCCCAGGACCAGGCACTCCTGTGGATCTAAGGTGTCGAGGAAGGCGGCCGCCTGCCGAAAGAAGGGCATCCGCTCCGGGCCCGATGTCGGGGCGTAGACGTTGACAAGGTTCAGCGCCAGCCCCTCCATGCGGACCCGGACGTGCAGCAGGCGGCCCGGCACGACCTCGACCGCCCCCAGCACCTCGGGCCGTAGGTCGGGGGAGAACAGGGTGGCCACACCGCTGGAGCGGGTGGACAGATGGCTCATGAACACCCCGTTCCCCCATTCCAGCCGCCAGCTGGCCTCGGCGGCCGGATCCGTGTGGGTCTCCTGCAGGAACACCACAGAGTAGCCCCCCTCCCGAAGGTAGGAGAGCACCTGGGTCCTGCGGAGACCCACCCTACAGCCCCTGGTGTTCAAGGTTGCGAAGATGGTAGGGGCCATGAGGAGGGCTGGGGGAGATCCACAGGAGCAGCAGGAACGCCTTGGGCCTCCGTCGGGCCGCGGAGCAAACCGTGACCCACCCCAAAGGCCATGAGGGAGTCACGGAAGACGCGGGCCCTCTGATAGGCCGCGGCGTCCTGCCTCCCGGTCCCCTTCCCCTCCTTCAGAATCGCCCTCACGGTCTGGAGGACGAGGTGGAAGCTCCCAAAGCGCTGCAAGGCGAGCCGCACCCGATTCCTGGCCCCTCGAGTGTCGGCCAGGAAGGCGCGGAACTCACCGCGCAGCGCCAGGGGGTCCGGGGCGGAAGGCCCCGGGCCGTCCTCCAGGCGGGTCCCCGTGTCCGCCCCGCTGCCTGCCGGGAGGGACAGACAGGGCAGGGAGCCCCGTCGCGGCAGTGCCACTGGTCGAGGCTCCCCATTGTCCATCCCGGCCCCCGGCACGGGGGGAAAGGCGGCGGAGGGAGATCTGCAGCCCCGGGCAGGGTGGGGGCCACGAATGCCACCCCCCGGGAGTTATTGTCAGGGAATGGAAAGGTCATGCTCCCGGGGGGGGCAGCAGCGGGTACAGGATTTGGGGCAGGGGTAGGGACAACAGCGGGCGGGGCAGTGGTTGGGGTGGGGCCTGTGTCGGGAACAAGGGTGGAAACAAGGGCGGGGTCCCCGGCTGTCAGACAACTGGGGTGCGGCTCCCCTCGACCGGGCACAGGGTTCATGGTGGGTGGATCGAAAAGGGGATCCCCGCCGACGCTGGGCCCAGGTGTTAGGTCAAGAGTGGCAGTTGTGGCCTCAGCGTCGGATCGGGGGGGACACTGGGCAGAAGCGGTGAAGGTAGGAGGGAGTGGCTGTGCCACTGGGCACGATCCCCCGGGGCCCGGCTGCTCGGTGCCGAGTGCCGCCCGCACGGAGCTGGCACCTGCTTGCAAGGCACCGAGCGCTGCCGGGCAGGTGGAGCGATCCGGGGGCGTCCCTGGGGTGAGGTCAGGAACAACGGGTGGGAAGGAAGACTGTGGGGATGGAGGGGGCGGCAACAACAAGTCGCCGCCCAGCTCGAGGCCCGCCGGGAGGGGATCGTCCTCCCCCGCAGTGACCGGGGTCAGATCCAGGGCCTCAAGCTCCGCGAAGATGGAGCCTAATGTGCTCCCCGCTGCCGTGGGCACCGCCGCTCCAGACGCCGGGGCTGGAGTTGCCTCGGCGTCGGCGGCAGGCGCAGATGTTACAGGCAGAGCGGGGGCAGAGGGGGCGGCTCCATCTACGGCCTCCCTGGGAGTGGGATCAAAAAGGGCCTCCATAAGGGGGGCAGCGCTGCCCTCCTCTGCTTCTGCCTCCATCTCCTCGGCCTGGTCCTCCCGCTGGTTCCCATCGGGGGGCACGGCAGAAGGTCCGTCAGCAACTGGAGCTTGACGGTTAGCCCCCCGCAGTGATTTCCGGGGGGCCTCCTCCCCATCCGACGTGGAGGGGAGGGGACGGACCTTCCTCCACTTGCCGCGCCCCTCGACGAGCGCCCAGCCCTCCGAGGTGGCAGTGGAGGGCTGGCCAGCGGGGGCAGAGTCGGGCGGCAAGGGCACTGGTGCCAGGGGGGAAGGGAGCGAGGGCGGAACGACAGAGGGATGGGAACCCTCCCCCTGGGGTGGGCCCTCTCCCTGACTGGGGCCAGCCACCTCCCCGCCTCTCTCCTCCGAAGGCCCCGATGGTCGTGGGGTAGGAGGAGGAGGAGGAGGGACGGCACTGGTGGCTGGCTGGCTAGGGCCGCCGGCGGTGGTATGGCCGGCGCCCGCCGCGGCCCCGGGGGGCCCGGTTGCCTCCTCTCCGTGGTGGGCCAGGGGGCAGTCCCTCCGGACGTGCCCCGTGGCCCGACAGAGGAAGCACCGAGCCTCCCCCGAGGAATAATGGATTCTATAGAGTGCCCCTTGGTGGGGCACTAAGAAGGACCCCTCGAGAGCCACTCCGTCACGAGCCCCCGCCGGCGGCAGTTGAACCTGCACCTGCCGGCGGAAGGACAGGACGTGACGGAGGGTGGGGTCCTTGCAGCCCAGCGGGAGAGGGCTGATGGTGGAAACTAGCTTCCCCAGGGTGGAGAGAGGGGGAAGCAAGGCGGAATTAGGGAGGAAGGGCGGGACGGAGGTAAGGACCACCCGTACGCCCAGGTCCTCCAGGGGCTCCACGGGGACGTAGACGCCCCCCACCGCCAAGCCCTTCACCACCGCCTCCTGCGCGGCGGCCTCCGATGCCAGGAAGAAAACGATCTTCCCGTACATCTTGGAGGCCGCCACAACGGCCGAGGGCCCCACCACCCTCGCCATCGCCCGCACGTAGGTCTCCACGTGCGGGGAGGCGGCCACCAGGAGACAACGGACCCCGTGCCTCCTGGTCAAGGTGGAAAAGGGGCCCCGGCCGCCCGAGGTGGAAGGCAAGGAGGCGGCGCGGGCTGATGGTGTGGCGGTGGGTGGAGGGGTGGCAGCCACCTGGGCGTACGCCCTGGGGGCTGGGATACCCCCAGAGCTGGTGGAGGGAAGGACAGGGGACGAGGGGGCCGTGGCTGATGCCGTGGCCACAGCGACGGCAGGGCCCTTGCTCGCCTTTTTCTGCCGGGCTTTGCGGCCGGCCGAGGTGGTGGCGGCAGGAGCGGAGGTGGAGGCCCCTCCCGTGCCCACTGCCGCCCCTCCGCTGGGGGCATTGGTGGTGGCAGCGGCAGTGGTCGAGGGGGCAGCCGCTGAGCTGGATGGGGGAGCAGGTTGGGGGAGAGGAGCGGAGGGGACTGGGGAAGTCTCCATGTCCCCAGGTAAGGGACAGGCAGGAAAGGAGACTGGTCTGCGGGGGGAGGGAGGTGCCAGGGATGGGGTGGGTGGGCACGGGCCGGGAGTATGGGGGGGTGGGAGGGGCCGGGGAAATCCTCTCCTCCCTGCTGAGCTGTGGGCCAGGGAGGAGGGCACAGGCTAGGGTGGGGACAAGGGTAGGGAATAAGAGGGGGACTGGGGGGGGCTAGGGAGGTTCTCCCCTCCCCGCTGAGCTGTAGGCTGGGGAGGAGGGCACCGGCTGGGGCAGGGACGAGGACGCAGGGAGGTGGGAGACAAGCAATGGGGAGGGCGGGGGGACAATGGAGGGGGTGGGGGAAGGCTGGCAAACCACTCCTCCCCGCTAAGCTACAGGCTGGGGAGGAGGGTGCCTGGGGAAGGAATGGGGCTCGTGGGGGGCAGGAGGGGGCCGGCTCCTCCGGCTGCACTTCAGGGGAACTAGTGAATGGGGTATCAGGGGGGCAGTAAACCAGGGGGAAAAAAGAGACAAGTGGTTGGGCGCTCGCAGTGACTAGCTTCTCCTAGTTGGGGGGGTGGGGTCAAAGGAACCGCGGGTGGGGCAGGGAAGCAGTGAGGACCGCAGGGAGGGGCCAGGGAGGGGTGGGGCAAACAGACAAACTGTCGGGCTAGGGCGGGGCAGGGGAGCACAACAAACCGAGGGGTTGGGGAGGGTGGGGGCCGTGGGGGATAGGGACACTGAACCGGCTGGAGGGCAACAGCAAGTGGGGGGGAGCCCTCCAGCCACTGGGGGCTGGGGGAGCGGGGGGGGAAGGGGCTGGGCGAGGGGGCAGGGAAGCTGCTGCTGGGGTGGGCTCTGTGGTCCCTGCTGCTCAGGCAATGCAAGAAAGTCCCACAGGTTTAGGAGCCCGCTGCCTTCCTGAGGGAGGGGAGGCCAGGCAAACAGCAGCTGGGGGTAGTGATGGTAATACACACTTCTCAGTCTCTTGGAGCTTACCCCCAGCTGCAAGCAACAATGTCTCTGTCCTAGGGGACCTCCCCTCAGTGGTGGTGGTGGTGGTGAAGTCCTCTTTCAAGGGCAGCAGGCTCCAGCTGGCAGCAGGGACTGGCTGGCTGGTGGGAGAGGTGGTCTTCTCCTTCTGGTGGTAGTTGTGGTGGTAGTGTCCTTCCTTCTCTACCTCCCCCCACTCCCCACAGGGCAGGGGAGTGGGAGGGGAGGGAGACCAGCCAGCAGCAGCAGCAGCAGCAGCAGTGGAGGAGGAGGATACAACAACAAAAAACAGGAACAGCAAGGTGGTGGTGGTGGTGATGGCAGGAACAGCAGAGGTAGGTCCAAGTGGTGGTGGAGCAGGAACAGGAACACCAGGAGAAGCAGGAACAGGGGTCCTCTTCTTCCTCTTCTTGAAGAAAGGAGGCGTGTTTGGGGGTGTGTTGTGGAGGGAGGGGGGAAGAGACTTTCAGGAGGGAGCAGGCCTACAGAAGGGCGTGGCAGGGCCAATATGTAAGCCCTAGGCTGATAAAAGCTCTTTACCCTGGCTACAGAGAAAAGGGCTCTGCAGGCCAATTGGAGACACCTGGGCTCAATCAAGGGCTGGCCCAGGCCTATAAAGGCTGCTGCTGCCAGAAGGGGGTGGGGAGAGACTGAAGCTGCCTCTAGGACTGGAGTCACTCCCAGGCTGAGGAGGAAGGCTATCACCCTAACCCTTGCAGACAGACAGACAAAAACAAACAAACAGACAGACAGAGAGGATAGAAGGAAGGATTGACAAGCACGCCCAGGGAAGTCCCACAGAAGACCTACCTGGGCTGGGGCAGATTGGCCTCTGGCCCATACCGCCAGGGGAGAGTTTGGGGCTGGCAAGACAGGCCCTTCCTCTCTCCCCTTCTGGGAGGAGCAATCTCTGCCACACATGGTGACTCATCAGGTCTCTACCTGGGCCAATTGTACCTCTGAGTCTCCTTAATGGGCATTTAAGGAGGCAATTGCTACAGCCATTCTGTCTGGGGTGTCTCCCAGAAATGCGTGAGAAAGTAAAATACAGATATAATCAAACATTTATAATTTCTAATATAGATGACACACACACACACACACACACACATAAATATACTTAAATTATAACTTTTCTATCAGTACCTGAGGATACATCTCATGGATTATTACAATTGACATATTGATATTAAATAATATCATGAATGGGTCCCATAATCCAGCCAGCATCACATGCTCTCTTGTCCAGAATTTGCAGTAGAAGTCAGGATTCAGCATAGGAACAGGAGCAGCTGGGCTGCCAGCTAGTCACTGTTTAATTAATACAAACTGTTTCCAAAGAATGTAAAGTGCTGTTAGTGTGACCTGCTCCCATGACTTAAACTTCCTCATGTTTATTTTCTTCCCACTCTGTAAGTTCCCCAATCTAAGCATCTGACGAAGTGGGATTTTTCTCCCTCAAAAGCTCATGCAATAAATAAATTTTAGTCTTTAAGGGCCACAGCATTCCTTGTTTTATTATAGGACAGGGGTCTCAAACTCAAATCACCACAAGGGCCGCATGAGGACTAGTAGAGGGCCACATTAAGACGGGTGGTATGCTAGCCTGAGAGCCACACCACTGAAACCTTTTCATACAATGATATTACAAATATCAATAAAAATAGTGTCACTGCAGACCACAGGAAATAGCTTTAGGGGCCACGTGTGGCCCACAGGCCACATGTTTGAGACCCCTGGCTACAGGAGAAGTTGGTTTCCAAATGCCACTGCTGCACCATCACTTTAAAACCAGTTGATATTGTCAACTGAAAGTTAACTGTAAAACTCTTTGAAATGAAGGGTACAGCAAATACAATAAAATCAATCACTTTCTGTGGGAGAGAGTTATTTAAAGAGCTAAGTGTTATGCTGACTTGTGGATCTAATTAGCTCATTATGGTAGGAGTTTCCTTCAACCAGGAATAGCAAGCGAGTTCCAAGGCCTTAGGTGCTTTGAAAATTTGCCCTGATTCCAGCAGCTGATGACCATTCATTGCTATGGCTGGACCAACAAAAACCCCATGTTTATATGAAGAGAAACATTTATACCAGTGGAGGGAACAGATTGCTGAGACCAGGACAAATTCCTTGCCTAGTTAAGGTTAAATGTAGCCATGCTGGGGAAGAGGTCTTTTGCCAAGATAAAGTAATTAAAGGAGTAGCTAACTTGAGGAGAAGACTTGGGCTGGCATGTCACACTGGATAGGTCTACACTGAAAAGTTTTCGGGATAAGGAGGCTTATCTTGAAGAAACTTTTCCGTGTCTGGGTAGGAATTTGCTTTTTTGAAAAAAAGCAGTTCTGTATTTTGAAAAAACTAAGCCCTTTTTCGAAATCATTAAACCTGCTTTAAGTTTGAAAGAGCAAATCTTTCGAAATAGTTATTTTGAAAAAAGCCATTCCAGGATGTGGAATTGGCTTTTGAAATAATAATCAGGGGATTCCCCCAGAGGGCTGTATTTTGCCGGGGGTCCCTTACCGGGGAGGATTCCCTGCCTGGGGACAGATGTCTCCCACAGGGAACAAAGCCCTGGGGGGCAGAGTCCCCTGGCAAGGCAGCCAGGGAACTCCAGCAGGGCCACGCTCCCTGCTGGGCAGCCAGGGAACCAGAGGTGCCACTTCCCCCCCCCCACACACACTGATCTGCCCCCCAGCCTCCCTGCTTTATTTTGAAAACAGAGTCTCGTGAAGACACTTTTTTGAATTTATTATTTCGAGTTAATATCGGCAAAGTTATCTCAAAATAGGTATTTTGAAGTAACTTTGCCAGTGTAGACATAGCCACAGAGTTATTTTGGGGAGACCTTTATGTTTATATTCCAAACTCCAGGACAGGTGATTTTATTGTGACTTCAGAAATGTGTTGATTATTCAGAACAGGATGGGAATGGCCCCTATTGATGTGAAGAATGAGATTAGATACAGTATATAATAAAGACTTGGGAGGAATTTCATATTTTCTATAGTGCTTCAGTAGCTCATGGTTGCCCTACAAGAGAAAGCCTGCTGAGATTTAGGACAAAGGCAGGTTCTAAGCAAGGAAAACAGTAAGATGCTTTACATTCATTTATCAAATTTTGAAATGTTTTTTGTCCTGCCTGTCAGGTCTGGAAAGTCTTGAGATGAATGGATTTCCAGTTAAAATAAATAGTTCAACATGTTAGTTTATGGTATGTTTAAATTATTCCTTATGTGCTCCAAATTTGTATTATTTAAGCTTGTTCTACTCACAAAGTTGCGCCAGCTTAATATAAGATGCAATATGTAACTTAAACTAATATAAAATTTGACATGGATATGCTTAAAACTGCATACAGCTGTATTATATCTAGTTAGCATCAGTAAACTTGCACAAACTGAATAGACAGCCAATTTTAGACCAAGATCACTGTGCTCACAGAGGTATTTACACTAGTTTAGCTAACTCGGATTTTTGTACTGATTTTGGTTAAACCATGCAAATCTTATATTTAGACAAGGCCTTATGGGAGTTTTGGATTTGCAAGGATTGAAGGTGCATGGGTCACACAGATCTGCCAGGTCCTTGCATTTGTATTCTGAAAGCACAACCACTATCCAGTGGAAAGGGTAGTCCATTGCATATAAGCAACATAGGCTTGGTCTGAAATGGTAAAAGGTGATGTGAAAGGACACTGACTGATGGAAATATTGTGCCAGTTTTTAAAAACCTCTTCAAATATTCAGTAGTTTGAGCAATAGATGTGTTATCTGGGGTTGAGGGAAAAATAGCAACTGTCATTTATAGTCTCGGTTTTGTTAGTTTAGGAAGGAACAGCTATAGAACATATTTTTTGTGATATACCACTTCTCAAAACACAGTGTAGATACTATGAAAGGAAGTTGCTAGGAAACATATATGTTGCATTGAGCTATCAAAGACAGAATTGTATCAAATTTCCAGTCTTTGTTTCAGAAGAACTGAAATGCAAAATTGCAGCCAACATATACTTCCTTAAATGACATGCCAGGAAATGCCTCAAAACCCACTTAATCAGAAAGTCAGAAAAAATGCAGGGCATCAGAGACTATTCCAGGATCCTACCTAAAGGTTAGGAGTTAAGGTCCTGTCCATATTACTGATAAAAATCAAGTCAACAATATCTGCAGCCAGCCAACATGTGCTTACTTGTCTCTTACCAGCTATTTGTGATGCACTCATAAATAAATTATCAGAAGAAACCTTCTTTGTGCTGTTCAGGAAAATCATGCTAAAACCTTGCTAACAGCCACAAACTTCCAGAGCAACTTCTTTTCTTGCACTCCTCTTACCACAGTGAAGGCAGGGATTTAGAGCCCATCTCTACTGCTGCTATTGCTGGAGCTGCAATATAATTATATTTTGCCACTGTTTATTTTTATTTACCTGCTTTAGTGTTGTGCACGCACATTGGTATGTCTTCACTGCAGTTTTAGCCCAGGCTCTTATTCAGGTGTTGCCACTAACCCTCACCCTTGAGTCCCATCACCACATCTGCATTAAGTGAAAATTACCTGAACTGAGTCATTTTTTCAAGCTCAGTTAGTAGGCATGACCACTGGGGTCAGTTAGAGCCCAAATTCCAGTTTTACTTCAGCTGATAATTAGCCCACTTTGCAGTATGGATGCAGGCTAAGCTGCTCAAGTGGCACTGGCAGGAGTCCTTGAATGTCTAGAATGAGAGCAATTTTCACAATTGCTAGGGAAAGAATCACAAAGGGGCTTGCCATACCCCACCGCTCTTATGCTGTAGTGTGTTCCCAAAAGTGCTAGTGATGGAGGGAGAAGCACAGAACTAATGAGGACAAGTTCCAAAGAGGAAGCCATGTTAGTCTAGTTCAGCAAAAACAAACAAGGAATCCCATGGTACTTTTAAAGATTAAAAAGGAAAGCTCATGCAATAAATCATGGGCTCTCAACCTTTTCAGGGTCATAACACATCAAGCCCTCCACCCCAGCTAAGGATCCCTTCTTGAGCAGGATAGGCTCTGGCGTAGTGCCAAAACCCCTTCTCACCAAATTGTTACTTTGGTTGGGTGATAACAAACCCTCTTTCAGCAGCTTATTTGGCACTAAAACAGCTCTCCTTCCTCTGCTTAAAAACAGGGCAAGAGGAGCTGTCAGCATTGGGGCTGTGGATAGTCCCAAAGCTGCAGGTGTCTCTGCAGCCCTAGGAGCTCCCAACCCTAGTGCCTGCTGGCTGTCTGCTTCTGAAGGGAAGTTGGCAGGTGCTAGGACTGGGAGCATCCTGGAGACCTCTGCAGTCCCAGGACTGGTCCCAGCCCCTTAACACTGCTGCTGCTGGTTTGCTCCTGTGGGCAGCAAACCGACACTAGGGCTATGTCCACACACAAGCCCTTGTTTTGAAACAAGCTGTTTTGAAACAAGCCATTTTGAAATAATGCCTTATTTCGAAATGTCTTATTTTGAAATAACAAAAAGCTATTTCGAAATAAGAAAAAAAAGCAGGAATCAAAATAGCATGTCCACATGCTATTTTGAGATGGGGAGGGGAGGGGCAGGGAGGCTTGTGCAGGCCAGGCTGCCCTGCCCCCAGGATTCCCCGGTGCCCCCCCTGCTGCTTCTCCCAGGGTGGGGGGCTTCCCTGGCCCCCTCGCCGCTTCTGCCACAGACGGGGGGGCTTCCCTGGCCCTCCCACCACTTCTGCTGTGGGCGGAGGGGCTTCCCCAGCCCCCCTGCCACTTCTGCCGCAGGCGGGGCCAGGGCCACCTCCCGCCTGGGGTTCCCCCACGCCCACCCCCAGACTCCAGCGGGTGGGGGGGTGCCGGGGAATCCAAGGTGCGAGGTGGCCCCGGCCTCGCCAGCGGCAGAAGCGGCAGGGGGGCTGGGGAAGCCCCTCCGCCCACAGCAGAAGCAGCGGGGGGGCTGGGGAATCCCAGGGGTGAGGCGGCCCCGGCCCCACCCCCGGCAGGAGCGGGGGGGTGCCAGGAAACCCTGGGGGCGGGGCACCCCGGGCTTGGGGATAGCCCCAGCGGTGGGGTGAGCTGCCCCTGGAGCAGCCACCCCGCGGGGGCTGCAGTCCCCCCAGGGGGCTGAGGGGACTGCAGGGGCCCTGGGGGTGCCCCAGCCAGCTTCCCCCCGCTTCCCTTTGCCAGGACTAGGAGGGGCGAAGGGAGCTGAGGCACCTGTTCCCCCCTGCTCCTAGCAAGGGGAAGTGGGGGGAAGCCAGCTGGGGCACCCTCCGACCCCCTGCACTCCACTCAGCACCCTGGCTTGATTAGGTCCTATGATGGCATCTTTTGTACAGATATGTGGACAGAGTTGGCAGCGTGGTTTGTTGCAGAGATATGTGCCTGCTTTAATGTTTCTGTTGTTAGGCCTGCAGTTGCTGGTGCATATCTGTTCAAGATATCTGTCTAAGACGGGTACCCCGCAGTCAACTACTACAGGAAAGGCCCAAAAAAGAAAACAATAGAACCCCACTGGTCACCACATACAACCCTCAAGTCAGACCTCTACAACAGATCATTAAGGACCTCCAGCCTATTTTAAAAGATGACGCCTCACTCTCTCTAACCTTGGGAGACACACCTCCCCTTGCCTACAGACAACTCCCAAACCTTAAACAGATACTCACCAATAGCTACAGACCTAACAACAGAGACATTAAAGAAGGCACATATGCCTTCACCAAACAACACTGCCAACTCTGTCCACATATCTGCACAAAAGACACCATCATAGGACCTAATCAAGCCAGCTGCTCCATCAAAGGGTCCTTTACCTGCTCATTCACTAATGTGATTTATGCCATCATGTGCCGGAAATGCCCCCAATCCTTATACACTGGACAAACAGGACAATCCCCGTGCAGAAGAATAAATGCACACAAAACTGATATCAGAAATCACAACACAAAAACAGTTGCTGAGCAGTTCCATCTTCCTAATCACTCCATTGATGACTTGTTAACAATGGTCGTCAAGAAAATCAATGGGACATCAAGACTTCAAAGAGAAATAGCCGAAATCGAACTAATATGCAAATAAAATTGTGTGAAAGCAGGGCTGAATCGTGACTATGGATTCTTTTCACATTATAACAGGTAATTTGACTTCACCCTCCCCCTGTGTCCTGTTTCCTCGAGTTTGAATCCTTACAAATGCCCCGATTTGCTGTTGCAGTGTGAGCTGATCCCATGTCTGACACTCCCCTGCATTTATTTTCATCCAATTCTGTAAGTTCTCCCTCTTCAAAGCAGCTGATGAAGTGGGATATTCTCCCATGAAAGCTCATGCAATAAATAAATCTGTTAGTCTTTAAGTGCCACAAGACTCCTTGGTTTTTTTGCTTTGCTAGACTAACACGGCTGCCCCTTTGGAACTTGGCTTGATTAATAAAATGTGCATTGCTGATTGGGCATCAATATTCATAGAACCATAGGGCTAGAAGGGGACCACAATGGTCATCTAGTCTAATTATTAGTGCTGGTCAATTTTTTAGATCTTTTTTCATTTAAAAAAGGGTTAGTGAATAATGAAGAGAAGAGTTCACTGGTACAGAGCAATCTGGATTGTTTGGTAAACTAGACCAAAACCAAACAATATCAGTTTTAATGAAGCCAGTGTATAACTATACATCTAGGATTAGAAGACACAGGCCATGGTTCTAGAATGGGGGACTCTAATCTGAGAAGCAGTGACCCTCAGAGATTTGGGGGGTTATGTAGGAGCTACAAACACACTCTCCCTCCACACCCTTGAAAACAGGTGGGTCTGTGGGCCCTGGATCCTGCCTCTCCTTCATCCTCCAGACTGCCAATTGCAACCTCACTTTCCTCTCCCATTCCACAGAGAAAGACTTTGAGCTAATGATCTGAGACCCTAATCTGCCAAATGGATCTATGTCACTGTTGAGTTCATATATTTTAGAGGTTTCTTTCCTAACCTTTCATAATTTAAATATATTTCTGTCTGTTGTGCAATTGTTATGTCAGTAAAGACCAGTGCTTTTACTGACATGGAGCAGGCATATTATTATTTCTAAATTGCCAAGGAGAATACCTGAAAGAAATTTAAGGGAAAAGATCTTTGAGGGTACATGATGCTCAGCAGCAGGGGATAGTTCTGAATTATCCAGAGGACTTTCTTTTCAGATCTCCTCAGCTTCTCATTTCACCTCCATGTTTCAACACAAAGAGCAAGAACAACCTCCAGAATGCCCCTTCACTTTCCTAGGCACAAGCACTGGATGATAATACCTTGTGATATAAAGCTGATCCTTAAACACATAACAAACTATCCCCTTTGTGAAATGGCTTGCTTTCCACCCCTTCAGTTCCCTCATGAAAGGATTCTGTTATGGATTGATGGACCTTTTATAGTAGTTAATTCATTGTAGTTGGTCCTACACAATGGTCTAATAATGTTACTGGGAAGCAATGTCTGTTCCAATTTTTACCATACAGATGTTTCATAATCATCATCAAGTAGCTTTTGTTAATTTGATGCTTTACAATAAGTTGTTGTAAGCATTTGCAGCACTCAATCCACTTTTAGAACACCTCCTGCTGGTGTTACTGGTGATTGCTCAAGTGGTCCCCCTCCAGATCATCTGTGGTCCACCTCTTGCCACACTGGACTCTGCTCCTCAGGTCCCCTTCTGGGATTTTAGCCCTCCAGCCAAGTCTTATCAGTCCATCCCTTCTGGGGTCAAGTCTGACTTGCTTTCACCCTGACCACTAAATGAAAGTCAATGGCCAGCAAGCCTGTGCTGCTTCTGGCATGCTGAGTCACTTTCTCTGCAACTCCCAGTCACCCTCCTCTGGAGTCCAGCTGCCATCCACTTCCTGCTCTTCACCCCCAGACCACTGCTGCAGTCTGCTTCTTTCAGGATCCCCAGCTCCTGCTCAACTCCCAGCAGTCTCTCACTAGCAGCTCTCCAAAGTGGTAGCTCCCACAGCCAGCCTGCTACAAAGAAGCCCTTCTCCCTGTGGCTCCCCCCAGCAGACTGAGTAGTTAGTGCTGCTGCATCCTTTTTATGCTAGCAGCCAGCCCTCTGATTGGCTGCTGGGTCCTGGAAGCTGGTTGGCTGCCACACACAGGCCACTTTTTACCCTGTGTGTGCCTTAGCTGAGCAATAGCTAAATGAATTCTTTAATATCGTGTGCAATGTAGGAAGAGATTTAAGTAGAGAATCCCTATTCATAGCTACCTATAGCACAGTTTTTAACAGAAATTGCAACTAACAAACACAAAGGGATAAATGCTTATCTCCTTATCTGTGCTGTAAATTCAGAGTAATTGCATGGTTTTCAACCATTATTCTAAATTAGGAATTGTGTAAATGAACACAGAATATGGCTCATCTTATTTCATTTTTAGTTTTAATCATACTGATACAGAATTTTCAACAATATATTTTGACCTCCTTAACTTAAACCTGAGGTTCATTGATCAAAATCATAAATATAACAGAATTTCCACCATTTGTGCATTGGAAAAGTAAAAATACAAAATCTCCTGGTGTACAAAGTGCTTCAGTTGGGGACACTATGAAACAATCTTTGAATTAGTGGTTGATAAAATATTGTTCATATGCATCATTCAGATTGTTATATTACCCCAAGGTTTAAAATAGTTAGCCTGCAGGGCAGTAGTGTATTTAGATATTTTTAAAATCTGGTTTTGTATGTAATATAACCCCTGGAACCATGGTTAAAATCTTCCCCCAGCCCAAATCTGAAATGGTGCCCCTGCCTGTGAGCATGCTATATGTTATAACAGGGATTGTTTATGCCTGTGTTAACAAGAAAGAAAAGTTAAAACCATATGAAAGCACCAGAGTCTAAATAGATTTCTCTAACAGATTTATAACATCTTTTCCTGTCTATGAAGGAGGAACGTCACATCTTGTGACATGGTTTGGATGTGAACGTTACAGAAAATGGCCAAATGAAATGAGGGAGAAGGAGATTATCCCTTTGAAGGAACATCCTTTAATTTGTTGAAATGAAACTCTTTGTCCTCGTGGAAGGGAATCGTTTCATAAAATCATTTTGACATTTTTTAATTGGAATTGTTTTAGACACATGGTCCTATCAGAAATTTTGACATTTTGTTCCAATTTTGGGATGAAAGGAGATTGGAAATGTGGGAACATGCCATGAAACACAGCTCCTAAGTTCAACCATGTAACGACACAGCTGATTCAAGCACATAAATACAAAATAGCAATAGCATTATAATAAACTGACAAGGTTTTTGATCATGGATGCAGAGACCAACTGAACAAATAGAATTTTGCCCATAGAATTCTCATTCATCTCCTATCAGGTGCTGGTGACAGTCTTCCAGGAGAGCAAAAACCACAAGAGTCCGGAGGCACCTTAAAAGCTAACAGGTTGCTTTGGGCAAAAACTTCTGTGGACTCCAACACATTTCATCAGATGTATCCATGGCCATTTTTTTCCATGCTGAAACAACTGTTCCTGTTGTAGAAATGAAACAGATAGGGCCTGATTCTCATTTATACCATGGTACCTTTACACTATTTGGTCAGAGTACCATATTTACATCTACTTTAAGGGCCTGGAAGGGGTGGTATGATGCTGCCTGATGCCTAAAGTAGATGAATGTGAAGGGCTTTGACAGCTTGCATTTAATTTCAGCAAGGACTCTGGGTTCTACAGTGCTCACATGTGGAGGTCTGGAAATGCTGCATCAGTTTAATTTTTTTAATATAAATTAGTTTTAGAATCAATTAAATATGAAAATGAATAATATAGTAGAAGAAAAGCCTCTGCATTATTTATTTCATTAAAATCCATTTATTTTATACTGTCCCTACATTCACAAAGTAGCTCTTGGGCTCATTTGATGAGGTAAGAATCTCAGCATTCAACTTTTTATTAAAAAAATTATTTCTAGCCCTCATCATTACCAAGAAAAGCTCAAAAATGGGAAATGTATGCCCCCAAATGATCAGAAGGAGAAGGCAAAGAAAAACAACCCAAACTGTGATTTTTTACTCTCATGGTTTTGAGGACTTGACTCATGATGTTTGAACCCTGGGGAAGGTGAGATGAGCAACCAAAGCATCTCTGTGCTGTATGCACTCCACAGTCACAGAGAAACACTCCTAGCTGAAAATTTGGTATTTTAGAAATGCTGCAGCCTTGTGAACAAAAGAAGATCAATTTTCTTTTTTTTTATGATGAGGCAGACAGTTGAAAAAAATTGTGATATTTCTTGTTCAGGGTTAATATTAGATTTCCCATTCTTAGCACCCTTTAATACAGAGGTGACCAAACTTTGAGATGCACCTGCCTAATGGGGCGTAGCAGGATGTTATGGGGAGGCACAGAAGGACCCAGGCCAGTCCTCATGGGGGGATAGTGCTGTGCAGCCTTACTCTGCCCTGAGCACTGCTCTGGCCCGACAGCCCACCCACGCCCAGCCTCTGGCTGTGCCTTGGCCCCCAGTCACAGCAGCAGTGTGTGGCCTTAGAAGTGGGTCCCCAGCCGCAGCACTTGGTCAAGGCTTGTAGTCTTAGCCCCCGGTCAAAGTCCCTGGGCCTCAACCTCTGGCTGAAATGTCTGTGACCCTCAAACGTGGTCTCTGCCTCAGCCCCCACCACATCCCCCTGACTATGTCCCCACTCCCAGCCACAGTCACCAGCCCCACTGTGGCTCCTCCTCTTGACCCAGACCCAAACGAGAGGGTGCAGACAAGAGTAGTAGGGCGCATGGGGTAAAAAGTGTGGGAACCACTGCCCTAAGAAGTGAGTGATTGGGCCTGGTTTCTTGTTACATGTAGCACCTCCCTTTACAGGATCATTATTTAACAAGTTCCAAAGGTGTAGCCACATTAGTCTAGTTCAGCAAAATAAACAACGAGCCTATGGCACGTTTAAGGACTCAAATTTATTTTTTGTATTAGCTTTTGTGGGAAAAATCCCACTTGCACCAGATGCTAGAAAATGAAAAATTTATAGTATGGGATAAAAAGATAAAAGCAATGAAGTGTTATCACAGGATTAAGTCAGATTACTTCAGCAAACCTAACAAGTTGTATAGATTCAAACAGTGTGGAACAACATATCAGGAAGTAGTGAGGTTGAGAGAGGTGAAAATCATTGTTTAATAAGAAATCCAGTCCGCGTCTCTATTCAAACCCGAGTAAATGGTGTCAAATTTGCATATGAATTCTAACTCTGTGGTTTCTCTTTGAAGCTTTGATTTAGAATTAGCCCGTTTAAAGATGTAACAGACATGTCTTTCATGGAGTGACTGCAGAGACTGACATGATCCCCTCTTGACTTACGAATCAGTTTTCCATTTTCTGGCCTCTGATGAAGTGGGATTTCTTTCATGAAGGCTCGCGCAAAAAAATAAATGTTAGTCATTAAACAGTCTACAGGACTCCTTGTTTCTTTTGTTTTAACAAAAATATCTTTTTTTGGTTTTCTGTAAAGCAGAGCCCATGTCTAAATTACACCACACCTAATGAGTCAGAAATGCAGCCATTCAAAAGAGTGTATTGCCTCACAGAGTTTCTCTGTGCTACTGAAACGTGACACAGAAGAGTTTGAAAGAACCACACGGGTCAACCAACCGAAAAAGAATGCCTTGAGGCCCTACAACAAGTTTGAGTTATCCTCACTCCTATTCTTAGCATTGATTTAATTTGGAAATGAAGAAACAGCACCCAACTCAGCCCACCTTAGGCATAGGCCTTGTGGCAATTATGAC
The DNA here is from genome assembly GCA_007922195.1 of Podocnemis expansa. Taxonomy (NCBI): domain Eukaryota; kingdom Metazoa; phylum Chordata; order Testudines; family Podocnemididae; genus Podocnemis; species Podocnemis expansa. The sequence goes on from ML681998.1 coordinate 18,771,907, forward strand.
TCTAAGAATCCTCATCATAGACCCATCCTAGTTTTCTACAGAAATGACTCCAAGCACTGCTGCTCAGACCAGTGGTTCTACCTTCAAGGAATGTGACAGATTCTGTCCTTGCAGCAGGGTACCTGACTAGGCTCCATAGAAGCCGAGCTGAATTTAGAGCAATTAAATAGGTGTATTCTAATTTGTTGTTCTTATCACACCCATATTAGTATATTGAGCAAACTTGCCAATTGTCCTGGTTCTGACACATGCAATAAATGTCACATGCACAACTTCTGGGGTAAGCAAAAGAACTTTGTTCCCTGTCCCTCAACATGGGAGATGGGTCTGTGTCCACTGAATTTAGTGGGTACTGTAATAACCAAGACTGCACTGAGTTTTTCAGTGTAGTCCTGTGAGCTATGAGTCCTGATCAAGGCAGGGGTTTTTGATCCTCATCCAGCAGTCCTCCTGCCATGACTAGATGATCCTATGCAGAGCTCATGGGCAACAGCCTATAGAGGCTTCCTTCAGCCTCTATGAACTCAGACACAATCAAGGGAAGGGAGCACTCAGGCCTAGGATGCCTACCTGCTTCCAGTTCTGCACAGGGGAAGGAGCACAGCCTGGCCCACTCTTCTTTTTCCCCCTTCCCCTCCCAACTGGTGAACCATTAGCCTCCTGTGCTGCAAGGAAAGGGGAGGAACTGTGGAGGAAGGATCATAGAAGGTTTCCAAACAAAGGAGACCTCAGAAGGGGCCAAATTGGGAAACACAGCTAACAGGGTTCACAGATGGGGGAGGCAAAGAGCACCCCAATGGTAGATTAGACAGAAGCAAAATGTTGACTTCACAGAAGAGAGATCAAGACAGAGGAAAAGGAAAGTAAAATAATCGAACTCCTGCTGCAGAAGAGAGAAGATGGGGAACAGCAGTCAGTGAATTCCCATGTTCTTCAAGGAGAAAAGAGACAGAAGCCCCCTGCCCCCACAGAAGAAAGTCACCTGAGATATAGGAAGCCCTCCTCTCCCTCTAGGCGAGGGAGATGCTGGAGAAGAGGGATCAAGCAAACCATCCCCTCACCTCTTTAATTTGCTAAAAGAGACACAGAGCTGCTTCCTCCTCAAACACACCTGAGCATGTCTCCCCCAGAGAAGACATCCAGAGGTAGAACATATCACAAGACTAAAGCATTGTCATAGTGTGACTTCTATATTTGAGGGTGCATGTGGGGAGGCAAATTCCCTGCCTACCTGAAGTTTGCAGTTTGTGGAGGAGGGAGCAATCAAATGTATTACCTCTCCCACGTTGTCTCTCCAGGAGCAGTCACTAAGAGGGTTTATAAGTGGAGGTGCTCCGGATGCACACAAACAAGTGAGGCACTTGGCAAAGCAAAAGCAGGTGGATTTTGGAGACAGGGGAATGGATATTGGGGGCAGTAGCTGGGGTGCTCGAAGGGAGCCCAGACGTGCGGGAGGGAGGCCCACCCTATTAGGAGGGTTCTGGGGCCTGCCAAATTATACTTTAACCTTTGATTATTACCACTTCCATCTTTATAGAATAATCATATAGTAACAGATGGAACACACCTATTAGATCATCTGGTTCATCCCTCCCACCATTATCAGTCTCATGCAAGGACAATGCAACTGATTTGAGAAGGAAATATTAACGTTCTTAAGAAAACTCCAAACAGCTATGGAGACGGAGAAAAAATATTGCCAGCGGGTAACTATATGGCAATAAAGTGAATACAGTGCTGCAAATTACTCAGAGCTCTATGCACTGGTTTAGTTTATGACCCAGTCCAGGTCAGAGAGTGGATTCAGCTACATTTTCTGACTCAGTCATTATTTATAACTTTAAAAGGCTCAGTAGCAGCACCAATAAAGATATCAAACGGGTACTTTGTGAGGCTTTTGGAATGCTTAGTGCCACAAAAGAGGTTTCACGTTCAGGTCCTCAGGAGATGCCAGTGAAAATATGATGGATACCCTCACTTTAACTGATTTTACACAGAACTGTTTGTCAACGGGAAATGGTATTGTGCTATTTCCACAATATCATACCGTGGTGTATTTCCTCCAGAATTTTCAGAAGCAGAGTGGTGCAGAGGAGATGCTGCATGAGCTGTTATCTGAGCCTGAGCAAGTTTGGGAGTCTCCTGTCTTTTATTTTATCATATAGCTGTCCTTGTATGTTAAACAGAGGCAACTTTTGGGGTAGGCGAAGCAGGTGGTGGCCTAGGGCCCCCGAGCTGTAAGGGGGTCCCATAGCCACCGCCTGCTTCACTTACCTGTGGGCTTGTGGGGTGGTGGGGAAGTGGAGGGCAGCAGACCACCAGGTCCAAAATCTTTGTCGTCCGCCTGCCAGACCGGCATCTCTCCAGGAGGGGGAGAGCAGCACTCCCCACCTATTCCCAGCTGACCGCACTTCCCCAGGGGGAGGGAGGAGAGTGGCCGGCGCAGTGCTGCGGCTTGCCAGGAGTGGGGGCCCCTGGAGCAGCCCATTCCGAAGTTTGGGCCGCTTTGCCCCCAGCCACCGCAGGCCTGGAAGTGGCCAGAACTCTTCGGAGTGGGCCGCTCCAGGGGTCCCCGCTCCCGGAAAGCCGCAGCACCACACTGGCCACTCTTCTACCTCCCCCTGGGGAGGCGTGGACAGCTGGGAGTCGGCAGGGAGCGCTGCTCTGCCCACGCTGGAGAGAGGCTGGTCTGGCTGGAATACCAGTCGGTGAGTGGCAAAGCTTTTGGACCTGGTGGTCCACCGCCCCGCTTCTCTTCCACCCCCTGTGGGGGGGCGTTTAGGGTGGCAACGGGGGCCCAGATCCCCATTAAGGGTGGCATTGGGGGGTTCACAGGGGGCCCCATAAAGGGCCTTCACCTAGGGCCCCCAATTACCAAAGGCCTCCTCCAATGTTAAAGATCACTTGCTGACTACAGGGGTGAAGTTTATAGAGGCTGGTGGCCACTGTTCCAGAATTCCTTCTCTGAAGACAGATGATCAAACGCAAATAGGGCCACTTACAGAAAGTGGTTCAAGAGTTACCTCTTGCCCAGGCCAACCCAACTAATTAAATCTTAGTTTTCTGACTCACTGGCAGAGCTGCACGGGATCACTGTCCATGGTCTCTTTTCTTGCAATTTGAGTGTCTTAATTTGGATCTAAGAAAGGTACCAAATTACTTCAGCAAGTGATCACAGCCTATGAAATATCTTATGGCCAGTAAGCTCTCAGTCCCCACAAGAACTCCTCCATATTAGTCAGATTGCTCTCCCAGGCCACCAGTTAGAAAAATAGCAGCACTTTTGATGGCTGTTAACAGGTTTCAGCTAACCTTAGATTCACTAGCAGGAGGCTACAAATTGGTCTGTTGTATACTACTCTGGGTTACAACAGATTTATTTTAGTACTTCACCTCTAACCTTTGGTTGCTTGCTCTTAGGACACAGTAGACCTCACCTAACAGTAGTTGTCCTTTCTTTGTCTTTCCTTGCTCTTTCTTATTTGCCTAGATTGCTGGTTCTCTCCCACTTGCTTCTTCTGTCTTTTCTCTCTGGTCATTGGTCCAGGACCAGCTCTTGGAGATATTTACTTTGCCTGTAAGCATTTGTACTGATTTGCATAAAGCATTTCTCTTTGGTGGGACATGAGCTATGGGAACTTACAGTCGTAGGATTCTGATAATGATATTCCTTTTCTTCCACTCCACTTCTGTGGTGATTTAAGTGCAGTGGTCTGAAGAACTGGAGTCTTATGCTTTATACCAGGGTTCTCAAACTCAAATCACCACAAGGGCTGCATGAGGACTAGTATGTTCGCATAAGGGCTGCAGCACTGAAACCTTTTCATACAATGATATTGCAAATATTGATAGTGGTAGTGTCATTGTGGGCTGCAGGAAATAAACTTTAGGAGCCACCTGCAGCCCGTGAGTTTGAGACCCCTGCTTTATACCATGGAAAAGCAACTTGGAGCACAAGGTTTCAAAGGCTTAAAGCATTAGCGACAAACTGCATTGGCTTTAGTGGGAACTTCATCAACTGTTACTTATCTGTAATCTTAGCTGCTTGTGAGAGTGACTGCCAATGTATGAAATGGGGGATGGAGAAGAAAGATGATAATTAGAATCACGCGATTTCTGAGGTAGCTGTGTCATGACCTGAGAGGGCTAGAAAGGAATGCTTTATAAACCTGGCAAGCTGAGAGTCTCAGCTTTCCAGTGGTATAAATGCATGGTCGATAGGATACCCTTGTTCTTCACTGTCGGAGTTCTTCCATGGCATTTGTCCAAGGCTCAATACTGAAAATTTCAGACTTCAGAGCAGTTTAGTTTTCATTTCCTGCTTCTTCCTCCTTTGGGTAAGGCTACTATCAACAGTAAAAGAGTAGCAGCTGACTGTGAATAGAAGTGCTTTATTTGTGGAGTGACTGCTGAGGAAAACTGACTGGGATCATGAGATCCTATTGGTTTTGTGACTGCTGCCCATGCTGGTTATTGGAGCTCCCCTTCCCTGTGCAGTAGACTGGTGACTTGATGTCATGGCAGGAGCCAAGAGCCCCCACAGAAGCATTCTGTTTTTTCCATACCTGGAACAGTGCACATCAAACATCATGAGTGATATGAGATACCGTTAGACTGCATAAGAGCTTCAGACATATTTTAGTGGCATTCTCACTGCAATCCTTTTTATTGAACAGCCATTTGTGATGTCATTTTAGTGTTGTGTGTGCTGTCGTGTAACAAGGTATACGTCTGCTAAAAAAATTAAGTTCATATTAATATGTGAAAACATTGTTCATGCCTTAAACTCACAACAGATATGTCCTTGTACATTAGCCACGGCACTCTTCATTCAGTCCCATTGAGTCCAGAAAGTGGTGGTTACCCCAAATGCCAGGAACTGTTGCTGAAAGTACTGCAAGCCAGATTCTGGCCGTATGACAGAGTTGAGGGTGGCATTGTTGGGGGGGGGCACAGTACGAGTCTTCCAGGTACATGACTGCCCAGGAGGTCACCACCCCCTCCTGTGTCCCTGCCCCTTCCCAAGCACTGGGGAGAGGCAGAGACAGAGGCCCTAGTTAGGGCCTCCTACTGTGCATGGACTCCAGCTACCAATCCTGGATGGTCTGGGAAAGGGACAGGACTTCCTCTTCCCCTGCAGAGGCCACTCAGAGCCAGATCAGACTCACCTCTGAGAACCCCCCTCAGCTGCAGGAAGCTACCCAGCTGCTGGCTGGGACCCCAGCTCTGAATGTAACATCTCTGCCAGCAACAGTACAAAAGTGAGGATGGCACGGTATTGTATTGCCACCTTACTTCTGTACTGCCCTGCTTTGAAGGTAGCAGCACAGAAGTAAGGTTGGCAGTAGCATGACGTCCTCGTAACAACCTTACAATTCCCCCACAAGCTCCTCCAACTTCAGTTACAATACCATAGAAGTTCAGATTTAAATATCTGAAACTGTGATTTTTAAAGCCCTGTGACAATGCAATTGACAAGAATGGCCTGCAAATTTGGTAGGGCCCCAGACATACGCCTCAAACTTTCGGGAAACATCAAACATGGGACTTTAATGGCAGGTCTGCACTTAAAATGCTGTATCAGTTGCATCGCTGTTTCACTTCAGTGAAGACACTATTACACTGATGGGGGAGTGCTTTTCCTGGTGGTGTCATTAATTAACCTCCCCAAGAGGTGGTAGCAGCTCTGCCACCAACATAGGGCTGTCTAGATTGGGGGTTAGGTCACTATAACTACATCATTCAGGAGTGTGGATTTTTCACACTCCTGTGCAACATAGGTATGTCGATAAAAAGCTGTATTGTAGATCTTGGCTAAACGAGGAGGATTTCAAAGGAAACAATGGGAGCACTTTGCAAATCTCTCACCAAATCAATATTGTCCTTAAGCCTCTGACAAAAATTAGAATGCACATTTGAGGGTGTCTGATCACCAGGTGAGTGTCCATTGCCATAGCTATACTCAAATATTGTGTTCTTTTTTGTTGTGAAATCTTCTGGTTGGATGATATTTTGGCCGTTCATCACAAAGGAATAACCATGGTGGGCAGTAGTGAACTGTCCTTTCTAGAAGCAGTGTTTTATAGGTTAGGTTTTTTCTCAGAGGCACGACTAGACTTAAGGAACAGCCTTCGGAAAGCCCTGCCATAATATGGCGCAGGTTGCCCTCTGCTAAGGAAGGAAACATCTTGCCTGAGATAACTGATTTTTGGGCTGGCCATGCAGTTTATTGGCAGCACACTATATAAATCTCACTTCAGTAAACAGTCTTAATCCCTAGTGAGTCAGCTGACAGAAATAGACAGGCAAACGTTCATCCTCAAGGGTGATGGAGTGCAGCAACCATTCTGCCCAGTCAAGAGAGCCTTGACAGGCTTGACAGGCAGCGGTGGCCAGCAGCCAGAGCCAGGCCCGGCCACGGCTGCAGGGCCAGCTGGGTGGGTGGGGCTGCCATTGTAGGAGGCAGGGCCAGCAGGGCAGGCCCCGAGAGATTTTTGGGGCCAGTAGCACTGCTGCATCCATGGCTCATGCACCTCAGTCTGCCAACCACCCAGCCCTCCAGGTGAGCCCCACAGGCTACACAGCCCTCCAGCTGGATACCTTAGTCCATTCAGCCCCCCGCCCTTCCAGGGGATAGTCCCACTCACCGTATCCAGCCTCCCTATAAGTCCTCAGGCCACCGAGTCCAGTGCCACACCTTGCACTCTAAGGAAGCCGGAAAGGGTCCAGGCCCACCCACTTCTCTGGGTCTGAGCCCAGGAATCCTATGTTCTGCAACCTCAGCACTACTACCATCTCCACCCAGTCCTTGCCAGTCTATCTCCCTGGTCTGCTCTCCCTGTGGCCCTTGGTGTCATACACAGACCCTCACCTCAGGTCACATCACAGCCTGGTCCTTTGCAGATGCCTATCCCACATGGATCCTTTGCCTCTGGACTGCTCTCCAGACCTCTCCTGTCAGCTGCTCCTTCAGGACCTCTTGGCTCCTGGTCAGCTCCCAGTGAGCTGTCCACAGGGCGGGTGGGCTGGCTGGCTCTGTTTTTCAGCCAGGGAAAGCCCTTCCTCCCCATAGCTCTAACTCAGACTGACTGGGGTGCCCTTGCTGGTCCCTTTTATGCTGGGAACCAGGCACTTGATTGGCTCCCTCTGTCACAGTCTCCTATTGGCTGCAGCTCTCTGGGCCTATTAATACCTTACACGCTTGTGAGGAGCAACTGCCCAATCACAGGGGGATTCAGGTAGACTCCCTTGTGCTCAGTAAGACTGTTGATGATCAATAAGCTCCCGTTTTTTCAGTAAGTTGATATATGAACATGGGTGAGCAGGGCTGAGAAACACACTGAGAAACTTGCAGCATATGGCCTCACACCCTTTTTATACTCTCCTGTTAGCAGCTTTTCTAGCTATACTCCTCTTTTCTGCATCTCCAACAGCTAGGGTAAAGCAGTTTGGATGCTTTTCTCCTCAGAACATCAAATTCAGAGGTGATGTGTAAGGGGTTGTGTAAGTTATATCTTGTTCAGTAGTGATCAGTCTAGTCTAAACTGGTGCAACATACGTGCCAGGATGGAGAGAGGGGCTGAAAGAAGATGTTAGTTATTCCAGTTAGGTACCTTCTAGACTTAAGCTCACTTAGCTTTGTCTTTGGATTTGGCTCAAGGTTTGGAGGATGGTTGCAAACCTTGGAGGCCATATTCAGGAGAGTTCAGTGTCAGCCTAACTTTGGTCCCATGTAAGTCAATGAGAGCAGTATGATTAAGTTCAGTGAGAAGTAGAATTGGGCCACTGCTGAGCTCTTGTGACTGTCCTACTCCTGGAAAATCTGGAGGATTTAGACTACATAGCTAAGTGCTGAGTGTATTAACCACCCAAGAAAGGGTGATGCCTCAGGATGGCACACCCTGGACTAGTATCTTATTGCACTTACAAAATATCTCTATGTAAACAGATATTTGTTTTTATGAACAAATACATTTTCTTTCAGAAATGATGACGTTGCACCAGCCATACTCTACAGCAACAGTTCCCAGCCTTTTCCTTTATGTGGACAACTACATAGTCATTGAAAGCTTTTGCAGACCAACACGTAAGCAAGCCATTTTAAACCTTTTTAATATTTCCTATGTCTGATGGGAGTCAAACTTGTATAGAAAAGGGTATTAAAAATGCAGCTATTTCTAATAATTTATTACGCCCACTCACAAACGTATTGTACTCATTACAGTACATTTTCCTGAAGTAATTATCTTTCCCCCCTCAACCCCATGGACCACCTCCAGGATCCTCACAGACCACCAGTGGTCCACAGACCAGAGGTTGGGAACCACTGCTCTACAGGCACAGAAACAATTAGCAGTCCAACCAATGTGTCCACTGTTAGCCCTTCAGGCATCAATGGAAAAGACGTGGGTCTGATTCTTAAGGCTGATCTCTCTCTTTGGGGCTAAGGAATACAGTTCGTGAAGCCAACAAAGTACTGTGCATCTCACAGCAACACAGCAAACCATAACACTGATGGACAAATAAGCTTCCATTTGGGCCTCTTTTGCACAAGGAAAGTCTGACCGAGACCAGGCCCCAAAAGACAAAAGAGGGGAGAAGTCCTGAGACCAAAACTAAAGTTTTAGGGTTTTTAGTTTCCTGATTTTAACAACTTCCCTCCACTCAGGCTGTCTTGTTGCACTCCATCTGTCACTAAACACCATAAGGCAGGATTTTGCCTTCACTCCTGTGACTGGCAGGTCTGGAGGCATTGCAGGTATGTGGTATTCAATGTGCACAGCCTATGAGAGAAGGCTGACTCATCTCTATCTGCCTGAGGCAAACTTCTGGCATCAAGCTGCAATTCTCCATGGGAAGCTGGCAAAGTGAACATTTAGGGCCTAATTCTGCACTGTCTGGTACCTTGCACTATAATTGACACATGTGCAGAGACAGTTCGAAAGTTAGCCCTTAACACCCACCCTTGACAAGGATTAAGTGACAACACAAAGTGCCAGGCAGTGGAGATGCCAGCCCATTTTGTTATCCTGTTGCTCAACTCGTTCTCCTGTAATCCTGACACTTGGTATCAGTTGCTTCTATGATATGTTCATCCAGGCCAATGCATTCCAGCATGTGACTGATTACACAGAGGTATTCTGATGTTTCCATGATTGATATCTGGCATCAGTCTTTCAGGTTAATCAGACTGGCTTCATTACAGCATCCCTGGGAAAGGAATAACTTTTCAGACACTTGTTAAAAGAATATTTTCCACTCCTTCAATAACATCTCAGTTAACTTCTTAACAATGCAAGAGTATAAATTCCTAGCAAGGCATCAACCCATTCCAGGCAGCTAAAGGTCTGATTTTCAGAGGTGCTGTGCTCTCATGACTCCACGTCATATCAACTTGAAGTATAAGTTTTCAGAACCTTTGTAAATCAGGTCCTAAAGACCTTGTGCCTGTTAAGGTATCGATTGAGTGATTTCTTTTCAGAGAGAGAATTCCAGGAAGAAATGAGCTTCAGCCAGCTCCTCTGCCAATAAACAAATACCTGGTGCTGTGTGCAAAGTTCCCTCATGGCCACTTGTCTAACTGAGAAGCAATGATGTAACATAACACAGAAGTTCTTTTGTCTGTCCCATCCTGCATACTGTGCTCAGCATGGCTTTTCCACAGAAGACAGTGGCATTTAGTTAGATGTTGTGGTCAGCATCTGACGCACTTATGCTGTGGAAATTCCTGAGTGATTAGCTCAGTCACCTAGAAGAAATGAGACAGACAATGCCCTGCAGAGTGGAATGAGCCCTCATGGACTGATGCTAAATTAGCGAGCAGTGTTAGTGTTAAGCCATTAGCTAGCAGTGTTTAGTGTTAAACCTTCTCTGCATTATGCTGCTCATGAATACTCTGTAGCTATGTCAGGATTTTTTTTTTCCATGTGAGTGAGGCAAATCTATAGCAATTCTATAGAATTCTAGTGGTATCTAGCTGAGATCAGAACTCATGCATGTGATTTTCAGAAATAACTGATGCAACAACATGAAAGGAAGTTGCAGACGTCCTTAAAGGCATCAGCTTGTGACTCACAAACACTTGAAGTACTGCTTCAGAAAAGTGCACTAAAGTTCATGGCTTCACTATTTATGTAATAACAGTGTCAGGAATCAAGATCTGTGACAGAATCAGTCTTCGAGCCGCCTAAGAAGTGAAGCTGGCCTGTAGTGGGCTGCCCGATTAGAAAGATCAGCAGATAATCCCGGCAGCTGTGCAGAAGGCTTGCCCACAGCTGCAGTGGTTCTTTGTTCCCAGTCATATTCCAGTCTTGCCCCTGCCTTGTCTCATTCCACATAAGCTGTTGCTGACCCTTAGCTCTGATTTCTGAGTTCAGCTCTGACCACTGGGTTCTGACTCTGGCTGTGAGCATTGGCTTGGGAAGCTGGCCTGTGGCTCCGTTTCTAACCCTCATCTCCAATTCCTGGCTAGCAACTCCTGCTCCAACCACTAGGCACGACCACCCACATGCTGGTCACTGACATTAAGGCAGATGAGAATGAAAAAAATAATCATTTTATTTTTCAAGGCCAAGATTTTCAATCTTGAGTGCCTGAAATGAGCCACTTTAATGACACCTATGGATTCAGGAGTCTAAATGGAGGCATCCATAGCTGAACATTCCTGACAATTTGAAAAAATGCCTTGCCTCCTGAAACATGCAGACACTGCATAGAGTATTAACCTACAACAATGGGAAACTATTTACAAGAAAAGCAATAAAATAGGCTTTTCCAATTAGTACAAAAGTCTCTAACATTGATAATTGAACTCTAAATTATGCAGACTGAAAGTCCCCAAAATAATACACAAAAAAAGTTTCAGTTCCTCAGTGTGGTCATACTGTGCTCAGCATAGGCTCTGATGGAGGTGACAAAAGTGGTTTTATCCTACTTTTGCACCTCATCTTATTCTCAGGCCAGGTAAGTCCCTCCTTAAACCTAGATGCAAGTCAGAGCAGCCTCAGGGTTACTCTAATGACTGTCATCAGCCCCAAGGGGCTGTATTAGCAGCTGAAAATAGCTGGAATACATTTAGCTATGCCCCTTTGATCCTGTCACATCCTGGCTACACCTCCTAGGCCAGGACTCTCAAACACGTGGCCTGTGGGCTGCACGCAGTCTTAAAGCTATTTCCTGTGGCCCACAACAACACTATTGTTACCAATATTTCCAATATTGTTTTATGATAAGGTTTCAGTGGTGCGGCCCTGAGGCTAACGTACTAGTCCTCCTGCGGCCCTGTACTAGTTGTCATGCGGTCCTCGTGGTGATTTGAGTTTGAGACCCCTGTCTTAGGCTGTAGAGCTGTTACATCAACCCTATGCTATATATGAAATCTATCTATGCGAGAGAGATTTTCTGGGGCAGCGATTCCCAACCTTTTCAGTAACATGGCACACTTCAATGAGACAAATAATTCCATGGCACACCCACTTTTTCCAGCTAAATTGATTGCTCGTAAACATCACATTTACTTATATTTACTATAGTTACAATCTTACTAGAGAGTTTTGTGCCACAGTGCCTGCAACAAGCTAAAGAACAGCCAAATGCATTAATGTTTCAAATCCACTGGAAAAAAATACACATCATCTCAACTTTGCTTTTTGGACAGCCTGTGTTTAGAATGTTTCTGTTTTAGAATTGAAAGACACTTTTAATTTGATGATTAATTTTCATGAGTTTTACGAATTGTAATTTTGGTTGGATAAACTACTATTTATGATGAAACAATGTTTGTTTTACACTGATTTTCATTACCTTTGTACAAAATTTCATGGCACACTTAGACAGTTCTCCCAGCACACCAGTGAGCCATGGCACATTGGTTAAAAAACACTGCTCTTGGGGTTGGGGCTCCCTGGTTCAAAAGTGGCACAAAGGGACTGTAATGTAGCTGATAATCAGGGCTGTAATTCTTTTCCAGGTACTCAGATATAGAAGGGATGATCACGACAGATACACAGCGAAGGCTTACACTACCCCTTCAAGTTTCACTTGGATAGTTGAATCCACTCTAACGCTAAGCAATAACGACATTGCCTTAAATCAGTGGGTACAGTATATCTCTCTTTAATTTACTTTTTTTGCTTTCTGAGATGGTAATGTAGCAACAACAGAAGTACCAGATAGAAGAATGTTGACAGAATCCCTTTTTAAGAGGGATAGCAGTCACACCTTTCACATTTTTAACTCACTTCTTACTTAATGAATCTCTTTCTAAAGTAAGTGAAGTCAGTGGGAATTCTGACTGAGTAAGGACTGAGTTGAAATCCTAACCAGTTCATTGTGCAGAGCATGTAGTTAGAGTGACAGAAGCAGGCCAGGTTAGCTTCTCTTTAGAGGACATCTTTCTGGCGGCCAGCCTCCTGGATAGCCAACAAGAACATGGATGAATAACACTGAGCAAAACCTAAGAGTTCTTTATATGAATTACCATTCATGGGAAAAATATGAACCTTCATGGAAAGAGGCAAGGGCAAATTGTGACAATGGCCAAGGACCACCATCGTTTATAAATCCAGCGATTGAGTATCTAAATAATGACTGAGTTAAAAAGTGAGTAAAGCCTTCAGATTTGGGCCACAGTTTTTTGCCTACAGTAGGGCAGAGACCATCTGTGCACATTCTTCTAGCTTTGATCTATATGCATATTTAAAGAAAGAGGACATTTCTGTGAATAACTACATTAATGCAATATTGTGAGTGAGGATTTACTCGTGATTCAGGAAATACTGTGTTTGAGCGTAACATACATGGTGACACCACATACAGTGACACTAAATAATATGCATATACAATAGGGCCAAGATACAGTTGCTGGAGAATCCATAAGTTATCCAAAATGTTAAATTGACTGACTCGTGTGCTTATGAAATACCAAGCAGAATGCTTAATCAGTGTAGTGTTTTTATTTAATAGCTCTCTGGGAGAAAACCTCTGATTGCAGTTCCCATGCCAACTGCAGGACTGTGACACATTTGCAAGCTGATGATGTCATAAAATGCCTGCTGGAATACAGCTAAAGCATCTGCAGTTTGTTTTTAAAACTAACTACTGGCCAGAGCTTGCAAGACAATTTTTTCCTTCACGAGTGCAAGTTATCAAAAGCTGTACTCGTAAGCTAATATGGTTTAAAGCTTTAAGATGTCTTTGTGCTGTCGCTTCTTGGAAGATGCCAAGCGAGATTTGAAAAAGGCAGATAGAGAAATAAGGAGACAGATAAGACTGATGGACCTCCATCCACATTACCTGTGTGATACACATCTACATCCACACTGCCTATGCGATATACACCTGCATCCACAGTGTGTGTGTGAAATACACCCATATCCACACTGCCTGTGTGGTATACGCCCCCTCTGCTGCCGACCATCATGCCTCACAGTTTGGGAGAGAAAAGCCATTAAAGCGAAACTGGACGCAGAGCAAGAACTGGACACGTAAGTGAGCTTATTATTAGCCTTCTATAACTAGTAGTACCTTTACACTGAATTAAGGAAAGGAATTTGACAGCTGGGTTTTGAGTAAAGCTGGAAAAGGGTAAACCCAATAACAGACAAAACTCGACTTCAGAGGAATGTAGGAACTGAAAGAGGTTGAAAAAAACCTAATGACACAGAAGAGTGATTTTCAAACTATGGACTGGGACCAAGTACTTGGTTGCAGACCCTCAGGTACTGAGTCATGGAGCCATCCGCTGCCACTACCAAAAGACTGGAATGAATTGCTGAAAGATGTAACTGTCGGATTGTGGGCAGAAATGATTTTTTTAGATTGGGTCCTGAGGACAAAGTTTGAAAACCACTGCCATAGATGTGGAGGTAGTTATATCAGCAGTGTTTCAGTGTTACATATTGTAGCCTTACTACAGAAAAGAAATAGAAATAGAAAATCATTTAAAAATACCAGAAGGTACAAATTTCACATCAGTTCATGAGTCAAAAAAAACCCTTGCTAATGAGACAGAATCATATTCATTAAGAGGTGGGGACTTTGATAGCATTTACTTAATACATTATTTTAATATATCTTGTTTAGCTGCAGCTTTTCCCCTTACACAAAATTTAATCTTGACTCACGGACCATCTGCAGCATCAATGCTCTGGCTGGAGTGAAGCAGCTGCCCGTCTCCCACAATGTGGGCCCAGAAGTGGTAGCCCCACCAGCCCGAAGTAGACACTGTCCACTCCTAGCGCTGCTTCTTTCCCCCACCCCTTTCTGACCTGCTTGGAGGCAGATGTGGCTCTTAGGCCAAAGTTTACACAAGCCTGAATCATCTTAGTTTGTATTATAGCAAGGGTGGTCAAACTTATGGAACTCAAGACCACACAAGTTGATTATTAAACCTTCAAGAGCCACACTGAGGCATATAGCCATATTCTTTTACCTATTCCAAAATTACTAAGTTTAAAATTCATTGCACACTTTAATTTGATCATAAAAAGAGGACAAATATTGATCCTGCTAATATCAGATTCTAATAATTACTTAAGGTTACCATGAAAATTAGGCCTATACAGTAAAAACTTAGCTGCTGCTCAGTGTAAAAAGACTGCAGGCTAGTGGTGAGTTTTTTAAAATCCTGACCATGCCGTGCTTCTCCCCACAACCCCAACCCCCTCCTGAACTGCTAGGTTGGGGCTGCTTTCCTAAATTGATTTGTTGACATTCTTCTGGGAGCCACAATTTTTCATTCAAGAGCCACATTTGGCTCCCGAGCCGTAGTTTGGCCACACCTGTATTATAGGAATAACGTTCCTGGTGTTGGAGTTTGCAGGTAAAAAATTGCTACACTCATCAGACTTACTGTGTCTCGATTCTCATTTATAGTCCTGGATGCTCCTACATCACACGCAGTATCTATTGAATTTGGTATCTTGTCCCATTTAGCTGTTGCATTTGAGATTGGGCTCTTCAGTTGGATATTTTGCAAATAGTTTGAATGAAAATCCTGTTTTTGGTTGATTAGAATGTCATTTCACACTGCAAGAAGTGATTTTAATGGCCCAATTAGCCTTCATCCCACCATTGCCCGGACGACATTTAATTTTGTGTGTGAGTACCAGAAGTGTCTCTTGTACATCAATCACATTTAACAACATTTCTCACTTGAAAATGTAATTGTTTGTAAGTATTCATTTGAAAATGTAGGATGATTTGTTAAGTGGACATGCACTGGTGTCTATTGGCTAATGATGAGTGTTGACTGTTGTGTCTTTAGGGTGACAGAATGCTTCTTCTTCTTACTTGTCTCATCCTAACAAAACACAAACACTTGATTACTGAAGCACACAGATGTTTGTTCATTGATGGTGTAGCATATTCTACAAATGGTGTGCATCAAACTATGCACCTGTCTCCCATCAAAACACAATAATAGACCTTGCACTTTGATTTGCTACTTTGTCCTCAAATAAATTTATTCTTATTCAAAGCTGTATATTCCACTTATCTTAATTTTGTTCTTGTTTTTCTGAAACTTTTCCTTAATCAAAGTGGCAATAAACTTGACATTCATACATTACTTTGTCAAATAACTGGCTAAAGATTTTTAGCTTACCAGGTGAGGAGCCTGCCCCCCTTCAATATGCTGGAAAGGGAGCTCTTGTGTACTTAAGCTTTTCTTTTACAAAGATAGTTCATATTTTTCTATATAACACAATTCCTTGTGGGGGAGGGTCAGTTTTGTAATAATGTGGGATACAAAGTCTAGTGTTAACAATAAAAAAGAAATTAATTTGTTGTGGTGTTTAAAGTGTAGATCCTTCAGTGGAGCATTTAGTAACCAGGTCAAGAGATCTCCAATAAGCCAGCATTTTGTCATAACATGAATCTCTTTATAGTTTCCTCCTAAAACCACCAGATTCCTGCAAACCACCACCACATGTGCAAGTATATTCCTCTTGCCTCACAACCTCTCCAACAGAGCACCACCTTGGTAGCAAATATCTGATGGATCTTAATTAGACTCAAATGCCAACTACAGAGTAATTTATTTAAAAACTCTTTACACACTACACAAATTGAAGACGTTTGTTTCTCTCTTTTCCCACATAGGGTCCAACTTATCCAGATCAGTTTCTTTGTCCAAATCTCTTTGCTATCATTTCGTCTCAGTTCTTTTCTTATCAAACGCATTTTCAATCAGAATTGTATGTATTTTACAAACTGTATCTTATACAGGACCATCCCTGGGAGAGGGCAGAAACCAGGGTCAATCTGCTGGTGGGGGTCCCCACCACCCCGGCGCTGGGAGGGGCAGGTCAGAGGCAAGCCCACATTTGTGCTGCCCCCATGCCTCATGCCACTCCATGCATAGCAGGCTCTTCCTGCACAGGACAAGAGGGCTCTCAGCCCTACCCCATGTGCCCCAGGGACAGAAGCCCTGTTCAGGCCCCCAAGTCCCAGTGAGGGGCTGCAGGGGGTTGTTGGACTGGCCTGCACCATGGCTGGATCAGAGGGGCTCTGGCCAGCACCCCATCCTCCCACTGGGGGGGGCTGAATGATGGCAAGGTGAAACATTTCATGCAGTGTTCCAGCCCACCCCAATCCCAGCCGGCTGGTCTGCCTCACGAGGTGGGTCATGCCAGTGTGTGGCTGAGGCACTCTAGCGCTTGGGGGCAGACTGGCCAGCTGGGGGCAGGGTGGCGTGAAACACCGGGGGAAGCCTCTGGCCCTGGCCCCCCAGCTCAGTGCTGAATGGGTGCTGGAGGCAGCAGGGGATGGGGCAGGGCCTGCCAAACCACAGGATCTGGAGCAATCACCCAACTCCCACCCCCTCACCTCCCAAGGATGGCTCTGATCTTATGTTCCATATTAATCCTGGGTGAACTCCTCAAATACTGTTAAAGGTCTAGATAAAGCCACCTCATATCCATATTTCATAATAAAATATCTGATCAGTAAATGCGGGGTCTTTATATTATTTATGTTACTACATACCTCTTGGTGCGATTTCAAACCAGGACCCGGGCACAGCTATCTGAACAAAGTAATCTCAGCTTTTACCCACAACACATAGTCACTCAGACATTTTCCAGGGATACTTTTCTGAGTACTAATGAAAGCAGCTCAGGGACCAGGCCTTGGGTGCAGTGTTCCCTTTAATTTTTCATAGGCTGTGTGCGCAAAGAATTTCTTTGGTGCAAATTTTTGGAACCAGTGTCCAAATTTGTGTGCACTCCAGTGAGTGTGGTCAAACATTTGAGTGCAACAAAGCAAAGGTGTATGATGCAAATAATGTCTAAATTTTATTTTGATATGGTGATGGAAATGATTTTATAAATTACAAAACCTTATTTGAAACATGCTACTTGAAATCGCCTTCGTGAAATAGCATAAAAATCTTAGCACTGTTGAATTTTTTTGTGCGTGCTTTATTCTGTTGTGTGCGCGTTTCACAACTTGTGTACGCGCGCACACGCACACAGCTTAGAGGGAACATAGCTTGGGTGACACTAATTTCAAAAATTTGTCCAGAGCTTCTAAGGTGGCCTGGGTGAATGGGTGACTTTTTATTTTTAGTGACCTAAGTTTCTTTTCTTGTTTTTATTTCTTTTTATTGTAGCATACGAAGAAGAGTTAATAGGATGTTGAACTCATGCCATGATCATAAGGTTTTAGCTCTGATGGATGTTAAGGGATTTAACCCTGAAGAAGTTACAGTGAAGGTGAAGGATGGGAAAGTCAAAGTTTCAGCTGAACATGAAGAGGAGCATAGGACCCTAAGAGGAAAAGAATACAACTACACAAACCTTACCAAGGAGATCAGCTTGCCTCCAGGGGTGAATGAAGATGAGGTGACATACACTGTAGGACCTAACAGTCTGGTGAAGATTGAAACTCCACGCAAATGTTATCCTTGCCTTCTGAGTCTACTTTGAAGACAGTGGGCTCTGAGGTGCAGCAGTCATGCAGTACACACACCTAGTTCAAGCAACTCCTCCAATGTTTTTTTAACTACCTTTTAAGCATGAGCCGGCAACTGCTCTGACCGGTGTAGAAACAAACAATAGTGCTGCAAAACTACTTGTTTGAGTGCAAGTCTTCTGGTTTCATTTTGAACGGTTTCTTGTTACTTTGTCAGCAGTCAAAATAAATAGGAATGTTTTGCCGTACGAAACTAGCCATTTGTTTAGAAATGTATTAAACTGTGCTAACTTATTAAATAATAAAAGATCCACACAGATTGTGTAATTCAAGAAGGTAGCATTACCACTGTTCACAGTTTCATTGAATCATAGAATCATAGGGTTGGAGGGGACCTCATAGGTCATCTAGTCCAACCCCCTGCCACAGGCAGGACCACTCCCACTAAACCATCCCAGTCATGGTTTTGTCCAGCCAGGCCTTAAACACCTCCAAAGATGGGGACTCCACCACCTTCCTAGGCAGCTCATACCAATGCTTCACCACTCACCTAGTAAAAAAGTTTTTTCTAATATCCAGCCTCAACCTCCTTAACCGTAACTTGAGACCATTGCTCCTTGTTCTATCCTCTGTTACCACCGAGAACAGTCGAGCTCCATCTTCCTTAGAGCATCCCTTCAAGTAGTTGAAGGTTGCTATCAAATCCCCCCTCAATCTTCTCTTCTGCAGACTAAATAAGCCTAATGCTTTCAGTCTTTCCTCATAGGGCTTGTGCTCCAGCCCTTTTATCATTTTGGTTGCCCTCCACTGGACTCTCTCTAGCATGTCCCTTTTCTTTTTTGTAGTGGCGAGCCCAAAACTGAACACAGTATTCTAGATGTGGCCTTACCAGTGCAGAATAGAGAAGAATGATCACATCCCTTGATCTGCTGGTAACACTTCTTTTGATGCAGCCCAGTATGCCATTGGCCTTTTTGGCCACAAGAGCACACTGCTGACTCATATCCAGCTTCCCATCCACCATGACCCCCCAGGTCCTTTTCTACACTGCTGCTACTTAGCTGAATGTTCCCCAGCCTGTAGCAGTGCATGGGGTTTTTCCGTCCCAAGTGCAGGATTTTACACTTCTCCTTATTGAACCTCCTAAGATTTCTATTGGCCCACTGTTCCAATTTATCTAGGTCTCCCTGAATCCTGTCCTTGCCCTCCAACGTGTCTACTGTTCCCCCCAGCTTGGTGTCATCCGCAAACTTACTGAGAGTGCAGTCTATTCCATCATCCAGATCATTGATGAAAATGCTGAACAGAAACGGCCCCAGGACCGACCCCTGGGGCACACCACTCGTTACTGGTTGCCAGCTAGACATGGATCCATTGATTCCTACACGCTGAAACCGTTGATCTAGCCAGTTTTCTATCCACCCTATAGTCCACCTATCCAACCCATACTTCCTTAATTTGCCAATGAGAATGCTGTGGGAAACTGTATCAAAAGCCTTGCTAAAATCAAGGTATATCACATCAACGGATCTTCCTGCATCCAGAAAACCAGTCATCTGATCATAGAAGGAAATGAGATTGGTCAGGCATGATTTACCCTTGGTAAATCCATGCTGACTGTTGATTAAGGTCGGAAGGGAATCGGGACCATCATGATTGTCTAGTAGTCTGACATCCTGCATAAAATGGGCCATAGTATTTCCCTCAATAATTCCTGCCTCAAATCCCATAGTTTCCATCTGAGCTATAGCATATCTTTTAGAAAAACATGCAGTCTTGATTTAAAGGCATCAAAGGATGGGAAATCCATCATATCCTTAGGTAAATTGTTCCACTGGTTAATCATTGTCTGTTATTTCCAGTATGAATGTCTAGCTTCAGCTTCCAGCCTATGGATCTCCTCCTTCTGTTAAAAAGCCATCTGCTATCAGAAATCTCCTCACTATGTAGGTGATCAAGTCACCTATTGCCTTTCTATGGGGAACCTAAATAGACTGAGCCACCTCCATTTCTTACTATAAGGCAGGGGAGGCCAATAATTTTGACAGGTGGGCCACTCTCCGAGTTTGGTATGTCATTGCGTGCCACACGTTTCTACTATAATGGAATTACCTCACCATCTATTTTATAAAAGCCTAATTATGTTTTTATTAATAACAATTACAATTAATATTTTATGGGAGTTTGGGGGAGAGGGGGTGTTTCTTCATTTTTTTTACTCTGTTTTTTGTGGTGGTGTGGGGAGCAGGGTGGGAGCTGGCGGTGGGATGCTGGAATGAGAAGTTTTTGCACTGTGTTGCTTGTTTTCTCTCTCCTTTTTTCTGGGCCCCAGCTCTGGGATAAGCAGCCACCTCACTCCAGCCATGATTCCACTGGGTGCTGCAGGGTGCCCCAGGGTCTGGTCCAGAGAAGAAGGAAGAGGGAGCAGCTGCAGGCCTTTGGTTGGTTCCTTGGGCCAACCTCCAGGAGCAAGGGGTGGACTGCACAGGTGCCACTTGGCCAGCAACCCCTCCCCAGAAAAAAGATTGGAGGGCAGGGCAAATGGGGCAAAGACCCAGGCAGGGAATTTTAAAGGGCAGCTGCCAGACCATGCCTGGCCTGGAAAAGGAATGTGCCTTAGACACATTCCTCCTGAAGCCAGGCAGGGGCTGGGCCAGTTTCTCCCACTCTACCCCAAATGTCCCTGGCCGCTTTCACCCTGCGGCTGGGGAAGCAACCCCGCTGTATCTCCAGCCACTCTCGCCCTGTGGGTGGGGAGGCACCTCCCCCCCATTGGGATGAATTAGGCCCCAGGCTGGATGAGGGCCAGGAGGAGCACCTTTCCAGCTTCCTGCCCCAGAAGCCATAGTTATGGCTCTGCTCCCAGCTCCAGCAGCAGCTCACGCCATGGCCAGAGCACTGCCACTGCTCCCCTCCACCCCGTCCAGTGGCAGCTTGTGCTGCAGCCAGAGCATCGCTGCTGCTCCCCTCCTTCCCAGCTCCAGTGATGGTGATCTGGCCATGGCATGAACTGCCACTGAAGCTGGGAGGGAGCAGGAACAGAGGGGCCATGGCACAAACTGCTTCTGGTGCTCGGAGGGAGGGGGAGTCACGCTGGCACTCTGGTCATCCTGGAAGCTACTGCTGGAAGGGGGAGTGGTAGCAGTCTCTGTGTTGAGCCAGTGGGCTGGATGATGGGCGCTCGCAGGCTGGGCCATAGTTTGCCTGCTATAAGACACCTTTTCCATGCCATCAATCTTTCTTATAGTTCCTTCCTGAACCCTTCTGAATTTGTGACCATCATTTTTGAAATGTGGACACCAAACGCAGACACAGGGTTCATTAATGGTTGCACTAATGCCACATAACAAAAGGTAATATTGCTTCCCCATTGTTCATGATGTTCGTGATCCATTCTCCAGCACAGTCAGCTGCCCTTTCATTACATTCGCTAAGAAAGGGTGTGAAATAAAATAGTTCTTTTTGTAGGTGTGTAGGAGTGCAGGGCTCTCCCGCTCTATCAGTCTCCGAGGGAGGCCATGCTTTTTAGCTACACCGTCCTAGGATGACAGTCTGTCAACACGGTAGGTTAGCAGTCTCCAGGGCACAAACTCTCCAGCAAGGTAGAACAGGAGTAAGTCTCTAAATAAACTCAAGCCCTTAGGTAGGGTGCAGGGCTGGCTCAAGGGCTGCCCTGAGATGGCTGTTGGTTTTGTACACACCCCCCCAACAGCGGGACCTTGGCACCCGGCCTCTACTCTGACCGGCTCACCCCCTCCCAGGGTGGAGAACAGCTGGCCCAGGCGATGAGTGGAGAAAGTGGAGCCCGCTCCATGGGCTGGCCTGCTCTGGCCCCAGGGGTGTAGCGGCTGGCTTGAGGAGGGGTGGGTGTGCAGGTCCAGCCTCTGAGACAGTGCTGTAATATCAGCTTTTGCTGCCCAGGGCACGCTCTGATCGGAATGCGCCCCTTGCAATTAGCGGTGCTTACAGCTGGTGCCACGAAAACCATCCCTTTAATAGAGCACTCCATTGAGCCGCTCCACGCCGCCTGGGGCTTTGCCCTCTTGGCCCTGCCATAGTTATGGCTCTGCTCTGAGCTGGCCCACTCTGCCTCCGGTGTGGCACCATGACGCTCCTAAGGCAATGGCGCCCCCAGCCAGTGCCTTATTTGTTCATGGGTCCAGCTGGCCCTGTAGGGTGAGGCACCAAACAATCAAAGGGGCCCAGGCATGGGTGAACACCAAACACAGGCCTCCTGGCCCAGTGGGAGGAGTCGGCCATGCCAGGACTGCAGTGACAGACGGTAGGGTAACTCAGCCCCACTCCACTCCATCAGGTCCCAGCCCAGGGGCCTAACAAGGGTGGGGTGTTCCACCACTAGAGTGAGGGGCTCTGGCCAAAACGTGCTGACTAGTGTTTGGGAAGGAGCAGAGCTGGCTACCTGGGCTACCCACTGCAGTGCACCTGTAGCTTGGGGTTGTCCTCTGTCTCCCCCAGTTACATTGCAAGTGGCAGCTCCAGCAGTTATTCTGGATCTCAGTTCATCAGTGGCTCAGGCCAATCCTCAGGCAGCAGCCCCACAAGCCCTCTGGTCTTGGATACAGTGAGATCTGTCTGTCCTCCTCAGTGGCTCCCTCCCCCAAATGAGCTGCAGGGCCCACCTTTTGTACTTCCTGTCTCTGTCCTGCCCTTGTTTCTGATGTGGCACATGTGGCTTTCCTAGTTCCATTCACAAGGGGGGTGTCTTGCCCTTCTTTGCTGTCAGTCTCCTAAAGAGATGATGTCTCTTTGCTCCACCCTTCCATTAAGACATTTACTGGGCATTAGTACAGATATGCTTTAGTTTTCACCGCATATATATCCTAACATTTTTAAGAACACAAATAAACAAAACATAGGGCAATTTGCAAATTATGTCTTGAAATCATTTCTAAGGAAAGCGGAGGAAAAGTGGTGCATTCACTCTGGTGCTAAATTGGGTTGCAATTTTGAGTACCTTATGCCATTCTCACTTACATGCTGGGGTTCCTGATTGCTTACATCTTCCACAATGCACCACATTCTCATCTCGTGGTATGAATGTTATCCACCAGAGTCCTTGGCCATGGTTCATCATGAGAGCTGTAGGTTGGTCAGAGAACCCACCTGTATGGGAAAATGGGAGTATAAGGCACTGAACTACAACTCCTTGAGACATTGCAATGCCATTTTAGGACCAAAGGAGTCCTGAAGACAGAAGGCCAAGGAAATGCACAGAACTGATGCATTTTGTAAACGACAGAAACCTGACCCTTTTTCTCAGATCTGAACTACTGCAGCAGAAAAGAGGTTGCAAGCAGTTTGTGCCCCTGTTCTCCTGCTTTTGGAAGACTTTCTATCAGCAGGGACCTCCAAACTGATTTCCACCAGCAGAAGTAAATAAAGCACCCTATTGCTGAGGTGTGTGGTGGAGATTTACATTTGCGAAGCACTTAGCCTAGAGCTGGGTAAAGTTTCTCAAACAATTATTTTTTGCCCCCAGAAATGCATATTCAGATTGACGACCACACTTCATGTTACAAATTCATTTAAAATTTATCTAATTGTTCCAACAAAAAAGATCAGAGCATTTTGTTTCAACATTTTTATTTTTCAGTTAACAAAGACCTTTCTTTTTGAATTTTACTCCCATTTTATTTTTACAAAAAATAATAAACTTGAGAACCAAAACAATTTGTGTTGAACAAAGTGTCGCTCAACCTGAAACAATTTTTTTTTGACTACTTTGTTTCACCATACTTCTGAAAAATGTGTACTTTGATTAACCTGGAAGGGCTTTTTTTTGTTTTGGTTTGGTTTTTTAAAATTTTTTGGTTCAGTCAGCAAATCACAAAATTGATTATTTGTACTGTTCTCCCTTTGCAGTTTCCACATGTGCAGGCTTGCTCATGATCAGTGCTGAACACAACTTGTCCTTGGCCCCAAAGTCATAATCAGCACCCTGCCAGCTAACTTGGTTCTGTACTGCTGCATTCAAACAAGATAGAGGTTTTTTTTTTTTAAGGATAGACAAACCCTCCATGAGGGATTCATGCACCCCAACCAGACATGAGGGAGAGAGTATATGGGTATGTCCACACATCTCTTTTATTTTGAAATAACACCAGTTATTTCGAAATAAAAGAGATTAGGTCCACACAACGTATTCTTATTTTGAAATGACGGGCTCCATCATTTTGAAATAAGAACCGTCATTTCGAAATAGCTTAAACCTCCTTTAAATCAAAATGGCTGTTATTTCAAAATGGTTTGGACGTGTTATTTCAAAATAACCATTATTTCAAAATAATACTTTTGCCCTTCTCCTTCCCAGGGTGCCTTCCTTTTAGTCTATATTGGGTGGGGGCATGGCCCAGGGAGGGGGCCATGTTGCTACACCTCCCATGGTGCCCCTTTCCTAAAGCAAAATAGCAAGTCCTGTGTTTGGACATGCTATTTCGCTTTGAGATTTTCCCTTAATTTGAATTAACTCATTTTGAAATAAGGACTTTATTTCAAAACAACTCATTTTGAAATAACTTATTTTAAAACAACAATGTACATGTGGACATAGCCTATACGTAAACCAGCCCAAATCTCCCCTCTCTGAGAGCAGCAGACTCAGAACTGCCAAGAGGGAGTGTTGATGAGAAGCTCTCAGCTCTGCAATGACCTGAGCAGTGGGCTAAGCCCTCCATACCAGGATAACTGTATCACGAACTAAATGCCCTACTCTGCTGGCTTTTAGGGAGTGGTTGTTTCCCTCTTGCCACATCTCCTGCTGGCTTGCTGCATTTTGAAGGGGGGGCTCAGATGCTGTCTTGCCCATCACCCTCAGCTAATCGTTTCCTTCTCAGGAGAGAGGTGAAGCAGCTCCACCTGCACTCAGATTACTATTTTCTTAGGAGCAGTGGTGGATCAGGGGCTGCATGGCCCCTGAGACTCCATCACTGGTGCTCCTCCCCAGCCCCACCCCTCCCTGGCCAGCCTAGGCCCTGGTGCCAGTGGGCCAGCACTGTGGGGGGACGTAGGGTCAGAGTGGCCACTCCAGGGGTAGGGCAGGAGCATGGAGCCCTGGCTCTGGGCCAGCCCACTCTGTTCCTCTCCCCAGTGCCGGCAGGACAGAGGGTCCCCCATATCATGGTGGGCCCCTGGGTATGGGCCCAGGTGACTTGTGCATTAATCCACCCCTGCTTGGGAGAGGAGGCACACAGACCGCCTCAGCCTTCACTGCAAGCGCTTTCTGCTCCTGTGGCCCTCCCTTGGTTTTTCTTGTTTCCTCCAATGGGCTCTTTAATACCCCCTGTAGGTTCCTTAACAGAGGGGAGACAGGTAGCTACCCATATGTGGGCTCCATGAAACTATCAAGGTCTTTGAAACAGCAGCAGGAGACTCCCCACACAGTCAGCTATGGAGGCCCTCTGAGCCTCCCTGATGGACTCATAGACTTTAGAGTCAGAAGGGCCCATCAGCATGAACATCTGGGCTGGCCTTCTGCAGATTGCAAGCTATAGAGCCACTGGTGTACCTTGGGTCTCTGGCACCCAGGGGCCACTACTTACATTTACCCCAGCACCCCGACCTCTCAGTGGCCGTGTCCCACAGGGGAGGGGATCTGCAGGCCCATTTCCTGTTCTTCCCCACTCCCCCTCCCACTGTGGGGGTGGCAGGGAGTGGGATTGGAGGAGAGTGGGAGACAGGACCACAGACACCTTCCCCTGCCCCCGTGTGCGGCACTGCCACCATAGAAAGGTGCAAATGTTAAGTATAAGGGGCTGCCTGGAAGCAGGAGGCAGGGTTTGGAGAGCAAGGGGCCACCCAGAGCAGGGAAGGA
Organism: Podocnemis expansa; assembly: GCA_007922195.1. NCBI lineage: Eukaryota > Metazoa > Chordata > Testudines > Podocnemididae > Podocnemis > Podocnemis expansa. The sequence continues at coordinate 18,797,651 of ML681998.1, forward strand.
CTTGGGGAGCAGAGCCCCACCTCTGGCTCCCTAGACCATGCATGGACAGGATCCTCAGAGCTCCTGGGCTGGGAGGACATTTGCTCCCCCAATAGCAGGAGTCCTCCACCATGAGTTGTGGTTGGCTTGGCCACTGGGGTATTAAAGGCTGGTAGCCCCTGACCCCCTCCAATAGCAGGGGGTAGCTCCTCCAAGGAAGGCCTAGACAGCACCCACTGCAGGCCAGCACCCAGGGACATGCCACGCACCCCCTTGGTGAACCACTGTACAGAACTTCTCCCACCCACTCTTCTAATAGACTCCTAACCTCTGACTAAGTTACTGACATTTTCAAATCATGATTTAAAAAGTTCATGGTACAGAGAATTCTCCATTTACATTAGTTTAAATCTGCTAGTGACTCATGTCCCATGCTGCCAGAGGAAAGCAAAAATCCCTCAGGGTCTCTGCCAATCTGGCTTGGGGAAAAATTCCTTCCCAGCTCCAAACCTGGCAATCTGCTAAATCCTGAGCACTAGCCATACACTTGGGAAGGAATTCTCTGTAGTAACTCAGGGCCCTCCCCATCTAGTGTCCCAGCACCAGCTGTTGGAGATATTTGTTGCCAGCAGTCACAGACTAGCTACATGCTGTCTCATCATACCATTCTCTGTAGACAGGTGACAGCACATAATATTAATGCAGAACAGCACAAGTGGCCAGTCCATCAGTGGTCCATACGCTCATCCTGCACACCACCTCAACACCCCACTCCACTTTGGCACATCCAAAGTTCAGATCCCCTGGGACATATCCTCATCTCCCCAAGGACCTGTCACCCTTGTAGCAGGACTGCATTCCCACTGAACTTTGCAGCCTGCAGTGCACTGTCCCTGGACTTACCTCCCACAGCCAGGCCTCCAGCACACCCTTCTGCCACAAAGGCTAGAGCAGTGGTTTTCAAACATTTTTCCTTGAGATCCAGTTGAAAAAAATCATTTATGCCTGTGACCTGACAGTTACATCTTTGAACAATGCTGTCCAATCTTTGGGCAGCAGCAGCAGGGGTGCCACAACCCAGTACCCGAGGGTCTGCAAACCAGTAATGGGTCCCAACCCTAAATTTGAAAACCACTGGGTTAGAGAAAGACTGCCCTGAGCAAGGACAGCAGCCCTCTTGTATACTGGGCTCTTGGACCCCAATTGCCCAGCAGCGGCTTGCTCCCATGGCCTATGCCCTTCTGCAGCGCTTTTAAACCCTTTCTTCACAGAGTGGGAAAATCATCCTGCTACACTCTCCATAAACTTATCAAACTTAGTCTTGAAAACAGTTAGATTTTTTGACCCGTTAGTTGTTATTGAGGTAAGAGGTTACTTGGGTGAGGTTTCTACCTGCTCTCTGGAAGAAAAAGGAGAGGGGGAATCCAACAACATTCACATACAAATACTGAAATAAATACAAGGGGGAAGACTGGCCATTTATTCATTGCCTCACACTTTACAAAAAATGATACTATAGGAGGAGCAGCACTTGAAGGACAAAGTGCTTTTACTTCCAAGGTCTCCCCACATATTGAACAGTAGTGACCAGCACACGTAAGAACAATTAAAAGCATTTCCTGCTTTAGGACAGAATGGAATCGATAGTCTGAAATTTGGTGGAAACATTCTCAGATTGGAAGAGGCATAAAGGCATCAATACACACATTTAGCAAAGTGTTAACGAAAATATTTAGACCCGTTGCCTAGCAGCTTCGTAAATATTTGTCACTTCAGATCTCGGACAGCTTTCTGGTTTTCTGACTGTTATATATCACCACTATGCAATCCTAGAGTTCTTTTTATTGCTGTTCTTAGTGCAGACATGTGGATTTGAGGGTTAAAGTGGTCTTGAAATACAGGGACTGCAGATTTGTTCTGAGATTGCTTTTACTGCATCAGATTTGTGCATCACAGAGGGAATTGAACCCAAGTCTATACTTGCCGCACTTTTCGGTGGCAGTCGAGAGAAGATACTCAAGGTACATAAAATACTTTGCGTATCTCCCATTGCCTTACTAATGCCCAGTTACACCCCCCCCCCCCCACAAACTGCACTAAGGTGAATGGCAATGCTATTTAGTCACCTTAGTGCTGCACCATTTCTGGGGCTGGAGTTGTTGCAAACTCCAGAGCTATTGACAGGTTCTGTTGGAGCTGGTGCAGGCAGGTTGCATTACTTCTGACTGCCTGTCTAAGGCCTCTCCCCAAACAGCACCACCTTGTTTGTAGGCTGAACTGGTTCCCAACAAGCCCACTGGATGAGGGGAGGGAAGGTGGCAACCTCTTTCTGCCGCAACCTCATGCCTGGACAATGCCCACATCTCAGGCAGTATGTCCTGTGCACTCTGACTTATGGTGGAGTAAAGCAGGAATGTATCTGGGTGTTTAAAGTTAACTGAGCCAGTAACATGGTGGTTGGCAGAGTTACCAGGCAAGCAGGCTGTAGCTTTAGGAGCCTAGATGGGAAAAAAAAAAAATTACATAATAGTGAACCTTCCCTAGTAGTCCTGTGAGATGTGACTGGTTGAACAACATGCTTTTTATCCATAGCACTGCTACAGCATATGCAGCAGTAGGGCAAACTTCTCACCCTGCCCTGGCAATGTACCTTTTGAGCAGCTCTGGTCCTCATAAGCCAGGGCAGGTGTACACTTGGCAGGATTTCAGCAGCAGTCAAAGGGAGATATACAAATTACTTAAAATACCTTGTGTATCTGCCTTCATCTGTCTAATGCCTACTTACCACAATGTCTTCAGGGTGCAAGTCAAAGGGAAATGTCCTTCCTTCAATTCACCATTATTCAACTTACTGGGGAATCGACTTTCACATCTTCAGCAATCGACTTTCTGATCAGCTGATCTTCAGCAACTAATTTTCTGATTGGCTGAGGAGGTCTCCACAGATTGGAGATATCAATCTGACAGCAGCAAATGTGCCACCATCAGTGAAGACTAGCCCTCAGGAAGCTTTGTCATCTACCCTTGCATTTTGCCAAGTTCCAAAGGGGCAGCTGCATTAGTCTAGTTCAGTAAAACAAACAAGATGTCCTGTGGCACTTAAAGACTAACAGATTTATTTATTGCATGAGCTTTCATGGGAGAATGTTACAGTGTGACCTGTTTTCATGACTTACAGAAAGGGAGGAAATAACTGCAAAGAAGTGTAAGTTGCCCCATCTTCAAAGTATCTGATGAAATGGGATTTTTTCCCCCAAAAGCTCAGGCAATAAATAAATGTATTAGTCTTTAAGTGCCACAGGACTCCTTGGTATGTCCACACACATTGTTTAAACTGAAATAGCGCTGCTTATTTCAATTTAAAAAATGGCAAGTACACACAACCTTCCCTTATTTTGAAACGAGGAGCTTCCTCCTTTTGGTATCAGAAAGTCATAATGATGTAATAAAACCCTGTAGTATATTGATACGATGGTTACATCGAAATTGTTATTTCGAAATAATACAGTGCGGACATATTATTTTGATTTAACTGTTAAATCAATTTAACATTTTTTGCCCTTCTCATTCTCAGGTGCTTTCCTTTTTCTATATATTGGGTGGGGGCATGGCCCTTCTAGGGGGCCATGTTGCCACACCTCGCATGGTGCCTCTCTCCTAAATCGAAATAGCAAGTCCTGTAGATGGACATGCTAATTTGATTTGAGTTTCTGGTGGGGACCTGTTAAATCAATTTAACTTAAATTGATTTAATGATTTTATATTGATTTTATTAAATCAATATAAGTTAAATCAATTTAACTGTGTAGGTGTGAGCAAAGCCCTTGTTTGTTTTACCCTTGTATTGTAATAGCAGTTTTCTTGGATTACTCCTCCAGAAATTTTTTAAAAATATTAATTTATTAAGAAAATCTTATAAAGGAACAGAATCATAGTGTCAAACATAGTGAGTGACAGGACATCCAGGTTCACAGGACAGGTCACTGAGATGGAACATGATACAATAAAGAAGACAAGTACAACCAGTACATGAGCTACAGCATCCTGGATAGAGAAAATCAAAGGACTACGGGTTTGAAGTACAAGAGTTAAGGATATTCAGGAACATAACCTTTCTAGATGTTGCAGAGGGTATACAAGGTGCAGTGGAATGGAAATACAGATGTTAACAAAAGTTATTTGCGTGGACTCTGTTAGTAGATTGGTGTCAAGAGTCCATCAGAAAATATGTTCCTGTTTGTAAGGAGGGAAGTCTGTGAATCCTCTTGGTGGTGATCAAGGCCATCCCTGGGGCGGTGTGGGGGGCCCCGGGCGAATCACCCTTTGCAGGGCCCCCACACCCTCGCAGCACTGGGGGGTGAGGCCAGCCTGCCCAGGGGACTGTCTGACAAGGCATATCATCCCCTAACCCCTCCAGGTTCCTGTTGCTGAATATCAGGAGCCAAGAAGCTCCACAAATAGGAGTAGGAGGGAGGGTGATGGATCAGACTGTCCCCGGGACTTCCAGACAACTTGCATAGCTTCCCCATGCACTGGGGAAGTTGATGATATCTGGGTGCGCAGCTGGCACATGGCTCCATGCCCAGCTGTGAGACACCACCCTCCAGACCCACACAAGACACATTACTGCTGTGATTCTCAAGATTTTTAAATAGATCCCACCCCTCCCATGAACTTTTCTATGATGCTTGCCTTCCCCACAACATTCTGAGTGGCAGCATGAGAGTAGGGAACAGGGGAGGATAGAGTGGGGTGTCAGTTAGGGTTACCAGATGTCAGGCAAAAGGAGGACATGTTGTCCTTTTTACCTTCACATCCTCCATCTGGCAGACATTTTAAAAATACATGGTTCTGTTTGGCTTTTTACTTACAGGGGTTAGACTATGCCGGAACAGCCCAGAACACCCTATTTTTAGGGGGAAGCTTTCCAGAGCCCCCTAAAAACAGAAGAATATTAGATTAATATTACATTTTCTCCATGTGTCCTCCAATGTCCTCCTTTTCATACTTCCCTGTCCTCCTTTCCATGGTAACCCCAGTGTCAGGAGAATAAGAGGAGAAGTACAGCTGGGTGGCAGGCACCAGGGAAGGCAGTACAGCACCTGCAATTTCCCATGCTGTGCCTGCTGTAAGCCAAATGCCTGGGCATGCTGCAAGGCAGGAAATTTAAAAGGGCTCTGGCCTGGTCCAAACTTACAGGTGCATGCAAACCGGGGGAGGGGTTAGGGAACCCATGAGTTCAATTCAAACAAGTCCACTTCACTCAGGATGGGGAAAGCAAGAAGGATCCACCCCAGAAAGAAAAAAAAAAAAAATACAAGATGAAAGTCATGTCTGATCACCAGCCATTTACAATGATTACACAGGAGCTCTGAGGAAGCAAGACACAGGAAGTTCCATAGACTTACTTGAGAGTCAGCAAATATAAAAGATGGGTAGAAACAGGGCCGGCGCTATGCGGTAAGCAGCCCCTGTGTAACAGGGGGCACCGGCATTTTGAGGGGCGTCAAAAGGGGACAGCGCTGTGGCGCTCCCTTGGTGACGTCACTCATCTGCACCGGCGTCACTCTGCTGCAGGGGCGCCATGATCCCCAGCACCGGCCCTGGGTAAAAAGATGAAAACTTACCCAGTATCTGTGGGAGAATGGGAAGGCAACACTAATTGTCACCTACTCACCCTGGGATGGGCAGGGAGAATTCAAACATCAAGAGATTAGTTTAAAAACACAGTATAATCTTTGTCAAGAATAAAAAATAAAAGACTTATTTTTGCCATTCTTGTGATTTTTGATTTCGTGAAACTGGCAATACTGTGTAAGTTAATAGCATATACTTCACTCCAGGAATTCCTTTTCCTAACTGTATTCTTCCTGCTGGTGTAGGGCAAGGCTTCTGTAGCCACAATGTAGGGACACAGATAGCTAAAATGAATTAAATGTACCTTTAAAGCATCTGTTAGGCAACACTGTATCTGTTCTTTAATATCATAACTGAAATAACTCAGTTTAATAGACATTATAACCAACATCCAACAAAGCTCGATGTGAATTTAGAACTTCATTTTGTATTCTTGATAAAACTTGTTTTAGGCGTATACTCTGGAATTTCATTTAAACGTGTGAACAAGATGTGTGACAGAATCAGTCAACACCAGCCTGTCCTGAGTAAATGCAAGTACTATCTTAATGGCTAAGCAATGGAAACAACTCCCACAAAAGCAAGGGTTGCTCCAGAAAGAAAAGAACAAAACACAAGGCGAAAGTCATGTCTGTAAATAGTTGGTGATCAATGATCACCCAAGATCCCTGGCCAGGTCTGCCTGCCGGCCACCCAGTCTTGCCACCTGGGCTAATGAGAGGTGGGGTGACCCCTGGCAAAGCCTGCCTGCTGCCTCTGAGCCTTGTCCCTGGGCTAGAGGGAGGGGACCCCGGCCAGACTTGCCCACTGGCCTGGGGGCAGAAGTTTGATACAGGGCCAGACCTGCCCACCAGGTCACTGACCTGGCGTTTAACCCCTGGCCAGATCTTCCTGCTACCTGGACGAGGCGGAGGTGAGTCCTGGCGTCTCTGCCTGGGCTTGGTGGGGAGGGCACAAACCCTGGCCCCACCTGCTCCCCAGCATTGCTGCCTGGACTTGGGAGGCGACCCCTGGCCCAGCCTGCCCTCCTGGGCTTGGGGCAGGGTGGGGGTGACCCCTGACCAGGCCTGTGACCCTGCCTTGCCACCTGGGCTGGTGGTGAGGGTAAAACCCCCGGCCAAGCCTGCCTGCTGGCATTGCCGCCTGGGCTTGGAGGGGGTGGTGGTGTGGATGATGCCTGGCTCAGCCTGACCCCTAGCCAGGGGCGTCGCTGGCACCTGACACACGGGGCCCATGCCCCGAATGCCGGCGCAAATGCCCCATGTCCTGGCAGGGCCCAGCGTCTCCCAGTCTCCGGCCAAATCGGGCCAGAGATCCAGGGCCCAGCTGCCCGTGGCCACCACTCCCAGCCCTGTCCCTGGCCGGAGATCCGAGGCTCAGCTGCCCGTGGCAGTGGTGGCTACTTCCGGACCTATCCCCAGCATGGGGCGGGGCCTGGGCCCATGCCCCGGGTCATTCGCAGGGAGCAATGCCCCTGCCGCTAGCCTCGCTGCCTGGGTTTGTAGTGGACAACCTCAGGCCCATGTGCCCCCCAGCCTTGCCACCTTGGCTTTGGAGAGAAACGACTGCAGCTCAGTTCTGCCCCCTGGGGCTCACCACCTCAGCATCGGGGAGGAGGGGGCAACCCTGGCCCTGACCTCGCCACCTGGGCTTAGGGGAGGTGACCCATGGCCCAGCCTGCTGGGTCCCCAGCCTCACCACCTGGGTGTATGGGGAGACCACTAGCCAAGTCTGCCCCCCAGCCTCATTGCCTGGGTTTATGATGGGGGACAAGACCCCTGGCCTAGCTTGCCCACCCCGCCCCACCACCCGGGCTTGGGGGAGGCAACACATGGCCCGGCCTGACTGCTGGCTGTCCCAGCCTTGCTGCCTGGGCTAGGTGGAGACAACCCCTGGCCCAGCCTGACCCTGGCCTTGCAGCTGGGGCTGGGGCAGAGCCCTGACCCAGCCTGCCCTCCAGCCTCACCACCTCACCTGGAGGGCAGTCAATCCTTGGCCTGGCCTGCCTGCCATCCTCTCGTCTGGCCACCAGCCTGAGCTGGGGCCCAGAGGGGCATGATCTACCTGCCCCTCACTAGTCCAATGTGACTTGGGGCCCAAGGAGAGTCCTGGATCCCCTGCACCCCCATCCCCCTCCAGCCTGGCTGCTGGCCTGACCCAAGGCCCAGGTGGGCCTGATCCCTGGCCAACTGCCCCACATTGGCCTGGTGAGATCTAGGACCCATGGGGAGTCCTGGATCCCCAGGTCCCCCAGATCCCTACCCCCAACCTGGCTGCTGGCCTGACCCAGGGTCCCTGGGGGAAGGGGGGTATATCCACAGCCAACTCCCCCCTTGGCTCAGGGTCCCACCAGACCCCCCCTCCCATAATACTCACCTGGCTGTGTGTTCCCTGGGCTGGTGCTGCCAGCGTCTGCTGGAGAAGGAAAGGGTTAAACTTCCCTCTCCCCTCCAGCTAATCACTAAGCTACAGGCTCCAGGGGGGCAGGCAGCTCAGCTAGTCACTGGCTGAGCAGCCTCTCAGTGAGCTTGTGTCTACCCCGGGAACACCACTGGAGGCTCACTGTGGGGGGCTTATGCTGGTCCCTGCCATGGGGGGCCCTGGGCAGCTGCCCCGTTCGCCCTATCCTAAAGACAGCTCTGGTGGTGATGGTTCATAGAAGTGTTTCTGCTTATGCCTCCTGATACTGTCTGTGCCCGGGGATGTGTTCAATATAAAAGTCTAGAAAAGTCTTGATGTTCCTTCTGACAACCTGGTTAAGGTTCTGCAGTTTACACTACTGTCATTCAGAGATGGTCAAATATGAGAATGAAGGTTACAAGGGGGTGAGCAAACAATTATTATTTTACCATAGAGTTAAGGAATGCTCCACCCCGCTGCAACCCCATTATTTCCTTCAGCTAGTCACACACCCTGCAGAAAAAAAGTTAAAAAATGACAAAGGCTTCTGTCATAATGTGCTCACTAAATGTCTAATCATGCGGCAGGTCTGCTTTGATTTGGCTTGGAGACCTATAGTCTTTCCAGTCTTGGGTTGGGACGGGGGAGAGGTGGAGATGGGTGGGTCATTGTTCCAGAAGCATCATTAGTGAAGACACAGGATTCCAGGGACTAACCTGTTCAGGCTGACTTTTTGGGAGGTCCTTCCTTGGAGCTCTATGAGGGTTATTTTGGCCATGACACCCAAGTTCTAGTGTGAATGAGATTTACCTGTCTGCTCTAGCAGACTTTCAGCCTGTCATCTATCATACACAATGTTTTTGATAAGGAACTTTAAGTTGTGCATAAAGCTTAATGCAGAATTGCCAACGCTGTAGGTTCAAGCATCATGAAACTTTAAAAAAAATTGTCCCTATAATTATTGTTCTGTCGTTTGGTTTATGAATACCTCCTGCCCCCCGTACTCCATGGGTGTGTGGCTAAATTTGTTAGTCTTTAAGGCTATGTCTACACTAGGAAAAGTTTGTTCAAATTTGTTAATTCAAACTAAGAAGTTCCAGTTTAGTTCAAACTAAACTTGAACTTATTATTTGAAATTAACAAAGTGGACTAATTCAACTCAATGTTAAGTTGAATTAGTCCACTTTGTTAATTCGAACTAACTGCCCTTAATTTGAATTTACTAAATTCAAACTAAGGATGAACTAAGGGCTTAGTTCAAACTAACTGGCAGGATTTACTAATTCAAACTAAGCTTTAATTAGTTGGAATTAAGGAATTCCTTCATTCAAACTAATGAAAGTCTTGTGTAGATGGGGACTAAGTTAGTTCGAATTAAGCCTCCTTAATTCAAACTAACTTGCAAGTGTAGATATACCCTAAAAGTGCCACAGGACTAAGTGTTTGTTTTGCTAAACTAGACTAACATGGCTACACCCCCAGGAACTTGTCAGAATATATTGGGTTCGTTGATTTTGACCTGCATTCCATGAGCTCTCACCCCAAACCTCTGCCCAGGCCGGCTATGTCCACACGTAGGTGGTTAAATCAATTTAACTTAAATTGATTTAACCAAAGCAAAATAAAACTTATTAAATTGATTTAACTGAAATCAATATAATAGGTCCACAAAAGCAAAAAACCAAATCAAACTAGCAGGTCCATACACAGGACTTGCTAGTTCGATTTGGGAGAGGAGCACCCTAGAAGGTGTGGCAACACAGCCCCCTGGCAGGGCCATGTTGCCACCGAATCCCTGCCACTGGCTCTTCAGAGCCAGTGGCAGAGGAAAATATGCCCCTAGGGCAAAGATGGGGGGGTACCCTGCATCCCCGCCACTGGCCGAGCAGCGGGGCCGAGATTGCAGGGTGCCCCAAATCCCCCGCCATTGGCCAGGTGGCAGGGGCTGAGCTTGCGGGGCGCCCTGAATCCCCCACCACTGGCTAAGCAGCAGGGCAGAGATCGCGGGGTGCCCCGAATCCCACACCACTGTCCGGGTGGCAGGGGCAGAGCTCAGGGATGCCCTGAATCCCCCGTCACTGGTCAGGTGGCGGGGGCAGAGCTTGCAGGGTGCCCCAAATCCCCCATCACTGGCCGGGCAGTGGGGGCAAAGCTCATAGGGAGCCCTGAATCCCCCTCTGCTTGGGAAGTGGCAGGGGATTTGGGGCGCCCCACGAGCTCTGCCCCCACTGCCTGGGAAGCGGCGGGGGATTTGGGGCATCCAGCGACCTCTGCCCCTGCCGTTCTGCAATCCCCCCTGCACCCCCCCACCCGGCCAGGTGCTGATGCACTCCTCGGCCAGGGTGCCATGCACCCTGGGAGGAAGGTCAAACCTCTGAATCGAAACAGTGCTGTTTTGAAATAACATGACCAAATGGCATTATTTCAAAACAACCCTTTCGATTCAATGGCTATTTCGCTTTAATTTAGGTTTTAGCTGTTTCCAAGCTAACCTCTCTTGAATCAAAATGACGGAGCTCATCATTTCAATTCAGGAGAACGTCATGTGGACCTAATCTTTTTTAAATCAAAATAACCAGCGTTATTTCAATTTAAAAGGTACATGTGGACATACCCTCCCTGTCTGCCAACCTCCAAAGCAATCCTGCCTCTCAGTCCACACCCAGCTCCCCAGCAATTCAGCTCTCCGTCAGCCCCCCTTACCTCACCCAGCCTGTGGATTAATTTACCCCCAAAGCCACCCAGCCTCACCCCTGCTCCTCCTAGGGTTCTTATTACTCACCTTCAAGCCTTGGTAGAGAAAGAAATAAAGCAAGGTTCCTTTTTCTCCTTCCCAGGTGAGAGATCAGCTGCAGGGGTTCCTCCCACATACCCCTGCCCCTTCCCAGGCCTGGGCTGCAGGGGGCAGGGGAAGGAGAAGAGGTGCTATCTAGGTGGTCAAAAAGAGGAAAGGAGAGCAGAGCCAATTGGATCTGGTAGCCTTTTTGATCTTCCTCCTCTTACCCTCCAGTGAGTGGCATCCAGTCCTCCCCCACAACATTTACAGGGTTTTATCCCTAGATTCACACAGCTGAGTCAGGAAATGGATCTGCTTTCCCCAAAAAGGAGTCTGGTGGCACTTAAAGACTAACAAAAGTATTTATTGCATGAGCTTTTGTGGGAGAAAATCCCACTTCATCAGATGCTTTGAAGACCAAGTGAGATTTCTCCCATGAAAGCTCATGCAATAAATACATTTTTTGGTCTTTTAAGTGCCACAGGTCTCCTTGTTTGTTTTACTGAACTAGACAAACATGGCTGCCCCTTTGGACCTTTTTCACCAGAGTCAAATGCCATTCCCCACACAGCACACCTTGTGCCCATCTCTCATGCCAAACTCCTGTCCCACAAAGGCTCAGCATTTTAATAATCTTGTAGTGATTCAACTTCCCAGTGTCCCACAGAGCACTGTGCCCCTCCCTGTCCTGGGCACTGACATCCACACCAGTACTGATCAGATACTCCATGATATCCACCCTCCCAGTCAGAGTTGCCATGTGCAGTGGGGTGCTCATTAGCTTATCTTGGACGCCTGCAGCAGCCCTGATTAACTGTTCCACCACAAAGCAAGCATGTGATGAAAGTAACCACTCAGAGGGGGTTTGCCACAGGCAAGAAAAATTTGCTGGACCTTCTCCTGCTATCCCTAGTCAGGCTCTAGCACAATGCCTAGAGACTGGCCAGGGATAGCAGGTGAAGCTAGTAGTACTTACTGAAATCCATCACTTATGAAAAAAGCAAGAGCTGGCAACATGATAACAGTGCTGTCTGTGAACACCCAGTGTTGTGCCAAGCCCTGCCTTGTGCTCCACAGAGTGAAACATCTTGGCAAACCAGAGGTAGGGCCCTGGGTTGTTGGGAGTTTGACTGCATGAGAGACTCTCACTCATATAAAGCAGTCCATAGAGTGAAAAGCTAGAAAGCCATTCTGTGATGACACTTCTTGCTGACTGGCATTACCTGGGGGGCACAAGAAAAGAGAATGTTCCAATGAATGCTGTTGATTAGAGACTTCACCTTTTCCAAGTGTTTATAATCTTACAAAAATCAATAGCATTATTATCTGAGCCTGCTCCTTGTTCTCACTGCTAGCCTCAGTCTTTTACAGTATGGCCAGCAGATTCAAACTCAGAGGTCTCTATCCATATTTAAAATACCAAAATAAAAACCTTTTTTTTTCAGAAGTTTTCTTCATTCATGTGATGTCAGTTGGTCAGTTCTTAATTTATTTAAGATAAACCTTGTTATGATATGTTCCAAAGGGGCAGCTGTATTAGTAGAACAAAAAAAGGCAAAAAAAACCCCATGGAGTCTTGTGGCACTTAAAGACTAACAGATTTATTTATCGCATGAGCTTTCATGGGAGAAAATCCCATTTCATCAGATGCTTTGAAGAGGGGGAACTTACAGAATGGGATGAAAATAAATGCAGGGAAGTACAAGACATGGGATCAGGTCATACTGCAACAGCAAATCAGAGCATTTGTAAAGATTCAGATTCTAGGAAACAGCACATAGAGGGCGGGTGAAGTCAAATTACCTGTTATAATGTGAAAAGAATCCATAGTCACAATTCAGTCCTGCTTTCACACAATCTAATCTGCATATTAGTTCAATTTTGGCTGTTTCTCTTTGAAGTCTTGTTGTCCCATTGATTTTCTTGGGGCCATCGTTAACAAACATCAATGGAGTGATTAGAAAGATGGAAGTACTCAGCAACTGCTTGGTTTTGGTTTTTTTTTGTGTTGTTGTAACCTTCGGTTGGGCTAGAGTTCATTCTTTAGCTCCTCTCCAGTGCCTAACAGAGGTTAAACCCCTGTAGGAAGCAGCTGGAGAGCCAAGATCCAGTCTGTAAAGGACTCGCAGCCAGGGGCATCGCTGCCCCAGGGAAGCACCCGGGGCATCAGCCCAGGCCATGCCCCCTGCCAGGAGGACATGCTCCCTGGCTGCAGGCCATGCCCCCAGCTGGGGCTGTGGCTGGAAGCGGCCTCCACAGCTGCAGGCGGCCGAGCCCCAGATCCCTGGCTGGGGACAAGGCCACCGCGGCTGCGGGCGGCTGAGCCCCGGATCCCCAGCCGGGGATGGGGCTGCCACAGCCATGGGTGGCCAGGCCCTGGATCCCCTGCCGGGGCGGGGCTGCTTCAGCTGCAAGCGGCTGAGCCCCGGATCCCCGGCTGGTGACGGGGCTGCTGTGGCCACAGGTGGCTGGGCCCCAGATCTCTGGCCAGATCAGGCCAGAGACTGGGAGAGGTGGGGCCCCGCCAGACCCGGGCCACTGGTGCCGGGATTCGGGGCATGTGCCCCGTGTGCCCGGTGCCAGCGATGCCCCTGCTCACAGAGAAGACTGTTTAGCGTTCCCATCCCACAACAAAATATTACTCAGAATAAACATAACAATGAACTTTATTAACAAACTAAACAAACCTTATCCTAAGAACCAAAATGAATTTAAACAAAACAGCAAGAAACCCAGGAGTCTCAAAGTTTAGGTGGGGGTCACTCTTATCTCAATTGCACTCTCTAAGTCCTTGACATTTGAATGCAAAACAGAAGCAGCAATTCTCATCATCTCTGGCTGCAGGAATCTTCAGCTGGAATCCATGCAGTCCTAGGGTTACCAGATGTCAGGCAAAAGGCAGACATGTCCTCCTTTTTACCTTCATTTCTTCCTTTTTACTGTCATGTCCTCCTTCTGGCAGGCATTTTATAATACATGATTTTGTCTGACTTTTTACTTATAGGGGTTAAAGTATGCTGGAATGAGACAAAATACCTTATTTTTAGGGGAAAGCATTCCAAGGCCCCCTAAAGGCAGGAGAATGTTACATTAATACTACCTTTTCTCCATGTGTCTTCCAATGTCCTTCTTTTCGTACTTCCCTATCTTCCCTGCCAGGCTTTGGTATCTGGTAGCCCTACGCAGTCCTTCCCTTCCTCTCCTCAACCAGCACCACACAATCAGGTCACTGGCTATCCAGCTCTCAGTTCCACAACAGAAAACTCCCCTGCAAAACAGTCACATCTTGCAGTCCACTCCTGGCTCAGCTCCTCTCAGTCAATCACTGAGCACATGGACTCTGCAGCTCTCTGCAGCCACTCCTCTCTTGGCTGCTGTTCTCAGGCTTCTCCCAGGCATCTGACTCCAGCACAACAATAAAAGCTTGAGAAGCATGTTCAATATGCTACCACACCCTAATTCCAGAAACTTCTCATTTCTGGGCAGCTACATCTGCTCAGCAACATAACCCAGCCAAAAGAGGTCCCTAAAAGAGATTGCTTCTTTTTAGCCACATGGGTTACATCGTGATTTCTGATGTCAGTTTTGTGCTCATTTATTCTTCTGCATAGGGACTGTCCTGTTTGTCCAATGTATAAGGTGTGGGGGCATTTCTGGCACATGATTGCATAAATCACATTAGTGGATGAGCAGGTGAAGGATCCTTTGATAGAGTAGCTGGCTTGATTAGGTCCTGTGATGGTGTCTTTCATGCAGATAATATGTGGACAAAGTTGGCAGCATGGTTTGTTAGAGGGATATGTCCCTGCTTTAATGTTTCTGTTGTTAGGTCTGTAGTTGCTGGTGAGTATCTGTTTAAGGCTTGGGGTTGTATGTAGCCAAGGAGAGGTTTGTCTCCCAAGGCTAGAGAGAGTGATGGGTCATCTTTTAAAATAGGCTGGAGGTCCTTAATGATGTGTAGAGGTCTGACTTGAGGGTTGTATGTGGTGCGTTCTATTGTTTTCTTTTTTGGGCCTTTCCTGTAGTAGTTGAATGCAGGGTACCCGTCTGGCTCTGTCAATCTGTTTCTTTACTACCCCAGGTGGATACTGTAGTTTTAAGAAAGCTTGATAGAGATCCTGAAGATGTCTGTCTCTGTCTGAGGGATCAGATCAAATATCTTAGGGCTTGGCTGTAGACAATGGATCATGTGGTGCATTTAGGATGGAAGCTCAAGGGATGTAGATAACTGTACTGATCAGTAGGTTTTCGGTATACAGTGGTGCAATGTTCCCTGTAAGCTGCGCAGGTGGGCAGGGGCACAGTGGCCTCCACTCACCCGCACAGGCAGCACTGCCGACCGCACACGGCAGGCAGCCAGGCCTCTAACCAGCCAGGATGAGCTCCGTGGGTCTGTGCAGTCTCAGCTCCTGCAGCAGCAGAGGCTCATACAGAGCCTGCCCGCCAGGAGCAGTGAGAGCTGACAGCCCCTCCCCTCTGCTGCACATAGCTGGGGAAGGACCAGAGGGGGAGGGAAATTCAAATCTCTCCCTCTCCTCTGGACCCAGCTGCTTGTGCAGAAGTGGTGGCATCTCTGGGGCCTGTGTGAGCTGCAGTAGGTAAGCAGCCCTGAGCCTGGGCAAGGGGGTGGGCCCCGAGAAATGGGCAGGCAGGGCCGGTGCTGGGGACTGTGGCACCCCCCTGCAGCAGAGCAATGCTGGCGCAGACTAGTGATGTCATCAGTGGAACATCATGGTGCTGTCCCCTTTTGGTGCCCCTCAAATGCCGGCACCCCCCTGCAATGCAGGGGCTGCTTACTGTCTACCGCCGGCCCTGTGGGCAGGGATAGGCCGTGGGGCTCCCAGAGGCAGCCATGCAGTGTGCCACAGGGACGTCTGTGGGGGCAGGGGCTGGGAGCTGTGCTCCAGGCAAAGGAGGCCAGAACTGGACTGGGAGCTGGAGCAGGGTACTCAGCATGAAAGACGCTAAGCGAAATAAATTATATTGAGCCAATCAAATCATAGGGCTGGAAGGGACCTCATGAGATCATCAAGTCCAACCCCCTGGGAATTGAACCCAGGACCTTCTGCATGTCAGAGGTGCTAGCCACTACACTATTTGCAGAGCCATTTAGCATCTCTATCAATGGTGAATGTTTTGCTTTTCACTTGCTAAAAGGCTTGAATATACAAAAGCTCCTGAAAGAAAAGTGATCTTTTAAAATAAGCAAAAACAAGTTGGGTTAATTTCAGATTCATTTTCTTTCTGTGAGATTCTAATGTAATCAGTTTGTCAAGGTGAGGCTTTACAATGTAACTTTGTGTAGACTCCTGTGATTGAAGGAAACAAATCCCATTAGGAAAATGAAATGAAAAACTGAAAGAATAAAAAGTCATTTAAGGCAAAGGAAAAAAAATATTGCCAGCGGTGCACTAAAAATAAATAAATAAATAAATAAAAAAGCCCTTGTTTGCAAAGTGATGAACAGATTCTTGTTTAAAACTAGATCAGTCAAATCCAAATGGCTTGACACTTGGAAAAGTTTCACTTAGGGACTGAACTTTGCAGCTGGGGCTCCTTGCAACTTAAAATAATTGTGAAATCCATTCAAATCTGAAATAATGGATTGATTCCTGAATCCCCATGGAAAGAAGTTTGACAGCTTGTTAATGTTCATAAGTTTCTCAGGATCTGAATGTATTTCTATTTCCCCAAGAATTTGTTAGAAAATTAATCATTTTCTTTCACAAATCATAAAATCATAGGGTTGGAAGGGACCTCATAGGTCATCTAGTCCAACCCTCTGCCAGAGGTAGGACCACTTCCACTAAACCATCCCAGTCATGGTTTTGTCCAGCCGGGCCTTAAATACCTCCAAAGATGGAGATTGCACCACCTCCCTCAGCAGCTCATTCCAAGGTTTCACCACTCTCCTAGTAAAAAAGTTTTTTCTAATATCCAGCCTCGACCTCCCTAACCGCAACTTGAGACCATTGCTCCTCGTTCTGTCCTCTGTTATTACCGAGAACAGTCGAGCTCCATCTTCCTTAGAGCATCCCTTCAAGTAGCTGAAGGTTGCTATCAAATCCCCCCTCAATCTTCTCTTCTGCAGACTAAATAAGCCTAATGCTTTCAGTCTTTCCTCATAGGGCTTGTGCTCCAGCCCTTTAATCATTTTGGTTGCCCTCCTCTGAACTCTCTCTAGCATGTCCCTGTCCTTTTTGTAGTGGGGAGCCCAAAACTGAACACAGTATTCTAGATGTGGCCTTACCAGTGCAGAATAGAGGGGAATGATCACATCCCTTGATCTGCTGGTAATACTTCTTTTGATGCAGCCCACTATGCCATTGGCCTTTTTGGCCACAAGAGCACACTGCTGACTCATATCTAGCTTCCCATCCACCATGACCCCCAGGTCCTTTTCTACACTGCTGCTACTAAGCTGAATGTTCCCCAGCCTGTAGCAGTGCATGGGGTTTTTTTGTCCCAAATGCAGGATTTTACACTTATCCTTATTGAACCTCATAAGATTTCTATTGGCCCACTGTTCCAATTTATCTAGGTCTCCCTAAATCCTGTCCTTGCCCTCCAATGTGTCTACCGTTCCCCCCAGCTTGGTGTCATCCGCAAACTTACTGAGAGTGCAGTCTATTCCATCATCCAGATCATTGATGAAAATGCTGAACAGAACCGGCCCCAGGACCGACCCCTGGGGCACACCACTCGTGACTGGTTGCCAGCTAGACATGGATCCATTGATTCCTACATGCTGAAACCGTTGATCTAGCCAGTTTTCTATCTACCCTATAGTCCACCTATCCAACCCATACTTCCTTAATTTGCCAATGAGAATGCTGTGGGAAACTGTATCAAAAGCCTTGCTAAAATCAAGGTATATCACATCAACAGTTCTTCCTGCATCCAGAAAACCAGTCATCTGATCATAGAAGGAAATGAGATTGGTCAGGCATGATTTACCCTTGGTAAATCCATGCTGACTGTTCCTGATCACCTTATTTTCCTCTAAGTGTTTGAGGATGGATTCTTTGAGAATCTGCTCCATAATTTTTCCAGGGATTGAAGTGAGGCTGACTGGTCTGTAATTCCCTGGATCCTCCTTTTTCCCTTTCTTGAAAATAGGCACTACATTTGCTTTTTTTCCAATTCTCTGGCACCTCCCCTGTTCTCCATGAGTTTTGAAAGATAATGGCCAGTGGTGCTGCTATCTCATCGGCCAATTCCCTTAGCACCCTTGGATGCAGTTCATCCGGCCCCATGGACTTGTGCACATCCAGCTTCTTTAAGCAGTCCCTAACCTGACCTTCCGTCACCAAGGGCCTGTCTTCTTCTCTCCCATCTGCCACACCCATGGTAGTGGGCTGGGAGCTGACCCTGCCTGTGAAAACTGAAGAAAGAAATGCATTGAGCACTTCAGCTTTTTCCTCATCCTCTGTCACAAGGATGCCTGCCCTATTCAGCAAGGGGCCTACACCATCCCTGATCCTCTTTTTGTTACTAACATACTTGTAGAACCCCTTTTTGTTATCCTTTACATCCCTCGCTAGCCGCAGCTCCATTTGTCCTTTGGCCTTTCTGATTTTATTCCTGTAGTCCCTAGCAATATCTTTATATGCCTCTTTGGACATCTGACCAAGCTTCCACTTCCTGTAAGCTTCCTTTTTATGTTTAAGATCAGAGCAGAGTTCCCTGCTAAGCCATTCTGGCTGCCTTACATGTTTGTTCTTTCTCCTAACTGGAATGGCAACTTCCTGTGCCCTTAGCAGTGTTTTTTTAAAATATAACCAACTCTCTTGGACTCCTTTCCCCTTCAGATTAGCTTCCCAAGGGATCCCGCCCATCAGTTCCCTGAGGGAGCCAAAATCTGCTTTTTTGAAATCCAGGGTTTGTGTTTTGCTTCTTTCCTTCCTTCCTTTAATCAGCATCCTGAACTCAACCATGTCATGGTCACTACTGCCTAGCTTGCCATTTACCTCTACATCCCTGATCAATTTTTCCCTGTTTGTGAGCAGTAGGTCGAGCGGTGCAAGGCCCCTAGTTGGTTCCTCTAGCATTTGTACTAGAAAGTTGTCCCCAGCACTCTCTAAAAATTTCCTGGATTGCCCATGCACTGCTGTATTGGCCTCCCAGCAGATGTCAGGGTAATTGAAGTCCCCCATGAGCACCAGGGCCTGTGATCTAGAAGCTTCCGCTAGTTGTCCATAGAACACCTCATCCACCTCCTGCTTCTGGTGTGGTGGTCTATAGCAGACCCCCACCACAACATCCCCCTTGTTGTTTTCGCCTCTCAATGTAACCCACAGACTTTCTACTGGCACACTTCCACTTCCATAATGGAGCTCTGAGCAGTCATAGAGCTCTTCTACATATAGTGCTACTCCTCCCCCTCTTCTTCCCTGCCTGTCTTTCCTGAACAGTTTATAACTATCCATGGCAGAACTCCAGTCGTGCAGGCTATCCCACCACATCGCTGTTATTCCTATGATATCATAGTTCCCTGTCTGTGCTAGTATTACCAATTCTTCTTGCTTATTTCCCAGGCTCCTCGCATTAGTGTACAGGCACCTAAGATACCCATATATACTCTTGCTTTTTGCACCTTTAATTAGGTTTGACTTTAACTGTTAAATTAAAAATAATTGAACTACCTTTATTATATTCCACTACCACACACATAAATCTCAATTTGTACCTCATTTTGCTCATTTCAGTTCTGGGAGTATTTACATTCCAGGCCTATTAATTATAGCCTCCCTTTTATTGTTGAAAATGATTTCGCCAAAAAAAAAACAAACTCCAAAACTGAGATCTTAGAAACATTTTATGTCAAAGGAAGATACTCACACTGTTTAAAGTTTCCTGTATGCCTAATTAATTTTATTTCCCTTCAGTTAGGGGACTGTTGTCCCATATTTAGCTTTTGAGAGGTATGATTGGGCATGATAATGTAACAGAATCAAAACCTAGCTCTGTTTGATGCAAATCCTTTAGGCACAAAAAATGGCCCTGGTTACAGAGATGTGATGCTGTGAGAAACTATCTTGAAACATGTTTTCTGCCTCTGCCACCTTTAAAAGTTTCAAATTTCTCAGATAACTTTACTGAAGGTGTTGCCCCGAGGGAACCTGTATAAAACAGTTGCTACCGAGTGATTGTGATTTGCAGTGCATGGTAATTTAATATGTTTACTGACGGCAAAATAGGTATATTTTTAAGGTTGATGGCTAGATATTAAATACAATCCCCTTAACATGTCAGTCTCATGATTCAATCTGAAGCCACCTACTTAACTTCAATCTACGTTTTGGACATTTAGGCCCTGATCCACTTTGAACCCCTTTTATCCCACTTGGGCAGCATAACAGGGACTTAAATGAGACCCATTTTAAGGCCCTTTTGCAGTGCCAGAGTGTTAAAGAAACTTCAGTGGAATTAAGAATCTAGCCCTTCATTTGTGTTTTCTCTTAGTTTATTATACCCCATTCATTTAAAGGGGCTTGATCATTGATTCCAGAAATGAAAGGCTAAATTTTAAGCTAAAGGCTGATACACTACAAATGTTCTTAGATATTGTCACTTATATACTGACAGATCATAGAATCATAGAAACATAAGGTTGGAAGGGACCTCATAGGTCATCTAGTCCAACCCCCTGCCAGAGGCAGGACCACTCCCACTAAACCATCCCAGTCATGGTTTTGTCCAGCCGGGCCTTAAACACCTCCAAAGATGGAGACTCCACCACCTCCCTAGGCAGCTCATTCCAATGCTTCACCACTCTCCTAGTAAAAAAGTTTTTTCTAATATCCAGCCTCGACCTCCCTAACCACAACTTGAGACCAGATGATATGTTCACGTTCCTGGCCCAGTTGGTTGATGTATGTGGCACATTTCAAGCATCTAGTACAGATGCTGAATGAGGCTTCAGTCTAATGAGTAATATAAAGACATAGTCTCATAACAGGTTGGAAGTTTCTCATCGAGATATGATAATGCACATCAAATCATATCTAACTGCTGGATTCAAGATTAACCTTGACTCTATATATGTAAAAAAAACCCAAAACACAAGGAGTTGTGTGGCTCTTAAAGACTAACAGATTTATTTTTTGCATGAGCTTTCGTGGGAGAAAATCCCACTTTGTCTATATATGTATTCTGGAAATGTGACAAAGACAGAAAACAAAAACTGTGAGGTGTAGATGATGGTAGAGGCTAGATAGGCAGCAAGTGTCATTGTCTCACATTTGTTTAGTAAATTAATAAAACTCCAGTACTTCAATTTAACATTTTCATTAAAGTTTGAATGAAAAGACATCTACGAATTTCTTTTGAATGAAGGCACTTAGGCATGCTGATACTTCCAACACCAATAAACCACTGCCTAGGCCGTTCCATGTCTAATACATTGCCACTCCGCAAATACCATACCTTGCTCAGCTGCATCATCTGCTTAGAGGGAACACTACAGTGGTGTTGATGTGTCCGTCCCTAATTTATACTGTAGTGTCCAGAAGGTGGATCTCCTGTGTGAAGTGTTCCAGGCTGAATTTGATGTTGAGTGGAAATTGTTGTTATGGTATAACGCTATTTTTCCCCCATAAGAATGTCAGACAGCACTAAATTAAGCACCTTATGGAAGTCTAAGATATTGCAAACTACCCACTTATCCTCAACCAACAAATCTGTAATCTCATGAAAAAATGAAATCAGTTTAATAAGACCTACTTTACATAAAAATGTTGACAACATGACATCTCCATCCTTTAATGCTTTATCAATTGTATTTCATATCAGCTTTCCCATTATTTTGCACGGGATTTATGTCAGGCTAACTGACCTTTTATTATCCAGGTCATGCTCTTGATCTTTTTTGAATATTAGCATGACATTATCATTCTTCCAGTCTTCTGGAATTTCCTCATTATTCCAAGATTTGTTAAAAATTAACACCAACACCAAAGATCTCAGTCAACTCTTTTAGGACTTGTATGTACATTATCTGGACCTGCTGATTTTAAAATATTTATGTCTAGTAAATTGTGGATAACATCTTTCTTGGTTACTAATGGACCAGAAAATATTTCATTATCTCCAAGTGATAGATCATCTTGCTGTTTTTCAGAACATTTACTGAAAACCTACCGTTTCTGTTTCACTAGCAATTTCCCCATTTCATCTAGTAATGAGTGTATATGATTACTAGGCCATCTAGTAATGGCTCACCAGATCTTGCACATCTGCAGCTTCCATTGACATCAGCAGGTACTCACCATTTTGGAAAATCTAATCTGTTATTTAAGTATGTAAACTGGGATTTAGAACCTAACTTTAGCAATCCAAATTTGAAAAACATGTCCTGGAAGACTTGATGCATGCACTGTATAGATACACTCTGGATAGCAGTAATGCAAGCTTTTCTTCACTATTCTGTTAGTGGGATTTAACCCTGACCTAGAGAGCCCACCTCTAGCCTCACTGTCCATGCCCACTCACTCCTTAGCCCGTCTCTTCAAAACCACACCAAACTGCCACCAAATGTTAATAACTTTCATTCACTATTGATGTGGGATGGATTTGAATCAGTAACCTAGAGACAAAAACATGCACAGTTCAATAGGCAATCACATTTCAGCTATTAAAACAAGTAGTCAAATAAACTGACCAGTTTTCTGTGGTTTTGACTGACTTGTTATGAGCTCCAGAGCAAGTGTTTTTCTATTGATTAGGCTGTCCCTGTGTTACTGTTTAACTCAGGGATGTCAGTGTTGAGAGACAGATTAAGAGCCATATTCTAAAGAAAATACCTCTGTCCTTATGTCTCATAGAAGCCTGACTTAGAGCAGAAAGACTTAAAAACATGAGGTCTGCCATAAGGGGCCAAGTGCAAGGTCTAAGGCCCAAACAAAACAGTTAAGTCCTGCTGTATAAAGCAGTTAGCAAGAGTCAGGCCAAGTTACAAAGCAGATGCCTTTTTGATATCTGAACTTGGTAGGAAGAAGGCTGGCATTGCAAAAAACTCAAGCATGCCCAGCACTAAGTACTCATGTAACATATTTCAGAAGGATAGTACTCCCAGGATACCTTTGTAGGCACCCTGTACTTTAGGGGCCTCTGAAATCAAGTAGGAGGTTAACATTTAAGCAGTTCCTATGTGCTGTAAGTTTTCCACTGAGGGACTACAATTCCCATGGTACCTGAAAGAGAGAGAGAGAGACCCTGCCTACCCCTCCAGCAGCAAAGGGGGACAAAAGGGTGTCCAGGGAGATAGAGAGACATGTCTGAATCTGGAAGCTGCTGTGAGTGCTCCTGGGGTTCCTGAGACTGCTGGAGGCTCACTCAAGCAGGGAGCATCAGAGGTTAGTGGCTTACTCAGCCCAAAGCAGGGTCTGAGCCTGGAGCTGACTGAACTGGATCTGCAGTGAGGATGTGAGTCTCTGTCTCCTTCCTCGAGTTTGGAGCAGGGGTTGTAAAGCAAGGGAGTCTGATGACAGACTGACTGGGCCTGAGTGGAGGCAGTGTGGCAGTCCCTTTGAACCAGGGCCAGTACTACAGACCATTGTGTTGAACCCTGGGTTCACGAGGTAACTGCAATGGACCGGCGACACCCACCAATGAGACGGACACCAGTTCAAGTAAACAAAAAAACCTACTTTTATAGTGATACCATAAACACCCGTGACCAATTAACAATGTGGAGCAGGAAAGTCTATGTAAAACACTTATAACCTAACAACAGGATGAAGCAAGAAAGTCTATGTAAAACACTTACAACCAACTAAAATACTTATAGCCAAATAACAGTATGGAGCAACAACCTACAAGAGAGTGGCCATAATAAGTCAAGGACTTTTCTGGCCTTTTACTGCCTCAACATTGGTATAGGCACTGATCAGCCCACCCGACGTGTATTTACCAATGGCTCAAGGCCATTCCTCCTTGCTAGCCAAGAAGGGTGGGCGGCAGAATGAAGGAGTCAGATGAGAGAAACTAAACTCCCACACTCCCCCCGTGTATGCTGGGGGAATTTGGGGACAGCAGTTTAGAGCAGAAATGGAGCAATAAACAACTTTACAACCAAAATGCAAAATACAAATGGCTAATGAACATATGACGAAATAATCTATGCTAGGCAATGAACATCTATATCATGAAAAGATTATGCAGGATACAGGGAGAATAATAAACAGCTACACAAGCTATACAAAACTCAAATAAGGAAGCTACAATAACAGACTATACAGAAATGGCACCAAAAAGAAGAATTAAGAGAGGTAGGAGGCTTGTATTGATTTATAATACCTGTCCTAGCACCATAGTGGAACCCAAAGCAAGGAGGCAGACCAGCTGCAACATCCCACTACTTAATCGTTCGGCCGGCAATTCATGTACACCCCAAAAAAGAAAAAAAAAAGGTCTCGGGGGTGGGTGCTCCCTGTCTCAGTCAGGGGATCGGTCTGACCGGGTTGCGATGTGCCCTTTAGCATTCAACGGTGGGAGAACACAAGCTAGCTGAGACAGGGGGTTTAAATAGAATTTTGCACAGCCAGAGTAAAAACAGCCAATTGGGAGTGGGATTCTGGTCAGGACCAACGATGGAACTGAGACCCCAGACAAAGACCCCTCCTTCGTGGTGACGGGGGTGCCGAGAAACTGTTCAGGGGGAATAGGAACTCACCCCCCTTCTTGCTGACACAAAGCTAGGGAGGAAGAAACTCACACAGGAGATTGAGGGCCATCAGGGGAGATCGATCCTTAACACTCTACCCCTTGAGCTGGACAGCCCAGAGATGAGACCCACCAGGGGAGATAGATACTTAACACTCCTCCCTGTGAACTCCATAGTCTATAGGGCTACACTGGGGGGGGGCAGGGTGGCCATTATGTCTGCCACCTCAGTTGACACATTGGTTGGGCTCACTCCAGGGCTGCAGCATAGTTCTGAGCGGATACACTGGACCAGCAGCATGCTGCCTTGTCTCCTCCACTGACCCTCTAAGTGCGCCTGCGCACACAAGGGTTGGGGTTCTGAACCCTGGGAAGTGTGCCCTTTGAGCTGGAAAAAGGGCTGTGAACATGCTAGTTAGATAAGTTTCCTTTAAACTGTATTCTGTGTCTGCTCACTGATTTATTTACTGCCCCTATGTATTTAAATTAGTAGTAATATTCAATTCCATCCTCTTATGATAAGTTTCTTTGTTAAGTAAAGGTTTATTACATGCAATTAAGCACAATGAATGTGTTATATATATAATTAGTATGTTTGGATTAGACCCATCCCATAGGTTATTCTTAGCTGCGTGGATTTAGTCCTGGAGGCTCTCAAGGCACGCCACTGAGCGTGTACCAGACCCAGCCAGGTGGAGGCACCACCAGGTTTAATTTCCTGTAAAGCAAAGGGACTGCAGCAGAAGCGTGGATAGAGTATTCCCACAATCCCAACATCACCACTGGGAAACTCAGGATCTCTTTTTGTCATCGAACTTAGGCACCTGTGTACATGTGAGTGTTGCCTGCTCCCAGCCTGAAAAGGGAGAGGGTTACGCCTTGATACAAGGTTATAGTGTAAACTTGCCCCCAAAGATAATAAAAGGAACACACTGACCCCTCCTAAAGATAAGGTCACGATAACAGGGTGATAGAGGGACAGTACGTGACTTGCCTGTATCAGTGTATAAAAGAGGGTCTTTCTCCAGCCTCAGGGGAATGGAAAGTCCTGCCAGTCACTGAGCCTTGCCCATTGTCACAGGCACATATGCATTAAGTGTATCTTTAGTATGTACAGGGCACTAATACCATGCTTCATGAGCAATAAACCTGGCCAGATGGAATTCAGTAGTAAAGATGTCAATGGTTTTATTGGGTGATTCAATCCAAGTCTGCTATACTGTGTGCAGGGCAGCCAGCGCAGCACACAGAGAACACACAACTGCAGCCAACAACCACTAGCAACACCTGCAAGACCTTTTCTGAAATAGGAATTAATCTTTCTAGAAATCATTTGATCCTGGTAGCCCATGTCTTATAAAACAGTTTGTGGCCACACACAAAAGTGTTCTGAATGGAACTCATGTATAACATTCTGTTTGGATTCTGCTTTGCCAGATAATGCAATACGGTTCCAAAAGTATGTTAATTAGGTGCACTGACAAAAATTTTACCAGTAGGTGGCATATGTTTTTATAAAACAAACATCAGGGTACGTTGCTGTATATATTTGTTTACAGAAAGCACCAGAAAACCATAAAGATGCCCACGTTCAAAACAGAAATTAAGTTGGTAAAAATTACAGTTGATATTTTCTCATGCAACAGTTCAACTGTTATGGGCTAAGTTAAATTCTGTTGTAGTTGCTACTTGCTATTCGCAATAATTGTGAAGATGCATTGTACTCAGGTGCTGGAACAAAGGCAGTAGCACACAAAAATACAAGCACACGGAAATGCTGGATCACATAACCCAAGAGTTTTAAAATGAAGGGGCTGAGGACTTGTTTAGTGGAGAGAGAGTGTGTGTGTGTGTGAGAGAGAGAGAGAGTGTCAGACTGGGAAAGACACGCAGCCTTAAAAAGCATATTGTCTAACTAGCCTTACCAGAATTTGATTTTTCTAAAAGTAGTTTTTATGGATAATAATGATCCTATTTTAAGTATTTATCCCTATTTTTGTTGTTTTAGAGTTCCACAGGTGCAAGATATTATGGGGCAGGGGAAAACAGAATACCGGTAATTATTTAATGACAGTGGACAGGTTCAAAAAGTTAATGCTTCCTAAATGGCATCCCTGTGAACAGCAGCATTACAACATGTGTTATAATTCCAAAGGGGTAGCCGTGTTAGTCTAGTTCAGCAAAACAAGCAAGGAGTCCTGTGGCACTTAAAGACTAACATATTTATTCATCACATGAGCTTTCATGGGAGAAAATCTCACTTCATCAGAAACTTTGAAGATGGGGGAACTACTGATGTTATACTCTCTAACAAAGTTCTCACGCAGCATGTCTCTTAGACTATGTCTACATCAGCAAAAGTTAGTTCAAACTGAGAAGTCTGAGGTTAGTCCAAACCAACTACTTTCTTAGCTCCAACTAGGGAAAGCCTAGTGTGGCCATGGGCTAAATTAGTCTGGACTAAGCCTTCTTAGTCCAGACTAATTTGCCGGTGCAGACATACCCTTAATCTTCTTACCTCTGAATTTCTGTTATTATGGATGGAAACATTTTTTTCAGCCATTTGTGTGCATAGAGTGAAATAGATGTTTACCAACATTTACTGCTGAAAAAGTCAAATAATTCCAAGCCTATGAATGACTAACAGCTGGAGATCAACCCAGGGTGTCATCCTAAGAGTGAGGTTGCACTACTTCACTACCCAACCCTTCAGGGATCTAGAGCCTAAGCCCTAGGGAAGGGCAAAAATATATTCTCTGGCCCTGGCCCTGGCCTTTGGTCAGGGCTGGGCATGCAAAGCAAGCAGTGAGTAAGCAGTGTCAAGCTCCAGTCAGGGAAAGCACATGGAAGTCCCAACCCTTAGGCAGAGCAAACAAGCCGTCTATAGCCCTAGAAGGCTTCACAAGGATGGGTGATGTTGCCACACCAGAAGTGAGGTGTCCAGGGGGAAGGGGACAAACTCTCTGCAGGGCCTTATCAGTGACAGAATACTCTGATCACTAAGTCAGCAACGTTCCAGCCAAAACTTGCTGACAATCGCCTGGGCTTGCACACAGTCTGAATGCAGTCTGGGCTACTTCCCCCACCCCTGTCCCCAGATACCTGTAGCCCCAGTCATGGTCCAGCTTGGGGGGATAAATGGCAAAGGGCACTGCCAGCAGGATGAGGGTCACCAGCATCCAGCAGCTCCTCTAAGTCATTGCAGACAGGCTGCTCCTGCAAATCACAGATGGCAGGTCCAAGGGCACCAGGTGAACTTCCCATTAGGGAAGCAAGCCTATGGCTCCTTCCCTTCCATCTGAAGCCACACCCCTCTTCCTCACAACCTCCCAGACCTACCCCACTGGAGGAGCCCCACCCTACTCCAGAGCCAGGCCCAGGCAGCCCCAAATCCTAATAGTCTCTAGTGCCAGCCAGGCAATCCCAGCTGCCCCAAATTCTGGACAACCACTCTGTGTATGGTTGCCAGCACACCAGCTGCCCCAGAGCATATGCTGGGCAGTCCCAGCCACACCTACTACCTCCCTGCAGCACCAGTCAGGACTAGCCACACCCACTAGCAGCCCCAGGGCACAGCCCAGGCAGAACCCTACTGGGCAGCCTCAGCACCCAGCAGCTCCAGCCCCCCAATTTCTCCTGGGTAGCCCCAGCCTCCCTGAAGCACCAGCCGGACAGTCCCAGCAGGTGGCCAGGACCAATGGCTAGCTCACTCCCTTCCTGCCCCACAGCTTTCAGAGGAGACCAAGAAACTGCTGCAGCCCTGGCAGCACAGCAGGAGAGGGCAGGGCCAAGACTGGCTATTTGGGAAGGCTAAGTCTTCCCTAGCCTAAACAACCCAGCTCCTATGCAGGCAGTTCCTCCAAATCATTGGCAGCAGGCAGCTCTTCTAGCCAGTTGCATTAGGAGGCCCTTTAAGCTCTAGTCAGTCAGGCTCAAGTCCCAACCCTGGGGAACAGAGGCAGAGTTGTCGTTGTCATCATCGTCATCCTCCAACAGCTGCCCCCAGATTGAGCTAGAAGGTCTGGCTTTTATACTTCCACTTTCTGTCCCACACCTGCTTTTCTGGTTTGTGATGGTGCTGTACCCAGGCCTGCCCACCAGCTGGCATGTGTTAGCCCCTCAGTGCCAGCCTTGGAGGGAGGCCAGACCACCTCACTACAATGACCCTGCAAGAAGTTTGACTGAAGGCTTTCTGGGTCTGGTGTTCGTAAAACAGGCTTGGAGCTACTATCAAAGAAAACTTCCAGAGGGATAGCTGTGTTAGTCTGGGTGCAGCAAAAATTAGAGTCCTGTGGCACCTTAAAGACTAACAGATTTCTTCGGGCATAAGCTTTCGCGGTCTCCAACCCACTTCGTCAGATGCATCTGACGAAGTGGGTTGGAGACCATGAAAGCTTATGCCCGAAGAAATCTGTTAGTCTTTAAGGTGCCACAGACTCATTTTTACAATCAAAGAAGCTATCCCCTGGTTTTTGTTTCTTCTGCATTCACAAAAGCAGGACTTTTTACATAACTTATAAATTACAAGATTGTATCAAAGAAAGCAACAGACTCCATCATCTGCTCCCAACTAGGACACCCTTAGAGCCTCAAACTTTTACTAGCTGCTCCAGGCAAAACAGGATAACAAATAAAAATAATTTAATGTGTTATATATTAAGTTACAAGAATATATTATATTGGGGCTTAATCTTGCAACATTTACGTTAGCAGTTCTTGCAAATGAGAGAAGTTCCACTGACTTCAACGGGATTGCTTATGTAAAGACTATTTGTAAATACAACAGCTTACAGGACTAGTCTTATTCTACAATGCAAACATAAATTTTTAAGATGCATTAGAATCATTAGATCTAGGGTTCGAAGAGATCTCAGGAGGTCATCTAGTCCAACTCTTTGTTCAAAGCAGGACCAACCCCAAATAAATCATCCCAGCCGGGCCTTAGAATCTCTAAAAATGGAGATTCCTCCACTACCTCCCTAAGTAACTCATTCCAGTGCTTCACCATCATCCTAGTGAAAAAGTTGGTTTTTGTCTCCAAACTAGACCTCCTCCATGGCAACTTGAGACCATTGCTGCCTGTTCTGAAAACTGTTCCCACTGAAAACAGCATCCTCCCTGGAATCCTCTTTCATGTAGTTAAAGGCCGCTATCAAATCCCCCCTCATTCTTTTCTTCTGCAGACTTAACAAGCCCAGTTCCCAAGATTCTCTTCATAAGTCATGTGCTCCAGCCCCTAATCATTTTTGTTGCCCTCCCTTGGAGTCTGTGCAATTTGTCTACATTCTTTCTGTGGCTGGGTACCCAAAACTAGACAATACTCCACATGTGGCCTCACCAGTTGTCACCCACACCCTAGGTCACCCCACCTTTACTCATATCCATTGCGCTCAAGGCATAACCCTGTTAAGGCACTCACCACCCTTCCCCAATCCATAGGGCTCTGGGGGAAAGGCACCTACCCTTTCCCAGGTCACAGCTAAGGGCTCAGGGTCACCCATTCCCAGACTGTAGGGCTCCAGTGTAATCTGGTTAATTGAAGTACCCACCCATTGCTAATCCACAGAGTTTGGATATAATTCTCGGCAGGTTTGCAGGATCTTTTACCAGGAAGGAGTCTTAAACAGTAATGTCCTTATTCTCTATTTATTACCAATTACCAAAAAAGAATACACACGCTAAGCACACAATGCTCACCACTCCCAATAAGGCAGGCAAACTTCTCCTGGGGGCGAGTTAGAATTAGATCACCTGGGGACTCCAGCTTCTGCACAGTACCGTTGGCAGGGTGTTGAAATCTGGCAGCCCTGATCTGGGGCTGTGTCCTGGAATTAGGTTCCAAAGAATTTTCTTTTGGACCCCAGTTTACATGGTTAAAACTTGGGCCCTGTTTAGCTGTCCCTTAACCAATCATTTTAGACCAGGGGTGGCCAAACTTATGGAACTCAAGAGCCACACAAGTTGATTATTAAACCTATAAGAGCTACACTGAGGCATATAGCCATATTTTACCTATTCCAAAGTTAGTCAGTTTAAAATCCATTGCACGCTTTAATTTTATTGTAAAAAGAGGGCAAATATTGATCCTACTAATGTCAGGTTCTAATACTACTTAAGATTACCATGAAAACTAGGCCTACCTATACAGTAAAATCTTAGCTTCTCCCCCTGTCCTGACACCACCGCCTCTCCCCACCACCCCAACCATGCCCCCGCTACTCCATGCCGTCCTGACCCCCTCCCTAACTCCCAGGCCCTGAAACTGGCTCCACTAGGCCCCTTACCTGGCCACTGATGGCTAGACACAGGCTGGGGCTCGTTCCCCTTGCTTTAAGCCCTGCCTGGGCTGAGCATCCAAGACAGCTGCTCTGGAGGCTGGACACAGGCTGAGATTCCCCCCCGAGCTCCTAGGCTGGAGCTGCCTTCCTCTGGCTTTCTTCCAGGAGCCATACTTTTTCATTCAAGAGCTGCATGTGGCTCCCAAGCCACAGTTTGGCCACGTCTGTTTTGGACTAATACTACAAAACACCAATCCTAGCACACTACGAAACAGTCCTTTAACAAATAATATCCCACCACCTTAACTGATTTAAGTAAGGTACTTAGTTATGCAACAGACAGAAACAAAGAATGAGCCAGAAATCATTTAGATACACAATAGGAAAGTGGAGCCCATAAAGATAAAACAATAAGTAGTGTAGATTTTAGGACCACGGCTGCTGATAAGCTATGCCTTTCCAGACAGAAAGTCATCCAAGATATTTTTAAGCATTTAAAAATTTGTTTCTTTCTCTGGTGGTGGTAAGGGCCATGAGGATCAGATCACCTTCTCAACTGCCTATTACATTGTTTTGAGGTAGGAATGTAAAGATGTAACCATGTGTTCAGGGCTGGCCCAAGATTTTTTGGTACCTTTGGCAAATTGTGATTTTGGTGCCGCCCTCCCAGTCCCCAGCAGTGGGCCAGGCCGAGCCCCCACTCAGGTTGTCTGAGCGAGGGCTGGGCCGGGCTGGGGCCCCCAAGCCAGTAGGCCGAGCCCCCCATCCAGAGCAGCAGGCCAAGCTAGCAGAGCAGCCCCCCACCCTCACCAGCAGGCGGACCCAGCCAAAGAGTGGGGTGGGCCAAGCTGGGCCCCGAGCCGGCTGGGTGGGCTGCCCAAGCGGCTGGCCAGGCCAGGCTGGGCCGAGCCAAGCAAGCCCCCCCAACAGTGGGCTGGGCCGGGCCCTGAGCCGGCAGACTGGCGGGGCATGCCCCAGGCTGGCAGAGCAGTGGGCAGCCCGTGCCCAGCCTCCCTCCCACAAACCTGTCCCTCTTCTCCCCACCTCTCCACCAGCACTTACCTTTCCTTGAGTGTGGAGCGGAGGCGCAGAGCCAGCCGATACAACTGGTTTCAATTCCCCCCCTTGCTGCACCCAGCCAGGCTACGTGCCTGTGTGCAGAATGGCAGGAAATTTAAAATAGCCTCACTGTCCCAGCCCGGCAGCCCCTGGCACCCCCTGAAGTCTGATGCCCTAGGCAACTGCCTAGGTCACCTCTATGATAGGACTGGCCCTGCACATGCTACATAGCCGATGGCTAATGTCTCATATGGCTGTTACTGCTTAGCCTAAGAACAAGGCCTAAGCTTCGCCAAAAAAAACCCCAAGGCCTCAGACCTTATAGTGCCAAACAGAGGCAGTAATAGAATAATTACTTCCCTAGATCTGCTGGGAGTTCTTCTACTAATGCTGCTCAGTATGCTGCTAGCCTTCTTGTTAGCAAGGGCACACTATTCTTCAGTTTATTATGTGACAGTAAGCTCTCTGAGCCATATTTCACTGTCCTAACAAAGGCAGTACCAGTGAAGTCCTTGAGTTCACTGACATCCTTTGGATTTCTGCCCAAATGATTTGGCCTATTAATGTAAAGGTTACTCTGTTAGAACATCACTGATAATAAAGCGCTTGGTACATTATCAGAAGTTTGTAAATATAGTACAAAGTACTTGAAATGAGAGGTTACTTAAGGATTCTTCAGTTACTAAGAGGAATTGTTTGAACCTGATTCTCCACTGTTTCACTATTTACATAGTTATTTGTATGTTTGCAAAAGAGCATAAAATCATACCATGAGTATGAGTGAATGGAGAATTCTGATCTGGCAGCATATTACATCTACTTTGGAAAGACATAGGTAGTTATGTGAGAAGCAAGTCGGTGAAAGTCAGGCCCATTTCTATTGGCCAGTTTTTATAGCTTAGCCACTCTGTTCTTAAATTCCTTCACAACTCTTGGATGCATCAGGGCTTGGTGACATTTCAATTTACATTATCAGTCTGTGCCAATATATCCCTTTTTGAGATTTCAGTCTCTGTGGCAGATGAAGACTAACAGAATCTTCTTTCTCCTCAGCAGTGTCCTTCCTCCCTTCCTCTCTATATATTCCCTTGTGGTTTAGCAGATCCACTGACTCTCGTGCAAGCTTTCTGTTTCTCACAAAAATAATTTCTCATTTGTTTTTCAATCTTTAGCTATTTGCTTTTCAAATTCCCTCTCCCCCCTCCTAGTTTTCATTTTAAATTTTAGTTGCTGTGGTTTGTGACTTTCTTTTGGCATCACTTGGGCTGGCTTTTCCTTTCTTGAAAGAAACTTGAATAAAACCTCTACAGGGCCATTTAACCATACTGATTTTCTTCTTGCCTTTTTGTGTTCTTTTTTGTTGAGTAATAGGAATACCTTTTATGATTCTAGTTTGGAATGCTTACCTAGCCTCTAGCTCCTTATAAATATTTTTATTTTATTAATTTTGTCTTTAGGTTGTTTCTCATTATGTCCCATTTTTCTTTTTTAAAATTCTCCCACCTAACAGCTTCACTCCTCACCAGTGCCCCCAGTGGTGTAGTTGCATATGTGCTGCATTAGAGAGTTTATACAAAAAAACAGTAAGTTAACACTTCAAAGGAGTGAGCAGGGACAGTGATGATTTTCTAATAGCTGAGCTCAAGCAAATGAATAACAAAACAAAGCTTCAAAGAGAAACTACAGAACTGGAATTCATATGCAAATTTGATAGTGTTGTTTGAGGGCTAAATAAGGACTTTGGATTTTTTTTTCCTCATTACAACAGCTGATTTGACCTCACTTTCCTCTACATTTTGTTCCCTGGTGTTTGAATCTTAACTACTGCACTGGTTTGCTGTAACAGACTGACCTGATCCTATGACTTACTCTTCCTGGCATATATTTTCCTCCCATTCTGTAAATTCCCCATCTTCAAAGCATCTGACAAAGTGGGATTTTTTCCCATGAAAGCTCATAAGATAAATAAATTTGTTAGTCTTTAAAAGTGCCCCAGGACTCCTTGTTTGTTCTACAGTACACTGTGACTGTTAATAGTTTACTTCCTCCCTGGAGCAGCTGGGAGACCAGAGAGAGATTGTGACTTGGAGAGTTACAGTCTTCCTCCTAGTCTGTCCCAAAGACATCACAACAATGCATTGCCCTTCATTAAGGGTTATGTCCAAGCTGATGATTAACCCCAAAGTACTCATACTAAAGGTTATCATGTGGCTTCGTTGCTTTTACAGGTTGCCAAATGATACACATTTGACAGAATGTGTTCTCTGTTTTCAACATTAATTTGAAATACCAGTAATCTACAGACTTAGTACCTTCCTTCTTCCCATCAGGCCAAGCTCTCATCTGTGGAACATCTCATGGAGACAAAGCTTGTTTGTCTGCAAGTGAAAGTTATTATATAAAAAAATGAAAGACAATCAAAAATATAGGCCTTAGCTTACTAGCAAAAAAGTGCAGTCTCTGGTCACAGTTTTGTGCATCTGTGTTCCTGTATCTGAGAGACGTATTTGCCCGAACTAGTATTATCCACATAAACTGACATGGCACTTTACACCATTTAAAATGGTCTAAAGAGAAAACAAAGAACAAAATCCTTTCCTCAATGAGTTTACAGTCCAGAGGCTCAGATGGATACAGTATAATTAACAAAATGACATATAGCATTAACAATGTGCACCCAAAGCAGAGAATAGATTTGCATTGAGTCGGCTTTCCTTACCCTTCTGTTTGCTGCTTTCAATTCCAGCATAAACCATGCCAATGCTTCCTATAGCAAATG
Organism: Podocnemis expansa; assembly: GCA_007922195.1. Taxonomy (NCBI): domain Eukaryota; kingdom Metazoa; phylum Chordata; order Testudines; family Podocnemididae; genus Podocnemis; species Podocnemis expansa. The sequence continues at coordinate 18,832,224 of ML681998.1, forward strand.
TCAGGTGAGTTAGCTAAATAATTATGGTTAATTCTAATTGCAGGTTGCACTCTGTAAAAGATCAGTATGCGACATGCAGGTGAACTGTAAGCTATATCTCATACTTATGCAGGTCAAGTGGAATTTTCTACCATAGCCTCTGTCCTAGGTAAATGCAAAATAGTAAAAATAATTGTAATATCCTTTTAAAAAATCTGAACACAAAGGCACCTATGAGAATACGGTACATGATTTAAATATTTGAGCTTCCACATTTTCAGTAATTTTGAATAAGTGACAGGCCAAGTGTGATGGTCCGTTCCTGCAATATGGACTGGTCTGTAGCTGTGTCACCCTAATTCTCCACTCCTGGATCCTGACTTATTCCACTTTGTTATGTGAACCCTCACTCCTGAATCAGCTCATGCTCCTGTAATCCCTCATCCAGTGGAGGACTCCTCCAATTAACCATCCACGGGACAGACCTCCTGTAAACACTCCCAGTCCCAGATGCAACCCCAGGAACTACTGTCTCACAGGGTTCACTGTTCCCCACTGCACCCTGAAAGCTCATTCATCAATTTATCGAAGAAATTGATATGCCCCAGCTCTGTCACTACAAGTGAGGTCTCTGCACATGCCCAGTCCACATGCACTGCTTCAGATAAAACAAATAAGTTTATTGACTACAGTAAGATTTTAAGTGATTCCAAGACAAAGTAATATAATCCAAGGATTATTGAGTCAAGGAGTTAGTCATATTTAAATAAAAGATAACTTACTTTAAGCTAAGATCACATTTCAGTCTCTTTCTATGACAATGGGTAGGTTCTCAGTCTTTGATATTGCTTAGAAGATGGATTCCAGGAGACATCCCTTAGACAAAAGTGTCTTTTTTTTTTTAACAAGTTTCCTTGACACCCTTTTGGGTCAGATGATCATCCATGTCTGGCAAGGGGTGTGATTCCTTCCACTTGAGCCAAAGTGCTCACAGGTGCTTAGGGCTGTTCATTGCTCCTTTATGCATACCTCTGCCTTGTGTTCATCTGCATCTATTAAAGCCATGTGAGACAAACATTTGAGGACATGATGTGTATGCTATTGCAGAAAACATGCTACCACAACAGTAATGTTCAGTATGTCATGAGCATTCCAAAAACACTGTAAAAACATACTTTGCATCAGGCAATACACAGTTACATTGTAAGGGTGAACATGAATAACATACAGATCACACCACAAGTGTCTATGTGGGGTGCAGCCTGTCCCACCAAAATGCATACTTTTTAATTCACACCACATGTGCAAAGTGACTCACTACAGGAAGTTCAAACTCCATGTATACAGGTCAGACAGGTCTCCTACCTCATGGTTACTAGGTCTCTGACCACATCAAAGACCTTTTTCGCTAGTTTAGGGATGCATCTCAAAGTAGTGAACAATGTAGCATACTTGGCCACATCTCTGACTCCTCAGAACAAAGACTAGAGCAGCATTTTCCAAATCCTTGAAAGCTGACGCCTCCTCCAAGAAGAAAAAGTTAATCACACCTCCCTTCAGTCACACCATGTGGTGTCAAAGCATTCACTCACCCTGCCTGCCCCACTTGTATTTTCTGCCCCACCTCCCAGAAGTGCACACTCCATGCTTTGAAAACACTAGATTAATCAGACTTATCCTTGTCTTTTCAATAAATCAGTCAAAACAATTCATCCCCAGAAATTCTTGATCCAAAGATCTTACAGAAGATTTTAATAGGGAAACTACCCAACAAAACACTGAACTTTGATAAGGTAGTGGAACACTTCAGCCAGCTTCTGAATGAAATCCATTCCTCTGTGATGGCTCTTGGGAAACCCATTATTGCAAGTCATCTTGTTACTCCTTGCCTGTAGCAGGAGGGTGTCTTGCCTATGCCTGGCTGAATGGCAGCACCCTAACACCACCAGCCTTTCAGCCACTCAGACTCTCCTCTGGGCTATAGCAGTCCTGTCTCTGTCTTCCAGGTTCATCTCAGTGCCCAAGTCTCTTTGAATTGTTCTCCTGCTTTATCCAGCTCCTGACACTACTGGCTACTTCCAGAAATCCCAGATCTTCTGTCCCCAAAACACGCAGTGTACCCTAGTTTACCTTAAAGCACAGCTCCTTTAGACTTTAAATTCCTTCTGTGAGCATGTATAATAAAACAAAATAGGTTTGGTTTTTTTTTAAGAAAGAGTGGAAAGTTAACTAGAGACAAGGGGGATGAGTGGAACAAATGATTATAATACAAAATAAAAAATCACAATACATTTGTCAATAACTCCCTTTTGTAACTATCATAATAGGTTTTCCCCCAAAAGTTCAGTCTGTTGCAGAGTTGGCTGGTTTCTCAAAAACCAGGATCCAATATTCATGGAAACACACCCACCACCAAGGTTTTCCTTACTGAAAGGATACAGAGTGCTTCTCCCTCCTCTGTGTTATACTGAAAACAATCTTCTGTTTCTATTCACAAAAACAAAACCCTCATCTTGTTGTAAAGTTCCTTTTTTCCTTTAAGCAATTTCAGTTATTTGCAGTTACTTCTGACGGTTTCTGATTCAAAACTTTAGTATCACACAAAACTAAATAACTGAGTCTTGCAGTACATCACCAGCTAAACAGAGCTGGATGGCAACTCCCCCTGGTGCAAATGAGCTCTCACTGAGGCACATAATCTTCAATAAAATAAACAAGGAGTCCTGTGGCACTTAAAATATTAACAAATGTATTTATTGCATGAGCTTTCATGGGAGAAAATCCCACTTCATCAGATACTTTGAAAATCAGGGAACTTATACAATGGGAGGAAACAAAGGCAGAGGAGTGTAAGTCATGGGAACAGGTCACACTGTAACAGCAAATCAAAACAGTTGTAAAGATTCAAACACTGGGGAACAGCATACAGAGGAAGATGAGGTCAAATCACCAGTTGTAATGGGAGAAAAATCTGATATCCCTATTAAATCCTGAAGCAATGCAATCAATTTTGCAAATAAATTCAATCTTAGCAGCTTCTCTTTGAAGCCTTGATCTAGTACTATCTGTCTGAGCACCACAATTAGCAAATCATTAATGGAGTGATCACAAAGATTGAAATGCTGACCCCAGGGGCCTCGCTGGCACTGGGCGTATGGGACTCAAGCCCTGAGTCCCAGCGCTCTGAGCCCTAGGTCTTTTCCAGGGCCAGTGGTGCTCCTGGCTGACCCACTGGTTTTAAAATATTGTGATTTCTGATGTCAGATTTGTGCCCATTTGTCTTTTGCGCAGAGACTGTAACCACATTTGCTCTGATTCCTCAGATACAGACAGACACCTTCAGGATCTCTATCAAGCATTCTTAAAACTACAGGACACAGCTGCAGAAGTGAAGAAATAGATAGACAGAGTCAACCACGTACCCCCAAGTCAGCTAGTACAGGAGAAGCCCAAGAAAGAAAACAACAGAATGCTACTAGTCATTTCCTACAACACCCAAGTCAAACCTCTACAACACATCCTCAGGGATCTACAGACCATCCTACAAGATGATCCATCACTCTCTCAAGCCTTGGGAGACAGACCTCTCCTTGCTTACAAACAGCTCCCCAGCCTTAAAACAGATGTAACCCTTCTGCCCGGGCAGGCTAGCAGAACAAGGGCTGGGTTCTACACCGAGAGGTTTTCCAATAATGTAGCACCACCAACTGGTTCGACCCTCTGCACAGATTTCTGGGAAATCCTGCACTGTTCCCTGGGCACGCCAAAGGGCTAAGGCTTCCTCACTCGCAAGCACGAATCCGAGTATAGTAAACAGAACCTTTAATAGTAGTAAAACAGAGTGTAAAAGGCCAAATAACAGAAATCAGCGCTGATCTAGCAAATCAGTACAAAGCAAAGCTCCCAACAACCCACACCGCATAACAGAACCTACAAGACTTAATGGCAAAACCACACTGATCTGGGGAATCAGTGCTAACTACGCTCCCAACCAACCTTAGGGTACATAGGGAGTATCTCTCATGCCAGCTGTCCACCGACGCCAACTACTGTCACTCACTTCATCTAATAGCCTGCCAGCTACACCCACCAGTCACTCATGCTGCCCAGCTCACTGCTGGCCGCTCTCACTGTCCGCCGGCTCCGCCCACCAGTTCCTCATACTGACCCGCTCACTGCTGGCCACTCTCACCATCCGCTGGCTCTGCCCACTAGTTGCTCATGCCACCTCGTTCACCACTGTCAGCTCTCACCATCCACCAGCTCTGCCCACCAGTTGGCTCACACCACCCAGCTCACTACTGGCCCTCTCACATCCACTAGCTCCTTTTCAGTAACTCCAGCTCAAAGAGAACATTTGCCTCCCTCCTTAGTGATGCCAGCTCTTAAACATTAAGTAGCTACAAGCATTTATTTCCTTTAACACAACAAAGGAGCTCTTAAAGAAGTCCAGCTAGATCCATTCACTAAATAATGTAGTAGCTAATATATGTGCTTTACATACCAAAGATTCTGGCTTCAAACCCCAGGGGTTAGACTTGATGATCTTATGAGATCTCCTCTAACTCTATAACTCAATTCAATCTGACAGACAAGCTAGAAAGATGAAACAATTCACTCCAGAAGAAGATATACCAACCCTCATCCCTCTCAAAACTTTTCCAGGCTGAAATAGCCAGGGGCCTCTCTTACAGGTATCTTTTCAACTAAGGGTAGCTTTTACCCTTTAACTAACCCAGACAGATTTGAAACAAACAGAAAGTAGCAATTCATAAAAAGACAGTATTTTATATTTCTCTTCAGTAGAATTACAGATATTGACAGATTTGTGATCAGATTCACCCCAAATACCATTACCCACTATGCTCTGAACACAGTATGCTAATACCTAATTGTGCTCTTTGTGTTCCTGCTAATACAGGACCCATGCAGATTAAGTGCCCTCCTTCAGAAGCTGTTATGCACAGCTTCTAAGCCTGCCTTACACAGATACTTACCAGCAACTACAGACTTAAGAACAGAACCATTAAAGCAGGCACATATCCCTGCAACAAACCATGCTGCCAACTTTGCCCACATATCTGCACAAACAACACTATTACAGGACCTAATAAAACCAGCTTCTCTATCAAAGGCTCATTCACCTGCTCATCCACCAATGTGATTTACGCCATTATGTGCCAGAAATGCCTATCAGCCTTATATATTGGACAAACTGGACAGTCTCTGTGCAAAAGAATAAATGGGCACAAATCTGACACCAGAAATCACAACATTTTAAAACCAGTAGGTCAGCATTTCAATCTTCATGATCACTCCTTTAATGATTTGCTAATTGCAGTGCTCAGACAGATGAATAACAGCTCAAGGCTTCAAAGAGAAGCTGCTGAGATCAAATTTATTAGCAAATTTGGTTGCATTGCTTCAGGACTTAACAGGGACATGAGATTTTTCTCTCATTACAACAGGTGATTTGACCTCATCTTCCTCTGTATGCTGTTCCCCAGTGTTTGAATCTTTACAACTGTTATGATTTGCTGTTACAGTGTGACCTATTCTCATGACTTACACTTCCCTGCATTTATTTCCTCCCATTCTGTAAGTTCCCTCATCTTCGAAGCATCTGACAAGTTGGATTTTCTCCCACAAAAGCTCATGCAATAAATAAATTTGTTAGTTTTTAAGTGTCACCAGCTCCAGTGCTAGGGTTTCTGGCACCCCCCCCCCCACTAATGGAAGATATTAACAGTGGATGGAGAACATGCAGATAAATTCCTAAAAACAGATCCTCTTTTAATGTAATGGCCACTGGTAGCAAAAAAGAAGGCTGGGGAAAAAATAAAATGTGGCATGCAGTAAGAGTAGAATATGATTTCTAGAAAGAACCTTATTGTGGCTGTTATGCTATTTCAAGGAATGTAAAACATATTCAGTCCTAAAGAAGTTAAAGAACTGGCCATAAATAATAGAATGAGATTTAGGCCTGGTCCTGCAATGTACTGAGCACCCTCAGTTTCCACTGTATTCACTGGGAGGTGATGATTAGAGCCCTGCGCAGATACAAATAAGTGGATCCATATCGGACCTGCATCCACAAGAAATGGTCCGTGGATATCCGTGTTGTATCCGCGGATATCCGCGGATATCCACATTTGCAGGGCTCTAGCTCTGTGCAGATAAAAATATGTGGATCTTTATCCGATCTGCATTCACAAGAAATGGTCTGTGGATATCGGTATTGTATCCGCGGATGCGGATATAAGGTGGATATCTGCGGATATCTGCAGATTTGCAGGGCTCTAGTGATGATGTTCAGAACTTGGCAGAACTGGGCAATTAACTTGAATGCATGCAGAACAGTTTCACTTGAGGAGGGGAAAAAACCCCAAATACATATATTTACAAAAAGGGAACGTTTGCTGGGAAACAATATTACAAGAACAAATCCAAGGACTCAGTACACAGCATCTTGCACAAGACCATATCTGCTGAAATGAGATATATAAACAGCTACTACACGCAAACACAGCATGGCTCTTATTAGTAAGGCCACCACTGGGGTACAACATACAGTTTTGGCATCTATTCAAAAATGAATGAAAGGCTTTTAGAAAACACCTTCTTATTGCCTGTATATGACAATGAGCGTCTTGTACCATGTTAATAGTTTGTGCCATGAATAGCAGAGGATGTTTAAAGCTGAAAGTTTTTTTCTGAATTGCATGAAGTTTTAATCTTATTAATCATCTCCGTGTCAGTGCCTGGACCTTTTTGCCACATCACTGTGACCTAAGAATCAGACGGTCACTCTGCGTCCTGGGCTGCCACCCACAGATATTTATGCATGTTAATGTAGCAATGTAACATGACCTTATTATTTAAAAATAACCCAAGGGATTGGCCTGCTTGGTCTGTGAAACTTCTGACTTAGCTTGTGCTCCTGTTTCAGATGATGCTATTTTACAGCATAGTGCATTTGATGTAATGATAATATAGTACTCTCCATCTAGAAACAATATATAAGTGGGAATAAAGAGCAGCATTTTGTGTTAAACCAAGAAAGCAAAACAAAATAAACTACAGCAAGCACTATTTTTGTACAGAGCCTAACAGAGAATGGGTTCCAGGTTCGTGATTAGGGGCTCGACTTCTAGGTGCTATGCTAATACAAAAAAATTATAGTAATGTATGTTCCCCAAAGTAGTATTATTAAATAAAAGGGAGCAATATATATATGGTGGTTTACTCTTCAGCTTTGTATAAGCAGTTAGGTATAAATCTCAAAATTTATGTCTTAAAAATAAGGCAGTAGTTCACAATGCACAGGATGATGGAATAGGAGTAGCAGAAGAAGTAGAAGGTATTGTATTCTGTTAGTGCCCAAAGCCCCAATCAGGACAGGGGCCCCAGTTTGCAGGGCAACGATGAGATAATCCTACTGTGAAGAACATACGGTTTTTAAAGAAGTTTTTGGTATCCACTTTCAAGGTGATTCTGTTGCCCTCCATCTTAGTGGTACCCCCTAGAAGGATCTCCTGGAAATTGGTATAATGGTCTGGGTTAATGCCCAGCCACTATCCCTGCTGTATGCCCTGTGAATAATTCCACTGTATCTGCTCTGTGTCAGCTCAAGGACACCTTCCTAGCTGGGACTCTGTTTAAGGTGTAGCACCTTGAAAGGATACTGGCAGTGCCAGATTTAGGCATAAGCCAAGTAAGCTATGGCTTAGGGCCTCACATTATGAGGGGCTTCTAAATATGTCAGAGACAAGATCTGTCATAATTGAAATTGATAATGCAAATATGGCTTTTTGTAAGATGTATGCTTTATTTAGTTGTTTTTCGCTGCATCTTTGCCTGTGTATATATGCAAACAAAACAATTTATCATTTATTTTTTCATTACACTTTGTGTTATAATTAATACACTTTTTTCTCTTTACGTTTTATGGCATGGAGCCTTTGAATCTTGACATATCTTAGCGCCTCAGCATGACTTAATCCAGCCCTGGGTGCTGGATTTCCTCTGAATAAAGAGATAGGTGCAATCGACAGGAAGCCAAGACATAGCACTTCGGAGAATCATAGGGGACTATGAGGCACAACAGACTGCAGAGGCGGCAGTGAAGGCTATGCTTTTCATTAGTAACTTTTGTCCCCAGCCAGTCAGTGAACATTTGCACAAAAGATACTTAAATGACCAGAATTATGTTCAATATTATTCATTTAGGGCAAGATGCACTTTACACATTAGTGCAATGGGGGTGGAGGAAAGACACAAGAAGCCTTTATTGCTCATCTCTTGCAAGACTCAAGTTATGCTCAAGATCTGCTTCTTCCTTGGCAGTGAATATTTCAGTCTGTAATATTCCCAAATAAGTACAAGGATGGAACTACAGTACAAACTCCACACTATGAACACCACAGTTACGAACTGACCAGTTAACCACACTTGTCATTTGGAACCAGAAGTACACAACCAGGCAGCAGCAGAGAAAAGAAAGCAAATACAGTCTAGTACTAGGATAAAACTAGTAAAAAAATAAAGGAAACAGTCTTGTTTTCTGCATAGTAATATTTCAAAACTATATTACGTCAACGTATAGGTGTAAACTTTTGAAAGAACCACCATAATATTTTGTTCAGAGTTAAGAACATTTCAGTTATGCATAACCTGCATTCTCAAAGTGTTCTTAAGTCTGAGGTTCTAATATACTGTATATACTTGCGTATAAGCTGAGATTTTTGTGCCTGAAAATTGACTTCAAAACAGACACTCTGCTTATACATGGGTGAATACGGTAAACAGCCCCAGCCCAACAGTTTCGCTGACCATGCTCCAGGCTGGAGCCCCAGTGGTTGAGGCAGCCATCCTGGGTAGTCAGCCTGGGCTGGGGCTGGAGTAAGGAGGGGACCCTGGTGTCTGGAGCAGCCAGGTAAGGAGGTTGGGGGGGGGAGTCAGCCTGGGCATTGAGGGGGGGGTCCGGGGGGCCAGGAAAGCCGCCGCCGGGCCCCGGGGGTGGGGGGGGGGGGGCTCGGGGACTCCGGGGAAAGTGGCAGCAGCGTGTGGGCGCTAGGGCGGGGGTTGGGGAATCTAGGGAAAGCAGTGGCAGGGCCCCTGGGGTTGGGGGAGGTGCCTGAGAGGCTGGGAAAAGCGGCAGCAGGGGTTGGGGAACTGGGGAACAACAGCAGGGAACAGAGAAGGTGGCAGTGAGCAGAGGGGCAGCAGGAGGAGCAGGGGGAGCAGCAGGAGGAATGGAGAGAGCAAGAGGATAGCAATGAGGAAAAGACAGAGCTGGGGGGCAGCAGGAGGAGCAGAGAGAGCAGGGGGACAGGGAAAAAACAGCAGCAGAGGTTTGGGGGTTAGGGAAGGTGTCAGGAACTCCAGAGGAAGCCAACAGCACTGGGGGGGGGGTTAGGGGCAAGACCAAAAGGGGGCCTCAGCTTATATACGGGTCACCCATTTTTGCCCCTTTTTTGCGCTCAGAATTGGGGGGTCGGTTTATGCACGGATCAGCTTATATCTGAGTATATATGGTAACTCCAACTATGAATTTCTTAATTCTTATTGTTTCAAGATTCTGACCTCTTTGCAGGTAGTCAAAGCAATATACAAGTTATGTAGCTCTCCTAGCAGAATGGATAAACCAGCGATGAATAAAAACTGGAATATCCCATGACTGTCCACCACCTATGTGACAAAGAGAAGAGCAACAGAGACCACATGGATACGCTGTGAGAAAAAAAAGAAACACTTCCTGTGACATTTCTTAGAACTGCAAAGACTGCTGTCTCTGGGCTTCTTTCCAAGTCTGATTCAAAGGGCTGATAATAATCTTCAATGTTCTGTGGGCCTGATCCAAAGCCCACAAAAGTCAGCTGAAAGACTCCTATTTACTTTAACATTATTTTGACTAGACCTACATTTAATTTCTTCCTACCTGAGCAATCATCTCTCCCTCTGCACCCTCTTCCAGTCCTAGCTCTGGAAGTCTTGGAGCTAAGAAAGTATTTTTGGTAGAGGGTCAGTAACTCTGTAAATCACTTCTGCATTAGTCAGACATATTATCTGTAGGTTGTCTGCATGTGTGTGCGTCTATGGCACAAAAGGAGTATAAAATCAATCCAGCACAGTTGCTACAGCAACTGTAATCCTATTGCAATTAGCTTTATATAAGGTAACTTGGTTATTTCAAAGATAAGATAAACAAAAAGATCATTTTAATCCATTTAATCAGCACATACTGTACATAGTGTACATCTAGATACTCCGTATGAAGATTAAATGCATTAAAATGGTTGTTTTATTTACTAATCATGATACGGAGGCAATCTAGCTAGCTTATCACTACTATTGCATTTCACTGAGGGAGAAAGACATGGCAGAAAATTCCAGTCTGGGTTTTCTCATTGACTGCTACTAATGGAGTGATAATTAAATGTATTTTAAGTGATGGAGACTTTCTCCTGACTAACACTAATGAAGACTTCTTTGACTCACTATTTTTGTTCATTTTCCTCCTGATATACAGATTTCCATTAGATTAAAAAAATTCAGTATGGAGACTCAAAGGTAAATCTAGATGTTTGTATTTTATTTCACAACCTGACTGATACAGATTTACTCAAACTGTTTTATAATCATGATTCATAAACTATTTTCTTTTTTGTAGAAACAGTCACTACTTTTTATGTAACTGACTAGAATTCATTTATCAAATATCATTTAATATTCTGTAAATTCCAGCAAAATAGTGGCCCTTTGTAGTAATACTAGTTTGTTCTTTTTCATTTACTTTGATCATTCTTCTGCTTGTCCACAGTGCTTATGAAAAGAAGGTATGAGCCTTTAGAAGGTGTTGTGCTTGATGTACCAGCATTATGTAAAAGAGCTGAACTAGATTAGATACATGCACATCAGCTGGTTGAGTATCAGGCTCCCTAGAGAGTTACATTCTAAAATTTTTTAGTGGTACAGTAGAGACTTTTCAACCCTCTAGGTGCAAAGGAGTATTTCAGAAAATCATGGGGATTCAAGGCACATAAATAAAAATCCACCTTTGAAGTCAAATAAAGAGTGACGTTTGTGACATAAGATTCAAGAGCTTTGATTCTTCTAAACTTTCCTAGAATAATTATGCTAGATCATGGCAGATAGCAAATGATGGAATTAAGAGAGGAAGCCAGACAGTGTGCGTACAAGTTACAACTAGCCTGGGAACATATTATAACTGAACTAAAGGTGACAATCTCATAGTCATTGATCAGGCAAAGAATTAGTTTTAAAGGCTCCAATGAAAGAAAACAAAGATGAAGGAAAGCAGAGTGTCGCTTCTTTTCTCTAATACCTGGAGTGGTATCAGCAGCAATTTGCAATCTACTAGGTGAGGAGATTTACTTCAACTAGTATAAATAATCTAACTGGTAACTCACTTAAAACTGGTAAATCACCTGAAACCAAAGCTGAAGCAGTGGGTTTGTTAAAGATTTCTGGCTGTAAAAGCCAGATTGGTAAAAGCACTTTAAAAAAAAAAGTTAAGTGCTATATGCTCTAGTCAACATCACACCCCAGGGTGGGTTTATTAGGATTTTTAATTAGGATTTTCTCACTGCATTAGTTATAGACCTGAAGAGGCCACTGGTACAGATTCTGGGTTACTCATTGTCATAGATAGATGACAGTCATCTTAGAACTTGATCTGGTATTTCTTTACAAAGAAGGAGCATAAGAAAACTCTTGCCACACACAATACTCTTCTATTTAGTATGTTGTCCTCTGCTACCTGAAAGACAGCTGCTGGTGGCTCAAATATATCTTCACATGCCCAACATTCATATCAATGTAACTACAAAGAAATTCATGCTGCTGCATGAGGGATGGCTTTGATCTGCAGCACACAACATGTTGTGTTGTAATACACAGAAGAAGTTCACTGGATAATAAATTAATTTAGTCTAAAACTTTCTTTAAATATGTGCTCTTTCTCTACACAGAGGATCTGATACTCATTTTCATTTATAAAATAAGAAAGGAGTCCCGTGGCACTTTAAGACTAACAAATTTATTTATTGCATGAGCTTTTGTGGGAGAAAAATCCCACTTTGTCAGATGCTTTGAAGACAGTGGAACTTACAGAAAGGAAGGAAAATAAATGCAGGGAAGTATAAACCATGGGCTCAGGTCACACTGTAACAGCAAATCAAAGCAGTTGTGAAGGAGGCTGATTTCAGGACCAGACAGGAGAATCTGCAATCTAGAAGAGAACCCTGAGCTGCAAGAACAAGGTCTGGGAGAGGCAAGCCTGACCAGGGACCCTAAAGAGGGGACACTGTCCAAATCCCAAAGAGCATTCAATGGTTGTGAGGAAACTGAGGCAGCAAATGGCGTACAGGTGCTTATTGTTTGCTTAGATGTATCTTGTGCTGTCCAAAAAACAGTGTTTGTGGAAACCTGCTGCAAAGTCTATGCCTTATTTGTTTCAACTGTCATGTTTCCCTGAAGGGCTAAACTATAATGATAAGGGAGATCCTCTCAGGAATGTGCACTGACGCTAGTGGGTAGTCTCATGGCAGTGGGGCAGGGGAGTTCAGGAGAGGTCTGAGGTTTATGGCTGCTGGACCACATGTTCCCAATTTCTGAGAAAGGGTACAAGATTGAATTTTTGCATGCCTATAAAGTGTGCTTGGCAGTGAGAGCCTACTTGGATACAAGAAACTTAAAAGCACATAAATCCACTGTCTGGATGCAAGTAGATCAGCCCGGTGAGTGTTCAGTAAGTGGGAGGTCAGCCAGAGCTGTGACCAAAGAATAAAAGTGAGCTTTGAACCATGGAGGCTTTGAAGGGAAGAAATCACAGCAAATGGGGCACGTCTACACAGCACTTTTATTTCGAAATAACACTCGTTATTTTGAAATAAAAGAAATTAGGTCTACATGACGTTTTCTTATTTCGAAAGGACGGACCTCGTCCTTTCGAAATAACAATCGTCATTTCGAAAAAGTAAAACCTGCCCCCCTCTCGAAATGGCTGTTATTTCAGAAGGGATATTTCGAAATAAAGCTGTTCTTTCGAAACAACACTGTGTAGACCTGTTGTTTCGAAAGAGCTGTTTCGAAAGAACAGGTCCAAACGGCTTTATTTCGAAATATCCCTTCCAAAATAACAGCCGTTTGGATTGCAGGCTTTCCCTTAATTCGAATTAACATTTTGTTAATTTGAATTAACTTATTTCGAAATAAGGATTTTATTTCAAAATAACTCATTTCGAAATCCTTATTTCGAAATAACAATGCATGTGTAGACATAGCCAAAAAGATTTCTTTCCCCCACACAGTCTACTTGTACCAAAACACAATCATCAGAAAGTTGAGCTAACAGCTAACTGAGTAACTTCTACTGTTCTGTATAGCCATAGTGAGTAACCCCAGTCACCAATTTAACCTTTACCTGAGTAGCATGGAGAATAGAATTCAGAAAGTGCTCTACAAATTCATGGCGGCTAAGCCATAGGAGTGTCTTCATTTGTTATCACCAATATATTTTCTCATAAGCTTATCCTGAATAAATATGGCAAATCACATAAAGTCACATGTGTTTTGTCCAGATTTCTGAAGGTTTCAAGACACATGTTTGTATATGGAGTTACCATACATGGTATTTGTCCCTTTCATGCATGCCTTTACTGAAAGTTGTACAGTTACCTATCTGGAGTAAATCTTTAAGCCAAAGCTATTTTGGCTGTTCTTCAAAAAAACAAAAAAACAAACACGCTACTACCCACTGATCTTAAAAAGATATAACAAGTTCTATTTCTGTTGCACCAGTAATACTGGAATGTAAAGTTTTCTTTTAAATAAAAAAACCCTTTTTTAACAGAGCAGCAGGAAAAACTTTTTAAACGGTTAATTTCCTATCCACTTTCTTAGAGTCCAGATAGCTTTCCAAGATTTCCTTACACAGAGGAATGTAATGAGAACTGAGATGTATGAGGGAAATTTAAATATTGAAGATTCAGTGGATAAATGATGTGGTGGAGGTGACTACTGTGCTGACAGAAATCCAGTTTAAATGACTGAAGAGAAGTTCCTCCATGTCTGTGTGTCCTATGATGGTGTGAAGATAACTCCGCACAATTAGGCTGGCAGCTGCTGTTTAATTCATCACTTCACAGTATCAAGTAGCAAGTTTCCAGATTTAAAATTCACTGGTGCAAACTTCCTGGAAGGAGGGTGAAATCAGTTCATGTAACTTCCAGAAGCTTATCTGATTTGGATATCTGCCAGAGCAATGTGTGACTTATTGTATGAGTGCTTGTGCTGTTCACCTTTACTAGCAACCCTGAAAAATCAAACCTTTCAGGGCCTCAGATCACATCTGATAAATTGAGCTAGCAACTTTTGTTTATAGCTAAAATATTCTTACAGCATAATTTTGTCAAACATGCATTTGAAAACCAGAAATGAGCAGTTAGAGAGAAAGGAGTCAGCTATGAGAGCTGCTGAAGAGGATCACTTTTCATTTATTTTATGTTTTCTAGAGAGTGATTCTAGTACTGATGAAAGGTTCTGCTTCATCATTCGAAAGGACAAAGTCCCTTATTTAGCCACAGAATGGTCAGAGCAGTGATATCAACAGGCATCTACCCATATCAGGCAGGCATCTATTCATCCCTGACAACATATACCCCATGAGGGACCACCATTAGGGAGAAGATAGCTGCCTCTGCTGAGAGAGTCTTTTGTAATTATATTGTTTGTGACATGGATAGGGTCCTGTGAGTGGTTCCATTCACTGCCATAGCATGCCCTGACATGGCATTGCAGGGGTCTTCATATTTAGTGTCTCCTACTGACCACTTCTTTGGTCCTGCAATGGCATGATTTTATCTACATCTTCCATGGCCAAGGTTTCCACCTGGTCACTTCTTTCCAGTTTTGTTACCAGAAGGACCAGGGGAGAGGAGTATCACTGAAGAACCCACACCAACGTCCAAACAGAAGATCCTTCTGCCTCTGTAAGGGAAGGCTGACGTTTACTGCTCTCCACTGTCCACTTGCAGGGGCTCCAGATTTGCTTCTTCACTACTTTGGCTGAGCAGGGCCACCCAGGGCACTTTTCCTAAAAGCTCATCTTCCTAGCAGGTCTCTTTACTGCCTTACCTCCCCAGGGACCCTGGCAGCTTCTTCCAGGAACCTCTCCTTGTTTCAGGCTCTATCTCAAGGTCTGCCACAGGAGCCTGGCCTCTCCAGCCTGTCTTCACAAGAAAGGGAGGAAATGCCCCATGCTCTCTGCCAAGGTAGCTACCGCCACTCTTTAGTTTAAGGGGGTTTAATGTGTCAGCAGGAGACCTCTCTTCTGCTGACATAACTCAGGTAACATTTCAGCTGAGCCACTGTACATTTTAAATGCAGAGTAGTCCTTAATAAAACTTTGTGAAATAAATTAAGCACTTTCTTAGGAACTTGTTCACTTAATCCTTTCATTTTACCAAACTAAATATAGCAGGAACAAAATATAATGAATCAAAAATTTAATGAAATAAATTGTTTGGGTTATATCCTGTTCATGCACAGCAGTGAGACAGTTTGACTCCTAATTATTGAGGCTAACTTTATTTTACTTAATGTTCTGTTTTATAGAAGCAACCTGTTTCAGTATAGAACTCAAGCATGCATTTAGCTCCAAGTGTGAGCTTCTAATTAAGTACAGTATATGCTTAAATACTGGCCTGAATAGGAACGACTTTAAGCATGTGGTTAACTGCTTTCACAAATCAGGACCTATATTTAGAATCATAGAATCATAGAGTTGGAAAGGAACTCATGAGGTCATCTAGTCCAACCCCCTGCCAAAAAAGCAGGACCACTCTCACTAAATTATCCCAGCCAGGGTTTTGTCTAACTGAGCCTTAAATATCTCCAAAGATGGAGATTCCACCATTTCCCTATTTGCTAAATTTGATGGAATTGAGTCAAGATAATCTTGTACAAAAGTTCCCAAAAATCTAAAGAATTCCTTCCTGTAAGTCGTTCTATTCTTGGGTCTGACCTTCTTGGGGTTCAGCTGCCTGTCAGTCTGTAAGTAGGGCAAGGCAAACCACCCAAAACCAATAGTTGCAGCTAGTAGTCCGGGCCAGAAAGGATATTAGGTCCGCTGCCTTCTAGCCCCCTGGCAGGGAAAGGCAGAACGCAAACAGTCAAGGCTTCAGCTAGGCGGGTTCATTGAAAGGTTTGAGGGGGTATTGGTTGAGGGGAGAGGGATGCAGGCCCACCCACTCCACTGTGTCTCAGCCCAGGGCCTTATCCAGGGGCCACGGGCCACCAGTGAGTCAGCAGTGTTCCTGCCAAAACACACTGATGCTCAGTGGATAAGGTCCGCTCTTCCCTGGGCCTCTTCCTCTTTCTCCTCAAATTTCCTCCCACCTCCGGGAACTTTCCCTTGCCAGAGTCTGGGGTGTATCATAAGGGGGATCCGAGTCAAACCTTTGGTGTTTGGAGGAGGCAGGTCAGGTAAGCCCTCCAGGTTATTCACCAGAGGCAGCGCCTCCAAGTCACAAGGGTTAGATACCACTGGCCCAACAGCATCTTCTGCATAGGGCAGCTCTTCAAGCTCCTGAGGGCCTTCCTCTTCTTTTCCCCTTGCCAGACCCTTGGCCGAGGGTAGTTCCTCTAGGTCCTCACCTGGATGGGGTGAACATATGGGAAAGTCTAGCCAGTGGTCATTCCTTCAGCTCTCCCAAGGAAGGAGGTTCCCTCTCTCAACTGCACATCTCCCCCTCCCCCTTCGACTGCCCAGTCCATCCCTTTATATAGTCCTCCCCTCTTCTTGACCCGCCCCTTGGTTCTGGGGAGGGGCTTGAGTTGTGGTCTCCTCTGGCCAGCAGAGGGGAGTGTTGGAACCCAACAGTGTCCCTCTCAGAGGATGGGCACTCCACTCTGCTACATTTCCCTATCAGAGAAGTTTGTTGTGAGATTAAATCCATTAATGTTTGGATGGAGCTTTGATATTACAGGGATGAGTGCCAGAGAAATCCTGATAAATAGTTTATATTTTTTTACTTAAGCATGAAAGGTGTTAATATTTCTTAAAAAAATATGCACGGGAATTGTGTACATTTTTGAATACTGTAAGCTTGTAACTAGAATAAACGTGGGGAAGTTCCTCCAAACACTTACGGAGCTAAATAAATTAATTCGTGTGAGTAGTTCCCTTGACTTCCTTAAAAGGATGGCCATACCCCAGGAGTGCATATGCATTTCAATATTTTCATTTAATTATATATGAGGCTTTGGGTTCTCACTTAAGCACATAGTTTCTATTCACTGCTAAGCTAATATTTTGTACATATGTGGGGTCATTCCTCCTTGTCAGTCTGTGAGGGAGGCCACAGCCTCTCACTCTTGCATCTCTGTAGGCAGGCTCAAAGTGGGGAAACTACTAAGCAGTGTAGAGCACCTGTTCTCAACCACTAAGTTGTGACATATAATTGTGTCACCACACAGCATTAAGTGTGTTGCAAAGAGCTGAGGAGATGGTTTGATTCAGCCTGGTAGGGGGTGGGCTGGTGTGTCCTGTAGAGTCATGATATGCAGCCAAGCATGTCATGACCTGCAAAGGTTGAGAACCACTAGTTTGGCAGGGCAGGGCAACTAAGCAACTGATGGCCCCATTTGCAGGGGTTAGCACCAAACAGTATAGGTGTCACTGGCTGGGGTGAGCACCAAACACAAGTAGCTTGCCACATGAGTGGGTGGTGTGGCAGTGGTTAGAAGGACCCAGCACCACCTTACTCAACCAGGTCCCACCACAGTGCCCAAACAGTGTTGGAGCACTGCACCACTGGATCAGCAACGCTCCAGCCAAAATGTGCTGACTGCTGCTCAGGCAGCAGCAGAGCCAGACTGTAGTTAGCTATCTTGGGCTACTTTCTATTCTCTCCTCAGGGTGTACTTGCACTCACGGCTGTCCCTAGGGAGGTGTGGGGCCCTGGGCAAATCGCCCTCTGCAGGGACCCCACTCACGCCCCCCCCTGCACTGGGCGTGCGGCTGGCCAGCTCAGGGAAGGGGCAGGCCCCTACACCGGCCATCCATGCCAGGGACCGGGCGAGCCAGCCAAAAGGGCGGCCCAGTTCAGCACTACCAGTCCACCTTCCCCCCCGCCATGTGCACTGCTGTTGGGTCTGAGCTGGAACAGCAGGGAGGCGGCAGAAGGCAGCGCGGCGGGGGGGGGGTAGCGATACGGCCCCACACTGCCTCCTGCCCCCTCTCCCCGCTGCTCCGGCACAGAGCCAAGAGCATTGCAGGTGTAGGGGGGCGGGCATATCGTCAGCACTGAACCAGGCTGCTGCTTTTGGCCAGGTCACCCAGTCCCCAGCGTGGGGGGAACAGCAGTGCAGGCCCCACAGATGCTCCCAAAGTGCAGGGCCCTGGGTGGCTTCCCCGCTCACCCTACCCTAGGGATGGCGCTGCTTGCATCCAAGGGTCATCATCTACCTCCCTGGGGTAAGTCACCAGTAGGCAGGGCTGTAACTATGGCGGGGCCGACAGGGCACAGCCCTGGGCAGCCTGAAATGGCTCAATAGAGCTATGCTATTAAAGGGAAAAAAAGCAAGGAGTCTTGTGGCACTTAAAAGACTCACAGATTTATTTATTGCATGAGTTTTCATGGAAGAATATCCCATTTCATCAGATGCTTTGAAGAGGGAGAACTTACAGAATTGGATGAAAATAAATGCAGTGGAGTGTAAGACATGGGATCATTTATTTATCATGCGATAAATAAATCTGTTAGTCTTTAAGTGCCACAAGACTCCTTGCTTTTTTTTGCTTTACTAGACTAACACGGCTGCCCCTTTGGAACTTGGCTATAAAAGGGGTGGCTTTGTGGGGCTGGCTCTCAGTGCCGCTAATAGGAAGGGGCGCTTTCTGATCGGAACGCACCCTGGGCAGCAAAACGCTGCATTATGGCTCTGCCAGTAGTAGCCCCAGTGTCTGGGTTGTTGGGAGGTTCAGGTGGGCCAGGCAAATCCTCAGTGCATTTGGAGTCCCCTCCGGTCTCCCACTCCAGACATCCTTCTCCACCTGCAGTTCTCTCTCAACTGAGCTGAAGGGCCCACCTTTTATCCTTTCTGCTCCTGTCCCACCCTTCTATTTCCAGTGTGGTGGTGTGGCCTTCCTAGCCCTGTCGCCTAGGGGGAGATGATAGCCCCTCCTCCAGAAGTGTTGCTGCCCTGGGGAAAGACCCGGACGTCCCCTGGCCACGGGCCACGCCACGGGCTCCGATTCTGCTCTTGGGCCGACCCAGCCTCGGGTGCCTGCTGCTGCCACCGTGGCCCCAGATCCCTGGCCGGGGACAGGCAGGGAGCATCAGCTGCCGCGGCAGGTGGCCCAGCCTAGGACAGGGCCAGAAGCAGCCACACCCACTGCAGGTGTCCGAGCCCCAGATCTCCTGCCGGAGACTGGAAGAGGCAGGGGTTGAGCACCAGGACTTGGGGCACTGGCGCTGGGAGCACGAGCCCCATGTGCCCAGCGCTAGCGATGCCCCTGCCCTCCTCCTTGTCCGTTTTGGAGGGAGGCTAGGCCACCTCCTGCATACCTGTTTAATATTTGCAGGATTTGCTATTTTAAAGTGTAGTGGTAAGTTCAGGTTGTCAGAATATCTGAATCAGGCAAGCCTTAGAAACTTTACCATATAGCTCTGGTCTACACTACAGAATGACTTCAATAAAACTACATTGCTCAGGGGTTAATGCACACCCCTGAGCAAGGTAATAATACTGATCTAACTGCTGATGTAGACAGCAATATGTCAATGTGAGAGCTTCCTATCAACATAGCTATCACATCCTGGGGAGGTGGAGCTATTAAGCCAACAGAAGAGCATCTTCATCAAAAGCGCTAAAGCAGCACACTGTGTGGATACAAGTCTCTGGTGCAGACAAGCCACTGATCACTAAGGGCCTAGTCCTGCTAGATGCTGAGTACCCAGAAGTCCCATTGGCTCAACACTTTGAGGGCAGCATCCTAAAACTCAAGTCTTTGAAATCTTACAGGTTTCCAAAATCCCCTTTACTATAGTGTACTTTGAAATAAAGAAACAGACAAGATAACACCACCAAACAATGCCATGAACGGCTTATGAGAATCACAAGTACTGTATCAAGCCAATGATTGACCCAATCTGACTACACAGATCAGTAGGTGAAGTTTGTTACGCTTTAAATCCCTTTGTAATGTGTTCCAGCTGTTATCCTTTGAAATACTTTTTAATAGGACCTTTGTGTTTTGCCTTAGCTGCATTGAATATAGGCCAAGAAATGCGGTGCAAAGTCATGGCAGGCAGTTTGAATATCCAAAACTGAAGACCCTGGTAAAATTAAGACAGAAGATGCTGACATGTTTTAATTCTCATTTAAATTGATATTACTATTTTGATGTTAGGTTTTTCAACACTTCAGGCATGCCACTTGGATTCTCAGCAATCATTTTTTTCAGATGTGAAGGTGGAAAATTAAATTTATGGATGCTGTTAAATGTTAAAATCCAGTAAGTATTTGTGGTAATTGTCTGGTGTTTTTGTGCCAGGATGGCTGTGCTATTTTACTTGAAAATTCCACTATCATATTTATGTCATAAGTTTAAAGACCCTTTCAAGCAATTTGTAGAGAAACTCCAACTTCCATAGACTTCTGGTGTGAAAAACCAGACTCCAACAATAGATGCTTCTGTATATTGCTTCACCACTAAGACCACACATTAGACTGTCATAAATGGTAGCAAGGTGGATCTGGTAATATCCTTTATTAGAGCAATTTTTGCTGGTGAGTGAGACAAGCTTTCAAGCTGAACTGAGTTCTGCATCATAAAGTCTAATTTTGCACACAAACTTAGTATTAAGACTATCACATAATATTCAACTTTTTCTCTCTTCTTGGTTTCTTTTATGAAACCAGAATCCAATAGCAGCCAGTAATAATGGTGAAGCAAAATGTGTTTGAAATACTTGTACAGTTTCTGTATGTTGTGATCTGAAGGTCTACCCCACACTCAGGAGACTGAGTATAGTTGGATTCCAGGGAACAGCATTAGCAGCTACTCTGAATGTTCTGAGTATTTTGAGGAGGTCCACATTCTCAACCAAATGGCCCAGAAGCCATTGCAGCTTCCTTTTTTTTTTTAAGTATCTTTTTTTTAAAAAAAAGTTCAGTCAGCTGTAACTTTTTCCCTGATGATTCACAATAGAATCATCAGACTTGCCATCTTCATTAAACCTGGACTTTAGAAACTGTCCCATCAATGGAAAAATTCACCAGCTGCAGATCAGCAACCAACCATTTATGATGATCATCTTTTGAGAAAATCTAAACTACCATATCTCTTGCCATTTCATCATTTTAAAGTACAGTATATTAAATATTAAAATATATATGCAATCTGTTCAATCACACAGCACTATGTTATGTAATCATTGTAGGTACTTATATGGCCTCTTTAGGATAAATAAGTTAATATATTGATGGGTGTTTTTGCTTTGTTCGTATAAGTGAGAAGAACTTGCATTGGTTATGCTTGTGATGTCTGATAAGCTCTCTGGAGACTGGTTAGATGCAAGTTTTATTTAAAAGTGCATTAATTTTCAGTTCAGTTTGGATTTACTTAGGCTTCCATGACTATTTAGTGGACACTGGGCAGGCTCAGAGCTTGACACAGCTGTTAGCGTATTCCTTATCACGCTAAAACTAAATCAACTTGTTTGCATACTCACTGCCAAATTAATAATGTAATAACTATCAATAAAATCCTGAAATCTTCAAAATGGATGAAAAAAGTACATATAGTGAAGTTCATTCTGCAAGGAAATGATCACTTCTTGCACAGCAGCACACACAGGGAATGTGAGATATGGCATCAAAACAGGATTCTGACCTTTTAACTTTGACACTTTTATTATCAGTACCATTTCAGAAAATAGGTTTTCTAGCAAATCTGACCACTTTAAAGGTTGGATGCCAATCGTTACATGATATAGGCACTACAAATGGAGAAGATGAGAGGTACAGAGATGGGCTATGGTCTTGCTCTCTTGATAATTCACTGCTTAAACATTTCAAAGTTCCTTCAATGAATACAAAATTCCAGATCAAAATGTTCTGTAGAAAAACAATCTATAGTCTATATAATCGATACTGTATATAACCTACAGATAATCTATGAAAGGGCAAGACATTTTTCAGCAAAAATTTTTGTGGCATTACAGCATGAAAGAAATCTGTTGTCCTGGATTTCATTTTAACTTTTCCAGTTTTGGGTGTCTAGATAGGCACTTTAGTAATTCACCTCATTTCCAAGTTTGCCCTCCATAATTAAACTTAAAAATTACATGTGGAAGATGTCTGTGTTAAATTCATAGATCATAGTGCTCTTCTTTATCTGCAGAAGGAATGAATCATCAGTACGCTTTATTTTCAAAAAGTTGCATTTATACAAGAAATTACTGTTAAGTACACAAAGAAATCTTGGATTTCAGAGAAAATTTGTCAGAATGCTTCCAGCTCCCTATACAAGTCTCCTGTACAGGTTTTAGTACTACTTGGTGGACCAAAAACTCAGCTGGTGAAACTCTGTATAGATCCACTGAGTAATTGTAAACCAGCAGTTTCATTGACTTCAGTGGACTTTTACCAACTGAGGATTTGGCCTAACATGAAAAAGAAGAACTTTACACACTTGAATGAAAGGGATTCTGTGGCACTTTTAAGACTAACACATTTATTTATTGCATGAGCTTTTGTGGGAGAAAATTCCACCCATCTTCAAAGCATCGGATGAAGTGGGATTTTCTCACAAGAAAGCTCATGCAATAAATTTGTTAGTATTTTTAAGTGCCACAGGAATCCTTGTTTGTTTTGCTGAACTAGACTAACACAGCTACCCCTTTGGAACTTTACATACTGAGTAAGAAACTGTCCTAAATTGTGTGATAAGAGGCTAGCTGAATATGTTTGGAGATGCTAACAATACAAATGAGCAGCTTAAATACATATGTTCATTGCGGGAAATTGTGTAGAATCTAGATGCATTAATCCATGCCGCATGCTACAAGCATCAGTGATACAGAGGCTGTGTACACACTGGATTTTGAGAACTTTTCCTATTGCTATCCATCAGTTCAACGCCAACAGCAATGCTAGAACTAGTGTACACACTGCTCCAAATGGCCACTTACGCTTGTCTTGTATGTCTTCTAATCCTCTCCACATAACAGTGCTCGAAATATTCGATGCTTCTGGCATCTTATCCACACTAGCTCACTTACCCGAGCTCCCACTGGTAGAAACTTTAGAAGGAAATGGCCTCTGAAATTTTTATGAAAATTTCCAGACATGTCCACACTACAAAGATTTGCCAAAGGAAGTTAAGTCAGCCAACAGCGACCACAGTTCGCATTATCACTTGTATGCGGGCATGCTTGGCTTGTCAGCACTGCATACACTCACCAGAAATACATGTGAACCTTCTCCTGGAGTCAGGCACCAATCCTCTTTTAGCAAGAAGTCAGGGTCAGAGGAGGAAGGAAAAGACCTTTCATAACTGCATCCAGGGGCTAGGTTACTCAGATGGGATGCGGGAGACCCCAAAGCTCCTCTCCCCCTGCCTGGGTAAATGGTTTTTAACTGAAACTTGCCACCTCTCAGGTGACTGCATTAACCATTGGGCTATGGGATATTCTGACACGGGGCTCCCCGACCCTCTCCTGTTATAGCTACTGCACTGTGGAGTCATTGGAGCAGGGGAATTGGATCCTACTGGATCAGGCCCTGCATGAGACTTGGGGCCACATGCCGATCTTCCCTCAGGTATGTAGAGACCTAGATGGTGGCATCAGTACAAACGCCGAGGCAGAAACAGAAGTGCCAAGGGATTTATACTGCAAAAACTTTAGACAGCAATGGAGTTTACAAACCTACAGGGGTCAGAGGACGTTTTGTGCATTGCAGCAGGCCAGAAACAAGCACTTAAAGCACCTGATACAAGGACTTAGGCACCTAACTCCTTTTGTGCATCCAGGCTTGTATCTGACTTATGAGAGCCAGATTTTGGTTTATGCACTCTCGGGACTGGTCTACGAAGGGAAATTTATGATCAGAAATACACCAGTAACATTTTACTGCTATAATTGTACTGGTATAATTCCCCACCTGGACAGTTATTCCAGAATAAGAGTGTCTTGCAAAAGAAGAGCATAAAAGATGGCTTTTAGATGTAGTATATGCTTAACTGTCCATTCCATTCAGGTTAGCTTCACCAAGTTTATAAATAAGAGGGCAACACCTACTCTGCCACTAATCAAGAGTAAAACTTATGGGCACTGTTGCACTGGTTTTGACTGCTTTGGTAAGCAAATAAGTTATAACCCAACTCAAAAGCACCACACAGAGGGTGTGTAATAAAGAAAATTGTTCTTTATTGTAAACAAAGTATAAAGTACATGTAAGAAGTATTGTGCAAAATTTTAAAGTAGTCACAAAAGAGCATTATCTAAGACACTATTAACCAACTGTTCAGCTGTCTGTCTGTGTACTCAACATAATAAGATACAATAGAAATATAGTTAGTGAAAGTTGATGCATTATTTACCACAAAATCTACACTATTAATTCAAGGCTTGTCTTTACTGCTTTATTTTACTTTACAAATAACTTCTAACTTT
This sequence comes from Podocnemis expansa, assembly GCA_007922195.1. Taxonomy (NCBI): domain Eukaryota; kingdom Metazoa; phylum Chordata; order Testudines; family Podocnemididae; genus Podocnemis; species Podocnemis expansa. The sequence goes on from ML681998.1 coordinate 18,856,913, forward strand.
CTAATTTAATACAGCATAGATTATACCATCATTACATAAAGACTATTTAACACTAAGAGAAACCATCTTCAAAAGAGGGACCACTACATCAAGTGGCCTAGGATAACCTTCTTGTTCTTTCCTTCAAGTAGTTTACTTTTAAAAATATCCCTGCTCTCTCAGTGTTTAACAAGAAATACAGTGGCACAGAATTTTGAAAGGCATAAGGGAAACCACAAGCAACTTAAAAGCAGAAACATCATAAGATGCCTAGATATAACCAACTGTAATAATCGTGAGGCTTTCAAAAGAATAGCAAAAATAGCATTAGCGTTCTGGATTATAATAAATTAACAGGGATTCGGGTACTTTTGGCTCTCAATAGTCATATTACAGCACTCATTTAATTCCATATTTAGACAGTAGCATAAAACTGGCATGACTGAGACACCTGATATGTTAAATACTACATCCTGGAGATAAAAGGACTAACCTTAAGAGTGCTGAGCCTCTATGCCCATCTCTCAGGATCGGGCCCTCTTGTGACTAGAAAAACAAATAAATATCCTATCAAGGAAAGGTAACAGAAGTTGGAAAACTGTTTTATACTATCTCATACAGATGCATTTCTGGTCTACAAGTCTGTACCATACACTGATACTTTCTCTAGTCTGTGCTCTACTGAAAACTCATTACATCTTTGAAAGATGTAATTTCAGTTGGTTTTTTTTTAAGCATTAACATCAGCCAATGCTCCGCACCACTTATTTCTGACCAGTCTATAGTACACATGAATTATCCGCATAATTTCAAAACCCTTCACTACCTGTGCTGCTCTGCCCTTGAACCTTCATACGCTCTCTTTTCACCAAGTTGAAAAGAAGCCTGACATTCCAGTTAGTTCTCTCGGTAGCATTTGTTGTGACCAAGCACAGACTGCACTGCCTTTACCTCTCTGCTGCAGTGCCAACAACAGCTGGCGCTGAAAAACCACAGACCTGGAGACGGAGCTTTTATACATCACTGCTGGTATACCACAGTGACTAGACTTTAGTTCCGGTAACTTCAGGAATTCTTTCATAGTGCAGGTGTGGAGGCAGGTGGCACAACAATGTCATTTAGCTTGCTCACTTCCATTTGCCAGTTTGGTAGCTTCTTGGCTGACAAATGACGCCGTGCATGCTTTGTTAAGTGGTCGCTCCTCATGAACCTCCGATCACACATTGGGCAAGCAAACTTCTTCTCACCAGTGTGTGTTCTGCGATGTCGAGACAGTTCATCAGACCGTGCAAATCTTCTGTCACAGCCTTTCCAGCTACAGCTAAAGGGCTTTTCTCCTAAAACAAAATATAGACATGAGCATTTATTTAGCGACATTCTGCTTTGGACTTGTAATATTGACTTTTCAGAACCAATTTCTACTGTGCCGACCAAGACAGCCCCTCAGCCCCAAGACATATAATATTAAGATGGTTTTAATTGTGCTCAGAGGGTCACCATCATCAGAATGTCAGTACCTTTCATCTCTTGAAAGCAGAGTGCAACTTGTGCTTTTTGTTTCAAAAGTTACATTTTTATTCTAATCTCAATTAACATATATTACAGAATCTTGAAAGCTTTCTATGATCAGCACCCACTGCTGAAGATGTAGTCTGTACAAAAAGCAGGAAAAATGCTACATGACAGGACTGAAAAGCACTAGTAGAGTTATGTAAACATGCATAGCTTCCATCCTTTGCTAGTGTGATTAGATTCATTACCATTATTTTTCAGAACAGCTGACACCTGAACTAGTGACTCTGGTATGTTAATATTGAAAATGAGAATGCTAGTTACCTCTTCTTTTTGAAACATCTTACCAAAGACTATGCCAGGTATTAACACTTGCTGTCTAAAACAACCAATAATGCCAGACCATATTCAGTCAAGACAAAAAGCCTTCAGAAATGTACGATGTTAAAATAGCTTTGGCTGAGCTAACTAGAAAGGTCACCGTCAGCAGGAAACCAGATGTACAAAGGATTAGTGCGCTAGCCTTTCTGTTCTGGAATAAATGAGCAAAATCTGCACTCACTAGAACAAGGGGTCAGGCAATCCAAAAGATAAGAAGAGCCATTTTTTGAAATTCCTTCAATAACCCAGTGTTTTGAGAACTGCAAAGGGTGTATCCTCCTGGTGGGGAGAGCTGGCAGGTTGGCCAGGGTGCCTGCCACATGGTCCCCTGGCAGGAAAGGAGGACCGAGAGCCAGGAGCAGGACAGCTGCAGGGTCCCCTGTTGGTGGAGGGGGCCCAGGGCCTGAAGCCACAAGGGTGTCAAGCCAAAGAGCCGCACAGGGCTCCAGAACCACAGGTTGCAGACCCCTGCACTGGAATACTCATGTATTTATGCTAATATTTATCAAAAGCTTTCTCTGAAATTCCTAATATTCACTGTTTAAAGACTTACCCGTGTGTGTTCTCACATGGGCCTTCAAATGGGAACTCTTGAAATAAGTCTTCCCACATCCTGGATAGTTGCAAATGTGGCTTCTTATTCTTGATGAGTCAATTGATGGAGTGGTTTTAGATGTGGAAGGTGTAAAACCTGGAGCAGGAGCAATTGGAGAGAGTCTAGTGCCATTTGGACTAATTATTGGAGCCTTTGTGTTCTGCACAACTGGCTGAGGCACAACAAACATAACAGCACCTTTAGGAACTTGAGTTCCCATGAACACCATAGGTGGGCAAAGGGTTGACTGTTGTTGGCTAGAGGGAGTGTTGGGCATGATTGCTGTCACAACAGAGTTGTTAGTAGACAGAGGAACCATCTGGCAAATCACTGGCACAGGTGAGACACCACTCGCTTGCACAGCAGGTGAAGATACTATCATTGATGTCTGCTGGACTGACTCAGGAGCAGGCTCAGGTTTAGTGGTTGAAGTCTGGCTCAGGGATGATGGACTGACAGTGAGTGCAGGAGTTGGTTTTTCTTCTAAAATTGGCAGGTTTTCACTTTTGTAAGTTACTCTATTTGGTAACTCAATTGCACAAGGAGGATTTTGTTTTGCAGTTCCATTGTTTTGTTTCTTTCTTTCCCTGGAAGTATCCTCCTCATATTTCAACACACTAGCTGCTCTCACTGGACAAGTTCTGTGATTACAAAGCTGAGCATCAGCCGTATGGCGAATGACACTTGTCGCTTGAGCTTTCATTGGTCTTGGTGCTGGAGACACTTCAATCTCTTTAAGAGTTGCTGAAGGAACAGGTTTGGAAATCTCAGTGAACGATTTGCACTGTACAGAAAGTGGCGCTGCTGCTGGAAGATGAATCACTTGAGACATCTCGAAGTCAGAAGGGCTGTAGGGTGGAGTCAAGCACTAAGAGAAGGGAAAAAAGATTTCAGATAATGAGATCTATTTAGTATGATTATTTCTGACAGTGAGATCTAAACACATTAATAAGGCATGTACAATAACAGAATAAAGCTTACAAATGCTGGTATTGCATGACAGTCCACAGCACCAGGTAGCAGGCTATCATCAATTTCCTCTGACATATCAGATGCTGGTGTTATAGGTCTCAGTTCAGCATGTTTTTTGAAGTCTGTTTTCCAGTTGCAGCTCATGGACATGAGGGCTTCCACAGCTTCAAAATCACTCTTTTCAGCAGTATGGTTCCAGGAACGTCTAATATAGCTTTGCTTCTCAGTAATCATCTCTATTGCTTCCTCCTAAAAGGAAAACAGGATTTTTTTTTCATTTTACTGTTAATTTAACTGATTAAAAGTTCCTTCTGTAAAGAACAATTATAAAAATCAAATGCACCCTGAATACACATACTTTAGACCAGACTTTTTTTAAAGAGGCTCTTCATTTCTGTTTTCTCTCCTACATAAACTTATTTAACAGGTTCATATGAAAGATGGAATCAGATTATCTGATGAATATTGCATCTGGGCAGTTGTAATCTAGGGCAGTGGTTCCTAACCTTTCCTCTGCTGTGGCACACCTTGATAACTTTAACTATTTTTGAGGCACACCATCAGATAGTCTCCAAATGAACTCATCGATATTCATGAGCGAATCCAGAATTTGGAGAAGTTTCTCAAAAAATTCCACAAGCCCACCTGCTCAAGCTCAATGGCACACCTGTGTGCCACGTCACAGTGGCTGGGAAACACTGGTCTAGGAAAATTATTTGGAATGCAATACAAAACAGCTTTTGAAAAACAACAGTAAATTATACCTATACTGCAAGCGTGAATGACACAAACACATCCCTTATATGTTGCTTTGAGCTACTCTGTACTGGTGTTCCTTTATTCCATCCTACCAAGATTTTAGTTAGGATACCATCTTAATTTTGCAACCTGATCCCACGTCCTTACACTCCCTGCATTTATTTTCATCCAATTATGCAAGTTCTCCCTCTTCAAAGCATCTCACAAAGTGGGATATTCTCCCGCAAAAAGCTCATGCGATAAATAAATCTGTTAGTCTTTATGTGCCACAAGACTCCCTGCTTTTTTTTTGCTTTACTAAACCAACACCGCTGCCCCTTTGGAACACCTGAATTTTTTTGTCTGAATGAAATTAAAAGGGACAATCCTGAGGCTGAGGCACAAAATTTTCCCCACTTAAATTGTGACCTGAGAAAGAAAGCAAGTTTGCCAGGTAAGATGAGTGGAGAAGATGTTTTGTGGCTACAAATTCACCCATCTTCGAAGCATCTGACGACGTAGGATTTTCTCCCACGAAAGCTCATGCGAAAAATAAATCTGTTAGTCTTAAAGTGCCACAAGACTCCTTTTTTTTTTAATAAGACCTAGTCTGTGTACAGGGCTGGCTCTACTGTGAGGCAAGAGACAGGCATGGCTTCAGGTGCCAGTGCTTAGGGGCACCTAGCCCCCTGCACATCAGGCCGGCTCCCGCCTCTTCCACCCTTTCCTAGCAGCTTAGGCAACCTGCAGCTTAACTCCTGTAAGCAGCGTGCACTTCAGACGCTGGAGATTTCTGCACTTTGGAAACCCCTTCCCCACCTCCATGAATGAAAACGTGGGCGCCGCCTGTGCACGAAGACCCGCGCACGGCCGAGCAGAGGCAGCGGAAGAGACGGCGCCGCTCGCTCCCCCCCCAGCGCCTCCTGGCGCCGCGCCAGGCTCACCTCGCCGCACCCCTGACTCAGGGCCCGCGCGGCCGCCACGCAGCGCCGCCCCCGCCGGCCGCCCATTGGTCCCCAAGCGCGGGCACGGCGGGCGCCGATTGGCTGGCGCGGGCGGGGGCATGTGAACAAAGCGTGATCAGCGGCTGCCCGGAGGAGCGGGGGCGGCGCTGGCCGACCTTTCCCCTACTTTCTGCGGCGCGGCAGGGAGGGAGCGCGCGCGCCGCACCCCGCCGGGCTAGTGCAAGGCGGGAGCCGCCTGCCTGCCTGCCCCGGCCGGCGTCACCCCGCAGCCCCCTCGTCCCCTTCCCGGGGATCCCCGCCAGCCTGCGCCGTCCTCTCCCGCCCCGCTCCGCAGCCCGTCTGCCTCACGCCGCCACCCGCCTCTGCACCTTCCCGGCTCCCCAATAGCTCCCCAAATCCTCCCGCCCCGGCGCGGGGCACTTACAGCCGGCGGGGGGAGCGAAGCTGGGAAATTCAGCATGGCCCGGCTGGGCTGCGCGGCGGCGGCGGCGGCGGCGGCTGCAGCTGCTGGCCGTGGCCGTCACCCCGCGCGCTCTCTGGCCGCTGCCGCGAGGATTTTCCTCTTTTTGTTCGCACGCTCCCCATTCAGCTGGCGGCTCGGGCGAGCCCGGCGGAGGGGGAGCGCGGCGCCGGCCGCAGCCAATCCGGCGCAAAGGTGTGTGAGGCAGCAGCCAATGGGGAGCGGCGGCGCGCGTGATCAGCGGCTGCCCAGCGGCGTGGCGAGCGTGTCGGCGCTGCGTGTGTCCCTGGGTAAGTCCCGCCGGGCTGAGTCAGTGTCACGTCCCCGCTCGGCCCCCCGCTCCGGGGCCATGTGGGAGAGGCGCGCCCCGCGGGGGAGGGGACCGCAAAACGCTTCCTGTCAGATGAGCTCATGGCGGGAGGGAGCGAGGGGAGAGCCTGTAGCGCCTGGCTCCGCGTCTCCCAGCCCCTTCCCGGCTGGGCTGGGCTCGGCTCCGGCGGCCCCTTGCGCTTCCTGGGGGAGGACGGGGTGGCGTTTTATGTCCCCTCCAGCCAATATTAAGCAGCTTTTCTTTGCCGCGCACCAGCCTCTAAATATTCCAGAGAGACTCCAGGGGCTTAATCACACAAACACCTGAGAGTGTTGCTGAAGTCGTCAGTGTGATCCCAAGTTGCTCCAGATTCAATAGTCAGTTCCCAATCTGTGGTTTGGGGACCCCCGGGGGGTCCATGGATATGTTGCAGGGGATGCTCAGCGCCACTCCCTGCCAGGGCTGGAATCCAGCTACAGCCCCCATGCTCCCTGCCCCGGCTGCCTTTCCCTGCCCATGGCTGGATCCTGGAAGGGGGATGGGGCCACAGCACTCCCCGGCAGGGGCAAAGGCAGGGGGCTATAGTTGTCGTGGGTCGGCTCCCCGGCAGCCTAGGCCGTGGTGGTGGCAGCGCACATGCTGGCTGTCCCAGCGGCACCTCCAGAGTGGTGCAGGCCAGAGTCTAACTGCGCAGGCCAGATTATGTAATCTGCCAGAGGAGCTGCAAAGATTTTTCCCTGTTAAAAAGGGGTCTCCAGCCTCAAAAAGGTTGGGAACTACTGAGTAGGCTAAGGGTAGCCAGATACCAAAGCCTGGAAAGGATGACAGGGAAGTACAAAAAGGACATTATTGCAGGATGCATGGAGAAACAGTAGTATTAATGTAATATTTTTCTGTTTCCAGGGGGCCCTGGAACGCTTCCTCCTAAAAACACAGTGGTCTGGGGTGTTCCAGCATACTTTAAGTGCTGTAAGTAAAAAGCTAGACAAAATCATGTATTTGTAAAATGCTTGCCAGATGGAGGATGTGAAGGTAAAAAGGAGGACATGGCCTCCTTTTGCCTGCCATCTGGTAACCCTATCTAGGCTGGGCCTTCAGTGCAGTCAAAGGAAACAGGCTCGTCGGGCTCCTGTGGTTTTTGGGTGTGTCATTCTGCTAAGGTTTGAGTCTCAGTGGCAATGAGTTTGCACTTCATAGTGTAGAACGTGACTGTAATCATCCACAGAACCCAGCTGAAATCTCAGTCCTCTCCTAGGCTGTAGTTTGGTAGCAGAACACTGTCTACCATATACTGCAGCTGTGTCTGAGGATGGTCTTGGTGTAACTAGGTCTGTTTATTCAGCTGTCTGTGCATACATCCACATCCAAGGGAAGCTCTTCAGATCCTAGCTTCTTTTCTGTTACAGAGACTGCAGGGGGAAGATAACTCACCGTTTCACAATACACTTACTGAGAGTAGGCCCTGAAAAGAGGCAACTCATGGCTTGATTTCTCCAGCTAGGAGGTTGGGATATAGACTGTAAGGCCAGCCTTATCTTAAGCAGAGAGCTGAGTACAGAGTGGCTGATAATGTCCATTTTTAGGTTCTTGTATTATTACCAAAACTGTGATATCTGAGAGCCTTCCAAATATTAATGTATTTCCATAAGCTCTGTTATTTAGAAAAGTACTATAATACATTATAATGTGCACACACAGATTAGGTGACTTTTTGCTAAAATGGCACAGGGACAGAAATCTGTGGCAGACCTGGAAACTGAAACTAGAAGAAGTCTTAGTTTAGTGTCTTAACAGCAGCATGTGCTGCTCTGCCTTGATCTGAGAGAATGGCTCTGCTTGGATGAAGTTGGAGTATCTCATGCACTAGGGACCTGTTGTCCCCACGGACCATAACTCCATCACAGATGTAGGTGAATGCAAGGATGCTGGAACTAGAAAGCATACTGGAGACGCAATAGCACCCCATAGCTTTAAGTGGTTTCCTTCCTATACACGGGGTTTACGGTTTTGGTCAACAGCTTTCACCACCCAGACTATAAAAACTATTCCAGTGTCACTAGGTGGAGGGTAATGTTGAAGGCAGTGGATTGTGTTTGACAAATGACCTGTACGTTGGTCCCTCTGTCTCTCTGTGATCATAGTGGTTTACTGACTGTTGGTGGGGGTGGGGGTGTGGGGAATGCAGAGTAGTTTTGTACATTCTGTTCCCGGTAGATTGGGGTGTCAAACTTAAGGCCTGTGGGCCAGATCCAGCCTGCTAAGGACACTTACCCGGCTCCCAGAGCTACTGCCTGGGTTGTGCCCAGGAGCGCTCTGCAGCAGCAGCAAACAGCAAAGGCTGCCCCGGGCAGAGCAGGGCTGTGTGTGCTTGTGGCTTGGATCATGTGAATGAGTCAAAGCACAGAGGAACAAAGGAAGCACTTCAGCCAATCCTGGCTCAGCTCTGCTGTGGTCTGCCAACCAGAATCTCAGTCATAGCAAGCTGGGCTGGGCTCCCAGGGAGCCCGCACACTGTCCCCCACCTCAGCACTTCGCTGACAGTCAGTTGGCTCGCTAATCTGGTTGACTGCACATTGTACAAATCACAAGTGAGAAAAAGAAAAAGTGGCTGGGGCCCACATGGGAACAAGTTAATCAAAGGCCAGCTGGGACTGAGCCAACCAAAGGCCACTGCTGAATGACTGACTGGGTGAGGTGGGAGCCCAGCTTGTCTGTGGCTGTGACTGATTACTTGCCACCATGTGGTAGGGGAGGTGGAAAGAGAAGTGGGGGGGGGGGTCTGGGAGCTGCCCAGCTGGGGAGGGGGAAGTCCAGGGGCAGCCAAGCAGGGGAAGGGGGATCCAGGACCTGTACAGTAGGAAAAGGGGAGTCAGGGAGCCAGCATGGGGAAGGGAAGCCCACAGGGCAGAGAAAAGGGAAGGTGTTTGAGAGCCTGCAGGGTTGGGAAGGAGGAAAGGAGCCCATGCCACTCTGAACATGGCAGGGAAAGGGGATGGGGAGCCCTGCATCAGGTGTTCTGCCTGCCATTGTGGCCCCCCACATTGAATGAGTTTGACACCTCTGCAGCAAGGGCCCTTCAGGAACTTGAAGAGTGAAAAAAGTCTATAAAGCTTTTTTAATTTTAAATTTGTCTGACTTTATTCCTTTCTCTATGTTCTTAAAAGAGCTGAATTCAGCAGTTTTAAAATTAGTGTTGTATAGCATCTTTGTCCAAAACCTCTTCTGTAGTGATGCTATAGAAAGTATTCATGGGCCTTGCTTGCCTTCCACTAAATTCTTTGAGAGTGGGATTGGGATCAATGGCGGCAGGTTCTTGGGAGTAGTTTAGAGGCTAAACAGCAAGCAGGAAAATACAAAAAGTGGTTTTCTGCATTTCATAAAAACTACTAACTGTTTTTCAGTCCTTGGGTGATAAAGTTTATTTCAGACATTATAGTATCATGAATCTATATAATTTCTTTCATTCTAAAAGGTTCCAGAATACTTGGTTAACTGCATACCTATAACACTAAAGAAATGCAAGCTTTCCTTGGGTGAAGGATGGCAGTCAAATGACATGCTACATAGCAGCAGAGGGTCACTAAGGACATTGAAGCAGAACCCTGGCTTATGAAAAGTGTTTACATTGTAAATCAGTATAAAATATTGGTTTAAAAATATTGAGTCCCTTTTTAATTAACTGCAGAGGCCTGATACTCCACTTAATTGCATTCTTGTAAATCAGGAGTAACAAAATAAATAGAATGATGGCAGTGTAAAACTAGCAAGGAGTCCTGTGGCACTTAAAGGCTAACAAATTTATTTATCGCTTGAGCTTTTGTGGGAGAAAAATCCCACTTCCTCAGATGCTTTGAAGATGGGGGAATTTAACCAGGACTTTTGTGCTTGCTTTCCTTACTGGAAATCATGTTGGTTAATCATTTGGGCTGTAGAAAATGCACATGTAGCAGTGCCAAATTTAGCCTTTACTTACCCTGTGGTAAATGTGGAGTGACTCTATAGAAGTTGAAGTAATCCAAATTTACACTTACAGCTGAGAAAAGAGAGTTAGGAACACAAGCTTTATATTTCCCACCAGAATACCAAGAAATTGTGTAATAGTGACCTTTCTTCACATATTATAGTAGTATGGATCAGATTTCAGCAATCAGCTTTCCAGCCAACATGGAATAGACACTCATTTTATAGTCACTCCTAGTGCCTTCTGGAAAGGTGGCTGCTGAGAAATGAATGCGTCTCTTCCTCCTTACCTATCTGTTTCTTTTTTCTCTGTCTGTCTCATCGTCTGGTGCACGTTGTGCTGCGCAGAAGCAGTGTAGCTGGAGAAAGCAACCCTTAAAATTAATGTTGTAAGACCTGAACTCAGCACTTGATACAGTGCTTTCTGTCATTGAAACATGGGGTGCTGCATTCAGTTAACCATTTCAGAGTGCTAGTCCTCAAGATAAGTGACAACATTAACTAGTGTTTCAGCGAGAGGCCCCAGTCTCTTGGCAGATGGCATGATTTTCTTCTGTCTGTCCTTCTTTACACCCATCTGTTTAGAGGAAATGATAATGCCAGGATGTATTGGGGGGTGCTGTTCTGAAGCCTCAGGCCATGCTCTTCTTTCTTGCTGCCTTTTTTTCCCTCTATTGTGATATTTTGTCACTGCAAAAATGTACAATGGGCAGGATGCGAGAGAAGTGCAAAAGTTGTAAGGATGAGGAAGCGGCTGATTTTTGCCAGCATCTGAAAAGTTTCACCGCCCCTGATGCTATTACTTTGTTGGTTCAGTGCACCATTTCATCTCTCCTGCATCAGGCCGCTTCCCTCCTACCTGTTTTGCTTCTCCAATAGCAAATCATCTCCTGTAGCTGAAAGCTGACATCAGGTTGGTTGTGTCCCACAGTTTTCTTGGTAACACCACAGAATGCTTTGCACATCTGAAGGTGAGAAGTGCCATATTAATAGTGCATGGAGCACTTTGGAATTGTCATGGTATGCACATCCGTGCATCCCTAATCTATGATCTAAGTGACTTTTCTGTTCACTTCTGCAATGTAGTTATGCCATGCAAGGTTCCCTTTTGAATGCTCTGCTTTACTGTTACGGTATCATGTTTCCTGCAGCACCATGTATGTGCACAGATGTGAAGCATGTTACTTGGTTCAGATCAGCAGGGCTATCTCAGCATGGAGGCTGGAGGGAGAAATGATAAAGACGATGCAAATTGGACTCCCTGGCTCAAGCAGAAGAAAGGAAATCGTACAGCAGCACAGAGAGGGAGGATTGGAAAACAAACAGACTTTGACTGGGGGAGCTTTTGGATTTTGCCCGAGAAGGACCATCTTGTGAGCATCTCCAGAAGACTGGGCCTACCCACATGGCCAAGAGGGCCTAGGCTGGCTGAACACCACCAACAGCCAGCCTTGTGGGCAAGAATGAGACTAGACTAACAAATAATTGTGGGATAGAGTTATTAGATTAGCAAGCATTTTATCTTTTATTTACTACTTTATTAAATGATTGTGCATTGATTTGTTATATACTCATTTAAAATCATGCTAATCAAACTAGTACTTGTTTTATCTAAAACTGTGTGGACTTCAGAGGGTATGAATCGGAGGGGCTGGATATATCCATTTCAATGCCAAATGGAGGGACAAGGGTCTATCGTGATTGGGGGAGGATCCTAGTCCCTGTAGGATGGAAGTTTCTGGTGTAGTGTCTGGGGGTGGTAGGTGCTTGCTTGGAAACAGTCCTTTTGAGTGGCCAGAGGGTGCAGACCTACTGTCTGGGACCTATTACATGCTAGAGTTTGGTGTGGACTGGCTCAGGAGTGATTAGTCACCTAGCATAGCGGGGTAAGTGGGGTTCAGGAGAGGAGATCAGGGGGTCACAGCAGCACACTGGACCAGATTCTAGAAGGGGGCTGTCACAGGGATAGTTCGAAAGTAAAGTGAAAGCTAAATGCAAAAAATAATACCAAGTCATTGGACAAGAATAATTTTTTAAAAGGTTAAAAATTATTAGCTGCCAAGATAGAGGTATTGCCTTGATTCTGCAGCTGCCACTGAAATTCTGTGTGATGGGACCCCCAAACCCTCTTGGAGTCTCTGCTGTAGTATAACTGCAAAATATTAATAAAGGCTTACTCACAGTCTCAAGATCTTTCTTCCTCTTTTTGCTCATTTTTCCTCTTTTCTTTCTTTACCTCACTTAATCATTCTCACTCACATTGGTTTCTTCAGGCATTCTTTCTGACTCACCTCAAAGGGTAACCTGTTACTCTTGCTATGCTGTCTTCAGATATTCACTACTTATCTGCCCCTTCCAAATTGTCACTCCCAATTTAACCCTTCTAACCTGCCCCCTTCCAATTGCCATTCTCACCTGGCCCTTCCTATCTTGCTCTCTCCTAAATGTTCTCAGATGCTGCCTTCTCCCTTCCCAACATGCACTCTTCCACCCTGCTGTGTAACAACTGTGGTTCTGCACCCACAGCCTCTCCACTGCCCATTCCTGTTAAATCTTCCCAACAGTCATTTTAGCTGCTGTCTTCAATGGTGTTTCCCAATCCCCAGCTTCCAAACTACTTTTTTAAATCCTACTCTTGAAACTATAATTTCCAGCTTACACCTGCTCACTTGTCATTCTCACTTGTGCTTCTCAACCTGCTCCTTGCACTCTCATTCCCAGATGAACCCTTCCCTGGTGGTTGTTCTCAGCTGCCCCTCCCGGCCACGCCCAACCTGACTCTTCACAACTATCATTCTCATTTACTCTCTCAGACTGTCAGTCTTCCCAGCTGTCTGTTTCCAGCTGCCACGGCACCCTCATAGTCCAGCACACCATTCCATCTCTTGCTAAACTTAGGAAAAGCATTCAAACCACTGTGCATCCTGCTTGAATATCAGTGAAGTATAGTATATTACTGTATCAAAATCCTGTTGCAGTTATTCTTCCCAGACCCTTTGGGTTAGATTAGATAGGTGGTCTGGCTGGCAGCACAAAGGAACTGGAGCTCTTAACTGTGTAGAGGAACTCCTTGCTGGCTTAAAGGTGACATATCTGAGTCCTGTGCCAGCTGCCCCTGCATCCCTGGCATGGCATTATATGAAGGAAAAAGTAGGCATGGAAGGAAAGAACCTTGTTGGAGCAGAATCCATTCAGGACCCCATGCCAGTGACGTAGACTTGTCAGGGTTGGGATTAGTACAGACCAGCTATCAGAAGGAAGGAGCTGTAACCAGCTTGGTGACATCCCTGCTGGTATGCTAAGGACAACTCCCTCTCAAGAGACTTGTTCCTTTCTGTGTTCTTCCTATTGGTCTTGACTGCAGGACGCTGGGAGTGGGCTGGTGTATGTTAAATTGTCATTTCCTCTTATGTTGGTCCCAGGATATTTAGAGAGACAAAGTGAATGAGGTAATACCTTCTAGTGGACCAACTTCTGTTTGAGAGAGAAACAAGCTTGCAGGCTACACAGATCTCTCAGTTCATTTCAGATTGCTGCTGAGAAATAAAGCCCCACTTCACAGAGTGGAAAATGTGACAGCCTCATTTCACACCTCAAGCAGGACCATGACAGCTTCATTTTTACACATACAGCAGGGCTTGTGGGTGTTGGTGCCAGAGGAATTTGAGGGGGTGGCAAGAGAAGCACAGAGCTGAAGCAGCAGAAGAGTGGTGTTGAGCAAAATCAGGGAAGTGATTAGGGAACGAGAGAAGAGGGAGGAAGAAAAGCAAATTAGAAAGTGAAGCAGAGAAGAGCAGAGAGAGGGCAAAGAAAGGGGAAGTCAAAGGCCACCTGACATCTGTGGTGGCAGTTGGAAGGCACAGATCTTTTTCCCTACCTTTAATCTGATGGGGGGCTGGGGGGAATGAAGTGAAAGTACCATTCATTTCAGAAGTGTGTGGCTGGCAGGGGCAAGGGGACAAGTGGTGCAGTGGAGAAGACAGTGTAAAGATCTGTGGATGTTGTATCTGCATGGTGGAGGTGGAACATATAGTTTGCACAGGATGTGAATTCAAGGGAGGGCAAAGCCTGTGTGGGGATGAGGAAGTGGATAGTGTGCATGTACTAAGAAAGGGAGAGAAGCACAGTAAGAGGGGGGAAAAGCAACACTGTGCCTCAAAACAGTAAACAAGCAATGAGTTTTGTCACTCTTAAAGACTAACAAATTTATTTTTCACATGAGCTTGTGTGAGTGAAGTCTCACTTCGTCAGTTGTGCATATATAACAGTATACGGCCCTGGTCTGAGATTCTACAGGCTCCAGGAAATGTCTGCAGTATTCTGGTTATAGAGGTAAATTGTTCTAGTGGTAGAGAAAAAACAACTTTAAAATCATAATGAATATAAAGAGGATTCTTTATTAAGGCTCTGGAGGCAGACAGGTCCCTGTAGTTTCTTTTAGCAGCCTCCCAAAACTAACTAAGCATTGTCTGACTATTTTGTTCTTTATTTTCCTCCCTATCCTACATCGCATCTGTGGTCATTAAATGTAGCTACTTTGTGTGTGCATTTCACAGAATACCCATGAATGAGGGCAGGGATTGGCAACCAGAAAGAGAAGAAGAGCCATTTTAAAAAAATTCTTCAATAAACAAGCGTTTTCAGAGCCGCAATGGGTGTAGCCTCTCAGTGGGGGTGGCTGGGCCAGGTGCCTGCTGCAGGGCCCCTTGGCTAGGGGGGTGGAGAGGCAGAACCAGGAGCAGGCTCCCTTGGCAGCTGGGGGAAGCCCAGAGCCTGGAGCAAGTCACCTTCAGGGTCCCCTGGTGGTGGGGAAGGGTGGAGCCAGTAGCCTCAAGGGGGCAGTCATGGAGCTATGAGCAGCTCTTGAGCCACAGGCTGCAGACCCCTGATTTAGGGTCTCCACTCAGCTAGAGGCGCTTGTGGCTGTTCCCAAGTCATTACTACTCTTGTTTGCCTTTCCTGATTGATGCCCTTTGGGTGGGGGAGGGATCTGAAGAGACTGCTGCTGGTAAGAGGCCAAGGCAACCAAGAAAAGAACTGACTTGGACTCTCATGATGATCTTTTCTGACAACCTAAGGAAGGAATAAGAGAAAACAGTGGTGCTAATCAAAGAAATGGTTTTGTTTTTTTTCAGTATAGCCTTTGGAAGCTTTTGAGCTGTCACAAGGCGTTCCAACTTAGCTATGCTTCTCATGCACTTTCCCAAGCATCTTAAATACATTTATGTTTAAGAGGAAGTTTGTGAAGAGATTTAGAAGTACAGCTTTTTAGCTCTTGTGGGTTGTTTGTTTGTATATGCCTGTTGCACTGGATTGCATCTTTTATGCTGAATTTTTCAGCTTGCAGCCAGGAAGTCCAGCCTGCCAGTCATATTATTTGAAGTAAAAAACTGAATTATGATGGAATTGTGAAGTTAATTTGACAGGATAATTGGCAGCATGTTGAGTTTTCATGTGGGGTGTTCCCAGGGTTGAGGGTGGGTCCCACAGGTCCCAGCTAAGCACCTCTGCCAAAACAAACCCTTTCAGGGGTGGGGGGAGCTATGGGGTATTCCCAGGGGTGGGGGTGGGTCCCAGGTTCCAGCAAAGCACCTCTGCAAAAACACAAACCCTTTCTGGTGGT
The DNA here is from genome assembly GCA_007922195.1 of Podocnemis expansa. Classification (NCBI taxonomy): domain Eukaryota; kingdom Metazoa; phylum Chordata; order Testudines; family Podocnemididae; genus Podocnemis; species Podocnemis expansa. The sequence continues at coordinate 18,872,408 of ML681998.1, forward strand.
GGCTGGGGGGGCAGAGTAAGTACTGTGGAATAAGCACCTCATTTAACCATGGAATAACATTTATATCTGTCTTGGGCAAGGCCAGGTGCCAACCCACATGAGAATGTTTTGCAGGGCATACCCAGGCTGCACAGGATACAGAAAAACAGCACTATCCCCTCCCCCAGGGCCTGGCTAGACAGACACAGGATCTCTGCTCCACAACAGTGAAATCCACCCCCACCCCCGTCCATCCAGCCTGTCTGTGTACCCTGATGCTGGCAGGTGGTCTGAGCTCCGAAAGGCACCTCCTGTTGTGTAGTCTCGCTCTTCTGTCAGTTCCAGACTAGGCATTTATAAGACTCTCCTTCTGTAAACAGCTGGCTCTCCTCCAAGCAGCCTCCCTTACTGCTGCAGCTCAGTTCTGCTTCCTGTGCTTGCTTCTTCCTTTGTTTCCTCTCTGAATTTTCCCAGGCTCATCCCACTCTGCTCGTTCCCTGAAACCCTCCTTGGGGTCAGAGAGAGTTCTGTGTCCTGGTTTTGGAAGGGCACCCCTCCTTCCCCTACCTGCTGTGTTGGAGGGGAGAGGGAGGAAAAGGTTTTCTGATCAGCACCACACCCTCTGCTGTATAACAAATGTGTCACTAGACGTGCTGTGTAGCTTGTGCACTCTCAACACTGCAATAGCAGTGGGGTTGGGGACTCCATCTCCCTGGTCTGACTGCCAAGAACAGCGTCCCCTGCCTCATTGCTCTCTTCCCCTCTGCCACAAGGCTAGACTCAGGTGCCTCCTCCTTGGGTCTCCCTCCCTCATTGCATTGCTCTTGCCTCTGCCTTCAGGCCAGGAAAAGGGTCTCAGGCTTGTGGTGAGCATCCACAGGATGTGATCCACCCCACAACTGGGATGGGAGCCTGTTGACTCCTTCTGGTCCTATCTCTGAGCTCCTAGGGCTACAGTCTCTTTCCTCACACCGTTTGGTGATGTGGGCTCTGTGACAAGGCCTGGGTGTGTTCTGATGATCCCCATTTTTTTGGCATATCTGCAGACTCTGCTCGGATCTTCTCTCCTGGCTGTTTGAAGTGTGAGATCCAAAGGGCAATTTATGATTTGGTCCTCCAGACTGAATTCAATTTGGAGTGCCCCTGCTACTTAAGTAGCACCAGATCCTCCAGTGCCAATGGCCGGACATGAGCATGTCCATCACAGTTTTGTCTCTGATATGGCCCATATTTGTTGCCCCAATCTGGCCTGTCTCCTGGAATTTTTGGTGATGCTCATAGATACATTCTGGCATCCCTGGAACCTGCTTCCCCTAGGTGGATGCTCAGGGTTGCATCTGTTGGCAGCTCACCTGGCCTGTTTACCAGCAAGTCCAGGAATTAGGGTGTGCTTTGGGTGGTGTGCGCTGTGTAGCCCTCTCCCTTTTCTCCCTGGGTTACTGGGGAACAGGCAATACTCACATGTGCACAGGCGCTTAAGTTTGATGACAAAGAGATCCTGAGTTTCCCAGTGGTGATGTTGGAATGTGGCAATCCTCTATTCACTGTTCTACTGCAGTCCCTTTACTTTACAGGAAATTAAGCCTGGCAGTGCCTCCACTTGGCTGGGTCTGGTACATGCTCACTGGTGTGCCTTGGGAGCCTCCAGGATTAAGTCCATGCAGCTAAGAATAATCTGTGGGATGGGTCTAATCCAAATTTACTAATTATATATAGAATCATAGGGTTGGAAGGGGGCCCTCGAGGTCATCTAGTCCAACCCCCAACAGGCTAGTTCAAATCGAATCATAGAATCATAGGGTTGGAAGGGACCCCACAAGGTCATCTAGTCCAACCCCCTGCCAAAAAAAGCAGGACCACTCCCGTTAGATCATCCCAGTCAGTGTTTTGTCCAGCTGGGACTTGAACACCTCCAGAGATGGAGATTCCACCACCTCCCTAGGCAACTTATTCCAATGCTTCACCACTTGCCTAGTAAGGAAGTTTTTCCTAATATCCAGCCTGGACCGCCCCAGCTGTAACTTGAAGCCATTGCTTCTCGTTCTGCCCTCTGTTACTACCGAGAACAGTCGAGCTCCCTCCTCCTTGGAGCAACCCTTCAAGTAGTTGAAGGTTGCTATCAAATCCCCCCTCAGTCTTCTCTTCTGCAGGCTAAATAAGCCTAGTTCCTTCAGTCTTTCTTCATAGGGCTTGTGCTCCAGCCCTTTGATCATTTTGGTTGCCCTCCTCTGGACTCTCTCTAATTTGTCCATGTCCTTTTTGTAGTGGGGAGCCCAAAACTGGACACAGTATTCCAGATGTGGCCTCACTAGTGCAGAATAGAGGGGAATGATCACATCCCTTGATCTGCTGGTAACACTTCTTCTGATGCAGCCCAGTATGCCATTGGCCTTTTTGGCAGCAAGAGCACACTGCTGACTCATATCCAGCTTCCCATCCACCATGACTCCCAGGTCCTTTTCTCCAGTGCTGCTATTTAGCTGATCACTCCCCAGCCTGTAGCAGTACATGGGGTTTTT
>ML681998.1:18879905-18989740 GCA_007922195.1 Podocnemis expansa
AGTCAACCCTCGAGACCGATTACCAAGGCTCGTGGGAGAAGTACCATCAGATAGTATGCTAGAAGATGCCAATAGAGCCCTAATGACAATTCCTACTACCACCATCACTGAAACCAATGAACTGGTATATGCGACAGCCTCTGTAATCCTGGAGATGCTTGGCTACATGATCAAGAAGAACAGCAATACATACCCTCCCTGGAAAATGAGGTTGGAGGATAAGATCAAGGCAACCCGGAGAGAAGTTAGCCGGCTGGTGGAACTACAGAAGGGTGTAGAGATTAAGGATAAGACTTGGCTACTGAGAAAATACAAGGGCCTGACTCCATCTGAAGCCCTAGAGACTGCTAAGCAAAGGCTCACAGCATTGGCCACCAGGCTAAGGAGATACACTAGAGCAGCAGAGGCCAAAAAGATAAATGCCCTGTTCTCCAAAGAACCATCCAAGGTGTACTCCCAACTGCAGTGCAACAACACAATAACAGCAGAGCCACCAACAGCAGAAACTGAACAGTACTGGAAGAACATCTGGGAGAAAGAGAAGACTCATAACACCAGTGCAAAGTGGCTTCAGGACCTGAGAACAGACCACAGCAATCTCCCAGAACAGGAACCAGTCACCATCACAATAGCCGACATCCAACAGCAGGTCAAGAACATGAAGAGCTGGACAGCACCTGGCCCGGACATGATCCACACCTACTGGCTAAAGAAACTAACAGCAGTGCATGAACGCCTAGCAGCACAGATGAACCAGCTGCTAGCAGCAGGCTCCCACCCAGACTGGCTAACACAAGGAAGGACAGTGCTGATCATGAAAGACCCCCAAAAGGGAACAGCACCATCCAACTACCGGCCAATAACCTGCCTCCCCACAACATGGAAAGTCCTATCAGGCATCATAGCCGCCAAGCTACAGGACCACGTGGGCCAGTACATGAGCACAGCTCAGAAGGGCATTGGGAACAACACCAGAGGCTCAAAACACCAGCTGCTCATAGATAGAGCAGTCACCCAAGACTCAAGGTCTAGACAGACCAATCTGAGCACAGCCTGGATTGACTACAGGAAAGCCTACGACTCAATGCCACACACATGGATCTGTGAATGTCTGGCGCTATACAAAGTCAACAGGACACTAAGGACCTTCCTCAAGAACTCAATGGGACTGTGGAAGACAACACTGGAAGTCAACTCAAGACAGCTTGCACAAGTGGCCATCAAGTGCGGCATATACCAAGGTGATGCGCTGTCCCCGCTGCTGTTCTGCATTGGCTTGAACCCCCTCAGCCAGATAATCACAAGGACTGGATATGGATACAAGTTCAAGAGTGGAACTACCATCAGCCACCTCCTCTACATGGATGACATCAAGCTGTATGCTAAGAATGAACGAGACATCGACTCGCTAATCCACCTGACACGGATCTACAGTGAGGATATTGGGATGTCATTTGGACTGGAGAAGTGTGGCCGGATGGTAGTAAAGAGAGGAAAGGTAGTCAAGACTGATGGGGTGGAACTACCAGCAGGCCATATAGCAGACATACAGACCAGCTACAAGTACCTTGGCATCCCACAGTCACATGGGACTCACGATGAGGAGGCAAGGAAGACAGCAACATCCAAGTACCACCAAAGGATAAGACAGGTCCTGAAGAGCCAGCTCAATGGGAAGAACAAGATCCACGCTATCAACAGGTACGCCCTGCCAGTCATCAGATACCCTGCCGGTATAGTGAGCTGGCCAAAGGAGGACATGGAGGCCGCCGATGTGAAGACCCGGAAGCTCCTCACAATGTACGGAGGTTTCCACCCCAAGTCCAACACCCAGAGACTGTACGCCAGCCGGAAAGAAGGTGGGCGGGGTTTGGTCAGTGTCAAAGCCACAGTCCTGGATGAAACGCAGAGCATCCAGGAGTACATCAGTAAGATGGCACCCAAAGATGAGCTGCTGAGAGAATGCCTGAGACAGCAGCAGCAGACATGGGAGGAAGATCAAGCAGAAGAAGTGCCATGGCAAGACAAGACCCTGCATGGAATGTACCATCGACAGATAGCTGAGGTGGCTGACATTGGGAAATCCTACCAGTGGCTGGAAAAAGCTGGACTAAAAGACAGCACTGAGGCACTGATCATAGCAGCACAAGAACAGGCACTGAGCACCAGATCCATTGAAGCAGGGGTCTACCACACTAGACGGGACCCAAGGTGCAGACTGTGCAGAGAGGCCTCAGAGACAGTCCAACACATAGTGGCAGGATGTAAGATGCAGGCAGGAACAGCATACACTGAACGGCATAACCAAGTAGCTGGCATTGTGTACAGGAACATCTGCACAGTGTATGGGCTAGACCCTCCCAAGACCAGATGGGAGATCCCACAGAAGGTCGTGGAGAATAACAGGGCTAAGATCCTGTGGGACTTCCAGATCCAGACAGACAGGCAGGTACTGGCCACTCAACCAGACATCGTGCTAATAGACAAGGACCAGAAGACAGCGGTGGTGATAGATGTAGCAGTGCCAAGTGACAGTAACATCAGGAAGAAGGAGTATGAGAAGCTGGAGAAGTACCAGGGCCTGAAAGAGGAACTAGAGCGGATGTGGAAAGTGAAGGCCAAAGTGGTCCCGGTGGTGGTAGGAGCACTCGGGGCTGTGACTCCTAAGCTGGGAGAGTGGCTCCAACAGATCCCAGGAACGACATCAGAGCTCTCTGTCCAGAAGAGTGCAGTGCTAGGAACAGCTAAGATACTGCGCAGAACCCTCAAACTCCCAGGCCTCTGGTAGAGGACCCGAGGTTGAGGATGACACATACCACCCATAGGGGTGAGAGAGGAATTTTTTATATATATATATATATATATATATATATAAAAAAAATACATTCATAGTGCTTAATTGCATGTAACAAACTTTACTTAAAGAAACTTATCATAACAGGATGGAATTGAATATTACTACTAATTTAAATACACGGGTAAGTAAATCGGTGAGCAGACACAGAATACAGTTTACTGGAACTTATCTAACTTCCATGTTCACAGCCCTTTTTCCCACTCAGAAGGCACACTTCCCAGAGTTCAGAACCCCAACCCCTTGCTTGCGTGGGCGTGCTTGGAGGGTCAATGAAGGAGACAAGGCAGCACGCTGATGGTCCAGTGTATCCGCTGAGAACCATGCTGCAGATCCAAAGTGAGCCCAACCAATTGTCTGTAGTCCTGGCCCTGGTTCAAGGGGACTGCCACACTGCCTCCACTCAGGCCCAGTGTGTCTCTCAGCAGACTCCCTTGCTTTACAAGCCCTGCTCCAAATTGGAGGAGGGAGACAGACACTCATGCCCTCACTGCAGATCTAGCTCAGCCAGCTCTAGGTTCAGACCCTGCTTTTGGGTTGAGTAAGCCACCACCCTCTGAAACTCCCTGCTTGAGTGAACCTCCAGCAGTCTCAGGAACCCCGGGAGCACTCTCAGCAGCTTCCAGATGCAGACATGTCTCTCCCTCTCTCTCGAGACCCCTTTTTTCCCCCCTTTGCTTCCTGGAAGGCAGCCAGGGTCCCTCTCATTCTCTCTCTTTCTCTCTCTCTCTCGCTCTCTCCCCCTCTGCCCCCCCAATGGATCATGGGAGTTGTAGTCCTTCAGTGGAAAACTTACAGCACATAGGAGCTGCTTAAATGTTAACCACCTACTTGATTTCAGAGGCCCCTAAAGTACAGGGTCCCTACAACTGCACAGCTATACTCATAGGTCAGCTCCATCAGCTAGAGAAGCCAGTGTCTCTGCTGCACCTCTGATAGGATCCTCATTCCACTAGCAGTGCCTGACTGGCTCAAGCCACTGCCTTGGGGATGGCAGGCTGTCCTGGCATCCTTGAAGCTGCCATATAGGGAGCACAGTTCTTTGAACATGTGTGAGGCTAAGGATGTGCCTTTGTCTGTGAGAACCTTGGCAGGGTAGCCAGAGGGCTGGAACAAGTAGTGCCAGATTTTACTCCTTTTCTCTGAATGTGATCTCCCTGTGGGCCGCAGTGATAGGAATTTGTGTAATAATCTACCGTCATTAGAATGTAGGGTGCCGATCTGGCTTATTTCCACCTTCAAGGGGTCCAGTGCTCCTAACTCCAAGGTTGTGTTAGTCTCTATTGGCTGGTGCAAGCCCTGGCTCCCATCCTTCCATTTCTTCTGCTGATGCAGACTGGGTAGTTGTCACAATACTCTTGCATTGCTAGAGCCATCTCCATCCAGTAGAACCTCCTGCAAATGTTCATCTTAGTCTTTTGAGGGCCAAAATGGACTATGGCATCATGGTAGGCTTAGGGCACCATCTTGGCTGCTGCCTGTGTGATTTCTTCATTAGTCCCTGTATGTCGAGTCTTGCATACCAATCTGCCCTCCTCTTCACATAGGTAGATTTGCCGCTTCAGCAGCTCGGTTACTTCTGGGGTCAGAGCGCACCCACTGGCAAAAAGCCTAGTGCTTTTCTGGATAACCTCTAATGCTCTGAATAACAGGGCTATGCCCTTGCATCTGGACCCAGAGGTCCTTGTCCTTTTCAGATTGTTGCCTGAGTTCCTCTCTCACTCCTGGACCATGTCAGTGGGGGTAGCCATGAATGATAACATCCATAAATCCTCATGAACATTTGGTACTTTGGGTTACAGACTTGTTGGCAGCTTTGATGAAGTGCCAGCACTGACATTGCTCTAGCCAGACCAGAACTGCAGGGAAAAGCTGCAATTGGTCACTAAGTGGTGATGTCCAGCATTGTTCTAGTGCTCCCTGCAGTGGGGTGGGAGGAGGAGGTTTCTGCCCAGCCCCATGGTGACAAATCCCAGCCATTTTAGTCGGTCAGCTGAATCTGAGCTTTCTCATTCTTACAGGGCAGCCTAAAAGCCCTATCCTATAGTCCCACTCAGGCAAAATTCAGTCTCGAATGGGAGTTTAGCATCAGGCGGACTGCAGGATTGGGCCTTTCTAGAGTATCTTAAGATGCATATCTGTACCATCTCTGTGGATATAAGTTGAAATCTGGAAGAGTCAGCCTCCATGTACTACTACTAAATAGAATTTCTTATTACGGTGGTGCTCCATGTCTACTCTGTTCCTTTTCTAACAGGACGTTGCCAGATGCTCAGCCACCCAGATACCAACTATGCAGTGGCTAGACAGTGCAGGCAGTATGCTAGGGGTATGTCTACAATAGAGTCTTAGGTTGACTTAATGACGGTTAAGTCAACCTATAGACTCTTGTGGCCACATTGGGCTTTATTAAGTTGACTTAAGTGCTTCCTTAAGTTGATTTAATAACACTATCTCTTAAGGTGGACTTAATGCTTAAGTCAGCCTTATTAAGTCGACTTAAGCCAATATAGATGGGGAGAGCCCTTAAGTTGACATAATTGGCCTCTAGGGGGCACTTGTCCAGTGCAGTGTGGGATGGCTACCCACAACACACCAGTCCTCTGTCAACCTAGCACCTGACAGTGTGGATGCAGGCAGTCAACAGGAGTTTTCAGTGTGGACTCTCTAAGTCAGCTTAGCAAGGTTGACTTTAAGTTGACCTTGTTAGGCTGATTTAACGGAGACTCCCCTAGGTTAGCACTGTGACTAGCCTACCAGAATGGGAGGAAGGATGAGGACAAGGCCTGTTGGACACCAGGAGGAGTGCATGTGGCACATTGCAAAAAAGAAGGTAGAACTCAAGCAATGGCATGTATGTCTGCAGAACCCCAGGAGAAAGGGTGGCTGACTTAAAGTCTGATTCAGTAACTGAAAGCCTCTCATTGACTTCAGTGGGTACTGGATGAGTCACATCTTTAAGTAGAATTCCTTCTGCTCTAACTGCAAGCCCTGCTTGTAGACTTTGAGGTTGGGAAGGTGGGGGCAATCATGATCAGCTAGTCTGATCTGCACATTACAGGCGACAGAACCCTCGCCCACCCACTCCTGTAATAGATCACTAACCTTTGGCCGAGTTATTGAAGTCTTCAAATTACAGTTAGAAGACTTCAGCACACAGAGAATCCACCATTTTTAGTATCTGAAACCTGCAAGTGATCCATGCCCCAAGTTGCAGAGGAAGGTGAAGTCCCCCCCCCCCCCCCGGGTCACTGTCAACATGACTGGGGGGAAGATTCCTTCCCAATCCCAAATACAGCAATCAGTTAGACTTTGGCTGGTGGGTCTTTCAAACCTGCTTGAACACCCACTTTCCCAAACCTGTGTCTAAAATATACAATTCAGCCCACAAATTTTTGTGTCCTGTGTGTTCTCTTCCAAATGGGAAAACTGGCAGTGTTCTGTTATTAAAGGAGCAGTGTGCACTGCTTTAGATAAATTTTGTTTATTGTCCTGACTCCAGCAGCTTCACAGATAGACAGCAAATGGCACACACACATTCAGCATTAGCTTTTCCTACTCTCTTTTACCCATACTATTATTGATGCTGTATTCTTGAGTCTAACTCTTTATAGTATGGTTGATAATTTGCACTGATCCCATAAATGTAAAACCTTGAGTCTTGATCTGAGGTAAGTGTCCTAGTTTTCTCAAACCAATTGGCTGCTGCCTGAGAGAGCTGCATTGGGGCTAGCCTCAGATGCAACATGTAAGTGAAGCAGACATCTGCCCACGCTTGTAGGAAGTTGCTCCTACTGTTGGTTCCATTCTGTTTCGGGTTAAAGATGAGTAGGAGTGTCTGAATATGATACAAGAAATGCACTTGTTTATAGGAATTGCAAATAGCTATTTCAAATAGGTACAGCAAAATGTATGCCGTCTGACTATCTTTCATAGTAGGTTTTGGTTGTTAAGTTCAGAGTTCGCAATTTGGAGAGTAGTCTTGGAACTACTATTACAGACAAAAGAGACACTTGTTAGAAGCCCTTTTGGGTTTAACTGGTCCAGGGTAGAGATCTCTAAAGGAGTGTTCACAGGTGGAGGTAAGATGGCACGTGGGGACTGGGGGTTGGGACGGAGGGGCCCAGAGCCCCTGGCAGTGGCAGAATATGACCCTGATGTGTGGGGGAAGAAGGCACACAGTGTCCCCACTAGGAGTGGGTGACGAGGGGAGGGGGAGAAAGGACATGGGGGAGACTACTTGGTGTGGGTGGGAAGAGGAAGGGAACACACAGAGAGGCCCTGCCATGTAGGGAATGGGGAGTGCACACAGCCCCTGGTATAAGAGGGAAATGAAAGCACACAGCCCCTGGCATGAAGAAGATGGTAGAGAAGATGTAAGAAGCCTCTGAAATAGAGGGGGTGGGGGTGGCATGGGAACATGGGAATTGTTTATTGGAGAATTGGAGGGATGCCAGCAGCTCCAGGTGTGTGCATATATGCTCAGTCTACAGAAGCAGTAAAATTAAAACCTTCTAGTAAAACTTGCTGTTAGGGAAGCTGAATCTCTCACTGCTCCATTGCTTTGAACTCAAATTCTGTGTGACTGCCTTTCTAGGTAAATGAAGCATATATATGGGCTGGCCCTTCCTTCATACTGCAGAAACTCCTGGTTAGAGCTAAAGGAAGGGTAGAATGTTTCTTTTTACTGAATTAATGCAGCCAACTAAAAGGGAAGGGAGACAATGCTACCTTTTGAAGGTGTGATTTCACATATGTTTCATTTGTTCTTCCTTCTTCAAATGTTATCTGTGTAGATAATCATGTGCACTCCAAGATATATGAAATCTTTAGGGTTCAATTACACTAGAAGTCAATAGTGGATTGACTTGCTGATGCATTCTCTATAGGCAGTGTTGCAAATATGGCCATGTTTATATAGAAACTATGGCATTGTTCTTGTACAGTGTTCTCCCCAGGACTTGAAATTGGGCAGGAGCATTGCTGCTCCGGGGCAAGACCTGGGGCACGGGCATGCGCTCCACCACACGCCAAGGGCTCCCCCTGCCCCATTTCAGGGTCCGGGCCTGATCTTTTCTTGGGCTCCTGTTGCTGCAGGTGGCCCGGCCCCGAATCCGTGGCCAGGAATGGGGCTGGGAGTGGCAGCGCTGCCACAGGTGGCCAGGCCCCAGGTCCCCAGCTGGGAACAGCAGCGCCGCTACTCCTGGCCCTGTTCCCCAGCAGGGATCCGAGACCAGGCTGGGGGCCTGACACTCGGGGCACTGGTGCTGGGACTTGGGGCATGTGGCACCAGTGACACCCCTGAAATTGGGGGTGGGGGGTGTAGGCGGGTAGTGGGGTTGCTCACTAAATTGGTATAATGCTGTTTGCTCACTAAATTGGTATAATGCTGTTACTAGCTGACAATGGGGGGTGTTGGGAAATTCAGGGGAGTGTAGGGGGGATGTTAGGGAAATCCCCATTCTCGTAGACAGAGCTGCACTGAACTGACTCATAGACTCTAAGGTCAGAAGGGTCCAGTATGATCATTCAGTCTGACCTCCTGCACAATGCAGGCCTCAAAACCTCACTCACCCACTCCAGCAATAAGCCTCTAACCTATAACCAGGGGTGTCACTGGCCCGGGGAGGGACCTGGGGCACGGCCCGCAGGCCCCGCCCCTTGGCTGGGGATGGGGTCAGAAGCCGCTGCGCTGCCGTGGGAGGCTGGGCCCAGCATTCCCGGCCAGGGCCGGAAGTGGCTGCGGGAGGCCAGGCCCCTCATCCTCGGCTGGGGACGGGGCCAGAAGCGGCTGTGGGCAGTGGGGTCCCGCATCCCCAGCCAGGGACGGGGCTGCCGCCGGCGCGGGCGGCCAGGCCCCAGATTCCCCACCGTGGCCACAGGCAGCCAGGCCCCAGATCCCCAGACAGGGACGGGGCCACCGCGGATGCTGGCGGCTGGGCCCTGGATCTCTGGCCTGATTGGGCCGGAGATCCGGGGCACTGGCGCTGGGATTCGGGGCACGTGCCTCGGGTGCCCAGCATCAGCGATGCCTCTGCCTATAACTGAGTTATTTAAGTCCTCAAATCAAGATTTAAGGACTTTAAGATACAGAAAATTCACCGGCAGGTGAGCCATGCCTCATGAACAGAAGAAGGTGAAAATTCCCTGGAGCACTAGCCAATCAGCCCTGGGGGAAAGTTCCTTCCCAACCCCAAATATGGTGATCAGTTATGCCCTGAGCATGTGGGCAAGTCTCACCAGCCAGTCACGCATGAAAGAATTCTCTGTAATAATTCAGAACCTACCCTATCTACCCTTTGTTTTTAGGCCACTTGCATATCCACCACCAGCAGACAAAGATCAATCAACTTCCACAGCAGCCCATCCCATCATACCACTCCCTCCATAAACTTATCAAGATAAGTTTTGAAGGCAGTTATGTTTTTTACCCCCACAGTTCCCTTTGGAAGGCTATTCCAGAACTTTACTCCTCAGATGGTTAGAAACCTTTGTCTAATTTCAAGCTTAAATTTCCTGACAGACAGGTCATGTCCGTTTATTCCTGTGTCCATATTGGTGCTATACTCAACTAATTCCTCTCCTTCCCTGATATTTATCCTTCTGATGTATTTGTAGAGAGCAATCATATCACTCCTCAGTTGTCTTTTGGTTAGGCTGAAGAAGCCAAGCTCCTTGTGTCTCTGCTTTTAAGGTAGGATTTCCACTCCATGAACCATCCTTACGGCCCTTCTCTGCCCTGTTCCAATTTGAATTCATCCTTTTTAAACATGGGGGACCAGAACTACACACAATATTCCAGATGGGGTCTCAACAGTGCCTGGTACAGGCGGCACTAACACCTCCCTATCTCTAATAGAAATACATTTTCTAATATGTCTTAGAACTGCATTAGCTTTTTTCACAGCCACATCACACTGGCAGCTCCTACTCGTCCTGTGATCAACCAGTGCTGCCCAATCCTTTTCCTCTTCAGTCTTTTCCAACTGATGCGTCCATGACTTATAGGAAAAATTCTTATTTGTCCCTAAATGTATGACCTTGCACGTCCCGTTATTAAATTTAATCCTATTCCTGATACTCTGGTTTACAAGGTCATTCAGATCTTTCTGTATGGTATCCCAATCCTTCTCTGTAGGAGCAATACTTCCCAACGTGGTGTCATCTGCAAACTTAATTAGCACATTCCTACTTTTTATGCCAACGTCAGTAACAGAAAGGTTAAATAAGATCGGTTCCAAGACCTATCCCTGAGGTTCTCCACTAGTAACCTCCCTCCAGCTTGAGTTCAGTCTTCAGTATGATGCACTGTAGCCTCCCCTTTAACCAGTTCCTTATCCACCTTATTATAGTCATATCAATCCCCATCTTTTGTAACTTGACTAATAATTCCCTATGAGGAGCTTGACCCTGCCAGCAGATTCGGAGATTTGAGGATCTTGGGGGGCAACCACTGCACCCGTGGGGTACAGGGTGGATTTGGGGTACACTTTATTAAAATGAGTATAGGGTAAGGTGAGCGGTGGTCGGTGTATGTCGTGTTTGTCACAGTGGTTTCTGTAAAGTGTTGGGGGGTACCTAACTTTCGGGAGTGGGGACAGGTTGGGGAACAATGGGGTTCTTCAACTAACCTACTAACACTATAGCCCTACTCACTATAACCTAAAGGCTACTTTAATACACTATAGGAAAGGGGGGGGTACAATGCAAATTAGTGTGCCGCAGTGGCAGAGAAGATAAGTAACAGGGAAGCTGGGGCCTGAAGAGGAGTGAAGGCAAGTGGGTGGGGGGTGTCGAAAGGCAGTGGGGTGAGGAGGTGGTTGGGGTAAGGGGACAGAGGCAGGAGAGGGGCTGTAGGTGCATGGGAGTGTGGGCAATGGGGAGAAGCAGGAGAGGCTGAAAGGGGATTCAGGGGTTTGCAAGGGAGGCAGAGGAGGGCAAAATGGTAGGGAAGGCAGAAGGGTCTCGGGGAACAGTAGCTGAGAGGGCAGAAGGGGTTCGGGGAAGCGGCGGCTGGCGGGGAAGGCAGAAGGGGTTCGGGGGAAGCGGCGGCTGGCGGGGAGGCAGAAGAGCCCGGCACGCCGCAGAAAAGCGGCTGGGAGCCGGGGAGCCGTGGAAAGCGGCGGAGCCTGCAGAGTAGGGGTCGGGGCAGCCGCAGGCGGTGGCGGCGAGTAAAGGGGCCGGCGGGGCAGCTGAGGAGCCCGGCGGGAGCCGGGAAAAAGTGGCGGGGCTAGTGAGGGAGCCACAGAGAAGCAGCGGCAACGGCGGGGAGCCCGCAGGGAGCCGCAGAAAGAGTGCCAGGAGCGGTGAGGGAGCTGCAGAAAGCAGCGGAGGATGGGCAGGGCTGGCGGGCTGCCGCGGGAGCCGGGGAAAAAGCGGCGGGGCCGCTAGAGAGTCCGGCGAGGATCGGGGGAACCGGCAGCGGCCCCAGGAGCGGCTCAGGAGCCGGGAGCCGCAGAGAGCCGCAAGGGTAGTGGGGCGGGGAGAGCGGCTCAGGAGCTGGGAGCCACAGGGACAGGGACAGAAGGAAAGTTGAGGCACAACAGGGATCCCAGAAATGAAGAGGGGACAAGTAAAGTTAAAGAGAAAAAGGTTTATTTAAGTTGGGGAGGTTACAGAGGGGAGGGCAAAGGCAACTTAACCAAACAATTCTAAAGGCTACAAACTAAAGGAAGCAATCTTAACAGCTAACTTAAAACTTCTAAGGCTACCAATTAACTTTATACAATGTTGCAACTTACAAGGATACTTTTAGAACAAGTTCAAAGAACCCAGGGAAAAAAAGGATACACTGAGTGAAACAGAGTAGGGGCAAACAGTTACAGACAGGGGAGCTCCTTAACACAAAATGAAATAGCAAGTAAACAGAAAGGAGAGGACACACACAAGCCTGTAAAGCTGGGAGAAAGCAGTTTCAGAGCAGCAGTAAGAAAACCTTTTAATGAGAAACTGCAGGGCAGGCTCTTACCACTCCTATTAGCAGCAGCAGCATTACAGGCAAGAGAAAGGAGACTCGTAATCGGCCGGCAGTTCTACTTGTGGGGGAAACTCATTGATACGCTCTAGGGAGAACTCGTGAGCGGAGGAGGCAGCTTCTGGTTGATCAGGCCAGGCTAGATGTTGAAAACCGTCCTGCCTGAGCACCCCAGAACCTCAGCTTTTAAAGACTATTTCCTGCCTTTCCCTGATTACAGGGAATGTGGGGAACAATGGGGGTATGAGTCATGCCCTGCAGAACCTTGCAGTTAGGCAGAGCCCACCTACACCAAGTCCTGCAAAACAATGGGCCCCCAGGGTGGTAACGGCCATCCAGTTGAGTTCAAGGGGGCCATCTAGTTAAGGTGAAGGGGCCATCTAGTTAAGGTGAAGGAGCCATTGTTCACTTACACATTCTATGTACTTCAATGATGGCCCGGGAGGGGCGGCCATCAAAGTAACTGCTATGAGTCACAGACAGAGCTGTATCAAATGCCTTGCTGAAATCTAAGTACATTAAGTCCACTGCGTTCCCTTTATCTAAAAAATCTGTTATCCTCTCAAAAAAGGAGATCAGGTTGGTCTGGCATGATCTACCTTTTGTAAAGCCATGTTGTATTTTAACCCAGTTACCGTTATTCTCAGTATCCTAAGTACTTTCTCCTTCAAAATGTTCTCCACAACCTTGCATACTACTGAGGTCAAACCAAGTTGCCTGTAGTTACCTGGATCAATTTTATTCCCTTTCTTGAGAATAAGAACTATATTAGCAACTCCTGGGTTGACTTGCCAGTTTGTCAGGGATATCAAGATATCACACAGTAGTAGTCAGTACTTATGTTCATATTACTTAAGCCCCTGATGTAAAGTATGTTGCTTCATTGAGTATAAACTGCTTGTGGTTCTACAAATAAGACAAAAAATGGTCAAGACAATGCCTTGTCAGGTCCCACATCATAATTCAACAAGTTCTAAACATACCCCATCTAAGAATATCTTTGTATAGTAGCAGAAGCGTTTGTAAATTGCTGGCTGAACTCAGGTTAACTTTTTTTGCAGTACTTGAAAAAATCTAGTAACACACTTCCAGAATCCTTTTTAGCATGGAAGGCTGAAAAGAACTTGTCATTAGCAGTGCCATAGGATATTCAACGGTCCCTTGCTATAAGGATTTGTTGATCTGCCATATGTAAAGTCCACTTGATCAGTGTGAACTAAGGTTTGATTTTGCCAACACTACTAATTGATCTGTCAGTCACCTCGACTGAAATACAACAGCCTTTAAGCCTGACCAAATTATGGACTTTCACTGAACACACCACCATCTGTCTGTACTATGATCAAATAAGCAAATACATGGGCAAAATGCTAGAAGCAAACTCTGTTTTTAATATCAAAACCACAATTTATTTGTGATACAGGCATTTTAATTATTTCTGGTTTTGACAGGACTTTTGATGTGTTGAATTCAGACTGTAGGAAGTGGGATTGTTCTGTGATCTAACCAACACCACTGGCATATTGATCAGGATTCAAATCCTAGCAAGGACAGTTCAGCCTTTCATCCTTCTAAAGCCGATAACTAGAATACTGTCTAGCTACTCGTGTGTGAGTGCCCCTATTGAGGTCTTAAAATGAAGGTCCAGTCCCTGTTAGGGCAAGACTTTGGCCCAGCATCCGTGATTTTCACTTCTCTGCCTTGATGTGCAGCATGCTGAATGCTTTCAGCCCAGCAACAGTTGCGTGTCCATGGCATTGTATGTATAAGCACTGATCCTGCAGTGGCATCACTATGTATGTACCCCTCCACCTAAGTCAAGTGCTGTTGACTTCATTGTAGGTCTGTGCAGATGCCAGTGCTTCTATGGATTCTGTTGCCCCCTTTTCACCTGAAGGGTCCTAGGGTTGTTCCAGTTGGAAATTGGTGGTTTCTTTGATGCCATCTTACTTATTTGCAAGGAATGTACGAAGTCCAGCATCAACAAATGCAAGGGGAATCCAAAACAAAAGACAGTTTCTTATCTTCCATCCCCAAGCCTCTGCAACCCACAGCCCCAAAAGCTCTCTCCCTAGCTTTTCCAAGGGTCACACTGTGCTCGCAGGTTACTGCTTTACTTGCTCGCCTTTTGTCTCTCCGTCTCTTTTCTTAGTTTCCGTGTGTGCTCTCACAGACCCATCAAATCACAATACCCTGTGGAACTCGGGCCTACATGGTGCTAGTTTCCTCTGTTCAGTCTTGGTTTTGGTGTGGTTCCTTAATTATCTCCCGTAACCATTTTAAGTGAAGGGTGCATTCACACATTAATTTGAATGAGGCTTTAACTCAACTCATAGCAACTTTTATCCCAGTTTACAGCAATCTAATTGAAAAGCCAAAATCATAGTTCATATAAGAATCACAAAACAATTTAGTTTTTCAGAGACAATTTTAAAGTATGAACTACATACCCTGACATCTGCTGGGAGGCCAATACAGCAGTGCATGGGCAATCCAGGAAGTTTTTAGAGAGTGTTGGGGACAACTTTCTAGTACAAATGCTAGAGGAACCAACTAGGGGCCTTGTACCTCTCAACCTGCTGCTCACAAACAGGGAAGAATTGATCAGGGTGGCAGAGGTAAATGGCAAACTAGGCAGTAGTGACCATGACATGGTTGAGTTCAGGATGCTGATTATAAAGGAAGGAAGGAAAGAAGCAAAACACAAACCCTGGACTTCAAAAAAGCAGATTTTGGCTCCCTCAGGGAACTGATGGGCAGGATCTCTTGGGAAGCTAATCTGAAGGGGAAAGGAGTCCAAGGGAGTTGGTTATATTTTAAAGAAACCCTGCTAAGGGCACAGGAAGTTGCCATTCCAATTAGGAGAAAGAACAAACATGTGAGGCAGCCAGAATGGCTTAGCAGAGAACTCTGCACTGAGCTTAAACATAAAAAGGAAGCTTACAGGAAGTAGAAGCTTGGTCAGATGACCAAGGAGGCATATAAAGCTATTGCTAGGGACTGCAGGGATAAAATCAGAAAGGCCAAAGGATAAATGGAGTTGCGGCTAGCGAGGGATGTAAAGGATAACAAGAAGGGGTTCTACAAGTATGTTAGTAACAAAAAGAGGATCAGGGATGGTGTAGGTCCCTTGCTGAATAGGGCAGGCATCCTTGTGACAGAGGATGAGGAAAAAGCTGAAGTGCTCAATGCATTTTTTGCTTCAGTTTTCACAGGCAGGGTCAGCCCCCAACCCACTACCATGGGTATGGCAGATTAGAGAGAAGAAGAGAGGACCTTGGTGGCAGAATGTCAGGTTAGGGACTGCTTAAAGAAGCTGGATGTGCACAAGTCCATGGGGCCGGATGAACTGCATCCAAGGGTGCTAAGGGAATTGGCCGATGAGATAGCAGCACCGCTGACCATTATCTTTCAAAACTCATGGAGAATGGGGGAGGTGCCAGAGGATTGGAAAAAAGCAAATATAGTGCCTATTTTCAAGAAAGGGAAAAAGGAGGATCTGGGAAATTACAGACCAGTCAGCCTCACCTCAATCCCTGGCAAAATTATGGAGCAGATTTTCAAAGAATCCATCCTCAAACACTTAGAAGAAAATAAAGTGATCAGGAACAGTCAGCATGGATTTACCAAGGGTAAATCATGCCTGACCAATCTCATTTCCTTCTATGATGAGATGACAGGTTTTCTGGATGCAGGAAGAACCGTCGATGTGATATACCTTGATTTTTAGCAAGGCTTTTGATACAGTTTCCCACAGCATTCTCATTGGCAAATTAAGGAAGTATGGGTTGGATAGGTGGACTATAAGGTGGATAGAAAACTGACTAGATCAACGGTTTCAGCATGTAGGAATCAATGGATCCATGTCTAGCTGGCAACCAGTCATGAGTGGTGTGCCCCAGGGGTCAGTCCTGGGGCCGGGTCTGTTCAACATTTTCATCAATGATCTGGATGATGGAATAGACTGCACTCTCAGTAAGTTCGCGGATGACACCAAACTGGGGGGACCAGTAGACACGTTGGAGGGAAAGGACAGGATTTAGGGAGACCTAGATAAATTGGAACAGTGGGCCAATAGAAATCTTATGAGGTTCAATAAGGAGAAGTGTAAAATCCTGCACTTGGGATGGAAAAACCCCATGCACTGCTACAGGCTGGGAAACATTCAGTTAAGTAGCAGCAGTATAGAAAAGGACCTGGGGGTCATGGTGGATGGGAAGCTAGATAGGAGCCAGCAGTGTGCTCTTGCTGTCAAAAAGGCCAATGGCATAGTGGGCTGCATCAAAAGAAGTATTACCAGCAGATCAAGGGATGTGATCATTCTTCTCTATTCTGCACTGGGGAGGCCACATCTAGAATACTGTGTTCAGTTTTGGGCTCCCCACTACAAAAAGGACAGGGACATGCTAGAGAGAGTCCAGTGGAGGGCAACCAAAATGATAAAAGGGCTGGAGCACAAGCCCTATGAGGAAAGACTGAAAGCGTTAGGCTTATTTAGCCTGCAGAAGAGAAGATTGAGGGGGGATTTGATAGCAACCTTCAACTACTTGAAGGGATGCTCCAAGGAAGATGAAGATCAAGTATTCTCGGTAGTAATGGAGGACAGAACGAAGAGCAATGGTCTCAAGTTGCGGTTAGGGAGGTCGAGGCTGGATGTTAGAAAAAACTTTTTTACTAGGAGAGTGGTAAAGCATTGGAATGAGCTGCCTAGGGAGGTGGTGAAGTCCCCATCTTTGGAGGTGTTTAAGGCCCGGCTGGACAAAACCATGACTGGGATGGTTTAGTGGGAGTGGTCCTGCCTCTGGCAGGGGTTTGGACTAGATGACCTATGAGGTCCCTTCCAACCCTATGTTTCTATGATTCTAAGCTACTGGAGAAAATGTTAATAACATAAATGCTTTATTAGGAAGGAACAAACAGCATATTATATGTGAGCTGCCAAGATCCATCCAGTGAAAATACCTGTATGATGACTTTAACTCTTCCCAGAATTAGTTGTTACAAAAAATGTTCTCGTAGCTTTCATGAACATAAGGATTTACATTTATCTATTTCACTTTTTAAATGTACTTGTTTAATGGTCAAACTGTGTAAATAAATCCTAGTTTTATTAAGATATAAATGTGCCAAGTAAATGCATGACTATGTCAGTTATCTTTCAAATGACCATTTTTTTTCAGTGGAATGATGCTATCTAAAATTAACTATCTTTTTCTATAGCGATCAATGTTCCCCCTAATTTTTCATAGTCTGTGTGCGCAAAAAGTTTCTTTTGTGCAAATTTTCAGAACCAGTATCCAAATTTGTGCGCATTCCAGTGAGTGTGTTCAAACTCGTGAGCGCAACGAAGCATATGATGCAAATAATATCTAAATTTTATTTTGATATGGTGATGGAAATGATTTTATAAATTACAAAACCTTATTTGAAACATGCTATTTGAAACTGCCTTCTTAAAGTAGCACAAAAATATTAGCCCTGTTGAATTTTTTTGTGCGTGCTTTATTTTATTGTGTGCATGGACTTCATAACCTGTGTGCGCATGCACATGCGCACAGCTTAGAGGGAACATAGATAGCGATAACAGGACAAAGTGATTGGTGCTACAAATTCATTTCACCTCACGTCAACCTAAGGACAAGAATGATGCTTGTGAGAGATGCAGAGGGTCTCATCCTGCAGTTGTGCTGAGCAGTTTTCTTGAGCAAGGGATGCAGGATTAGGCACTGAGGATGCATCTGGACTGGAAAACTCTGTAAGTTCACTGAAAATGATGTAGTTGGTTGTGCTAGCTAGCCACATTGTGGATGACGAGGCATAGAGCATTTTATAACAAGGAAAGTTGTCAACAACCTGTTTCTATTCACCTCCCAATAAAAAAAAAAAATTTGCCTCATTCTTGCTGACCAGCCCAGTTATGTTATCAGAAACTCTCTTCCAAAACAGTGCTGACCGTGGGCATTTTTCCTGATAAAGCGTCATGAGTTCTTCCAGAGTTAGTGTGGGTGGGACACCGAGGAGAAAATGAAGGTGAGAGGGCGTTTGTGGCACAAGCTCTTTATTCTGAGGAAACCTTGGTGAGCTAGATTTCCAAAAGTGCTGTTGGTGCATGAAGTGTGAAGTCTTCTGTGTGCGGTTGATAGTTTCTGAATAAATGGCTCTTTTTATCTTGTTTGGGCTGTAACCTATGTTTGGAGGTACTAGTGCTAGAAAAGTGCGTGCTTGTGTTTGGATGTGTACAGTTGTAAGTGCACAAAAGGAAGATGGGTTGGTGCCATCTGAAATTTAGACCTTTAATCTGTATTGCTCCAATGAAGATTTGAGATCAGATTCAAACTTAGGTCAGCTTTGTAACAACAGAAGGCACTTTATGCAGGGCAGGGGTCTACCAGAAGTCAGTACGAGTGCTGTTTTGTGAGTGAATTCGCTGGGATTACCCTTAACCTTGTGAACTGAACTGTGTGGTGTTTGGTACGGTATCAGTTTGAGATCACAATTCACATTGTTTTCTACTGTGCAGTGAATGAAAGGCAGTATGTTTGTTTATATTGCTTATTAGAGCTGTCGTAGGCTTTGTAGATAGATGCCATGCCATTGTAGATATATTAATACATCATTCAGGTAAATGAATTTGAGGGAGGTTGGGTAGAGAAACTAAAGAATATATCACTTGAAGTGTACTGTGAGAAAGTCAGGCCAGAGGGCTATAAAAGGATGCTTGAGGGCACATATGTGAGCCTCAGAATGGTAAAGGCCCTTTTTCTTCAGGCAGGGGAAAGGTGATTACAGTATTATTAGGTACACTTGAGGCTAGGCGAAGGCTGCTCCAGCCCTATTAAAAGTCCCCAGCACCAGAAGAACACAACTATAGCTACAAGTTGGCTGGAAGAGCCTGGAATGGGTATTCTCTAGAGTCTGGGCACTGCGAACTTAGATTTACCAACTGTGTGAGGTGGAAGGAGCTTGATCCACTGAGACCCAGACATACCCCAGAGCGCTGCAGTCAAGAGACGCTGAGGACAGGTAAAGTAAAAAGACTCACCTTAAACTGGACAGATTTACAGAAGACCTATTTCTCCAGAGAGAGAACTGCTACCAAGCAAGGCTGAAGGGGAGCTTTGCCACAATATGTTATGGGTGCTGTCTGTGCTATTGTGGTGGGTTCTGTAGCTGTGTTCTGCCAAATCTATATATCCGTATATCTAATATTGACTCTCCTCATGCCAGCCAGCCTTGGAGGAAGTTGTGTTAAACTGTATCGTAACAGTTACAGAATGCAGCCTTGGAATTATTATGGGATAAGTGTTGTATGCAGTCCTCTATATATAACTTCCCCCATCTTATTTATTTATTTTAAACAGTAACTGGCCATCACAAACTCAGTGTGCCATTTTATTATGGCCAGGGCAACATTGTTTGGTAATTCTGGCATGATGCTCCTTATTAGCGCTCTGGGTACTACATTTTGGACTGCTTGAGAGTTCAGAAACCTTTTAGTTGACTTTATCCATGTAAAATAAACAATTTATGGTAGGCTTTGTGGTTTAACATTCTTCCTGGTACTGTGACCACTCAGACCTCATTTTAAAACCTATACTCAGAATTCACTTCAGTAAATATTTGTTTTGGCGGGAGGAAGATAAAATCATTGATTTCTCCCACAGCTGTCTGTGTGCCTTTATCTGTATGACCCCTGCATGAGGAAAGTAGAATTTTCAGAGCTGCTTAGATTTGGATGCTCAGTTCTGGCCTGTTTTTATTGGGCATCCAACTAACTTAAGCAGCTTAGAGAACTCTCAGCCACTGTGCTCTGGCTGATCTAGTCCACCAGGAAAATATCCCCTCCTCATTAATATCCCCTGTAAACACTCCCATCTTTTGTATTGCCATGAGAACTGAATGAAAATGCTTTAAACAGATTTTAAATCCCAGCCCCACTGCCTCCAGTCATTCATCTGTCTGAATTGCTTAGTGCATCCTTCCTGCCCTTCTCCTCTCTGCTTCATTGGGTAAGGTCTCTGAGGCAGAGGCTATCTGAATTTTGTGTAGTGTATTATATTGTACAGCAACAAGCAAATAATGTACTGTTATAAACTGTAAAGGTGAGTGAGTAATATCTCTTATTGGACTGACTTCTGCTGGTGAGAGAGACCAGTTTTGCCTGTATCACCTGCAGAAGTTGATTCAATAAAAAATATTACCTCACCCACCTTGTCTGTAATCTGAGACCAACACAGCTACAACAGCATGGCATACATTATAAACTGGTACAGATTAAGCATCAGTAAGCCTTGTTTTTTCCTGTTGATTCCTGTGCAGTACAAATACATGTCAGGCTTCTTGCCTAACTGAGAACTCCACATAGCACTGCCAAATACAACACTGGGCCGTACTATGTAGACAAAGTTATGTGGGTGAAAGGTTCCGGGAGCATGTTTACTACACTGGCAGTTATTAGCTATGTTGGGACACTATCATGTTGCAGAGCCAGCTTTGTTCCTGCAGCGCAGCAAAGACTTTTACTGCAGCATTATTTGATAAATAGACCAGTAGTCTCTTGTGTCTTAGAGAGGATGGTTTGAAGGAAGAAGTAGCTGTAACTATGAGGTTTGACTGTCTCTAGACATGGTGACAGGATGATTCAAGGTAGTAGCTCAGCTGCTCTAGCTATGAGCGAGGGAACAATCCCAGAGGTGGACGCACCAGCTCTGTAAAAATGGATTTTTCCTGATGTCTTTTTCTTCTTGATTTTGATTTAAGTTGTGGAAGTCACCATGGTGAAGTAGATTGCTGAGCATACATTCTGTTGAATGGGAATTGGATAGGCCCTCTGCTAGTACTGTGTATTGTTCCTACGATGCAGCTCTGCTTGGTCAGACTTCTCATTTTAAAGTCTGTTTTGCAGGTCAGAAACTAGGCTGGCCTTTACCATACAAGGCCAAGGCCAAATGTGAAGATTTTTAAAATAAGGGACCTAACTCTGGTCTTCCTTATATAGTATGACACCATGGACTACAATTACTTACTTCTGGTAAGGGTAGAAAGTATTTCAGCTCTGTATTTGAGGGAAAAAAACTAATATAGTCGTATCATTTAAAACCCTTTCCATTTTACTAGCATCTGAAGAGGATGTTAACAGTAGCTGGTAAAGTCAGACTTACTAAACCAGCAAGTCTGGATAAATTGCATACAAGAGTTTTAAAAGAGCTGGCTGAGGAGCATTCTGCTTCATTAATGCTGCTTTTCAATAAGTCTTAGAACACTTGAGAAATTCCAAAATATTGGAAGGCAGAGTTGTCAGTATTTTAAAACGGTATCTGGATGACCAAGATAATTGTAGGCCTGTCAGTGTAATATTGACATCATGGAAGATACTGGAGCAGCTGCTATGGGATTCAGTAACTAAAAGAGAGTAATGTAATTAATGCCAATCAACATGGGTTTATGGAAAACAGATTCTGTCAAACTTATTCTTTTTTGTAAGATTTTAGGTTTGACTGATATAGTGTAGACGTCTGTAAGGCATTTGACTTGCTACCGCAGACTTTATTTTTTTAAACCTAGAACGATATAAAATTTAACGTGGCACATCAAATGTTAAATGAAGTAAAAGCTGGCTAACTGATGGGTCTCAAAAGGTATACAGGAATGGCCATGCTGAGTCAGACCAACAGTCCCTCTAGCTCAGTATCCTGTTTGATGACAGTGGCCAATGCCAGATTTTTCAGAGGGAATGAATAGAACAAGTGATCATCCTGTCAGCCATTCTCAATCTCTAACAAATAGCAATCCCTGCCTATTTTGGCTAACAGCCATTGATGGTCCTATCCTCCATGAATTTATCTAGTTGAGTGACTGTTATTTTAACCCCATCATGAAGACATTCCACAGGTTGACTGTGTGTTGTGTGAAGAAGCAACTTTTGTTCATTTTTAAACCTGTTGCCTATTCATTTCATTTGGTGACCCCTAGTTTTTGTACAATGACGAGTAAATAACACGTCTTTGTTTACTTTTTCCACCCCAAGATTTTATAGAACCCTATCATCTCTGCCCTTAGTTTTCTCTTTTCCAAGCTGAAGGGTCCCCGTCTGATTAATCTCTTCTGATATGGAGACTTTTCCATACTTCTAATAATTTCTGTTGCCCTTTCCTGTATCTTTTTCTAATTCTAGTATACCTTTCTTGGGGGACGGGGCAAGTAGATGTGTATGCAGCATTGTTAGCTTTTTAGACTACCGCTGCACATCAAGTGGATGTTTTCGAGAACTATCCACAATGACTCCAAGATCTTTTGTGAGGTAACAGCTAATTTTGACCCCATCTCTTTATATATATATATAGTTGGGATTACGTTTTCAAGTGTGCATTACTTGGCATTTATCAACACTGATTTTCATCTGCCATTTTGTTGCCCATTCACCGAGTTTTCTGAGATCTTCTTGTAACTCTTCACAGTCTGCTTTGGACGTAACTATCTTGAGTAGTTTTGTATCATCTGCAGATTTTGCCACCTCACTGTTTACCTCTTTTTTCTAGGTCATTTGTCAGTATGTTAACAGTACTGGTCCCAGTACAGATCCTATAGGGACACTATTATTTGCTGCTCCCCTTACACCCTTGGTGCTGCAGGGGCTCCCCAATCCCTGCCCTGGCTTGTGCCGCAGGGGCTCCCAAACCCTTTCCCTGGTACCCCCTCCCAGCCCTACTTGAAAGGGGCTGAATCTAGCCCCTGAATTCAGCTTTTCTGACAGACCATTCTCCTCCGTGGCTGTGTGCAGGGTGAGGAATTTAAAACGGCCCTGCTGGCCCCAGCTCTTAGGCTCCTGTGGCAGCACTCTGCTGATCAGATAAAAGCCCTTAGCAGGCTGGAGTCTGGCCCTTGTGTCGCAGGCTGGACAAGTCTGGACTAGGTAATCACAGTGGTCCTTTTTGGCCTTGGAATTTGTGATTTAGAGCCACATTTTGCCCCCTAACTGCCATTGCATCGTACCTTACTCCATGAGCAGTCCCACTGAAATAAATAGGATCATTTGTGGAATAGGAAAAGACCCTGACAGCAGTGTGGTGCAAAGTGGCCATGGAGCATCCCAGGATCTGGCCCAAGTTGACTGCAGCTTAAGATGCCTTAAAGCCATTAGTGGAATTAATCTGGTTGACATGCCAGTGTGCAGTCAGGTAAGGGATGACTCTCGGTTATTAGGGTCATTTTCACAAGGCATTTCCATGTGTTCAGGTCAATGTTCCCTCTAGGCTGCGTGGCCCCCAGGGCTGCCTGGTGCAGGGAAGGCTGCTGGCCACACACGGCCGGCAGCTACAGTCCCAGTGGGGAGAGAGACTCTGAGCTGGGAGTTTTTAAAACCCTGCTCAGAGTCAGCTCTCACTGAGCCAGAGGAGCGGCCAGGGGCAGGGCAGCGCCACTCTGGCAGCCAGGGAAGGGGGCCCTAACCCCCCCCCCCCAACTACCCGGGGAAGAAATGGGGGCTGGAGGCTGCTCCGCCCTCTAGCCTGCCCAGTCTCACTGCGGTGAGGCGGAGCAGCCAGCCCAGACTACCCCCAGCCAGCCGCACCTCCCGTGGGGGCGGAGGGGGCTGGCCCTGAGCTTCAGCATGTGGGGTCAGGGCCCTGGAGTGGCCGATCCCAAAGAGTTTCAGCTGCTTTGCTGCCACCCCCCCACCCCCCGCCTGAATGGGCCTGCTCCACGGCCATGAGGGAGGGGGCGGGGGCGAAGAGGCCGAAACTTTTTGGGAGCGGGGTGGGCCGCTCCAGCGCCCCAACCCTGCACGCCAGAGCTCAGCACTGGTCCCCTCCGCCCCACAGGGAGGCACGGTCAGCTGGAGGTAGGTTGAGCTGACTGTTCTGCTCTGCTGCAGTGAGGCCGGTGTTGCTCAACTGTGTTGGCCCCTTAGAGGGAAAGTTGGTTCAGGTTATTCATTTTTACATGTTCCAAAGGGCTAGCTGTGTTAGTCTAGTTCAGTAAAACAAGAAAGAAGTTCTGTGGCACTTAAAGACTAACACATGTATTAGTGTCGTGAGCTTCTGTGGGAGAAAAATCCCACTGCATCAGACACTTTGAAGATGGGGGAACATCTTCAAAGCATCTGACAAAGTGGGATTTTCTCCTATGAAAGTTCATTCAATAAATACCTTTTTTAGTCTTTAAGTGCCACAGGACTCCTAGTTCATTTTAAACTGTAAACTTCATTTTGCAGCTCCTTGATTTCTATGGCAGAGGTATTTAAGATCACCAGTATTCTTTTAAGTGAGTCATTCTCAACCTTTTCCT
Source organism: Podocnemis expansa (assembly GCA_007922195.1). Taxonomy (NCBI): domain Eukaryota; kingdom Metazoa; phylum Chordata; order Testudines; family Podocnemididae; genus Podocnemis; species Podocnemis expansa. Next base: position 18,904,019 of record ML681998.1, read on the forward strand.
TTATGTGGACCACTACATCATCATCAAAAGCTTTTGCAGACCACCATGTAAGCTAGCCATTTTAAACTTAACCTATGGCTGATGGGAGTCAAACTTCCATATCAAGGGGTATTAAAAATGCAGCTATTTCTAATAATTTATTATGCTCACTCACAAATGTATTGTACTTGGCACAATACATTTACCTGCAGGAATTTCTCCCCAGGACCACCAGTAGTCACAGACCACAGGTTGGGAACCACTGTTTTAAGGCATTTCTCCGTAAAGTCACTGATCACCTGTAGAACCTCACAAATCATGCTTGTCCAAGTGTTAATACAAGATGCTGAATTATCCATTTTCTTTTTTGAACAAAACAGTTGCAGATCCCAAGCTATAGAGTATGATTTGAGATTAAACCCATGTAGGATGCATGAAGTTTATGCACCACTGTGTATTAAGGGGCCCATTTCACCATGAGCTAAAATGAAAATGGGTCAAGCCTTTGAGAGAAAACAACAGAGCTAGCATATGGTATTGGTTATTAATTCACAAAAAGGTTTGGGATCACTGATCCAATTAGCAAGTTGTAAAGAGGAAATGTCAAATTTGTAGTATTTGGTATATGGGTGAGGGCCTACAGTTTGAATGGAAATCTGATTAATCTACATGAAAATTATACCAAAGTCTATAAACCAGGTCATGGAACAGTTAGTAACAACAAACAAATATAAGAAATCTATATTTACCAGTGGTCACTAGGTTGTTTGCGATCGATTTCTTAAATACTTTATTACACAATGTATGGACTATTGTCTAAAGAGAGCAAGGGGCAAAACAGAAAACTGGCTGTGTGCCAGGCCACTCCACCTGCACCAATGAGCCCACAGGGCCAATGTAACAGCCAAGGCTCAGGAGGACACAGGAAAACTCCTTTCATGCCAAGAGATGCGGAGACTTGCTCAGCAGTTTGAGCAGCAAGCAAGGTGTCCAATGGAAACTGGAAATAGACAGGACAATATTGTCAAGGATGCAGATTGCACCTACTTTGACTCTCAACCCTGAAACTACAGCTGTACATCCAGCTATTAGTCTGTGGAGAAGGGCTGTGGCTTGCATTGTGAGCCATTCACAGTTATTTATGGCCAGTGGAGACGCAACGTTGTGGCAGTCAGTTCTTTACCTCATGTCTTTTTCTAGTGTTTTTGTAAATCGTATGAATGGTATAAAACTGAATGAAAGAGAAGGAGATGCCGAGGCATCTGAATACAACACAAAGCCAAAATGCTCTGATGCAGTGTATGTTGCATCTCGCTGTCTTTGGCCACAGCAGCACTCTCCCTGGCAACTGCAACACTTGGAATCCCACAGTGTCGTTTGCCATTCCTGAAATCTCACTGGAGAGTTCCCTGTCCGAGTTTCCTTGTCCATCTTCAGCCACTAACTCTACCCTAGCTATGTTTTTTTGGGGTGAGGGTTGAGTGGTGGTGGGGTTTGAGTTTTTATTTTTTTGGACTCGGAAGAGTTGTCCATGAAGATTTCATTGAGTTTTTCTTCCCTTGAGTAAGGAAGCCATTCAGCCTGTGATAAGGGCCCTGTCCTTCAAAGTATGACTGGTGCAGGTGCTGTAGCTGTGGGAGTTTTTATAAGCGAGGAAAACACTGGCAAGTGATTATGTTCATATTCTAGGGAAGCTGTGATATCATTTTTCATATGCCTTCTTGACTTTACCTCTGTGAGAGACTCCCCAGTCTTGGGGGGAGCAATGGAGATAGAATAGAATAGAATCAAATCATAGGGTTGGAAGGGACCTCGTGAGATCATTGAGTTCAACCTCCTGGGGCCTGAACCCAGGACGACCTTCTGCATATTAAGCAGAGGTGCTAGCCACTACACTATTTGCAGATGGTGAGTGGTTTCTGCTTTGGGACTTTTGTGCCTGTAGAATGTCCCATTTGTCTTTACTGTTGTGCCTTGGAGGCTGGAGGTGAGGACACGGGATGGGCTGGAGTTACGTTTCCAGTCTGGAGCTGGTTGGGAAGTATGTTTCTGGTCTGGCTTTGCAGTTTGAGTGTTTTGGGAGTGCCCATATGCTTTCAAAGGGGACGTATCCAGGGGCAAGCTGGATAGTAATCCCCTCAACATCCCCTTAAGGCTGACCTGACAGGATGATTGTGCACTGAGACAGTGAGTATGAGGCAAAGAATAACCTTGTTTAAAAAGGTAAAGGGCTGACCAGTGAGGTACGTGGTGAAGTTGTTCACCAAGATGGTCCCTTCTAGAAGTGCTGCAGGAGTAGAAGGGAGTTTTGGCCATGCCAAGGGAAATCAAATGACTTTGCAGCTATTCCTCAAAATAGCTAGACAAAACTGATCACTTTCTCAATCTTAGATTTTGCTTTCTCTGCCCTGCAGACATGGTGAAGTCCAGAGAAAAACAGAGTTCTGCAATGATCATTGGAAACATTTACTGTTCCCAGACTTTCTCTGTGCAAGCCTGTGAAATGCCATTAGAAGTCTTTTTCTATTTCTGCAGCAAAACTTTTGTACTGTGATGCGTTGTGGAGCTTTTATACCTCGGCAAGGCGCTGCAGTCTTTGTAACTTTATGGGCATGCTCTGTCCATGTCTTCCTGATGTAGAGGGAAGAAACTAACCAAACTTTTTTTTGTTGTAATTACTGACTTAATAAGCTTATGCATTTTGCACAAAATAATTTTTTCATTATTTGAATCTGCTGCAAGAGTGGGAGTTGAGATAGAGGCTGCAGCTATGCCATGCTGCTGGCTGCCATCTTGAGCTTGGGAATGGGATGGTGGAAATGGGTGCAGAACAGATCAGGGAAGGGAACAAGAAAAGAGGCATAGCTAGGAGTCATTTGAAATATTAGAAAAAATCCCCACATTTGTGGTATCGATATAACAATTTCTGAGAAGGTGTGATTTTATTTTGGGGATGTAGAGTGAGTTTGTTTTTTAACTGGAGCAGTTATGGTTCTACAAACTTGAGTTGATCGCTATTGTACTGGTATAAACATGCCTGATACCAGTAGCCATTATTCCCCTTCTCCTACAGGAGGGCTCGGCAACCCAAAAGATAAGAAGAGCCGGTGCACAATAATCAAGTGTTTTGAGAGCCACAATGGGTGTAACTTCCTGATGGGGAAAGCTGGACCAGGACAGAGGCTTGCATCTTATCCTGGCATCCATTGCAGAACAACTTACCTGGGGATGTCAGCTTATTTTGTCTCTGTCTCCCACTGATAACAATCACTATGGAAAATGAGAGTGATTTAGAAGGCTTTATGAACATTGGATTCAAGGAAAATTAAAAGAAGAGCCGTATTAGCTCCTAATCTTTGCCCTGCTTTTCTTTGATGTCTACCTCCTTTTTACCCTCGTTCCTGTATCTCCTTTGTCCCTCCTCCCACTCTCTTGGGGCTATTTGTTAAAGTCAGATGTCCGTTTCCGAATGAAAAATCGAGGTCCTTCAGCAGTATATGGAAATAGTACGCAGATGACTTGTTCAGGGACAGGGGAGACTCTGCCAATCAAAAGCCAGTCCACTAGCCAACTGAAGTTTCCTATTGTCAGGCTTGGAAGTGGTTTTCTATTTGGTCTAGCTCTCTCCATCTCATAATGGTTCTGGACATCTTTGGATGCCAGTCAGGCTGTGCCTCTGGCATAGAGCCTTAGTAGGACGTGAGTCATAGTGTTATCATCAGAACAGTGCCTTTGGCTGCACCTGGCATTGACGCTATTTCAGACTGGAATAATGGGCCCGGAGAGGCTTGTGGCTAAGAGGCAAACATGATGAAGTCAGCAGCTGGAAAGGAAAAGCATCAAAAATAAGCCTTCAGCAGTGGCCTGATCCTGAGACGTGCTGAGAAGTCAACCTCCCTGGGTTTAGGTCTAGCAAAGCAGTTACAGTAGTCTAAGGAAGATAGGGAGAGGCTTAAAATAAAGAGCACTTGTGGTGGAGGGGAAGGAAGAATTCTCTCTCTGAGGTTCTAGTAGCAAACTTGATGTGATTATCTCCTTTTTGGGTGACTGTAGCTTTGACCGATTTAGAGAAATAGTTTTGTTCTGATCTCTTGTGTATGTATGGGGAAGCTCTTTATTTTAATGTGCTGATAAGAATAGAGAGAGGTAGTATGGTCAAACGACTATGGTATCAGACTTAGTTGGGGGACCTGGATTCTATTCCTCACTCTGCCATTGACCCACTATTACCTGAGGCAAGTTTCTTTACCTCTGTGCTACTCTAACTATCATAGGGGTGACGGGGTACTCATTGTTCTAAAATACATACAGATGGAAGGAGCAATGTAAGTATTATTGGTACTGGTAAATGTTGGAAGATGGGATACTGGGCTAGATGGATCATTGGTCTGACCCGGTATGGCCATTCTTATGTTCTTTTTTTTATATTATGTTGTGGTGCTGCTATATAGCCACACTTTAACCCCAAGCAAAACAGGACTTCATACATTTATGAAGGGGTGGTATGATGGGCTACCCTAGTTTGGCAATTAACTGATGTTTGACTACTGGTGGTAAATATGCAAATGGCCTATGATGCTATGTCTGATGAGGTGGGTTCCGAGTTAGTACAAAGAATTCTTTTTTGGGCGTTTGCCTGGTAAGCCTTGCCCACATGCTTAGGGTTCAGCTGACCACCATATTTGGGGTCAGAAAGAATTTTACCCTAGGGCAGATCGTCTTTCTTTGTAGCCTGGGGCACAAGTCACTTGCTGGTGGATTTTCCATACCTTCAAGTCTTCAGTTTGAACCATAGTCTGAGAACTTAAATAACCCTGTCATAGCTTCAGTGTCTATTACTGGAGTGGGTGGACGAGGTTTTGTGGCCTGCATTGTGCAGAAGGTCAGACTAGATGATTATATTGGCCCCTGATAACCTTAAAGTCTATAAGTCTAAAACAGAACAAATCTTTGTCATGTAAGACAGACGTTGCTTGGGGTTTTTTGGCTTTGTGTTTTTTACCTTCCAGTCTGCCTGCCTGTATAAGGTTAAAGTCAGTGGTGCTATCAGAGCCTTCAGCCTATGTCAGCATTTGTGTTTGAACAAACCAATAAGGCATCAGCAATCCAGTTCTTAAAAGAAGGTCTCTTTTTGGAATAAGGAGACTGTTTGTTTGGCACTGACATGCAGATGGGCTGGTCCCTGAATTCCTTGCTGGTTCTTTCTACTGCAACAAACCAGGTATTTCATTTTGGAATGGTCAGTACTGCTGGTATACATGTTAGTGGACTGATGATATCTTAGGAAAAAGTGTGAAAAAAATAGTAGATCTCATCTAAAGTGGGGGAGAAGGGAAGCTGGTGCCAGACCAGCAACAGGGCTTATGCAACGTGTGACGTTAAGAACAAATACATACTGCTGTCATATACCTGACTGTCATTTTACCGCACTGCCAAATCCCAAAACATCTTCAGGTTTGGGCTATTCAAGACAAGTCGTGTCCACAGGAGAAAGGAATTAATAGTTGTCCACTTCTGTAATGAACGTATCTGGGCGGGGGAGTTGAGGCGTCACTTCTTGCTGTGGAAGTTGAGGATTATAGCCATAGTGATTAATACTGTGTTTTTATTATTTCGTCATTTCAGGTATTACACAAAGCTTTATGCTGCTAAGCTGGAAACAGAACGTAAATTCTAATGCAAGATTTACAGCGACTTACTGGCTGGCTCTTGAGGAAATGAGCACAAAGTCACTGTCAGACAGGTAAGTTCTCCATCTTCAAGCATCTGATGAAGTGGGATTCTCTCCCACAGAAGCTCATCCAATAAATAAACTTGTTTAGTCTTTAAAAGTGCCACCAGACAAGGGATTTCCCTAACACCACCACCCCAAGCCTCCTGAACCCCCCTGAATTTCTCAACACCCCCCCCAGTTGTCTGCTAGTAACAGTTTTATACCAAATTAGTGAGCACCTCTACACTCCTCCTATACCCCCCTCAATTTCAAGTCCTGGGGAGAAATACTGCACCAGACTCCTTGTACGTTGCTGGACTTCCCTAGACTAACACAGCTACCCCTTTGGAACTTGTCAGATAGAGTAACACAAGTGAAGCTGTGACCTCTAGTGGAGAGTGATGGTTACAAAGAGGAAGCTAATGCTGGAAGAGAGGAAAATGACAGGGCAGCACAAGCAACAACCCTTCTTGGTTTGTCTGTTTCACTGAAGGAGATGTTATATGATTAATACAGCCCATGTGCTTTCTTATCAAGCCTGTAAGGTAGGGTGGAACAAGTTCTTAGGCAAAATTAGGTGAGCTGTGTATATGAAAATGTAACATATCTTTTCCTATTACACAGGTTTCAAATATGAGAAGTGTTAATGTAGAATGTTACTTGAGGGAACTGCTGGTTTTCTAATATCTAATTCTGGCATAGTGGTGACTGATTTCTGTCATCCTTTACTGAAAGGTCAAAACATATGTTTTACATATATTTTAAAATAGGTACGTACAGACCTGAATAAAGAGGTCTATTAAATAACATAGTCGATCCCCTGCCAATGCAGGGTTACACTACTGAATAGTCAGAGACTGGTTTAAATATCTTGCCCCCATCATGATATTAAATGTCTTCCAACTACTAAAAAAATAAATTCAACAATCTGTCCTTCTCTTTTTCAGTCTGTAGAAGAAAGAGCTTGGTTAGGTTGTGTGTGGGTACAAAGGCTTTAGTGAAGGAAAGCCAGGTCTAAAGGATGAGTTTTGTATTTAGTCCTGGCAACAGTGATTACTGTGACCATTCTTACATGTTGTAGAAGTGAGTTCCATAGTTTGTCTACCTCTTATGGAGGTTTATCTGCCACATTACCAAACCCCTAGTTTATTGGCCACAGGTTTGATCCAGTGAGATGAAAGTGCTGTGGGAGAAAGGCAGTGCCTTAAATAACTAATATTCATAACTCAAAAACTCATAAACTATTCATAACATAAATAACTCAATTCATAGTGAGTGCTAGAAATCTCAGGATAGAGACACTGAACTGACTTATTTTATTAGGGGGAGGCAGAACACAAGTGGAGTTCTAGGAGACATTTAGCAAAGAAACGAGCTGCTGTGTGTTGTACCAATTGTAGATTCTTTTCAGAATTTATCGGTGGGTTACTTACCAGTAACCATCCTTCTTCAAGATGGGCTGCTCAGATTTATTCAGAAATAGGTGTCTTCGTGCCGGAGTGCCAGATTGGTTGGAACTTTTTGCCCTAGCCTGTCAGAAGAGGGCAGGTGGCCACCCCTCCCCCCACCATCCCATGGCTATATATGTGGCTGCCACTCGGCCCCTCCCGAGTTCCTTGGAGTCGCCAACTCCAGATGGGGGGAGGGATCTGAATGAATCCAAGCAGCGCATCTCGAAGAAGGACAGTTACTGGTATTTAACCCATTGTTCTTCTTCGAGTGCTGCTTGGATACATTTAGAAATAGGTGACTGCTAGCCGTGCTGATGGATGGCGGGTGGAGTTGGCTCTTCTGCCTTCAGCACAATGTAACTCTGACATGGGTCTTTGTCCGTGCCCAGGGTCCTGGAGAGGTCTAGGAGAATGACCCAAGGACCATTGCCCCAGCAAGGGTAAATGGGGATTGCCGGACTTAACCCAGAGGAGAAAATAGGCCCAGTTGACCGAGTACCTAGTGTGGCACCTATGCAGGAGGGCCTGAGGTCACCTTATGCATAGAAAAGATACCAGCGTATCTTGGTTAAAGTCAAGGAGTGAGACTCTAACTGCTCTGCCTAAAGGCGTATTGGCAGAGGCAAGAGAAACCCAGATGATTAGTGTTCTGGCAGCAACACGTGATGATGTTCCCCGGAGACAGTGGAGGCTGCCAAGATGCTCCTCCTGCTGCCTACACCTCCCTCCCCAGTGCCGGTTAGAAGGGGCAAGCTGGCCTTCATGTTGAGGGCCTGGGCCCAACACAAGCGGCACCACTCTCCTTCCCCACCACCGGCCCCAGCCTCCGAAGCTCCAGAGTACATCACCCCCCTGAGCCCCAGTACCGTGGAGCCGTCCCTGCGGCAACGTATCACCCTGCCGTCTCCGGTACCATCCCGTGGGTCACAAGAAGCTTCCTCCTGTTCCAGCCCTGGGGAGGGGGCTTCAAAGGGCTCTAAGCAGCCTCGGCGCTATCAGCCTTCTGGTACCACCCTCATGAATGGTCACTACAAGAGGCCTCTGTGACTGCACTGGTACCACGCCCAGCACTGGGGAGAGTCCTAAACCTGGTACCATCATCTTACATGGGCAATCTGTCAGCGCATTTTGATCTCCTGCTCCGCGTCTCAGCCCACATGGGGATGGAGATCCAATCCTCCGAGGCACCTTCTGATACTTTATTTGTCCAGTGTTCTCCTCAGCAGAACCAGTCATGGTTCCCATCCACCCCAGCAGCTGGGACTTGGCCTCCTCCCGCTGGCAAAATCCAGGCTCCATCTCCCCAGTCTCAGATACGGCGGGCCTCAAGTACAGGGTCCCAGGGTCAGAGTTCCCTTCACTCAGCCACCACCCAATTTCCACCTTGTGCTGTGATGAAAGTGGCCTTGGGGCCGGGACAGACCTCCCGCGATCCCCTCCCGATATTGAGGGATACAAAGGAGTTAGAACTACTAGGTAGGAAGGTATACTCCTCCTCGGCCTTCCAGTTGCAGGTTGCGAATAATCAGGCTATAACCAGCAGGTATGTGTTGGATGTGTGGGAGGCATTAAACAGATTTAGACACCTACTTCCACCAGAGGCCAAGGAAGAGTATGATGCCTTCTTGGAAGAAGGTAAAATAGCCTCCCTGGACCTCTTCCTGTCAGCATGGGACGCGGTGGATAGGGCGGCCTGCACCATGGCCTCAGTGGTAACCCTGCGTTGCACCGCCTGGCTACAGGAGGCCAGAACACCCTCGGCCTCTCAAGAGGTGGCCCTCGATCTCCCCTGTGGGGGAGTCACCCTCTTTCCCCCAGAAACAGCAGCCATCCTGGGTACCGCTCGTGACCCCTGGGGGGGGGTCAAATACCTTGACCTCCTTCCAACGGAGCACCTACCACATCCTTTGGCCCCATAAGGCCCAGGACAACCTAGCACCCCCCCCCCCCGTGCAACAGCTACTGGGGAGGACTCAATCCTCACCACCACAACTTCAGGTCAAACCTCAACTGAGGGACCTTCCTGGCTAGGCACCCCCCATCCATGTCCAGGGAGAGATTCCGTCTGGCCACTCAGTAGTTTTGATGATACAGCCCTGCTGTCAATCACCCAAAACCTGGCCATGGAGTGCAGCGTCTCGAAAAATCAAGACGCTTACGAAGGGCGCCTGTCCCATTTCCCAGCTAGTCAATTAGCAGCCTCCTGCCTTGCTGGCGCCTCACAAGTGCAACCTGTGAGAAAATTCCCCCCCTGTTGTAAGTGGACAGCTCAGAGGTTAAGTAGCCTCTCCCTTTTTCCAAGTAGGATGAAGGTTCTACCCTTATCCATAGTTTCGTTGTGGGCCCTATTATGCCCCCCAGGGGGGTGGAGGGGGCTCGACCCTCATTACCTGAACCCTCTTGGACTATCATGGTGGTCACAATGGAGACCTGCGGCCCTGTGGGCATCCTCTACACAAAGGTGTACTCCCAGCATGTTGTCATGCCCCCACTCGACCCCCCCCCCCTTGGGCAGCAACTCCTCCCCCTGCGGGACACTCAGAGGTTCATGGTACACACTCCAATAATCAGAGTGTACCATTCTGTCAGTCCCCATTCCAAGTAAGACGAGGTTTTCTGCTTACCGCAACCGTTATCACACTGGGGAGTGCGGCTCCTGCACACTGCCCCATGGGGAAAGCCCCTCCGCCCTACTCTCCAATAGGATGGATGGTAAAGCCCTGGTTAATCTTTGTTCCCCCCTTTTTAGCTGGGCCTAACATAGCTCGCACTTGATCGACCTCACCGAGATCTTAAGGTATATGTCCCTAAACTGGGGTATTACAACCCCCTTGACCCCTTAGGGGGAATATATCGCTCTTGCATGTCAAGTACCAGACTCACAGGCCAGAGCTTGGCTGGCAATGCAGCCTTAGACAGCTCACTCACTGTCTCCATACCCAAGGTAAAGCCCTAACGCTTGCAACTCCCAGCTGGTCCACAGCCTGGCGAATGACTGGGTGAGGGGTCTCGCCAACTACACACCGGCCCCCCCTTCACCCTGCCCTACTCCCTCAAAGATGGGCTGCCCTAATAGCCAACGGCCTCTCTTTCCCTCTGGGCCGGCCGATCACTGCCACTGGAGTACTTCTCAAAGCCTGAACATCTACTCACGGCCCCTTTCTCTTGACAAAATGGTCTGGTGTCCCCCTTTTCATCTCTGTCAGAGGTGAGGATACTCGCTTCTCTTCCTTCCCCATCAAACTCACAGTCGACGCTGCTTGAACAGTCCAGTGAGTAGCCAAGAAGCTTTAGCCTAAGAACAAGGGGTCAAAGGCCTGGCAGGGGCTCCAAGCTGAGCTCCATGGGTATGGCCGATGACCATTCCCGCCGCCGAGGTGGGAGCCTGATCCTAAGTCATCATCCCTTAGTGCTATGGTTCCCAACCAGTGTGCCGGGGCAGACTGGTGTGCTGTGGCAACACCCAAAGTGTGCCACAAGCATCCCGCAGAGCTGGAATTAAAGTTCCATCCCTGCTCACCCAGGCACATGGGGTGTGTAGGGCTGGGAAAAGGCTGGAGTTAAAGTAAAGGGGAAGGCACCTGAACACAGTTCTGGGGCCCCTTATTTTTAGGCAGGCAGTGTTCTGGCCCCCCTAAAAATAGAGGAAGGCACTGGAACGTGGAGTTCCGGGGTCCTCCTAAAAATACCAGGAGCAGCTGGAACACAGAGTTCCAGTGGCTCCACCTTAAACCTTGCTCCACCTTAAGCCAAGCCAGGAGAGGGCTGTGGGAGGCTGGGAGCATGTAAATCTTCCCCTGCAGAGCAGAGCAGCTTGTCAGTGAGCTTGCAAATAGCCCAGGTAAGGGCTTTGGGGGGAGGGCTGCTGGGGGTTATGTGGGGCAGGGGTGTGTGGGTGTGGGTGTGTGTGTGTGTGTGTGTGTGTGGCAGAGGTGGGTGGGAGTGGATGTGTAGCAGAGGGTGTGTAGTTGGGATTGTGGGGTGGCTGGTTGGGGGTGTGTGTAGCTGGGGTGTGGAGGCTTGGTTCTGGCCCCTGCAGTGATGGGAGGGTCCATCACAGGCAGCAGGGAGCTGGGGGAGGGGAGGACGGGACCTGCTGGGGTGGGAGGGAGCAGCAGTGGGGTGAGGATTTGCCCTGGGTGGCAGGGAGCCACTCTGGAGAACAGGGAAGTGGGTGCTGCATCGTGCTCCCCTGCCCTACCTTCCCACTCCCCAGGTTCCCCCCTGCCCCCACACAAAGCCACTCCTATTCTTCCGTCCTCTCTCTTCTCTTGCCACCCTTGTGCTGTTCCCCACATGGCTGCCCTTGTCCTCTTTTGCCACCCCTGCCCTGCTGTGCTTCCCACACTCACTCCTGCCACTGAACGCGACTCCTGACTTTCCGTGTTTCGCCACACCTGCTCTGCTACCCCTACTAGCCTACACAGCAGCATTTCTGAAACGCTGAGCCATGGGCTATGAATATTCATAAATAATTTGTTAATCTGAATATTTGAGTCTTTTAATGGTGGTGTGCCTTGAAAAATTTGAGGGTATCAAGGAGCGCCACGGCAGAGAAAAGGTTGGGAAACACTGCCTTAGATAATACCCAGTGGGACTCCTTCCATAGTTTCTTCCCTTGGATGGTCATAGCTCCAGGACACCCTGCTCTTCTACCCTGCGGTCCCATTCCCTCTCCCTCCTCGTGCTCTGAGGGCTTTCTAGCCTTTGCAGTCATGATTTGGTACTATGTTCTGGCCCAACTGACAACTAAGGGCCTCTCCCGCTCAATAGACCTCCTGGCACACCACCCGTCACCCTGACCACCGATTGGGAGTTTGGGAGTCAGCTGTCCCTGGTAGAACCCACTCCCAGGGCAAGTCTCATAAGGGTAATAACATGCCTGTAGAAGGCCCTTCAGATAAACCGAAAGGGCTGTAACGAGAAGGCGGGATGCGCACCCTCGAAGTGGTGTACCTTCCCCGCTCCTTTGGTAGACACTGTTCTTTCCTCATGTATGTCCCGTTCCCCCCTACGGGACCTTCCCTTTGGGGTGCCCCTACCTGGGCGCACACCTCTGTGCGTCGCCAGCCATAAAGTTTGGACCGCACTGCCTGGAGTTGTCCTGGTGGTATGAGGTCATGTAAACCAATGTCCCGTAGGCCACGGGACTTGACCCCTGGAACTCCCCATTCTTATGAGTAACCCCCGGCAGTCGATTTATCACAACCAGCTCCTCACCTTCTATACTCCTTTGTCTGACTACCAGTCACAAAAAAAAAAAGGGGGGGGGGGGACGGGGAGAAAGGAAGAAGAGAAAGACAGGGAAATAATCACAATGTTACTCCCTCCTGTCCACACAAGGTTATCGATACTGGCAGTCTTACTCAACAGGGACCGCCACAGTGCCATCAGTAGGCTCCAGTAGGCCTGAGATATACCCATCAGGCTCATGCGAAGTCCTCTCCTGGTCGGCTTTCTATAGGGCCTTTTAGTGGCCAGGCACTGCTTTCTCCGTGACAATCCCGGTGCTCTACTTGAAGTGCACTCATTGAGGTTGTCGGCTGCCACCTCTGGCTGCTAGCATTCCCTCCTCCAACCTAGGACGAGGTAACTCTCCTAGGCCCTAACTGCTGGTAGCCCACCCCTCTGCAGGACACCAAATGTCCCAGATTCCTGCACTTATCGCGCTCATAGGATGTGAGTGTCTCATACTGCTGGACTGAGGGAAACATGGTCTACCTCCCCTCCTCTGGTCCTGGAGGTGCCAGCATCCACTAATGCCAGCCCAGTGATCCTACGGCCTCCTGAATTCCCTGGTAGGTGCTCCCAGTTGTGCGAAAAGCTCGTAAAGTGATTGAAGGACAGGCTGCTTGCGAAGTGCAAGGAGCGGGCAGTTTCACAACTGACGTGAAGGCAGAAGAAATGAAACTGGGGAGGGGCCGGCTGGCGGCCACATACGTAGCCATGGGGTGGTGGTGGCCGCCTGCCCTCTTCTGACAGGCTAGGGCAGAAAGTTCCAACCAATCCGGTGCTCCGGCATGGAGACACATTTCTGAACGTATCCGAGCAGTGCTCGAAGAAGAATGCTTCTTTTCTAGGTATGTGTTGCACTAACAAAGTCCAGAGGTCACTTAGGTGTGGTCATAATTACCTATGTGTGAGTCCAGTAGGATGGGTCTTTATTTTTTGGCCAAATATAGATTCCACTGTGATCTGACCCCTGCTTAACATAGGCTGTAGAACTTCTCTCAAATAATTCCTGGAACACATCTTTTAAACATATAATCTTGACTGAAAAATGCCCAGTGAGAGAGAATCCACCATGACCCATGACGAATTGTTCCAACTGGTAATCATCCTTGCTGTTAAAAATGTATGCCTTATTTCCAGTCTGAATTTGCCCCGTGTTGTTTGCTAGATTGAAGAGCAATATGAAATGTGTTCCTCATGTATGTCCTTCCAGGGTGATCAAGTCATCCCTTAATCTTCTCTCTGTTACAGTAAATAGTTTGAGCTCCACTGAGTCTATCAAGTTCCAAAGGGGCAGCTGTGTTAGTCTAGTTCAGCAAAAAAACAAGGAGTCCTGTGGCACTTTTAAAGACTAACAGATTTATTTATCGCATGAGCTTTCATGGGAGAAAATCCCATGATTGGGGATGGGGGAATTAACAGAATGGGAGGGGGATAAATGCAGGAAAGTGTAAGTCACAGGCAGGGCTATCCATAGGGAGGGTGGGGCCCTGGGCGAATCGCCCTCTGCAAAGCCCCCACTCCACCCTCCCCTGCACTTGGGGGGCAGGGCTGGCTGGCCTAGAGGGGAGGGGCAGGCCTGCTTTGCCCCTGCGCCAGCTGTTCCCCATCCAGGGTATGGGGCAAGCTAGCCAAAAGCAGCAGCCGGGTTCAGCGTTGTCACTCTCCCTCCTCTCCTGCAGCCACATGTGCTGCCTTTGGCTCTGTGCTGGAGGCAGCAGGGAGGGAGTGGGAAGCAGCGCGGCTGGAGGGGGCAGCGGTGTGGGTCCTAGGCTGCCTCCCGTCCGCTCCTTGCTGCATCCAGCACAGAGCCAAAGGCAGCATGTGGTGGGGGGGACTGGGAGCGCTGGACCTGGCTGCTGCTTTTGGCTGGCTTGTCCCATCCCCTGGATGAGGAACAGCGTGGCCTTGTGGGGCAGCAGTTTGAGCCCTGCACTGCCCTGCTCACAGCAGGATAGCACGGGGCCCGGGGCAATCACCCCTTTTGCCCACCCCTAAGGACAGCCCGGGTCATAGGGTCAGGTCAGACTGTTACAGCAAATCAAAGCCAGTGGCATACTGACAGTGGGGAGGGCAGTGGGGGCCCAAGCCACTGGGCTGCAAGGGAATACCAGGCTGGTCCCCCACCATGGCCAGATTGGGGGGGGGGGGGGGCCTGGCCAGATGGTGGTGGACCAGGTGTAGTCCCCATCGCTGGCAGGGGCTGGTCAGCCGCTGAGGCTGGGGCCAGGGGCAGTCCCCCACCCGCCCCCTGTCCACTGCAGAGCAGAATTCTGGCCTGCCCCCAGCCACTGTGTGGCCTCTTCTCCCCAGGGGCCGGACTGGCTGGCATGTGAGGTGCTGGACCCTGCCCCCAGGCTCTGGAGAGGGGTCATTCAGTGGCATTCCAACCCACATTGCCCCCTACCCACCCAGGACTGAACAGGCCCTCTCCAAGGCTCAGGGGCAGCCTCCAGCGCTTTGCATGCTCACCTGGCTGAGGACGGGGGTGTTCGCTGGAGCCCTGCCTCTCTAATCCTGCCCTGGTGGGAGCTGGCCTGGTGCCCCTTGCAGACAGCAGCAGCTTTCTGGCATTAGGAGCCAAGTCATATTTGCCTCCCCCCATGCCTCATGCTCCCCTGCCCTGTGCAGTGCCCCCCATCCCAGCCCATGGGACTTTCTCCTGCCCTGTGTGGGGGAGTGGGAGGGGCGGGTACGAGACCTGGTGGGGGAGAATGCAAATGTGACTTGGCCTCCTGGGCACCACCACGTAGCCTCGGTATGCCACTGATCAAAGCAGTTGTTTAGATTCAAACATTGGGAAACAGCATATAGAGGAAGGTGAGGTCAAATCACCAGTTATAATAAGAAAAAATCTGGAGTCCTTATTTAACCCTAAGGCAATAGTGTCAAATCTCCATATGAATTCCAATTCTGCATTTTCTCTTTGACACTTTGATTTTATCTATTTGTTTAAGCACAGCTATTAACAAATCATCAATGGAATGAGCAGGGAAATTGAAGTGTTCCCCTACAGATTTTTGAATTGTGTGATTGCTGACGTCAGATTTGTGTCCATTTATTCTTTTGTGCAGAGATGAGGCCTGTTTTCTAATCCTTTAATCACTCTCATAGCTTTTCCATGAATCCTGTCTATTATTTTCAACATCCTTCTATTGTGGGCATCAGAACTGAACGCAGTATTTCAGCAGTGGTTGCATCAATGTCAAATACAGAGGTAAAGTAAGATCTCTACTCCTACTCAAGATTTCCATTTATGCATCCAAGGATTGTATTAGCCTTTTAGGTCACCAGGTCACACTGGCTATGTCTACACTGTCAATTTAGATCGACATAAGGACTCTTATGTCTACCTAAATTACTCCCAGTCCATGTTGGGCTTTCATTAAGTCAACTTAAGGGCATCCTTAAGTCGAAAAAATAATTCCCAGTAGTTAGGTTGAGTGAAGGTCTAGGTTGATCTTATTCAGTTGACCTAAACCAGTATGGACACCCTAGGTCGACTTAGTTGACCTAGGGCTGGGGAGAATAGAGCCAGGGCTCAGGGGATTCCCCCACAGCCTTCTTGGCCAGGGCTTGCAGCGGTGAGGGAATCCCCTGCCACTGGGCTGGTGGCTTGCTTCTCTGGGGTCACCCCTGGGCAGGGGAGCTCCGCCGGCTCCCTTTTCCTGGTGAGCCCCAGTTCCCTGCCGAAAAGGGAGCAGAGGGTTCCTTCTCACTGGGACCCCCGTGAGTCCTGGGGAGAAGGGAGCAGATACTTCCTTCTTTCCAGGACCCTGTGGGGGGGGGGGTCCCTGTGAAAAGGAAGCCTCCACTTCCTTCTCCGTGGTACCTGTGGCTTCCTGGGGATCCGCAGTCAGGGCTCTAACTATGTTGGGGAGAACAGGGCTTTGCCCTGGGCACCCTGGAGCAGCTCCATGGAGCCGCTCTATCAAAGGGCATGTTCCGCGCCACTTGCTCCAGGTGCTGCTCATTGTAAGGGGTGTGTTCTGAGTAGAACGCGCCCCGGGTGCCGAAATGCATAGTTACGGCTCTGCCCGCAGCTCCCTTCTCACTGGGACCTGTGGGGGTCCCTTCAGGTCCATTCTGTCGGGAAGCTGTAGGTCCCAGCAAGAAAGGAGCTGCAGGGGGAGGGGTGGTTCCTTCCCAATGGCGAGTCGCAGCTCTCCCCGGGTCTACACTTTAAAAAAGTTAAGTCGACTTAACTTTTCATGTGTAGACATAGACAGTGTGAGCTCACATTCAGCTGATTATCCATGCTGATGTTAACTCTTTTTTGCTTCCTAGGATAGACTCCTGTAAATATGGCTTACACTTTTTTGTTCGTAGGGGCATATGTTTACATTTAGCTGTATGAAATGCATTTTGTTTGCTTGCAGTCAGTTTGCTAAGTGATCTGGATTACTCTAAGTAAGTAATCAGCCCTCTTTGTTAGTTATCACAGCCCAAATGTTTGTGTAATGTATAACTTTCTTAGTGATGAATTTTCTTCCAGACCACAAACAAAAATGTTAAATGACATTGGGCCGAGAGCTGATTTCTGGATCTCATTGTAAACACATCTGCTTGATGGTTACTGCCTATTTACAGTTACATGTTGTGATCTGCATCATAGCTATCTGTACACTCAGTAGAACTGAAGGTCTCTTTAGACTCCAAGGCTAAAATCTTAACAGCGTGAGGACAAGTGCCCTCACTAGGGGGAGGATGTGCAGTAATCTTTGTAATATGGATATGCTAGCAGACCTTAGAAATGTGTCAGAGACCAGTGTTTTTCAGAGACAATGAAAGCTAGCAAAGGACTGGGGTGTAAATCTTTGGCTAGTGTATTTTTATAGGTAAAACAGTGTGAATTCATCTCCCAGATAGGACTTCTCTACACCTTCTATATCAGTGGTCATCAAAGTTCGGGTTGCAACCCAGTACTGGGTCACAGACCCAAAGGGACTGGGTCACAGCATCCACACTGCATGCGGGAGGGGGTCGGTTGCCTCTCACTCCTGTTGGCTGGTGATGATTGGGGGGGCAGCCCATCCCCCCCATAGTGGAGGGGTCACTGCATGACATAGGGGCCTGGAGCTGCATCCTGAAGAAAAAAAGTTGGATGACCACTGTTTTATATGATACCTGCGGGGAGGATAATACAACAGTTCACAGATAAGCTGGAGTTTTTGGAGCATGCTGGGGACAAGCTCCTGGAGAAAGTGCTAGAGGAAATAACTGGGGTCAGTGCTTCTCTTGATGTGTTGCTCACAAACTGGGAAGAATTGTAAGGGAAAGTAGAAGTATCTCTGGCAGCAGTGGCCATGAGTTCAGGATCCTGACAAAAGGATGAAGGGAGAAGCAGAATATGGACATTGGACTTCAGAAAAGCAGACTGACTCCCCCAGGGAACTGATGGGCAGGATCCCCTGGGAGGCTAATATGAGGGGGAAAGGAATCCAGGAATGCTGTTGTCTTTTAAAGAGATCTTATTGATGGTGCAGGAATTAACCACCTGGTGTGCAGGAAAAAAATAGCAAATGTGGCAGAAGACAAGCGTTTGGCTTAACAGGGAAATCTTGGGAAGCTTAAACACAAAACGGAAGCTTACAAGAAGGGAAGCCAGGACAGATAGCTAGGGAGGAGTGTAAAAACATTGTTCAGGAATGCAGGGACAAAATGAGAAAGGCCAGGGTACAATTGGAGTTGCAGGTAGCAAGTGAGATAAAGGGGAACACAAAGGGTTTCTATAAGCATGTTAGCAGCAAGAAGTTGAGAGAAAGTATGGACCCTTTACTGAATACCGGAAGTAACCTAGTGACAGATGATGTGGGGAAAACTTAAGTACTCAATACTTTTTTTTTTTTTGGCCTGTCTTCACAAACAAGGTCACATCTCAAACTACTGTACTAGGTAGCACATAGTGGGGAGGCGAGCAGCCCTCAGTGGTGAAAGAATAGGTTCAGCACTATTTAGAAAAGCTGGACATACACAAGTCCACAGAGTCAGATACAGTACATCCAAGAGTGCTGAGGGATTTGGCTAATGTGATTGCACAGCCATTGGCCATTATCTTTGAAAACTTGGTGATTGCAGTAGGTCCTGGATGATTGGAAGAAGGCAAATATAGGGCCCATCTTTTAAAAAGGGAAGACAGAGGATCTGGGGAACTACAGACCAGCTTGCCTCACCTCAATTTATGGAAAAATGGAGCAGGTTCTGAAAGAATCATTCTGAAACACATTGAGGAGAGGAAGATGATCAGGAATGGTCAGCATGGATTCACCAAAGGCAAGTCATGTTTTATGGACCTGATTATCTTATCTGATGAGATGACTGGCTCTGTGGATGTGGGGAAAGCAGTGAATGTGATATATGTTGATTTTAGCAATGCTTTTGATTTAGTCTCCTGCAGTAATCTTGCTAACAAGTTAAAGTAGTATGTGCTGGATGAATGGACTACAAAATGGATAGAAAGCTGGCTAGATTGTTTGGCTCAATGGGTAGTGATCAACAGCTCCATGTATAGGTAGGTGGTAGCTGGTACCAAGTAGAGGTCCCCGGGGTTTGGTCTGGAGGGTAGGGATAGGATACAAAGTGACCTAGATAAAATGGAGGATTGGGTGAAAAGAAATCTTGAGGCTCAACAAGGATGAGTGCAGAGTTCTGCTCTTAGGACAAAAGAATCCCATGCACTGCTACAGTGTGGGGACCAGATTGCTGAGCAGCAGTTCAGAAAAGGTGCTGGATACGAGTCAGCAGTGTGCCTTTGGTGCTGAGAAGGCAAAGGACATATTGGTCTGCCTTAGTGCGAGCACTGCCAGCAGACTGAGGAAAGTCATTGTCCTCTGTAGATGTGAGTGCAGTCATGTCTGGAGTTCTGTGTCCAATTTTGGGCCCCTTGCTACAGAAAGAATGTGGATAAATTGGAGAGACTGCAGTGGCAATGAAAACAGTTTTGGGGGCTGGGATGCATGACTTATGAAGAGAGGCTGAGGGAACTGGGTTTATTTAGTCAGCTGAAGGGGAGGGGATTTGATAGCAGCTTTCCACTACCTGAAGGAGGGTTCCAAAGAGGATAGAGCTAGGCTGTTCTCAGTGCTGGCAGATGGAAGAACAGGAAGCAATGGTCTCAAGTTGCAGTGGGGGAGATTGCGATTAGATTTTAACATCCACACAGAGGCTAGTGAAGCACTGGAATGGGTTACCTATGGAGGCAGTGGAATCATCATCCTTAAGTTTTTAAGGCCCAGCTTGGCAAACCCCTGACTGGGATGATTCAGTTGGTACTGCTGCTGCTTTGATCAGGAGGTTGACTGAATGTCCTCCTGTCCCTTCCAACCTTAATCTTCTGATTCAGGAATGTCTTATCCTAAATCTCAGGGTTAAGAAAACAGGACTGTCTAAGCTGTTTGACAATGTAGCCCTTAAGTGTCAATTTCTAGACATTGGAACAGCTGCTGTACAGCAATCCAAAGAAAGTTTAGACTGACATTTAGCAGCACCCAAGAAATTACTACTGGTTTCAGAGTAAAATATGCCATTTGTAAAGGGATAGTCTTAATTTGGAAAATGAATCTGGTTGTACAGATCAGAAAATGAATCTGTTACTGGCTGTTTCACAGCAAATTTCCCATCAGCTAGCTCCAACTATGAAGCACAATTGGTTTTGGTCTCTGGCAAGTGGCTGGATCTCAAAACACAACTCAGTTTTATAAACTACAAAGAAGGAAGCTGTGAAAAAGCAGCTCAGAGATTTACAGGATGTTTTAATACTGCATTTTATAGTATATGCAAGCTCTAGCTACTTTCACAGCAGCTGGTTTTGTTACAGTGCCAAGCCTTCTTCTCTTCAAAGTATACCCTCTTGCCATAGGTGATAGTGTCATGCCAGCCCTTCTTCCACTAGAGGGCCCAAACCTATTGTATTATATACATAGTAGATTTTAGTAAAGCAACACAGGATGCTAATACCACTTTCCTTCTGGTACAGCAGTATTGCCAGTCCCTCTCATTCCAAAAATCATGTCAGACAAAAAGTTTAAAAAATCCTAGTTTAAAAATTGCCTGCTGGTTCATGTTTTCATCCTTTTCTCTGAAGTCTAAAAAGTTGTTTAAATATAAAAAATTCCCTAATTATGTGTGTCTAGGAAACACAGCAGTAGGTAACATTATACCTTTAGGAGCATCATGTGTAGCTCCCCTATCTTCTTAAGGGTTTTAATAAAAGATATGCAGGGTTTATGGCTACTTGCATGGGACCGTGGAAACTTTCAGGATGTGGATTCTAGTTTGCTCCATCTGAGAAAGGAGATAATTTAAAAGCAATTGGCCCATGAGCAGGTTTCAGATGGGGGAGTGCTTGATGTGCCCAGCTGGCTTGCACAGAACTGCAGGTACAAATGTCTTCAAATACAACAGACATGTCTAAAGTGACCCTTGTATCATTTATAAAGGAATTATTTGCAACTGAGCTGCAAATTTAACAAACAATTCTAGTTCCACAGCAGCATCCTGCAACCTCATCTCAGGATAACTCTACTTGGTATTTTGAAGCCTGTACAAGCTGCTTTGTTTTAGCATTTTAGGCAAATTTGCCTTTGGAGGACAGAAGAGTACAGGGACTCTTTGAAATCTAGAGGAATTTTGTTTGAGGACTAGATTTCCCACAGGAAAGTAGTTCCCTATATATCAATCCCCATAAACGAAGGTTACTCACCTTTGTGCAGTAGCCAAAGTTCTTCAAGATGCATGTCACCGACATGCTCCACTTTGGGTGCTTGGCTGCACCCCGCACCACGGTCAGGATACTTTTCTTCCTTAACAGAGCTCCGAGGAGGGGGAGCACGCACCAGCAGTGACAACGGCAGTTTCACACCACTACTGACACGCACCCACACCCCCCCGCTGCTGGTTCCTCAGCTCCCTCTCAACTGCGAAGACCAGAGGCACCTGTTCTCTGAAGCAGAGGAGAAGGTGGGTAGTGGAGCATGTCGGGGACACACATCTCGAAGAAGCTTGGCTACTGCACAAAGGTGAATGTAACCTTCATTTCTTCATCGAGCAGTGTCCCCGACTGCTCCACTTTGGGTAACTTCTTAGCAGCGTTGCCTAGAGGAGGTGGGAACTTGAATCTGCTGGATGGACCTGATTTTAACACTGCAATGCCCATCAGTGCACCCATTTTATGATACTGTTCTATAGCATAAAGTTTTACGAATGTATCTGATGATGCCCAAGTGGCAGCTTGAAAAATGTCTTGAATGGGGACATTGCTCAAGAATGCCGCTGATGTGGCTATGGATCTGGTTGAGTGCGCACATATTGTCTTTGGTGGTTCTTTCCCAGAGGTACTGTATGCTGCTTGGATGCAAATGGAAATCCATTTAGATAGTCTTTGTTTGGATATGGGCTCCCCTCATGAGCATTCTATGATAGAAACAAAGAGCTTGGGAGTCTTTCTGAACGGTTTAGTCCTTTCAAAGTAGAATGCTAGTGCTCTCCTAACATCCAATGTGTGCAGTGCTGCCTGTTGTGGGTTATCATGCGGCTTGGGAAAAAAAAGCATGGAAGGTGAATCATCTGGTTTAGATGAAAGTCCGACATAACTTTTGGAAGAAATTTGGGGTGTGGCTTTAATGAAACCTTGTCCTTATGGAAGACTGTGTAAGGCGGGTAAGCCAACTCACCCACTCGTCTGGCCGAAGTAACAGCAACTAAGAAAGCTACCTTCATGGACATGTAACAAAGAAGTCGTGGCAAGGCGTTCAAAAGGTAGCTTGGTTAGGGCTCTTAAGACCATTGACAAGTCCCACTGTGGGACCAGGGGCCCGATGTGAAGATACATGTTCTGAATTCCCAGCATGAAGCGCTTAACTATAGGATGAGCAAACAATGAAGAGTTTTGGAACACTTCATGAAAGGTGGATAATGCTGCAAGGTGAACTTTAAGCCTGCTGTTGAACTCCCATGTCTTTTAGGTCAATCCGATACTGGAGGGCCAACGGAATAGAAGTCATCCTGACATCACTGGCATTCTGGTGGCACCAGATGGAGAAGCGACGCCACTTTTGAAGGTAGGTGAGTCTTGTTGCTGGCTTCCTACTGTTCAATAGTACTAGCTTGACTGGATCTGAACACTGTTCCTCTATATTATTGAACCATCTAGGTTCCAGGCTGTGAGATGGAGTTTGTCCAGCTGCGTATGAAGAGTCTCCTCTCTGTTCTGTGATAGCAGGTCTGGTAGTAGCGGGAGATCCATCTGTGGTGTCATGGACATGTGTAAGAGGTAAGAGTACCACGTCTGTCTCGGCCAGGCCGGGGCCATCATTACCACCCTTGCTCTGTCTTGATTGATTTTCCAAATCGTTTTGGCCAGTAAAGGTAGTGGGGGAAACGCGTAGGTCAGCGTTCTGCCCCAATCAATGAGGAATGCATCTCCCCTGGAGTGTCAACTGGTTCTCCCCTTGAGCAATAATGAGGACACTTTTTGTTTTTCTGTGGTGAAAAGGTCTACTTCGGGGAAGCCCCATCTTGTGAAAACCTTGTTGATGACCTCTGTCTTTACTTCCCACTCGTGGATGTCCACAAACTTTCTGCTTAATATGTCTGCAGTTATATTGTCCTTTCTGGGTAAGTATGTGGCCGAGATGTGAACATTTTGGGCAATGCACCATTTCCACAGCCTCACTGCTTCCAAGCATAGTGCACAGGATTGGGCTCCTCCCTGGCGCTTTATGTAGAACATTGACGCTACATTGTCTGTACAGAGCTTGACCGTCTTCCCTGATTTTAGCAGAAGGAAAAAAGAGAGACAGGCTAGATGAACTGCTCTGAGTTTCAATATGTTTATGTGCAAGTGCATCTCCTGTGGGGACCACCTTCCTTGAGCGGTGGCCTGGTTGAGATGGGCTCCCCATCCTAGCATTAAGGCATCTGTGGTCATGAGAACTGTTGGTCTTTTGTCTGTAAATGGTACCCCCTGAAGGAGGTTCTCCTGTTTTGTCCACCAGGACAGGGTATCCTTGACCAGTTTCGGGATCGTCAGTATCCAGTGTAAACAAGGGCAGCATCTTCCCCCGAAAGTGCCTAAGAACTAGGACTGTAGAGGCCACATGTGGAGCCCTGTGTCCTGAACTAGGTAAGTTGTAGCAGCCATATGACCCAATAGCTGCTGCATGTTCTGGAGAACTTGTGCCATGACCCTGATGGCCTCGTATCTCTCCTGTGGAAGGTAAGCTTTTGCAGTTATGGAATTGATACACGTCCCTATGAAGTTTCTCTCTTGCGAGGCGGATAGAGATGATTTCTTGTAATTTGTGAGGCCCAACTCTAAAAATAAGGATTCTGTACTCCTTCTTGCTGATAGTGCGTCCTGGTATGAAGGTGCTTGTATCAAAAAAATCATCCAGGTAAGGGAAGATCACGATACCATTCCTGCACAGTTGAGCAGCCGCTACTGCTATCAGCTTCGAAAACACTCTTGGTGCCGTACAGAGGCCAAAAGGTAGTACAGTATACTGATAATGTTTGTGTAGAAACCAGAACCTTAGGTATTTTCTGTGCGCTAGGTGTATTGGTACATGGAAATAGGCATCCTTCAAGTTGAGGGATGCCATCCAGTCCCCTTGTTTCAGAGCAGGAAGTATTGTTGCCATTGATATCATTTTGAATTTGGTGGTAAGCACAAATTTGTTGAGACTTGTGAAGATCTAGAATAGGTCTCCAACCCCCCGTCGTCTTTTGTGTAAGAAAATAACAGGAGTAAAACCCCATGCCCTCATATTGTCTCGCTATCTCCTCGATGGCCCCCAACTGGATAAGATTGTCTATCTCCTGTTGAAGGAGCTGTATGTGAGAGGGGTCCCTGAAAAGGGATGGGCAGGGGGTTGGTGAGTGGGTTTTGTTCGAAAAGGGATGACATAACCTTTGATGATTACTTGTATAACCCACTTGTCAGAGGTTATGGTCTTCCATCGCTGTAGGAATGGAAGAAGTCGGTACTGGAAAAACCCTGATGTTTTGGGAGTAATATCCTGCTTCATTAAGGGGTGGTCGGATGAATCCTCAACCAGATTGTCAAAAGTGTTGCTTAGAGACGTTTGTTTGTGCAACCGATGACAGCTGGTGTTGCCTGGATCTGGGTCTCAAGTAATTATCTCCTATTAGATTGGAGCTGATTGAATTTGCCTCTGCTGGGCTGGTAACGTTTATTTCTTATTTAGTGCTGGAGCAAAAATGCCCAATGTGTGCAGAGTTGCTCTGGACTCTGAGCGTGTGCTTGATCTCAGTCTTTTCACTAAAGAGTTTGTCCCTTTCAAAAGTTAAGTCCTCTATGGTGTTTTGCATTTGCTTAGGGAGTTCCACTGTGAGGAGCCAGAAGGAGCGTCGCATGACCACTGCTGTGCCAATCATACAAGCTGCAGCGTCTGAGGAATCAAGGGAAGCCTGAAGAGCTGTCCTAGCCGCCAGTTGTCTCTCTTTTATTAATGCATTGAAATGTTCCTTCTTATCACGTCCAATAAAGTTGATAAAATCCAAGAGCCTTGTGTAATTGTCAAAGTCATAGTTAGACAGGCTAGCTGTATAATTTGCCACTCTGAGCTGGAAGGTGGCGGATGTGTAAGTTTTTTCTGCCCAGGAGGTCGTTTTTTCCCTTCCTTATCAGATGAGGTTGATTTTGAATATCCCTGCTTTGATCTATGATTTGCAGCTTCAATAACTAATGAATGCAGTTGTGGATGGGTAAATAGGAACTCATTACCTCTTAGGGCAATAAAATAGCTCTTCTCAGTCTTTTTATTTGCGGGTGCTGATGAAGCAGGGTTTTTCCAGATCAGATTGGCAGGTTCCATGATACCCTCATCCATGGGTAAGGCTACCTTTCCCAAAGCTGTGGATTGTAATATCCTATATAGTTTATGTTGAGAAGTTACAGTGGCTTGCATAGGAATACCCATGCTGTCTATAATTTGTCTGAACAGGTCCTGGAATTGCTTGTTCTCTTCTGCCTTTGATTGGTGATTTGGTGCCCCTTGGGCGCTTGTTTGTCCAGCTGACTGTGAGGTTGATCATCGCTGCAGGGGGGCCATAGCGTTGTTTTGCTGGAATTCCATATTCAAGGGTGGGATACTCTGTTGAAAGGTCAGAGGCAGCTGAGGTGTTACTGAAAATCCCTACATCTGGCCATATTGTGGCCAGCCTGGCCAACCCATCCATTGTATGGGTAAAGGCCATGGGTTCAGATTCCAAAGGAATGTCATGTTGGGAACTTGCTGTGGAGTGGGCTGACTGGGAGTCATTTTCGGGGGGGGGGGGGGGGGGATGTCCAACTGCATGGAAACCGAAGTATCACCCAAGGAGAAAGATTGAGAAGAGAATGAGCTTGGTGAGGAATCCACGCCAAAAAGAGGAGAGAAAGGTGAGGAACTGTGAGAGGAGATGTCTTTTAGCACACAGTGACGTGTTTTGCATTGGTGTTTCCTTAGGGCTGCCACTGAAGGAACAGCCTGGTCATTTGTATTAGTCAAAGGCTGCTGTGCTGGTAGAGACAGCTGCAGCATTTCAATCTGATTGCGGAGAGGGAGTGCACCGTGTGGTGCTGGTCCTGGTGCCAAGGAAACGTTCGGCACGGGAAGGTTTAAAGTAGGGGGTTTCAAACGTGGGCCGCAGGCCGCATGCGGCCCGCAGAGCTGCCTCCTGCGGTGCCTGATAACCCCCAGAATCCTGGGACTCGCACCTTGCCAACCTTGAAGTTTTCAAATGCTGAGCCTCTCTGCAGATGTAGACCAAGCAGTTTCACCTCTGCCCTGCATTAGCAGTCACTGACAGGGAGGAGCTGACTTGCTGCCTGGGAGCTGCCCTATTCACATGCAGCAACCGATCAGCAGCTGAAGCAGGCTAAGCAGTCCAGAGAAGGCTCAGGTGGGGCAGGGGGGGCCTTAAAGGAGGGCAGCCTGAGTCTGTGGGGATGGTTCACAGGGGGGCTCCATTCTGGGGGAGCACCAGAAAGCCCCACCACTAGCCACAGCACGGCCGCCAGGGCTTTCCCAGCTGCCAGTCCCGGCACAGGCAGGGGGTGTTTCCCCCCAGGAGGGTGGGGTAGTGTTTTTTTAGTTCCACCCGCCCCAGTGCTGCTAAATTCTGGCAGGCAGGGGATGTTTTCTCCGCTGCCAGCCCCACTCAGTCAAATTCAAGCAGGCAGGTGGGTGGGGGTTGTTTCCCCTTCTGCCAACCCCAGGATGGCTAAATTTGGGTGGGCGGGGAGTGGTTTTTTTTTCCCCTATGCCAGTCCCAGCGGAGCCAAATTTGAGTGGGCAGGCGGGGCAGGGCGGTTCCCCCTCTGCCAAACCCAGCGTGGCCAAATTTGAGCAGGTGGTGGGGAGAGTGTTTTCCTCACCACTGGTCCCAGCGCTGCCCCCAGGGCCAGGCAGGGGGCTGCTTATTTACAGTCCTGTGGAGGGCTCTGACCAACCTGTTTGCAGCCCATCCTGGGATGTGGCTGCTCGCTTCCCCTCCTGGCTTGGGGATACAGGTAGCCCCCTTTTTAAAACAAAAAAACCAAAAATCTTCTAAAACAATTTAATTTTTTTTAAAAAACCAAACTTTTATAAAATTTTAATTTCAATTACATTTAATTCAATTTTAATAAATTTATTTCAATTATCAATTTGAATTCAATAAATTAATTTTTAATTTTAATTAAAATTAACCAGTAGTTCTTCAGGGTTTAAAAAAGTATATTTTTTGCCCTCAAACCAGAAGAGATTAGGAACCTCTGATTTATAATGTAAAATTTTAAGTCTGTTTGTTTACTCTTTGTATGTTTGATGATTTTGCCATCTTGAATGGAAGCACTTCTAAAAGGAAGTGTGTGTTTTGGCTTTGGAAAGACTGTCAAAATTAGCAGACTTCATGTTACAGTTTCAAAAAAGTTAATAAATTGACTTAGCATACTGTATTACTCATTTTTTACTGTACTTCCACATCATTGTATGAAAAAGTTTCAGTGGTGTAGCCCTCAGGCCAATATCCTGGTCCTCATGAAGCCCTGCAGGTGATTTGAGTTTGACACCCCTGGTTTAAAGGGTTTATTGGCAGCACAGCTGTTAGAGCTGTTAATGGTGCCAAGCTGGCATTAAACTGCATTGCTGGTCCCGTTGCAGTCTCTGCTGTTGATTCAATCTGCCTGGACTCATTTTCCAAGGCAGAATGGCAGCTTCCCTTGTTAGGGGCATTTGGACCTGAGGATCTTGAAGCCTCTAGCGTACTGGCTGAGTCATGATGAGTCTTAGCTTTTTTGTGTGAGAGGGGAGATGGAGCAGAGGAACACCTCTTTTGCCAAGTTCCTAAATGTGTTGGAGAGCACACCAGCTCTGATGCTGATCTCAGCAATCCCTCCATTAGCAGGAGTTTTAATTTTTTCTTTTTGGGATCTAGATGCAAGTTTTTTGCAGTCTGGGCCCAGCTGAGGGATGTGTTCCTCCACCAGACATTTGATACATTCATCATGAGTGTCAGAAGCCAGCATGGGGTCTGTGCAGGAGCAGTGGTGCTTAAAGCCTGAAGGGCTCAGCCTTGCTGACTTTAACAGAGCTTTGCTGCCTTTTTTTTTTGGTCATGTTATCTGTGATTTCTTCTCTTTTTAGGTGTGAGAAGTTGTGGCAGAGCTTTGAAGGATCCATCTGTGGCTGGCAGCAGTTGAGGAAGAACTAAGGAACAGGTGTGGGTGTGTGTGTGTGTGGGGGGGGGGTGCATCAGCAGTGGTGTGAAGCTGCTGCTGTCACAGCTGATGCGCATACCCCCTCCTCAGAGCTCTGCTAAGGGAGAAAAATATCCATACCGTGGTGCAGCCAAGCACCCAAAGAGGAGCATGTCAGGGACACTGCTCCATGAAGAAATAATTCTTATAGTAAGGTCATCTTCAATCTCTCTCTTCCCTAGACTGGAACATTAATTATTTCAAAGCATGGAAGTCTAGAGCTGCCAAGGTTTTTAAGCACCTAACCACCCCTGATTTCAAAAGGTAGTTAGACGCCTAAATACTTGAGGATTTGGGGCTCAGTGCTTCCCTTAGAGTTGGATGGCCTACACCATTCTTCTACTGCTGGCAGTTTATCAACAGCCAAACATCCTGTGCAGTCCCTCAGTGTGAATCCAGTTACAGGTATAAAACTGTGTAGGCAAGTCCTTGGTGCTAGAAAGATCATTCCATGATAAACTCACATTCTTTCCATCTTTAAAGATTTTATATTGTCTTAACCTTACTGAACTGCAAATTTGGACTACCTGTCACTGTGCACTAATATTAAATGCATTTGCACAGGGGAGACAGAAGTTTCACAGCCCTGGTCAAGAAGCTAAAACTAGTCTGTTTTATAACTAATCTTTATTTTTCCCCTTCCAGCAATTCAGACAGTAGTACAGTAGTCACAGGAATTTCAAAATTCTGATTCCTAACAGCTTCAGGCTAGCAAAAGAATAAGTCAGTATTTGTCAACTGGTGGTCCATGTGTATGGGGAGAGGAGGTAATTACTGCAGGCAAATGTTCATGATGAGTGCAATATTTGTGAGTGAGCATAAAAAATTATTAGAAATAGCTGTGTTTTAAATACCCCATGATATACAAGTTTGACTCCTATCAGCCACAGACTGTTAAAATGTATAAAATGGCTTGCTTATATGGTTGTCTACAAAAAGATTTCAATGATGATGTAGTGGTCCACATAAAGAAAAAGGCTGGGAACTGCTGGAGTAAGTTAAAATGAGAACACAATGTGAGGAGTGGAGTAAAGATTCAAGTGGCTTTAATAACAAAAGTAATTCCACTGAACAGCTTCAATAATTAAGATTAGTTGGTGTAGTTGGCATATAGTCAGTGTGCTTTGCTGTTATTTATGTAAATAAAACAGTGCAAAAGAGCATCAACATTTCTGAAGATGGGTAGCCCTTCTATTACAAAGACAGTGCTGTACAGAACTAGTTGAAGTTTTCTATAAAGCTGGTTCCAAAAAAACCCCAAAGGGGAACCAGTTGTTCTACTTAACATCCACTACAGCTGTAATTGATATTTCTACATGGGTATGACATGCATTCTACTAGCTACAGCTACCTCTATGTACTGCTATTTGCTACTGGTGCAGGTTTGATTTTTTTGGTGTCAAATGTTACACTAAATATATGTTTTAAGCAACACCACAAACTGCATTTCAGCTTTCCAGGAACTTACCCAAACTTCACACTGGTTCACTGAAGTTAATTTACTTAAATTAATTATTCATGATTTAATGCTCTACCTACCTAAACCTGAAGTAGGCTGGAAGAAAAAAAAAAAAACATCTACACATCCATTTTACTGCTATCTAGCCCCTCTCACAAAGAGAGCCTGGAAAAAAAATCTACACAAAGTTTTATTGCAATCATACACTGGTTACGTCAAAGGTCAAATACAACAAATACTATGATGCAATTTTACATTTATTAAACTACAGTTCAAAGCACAAATTTACACACTCTAAATACACTGAACACAGCTAATGAAATCACACTAGTCTCCCACTGACATTTGATATATCTGGGTGAAAGACAATAACTTTACAAGACTTTCTAACAGGAATCCTTAGTATAAAAACTGTGTACTTGTATGTAAACTGTTTAACTGAGAACCCAAGTGATGGGTTTCCATCTCAACTAAGTCATCCATTTTGTTGCATATTTTATTTAAACACTCAGGGGTTGAACAAACTTGCAAATTTAAATCCAGACACCATTATCTAAACCCTCCCACCCCCAGTAAATTGTAGTTGTAGCTGATTTTGCCTGGTCCCTATTAACTATTACTGATTTTTTTCAAGTTTTGAAGAGAGTTGAATTTGAGATTGTTCCATTTCAATTCCACAGTGGAATGTTGACCAGACAAACTACAGGCTTGCAACTGCATGTCTAAATGAAACGTCACTGCCTGTTCAAGCTGCAGCAGAAAAGCTGTCTTCTGGGCTCAGCTGAATGCACGAAGGCACAAAGAAGAAGTTCTTCATCAATGTGTCTGATGTAATTCCGGCATCTTGCATCTGATACCTACATCAGAAAGTGTTAACAGAAGGGTAGTCAGAAAAGAGCAACTTGAGTTATTTTAAAGTTCTTGTGGCAGCTCAGCACTGGAAACAACATTCAAGTCAGTATTCAGTCTAACAAAAAAACCTGACAGGGTTATACAATTAAATTCACCTTCTCCACCTCAGTAATATGTGCATTCAAGTATTTCCTGGTGAATGTATGTTTTATAGGCTGTGCTTATCACAGCAGCTCCTTCAACACAAACACCAGCAGCACAGACTGATCAGCCAACAAAACAAAATATAGAACTGTGCATTTCACCACTGTCTAACAAAGAACTGTCAGCATTGCAGCACAAGGGAGACTATGGAGTTGTGACTTGCAGAGGACACCCAGCTGTTGTGCTCTAACTGCCCAGTGTAGATGCCGTTGGTGTGAGCTACATGGTACCTAGCTCATCTTAATGTAGCCCTGTTTGAAAGGTGAAACAGGGTAGTAGCAATCTAAAAAGGAAAAACTTGTTGTCTAAGGGGGCTTTTTAAAAATCAGCCTTCCCATATTAATCACAATGCATCCAACCATAAGATTACATTAAAATGTTTTCCAGGAAAAAACTTGAGTGCAAACACTGTCACCACTGTAAACACTGAGACCATCATCTTACCAATCACTGAAAGACATCATGTAGTAAATTGGTGGCCTCTGAAAGTCATTAAAGGCAGACTGCTGACCCACAGTACCAGAACCCATGTTATCAAAGATCAACCAATCTCCAACACTCAGCTCAGGGAGAAGACAGTTTTCCACAATTTGATCAAGCTCATCACAGGACGGACCCCAAAGGCTGCTGGCAAACAGAGGCTCATCTTCCTTGTATTTCTACATAAAAACAATCCAGTCAAGTCAGGCTTCAGTTTAAGACAAAAGAACATTTTACACACACATTAGGTTAGGAACATCTGTATTTGTTTTTCTAACAGGTGAATCCACAGCTTTATTACAATGGCTCTTGTTCCTGTTTGCAGTGCCTTGGGGGCAGGGCAGGCTAGGGGTGAACTTACTCCTAAAGACCCAGCTAGTGAGTCAGTTCACGGGAATATACAAGGTAGCTTTGGAAGTAAGATTGAGCCAGTGAGCCCAAAGGGAATAGGAAGGGGGGAGTACATAAAAGCCCCATAATGCTTAGAATCTTTTGTGGTTGTTTTCTTGTTGCTCAATGCAGGTGGCCTGGTCAGGGGCAGCGCTAGTGCTGGGCACACAAGGCTTGTGCCCCAAGTCTCAGCGCCAGTGCCCCGGGTCTCCTGGAGACCAAAGACCCAGCTGCTGCTAGCCCAATGCGGCTTCCCTCTGGGGCCCAGAGCTAATCAGCCTATGTGGGCCCCCCCAGCCAGTCAGTCCCAGGGACTGGGTGGGACAGGCTGGCATGTGGCCAGGGCCCTGTGGAGCTCCAGCTCCAAGCCTGCCCCATCCCCTGGGCTGGAACACTGATGTGGAGCCCAGCAAACAGTGGGGCCTCAAGTGATAACCCCACCCCTGGGGACAGCCCTGGCCCTGCCCCTGCCCCTGCCCCAGCCCAAAACCTATGTTGGGGGCAGCAGTGCCCCTGGGCCTGGTAACGGGGGCTCAAAACTGGTTAACAGTGGCTGGGTCTTCAGGGATAAGTAGAGTGGTAACCAGACCTGTTAAAGAAGCTGCAAAAATGAGTAAGACCCATCATAATGGATAGGTACAGTTTCCACACAAAAAAATAATCCTTTGTAAATAGTAAAAGAACATGAACTAGATTTACCTTGTGAACCTCTGGGATGGTATTCAGTTTCTCAGACAATAAACTTGCAAAAGAACCATAAACACCATCATTTATGTAATACATAAAGGCTGGCTCATCACTCCTGATTTGCTCCCCTGGAAAAAAACAGTTCCTTATTTTTATAATAAGCATTCCACTTGCAATCTTGTGTTATTTTTCTCTCTAAAAGTACATGAAGCAGGCACTGGAACAAGAATGATGGGGAAGGACAACATCATCAGTTCATGCCTACCTTTGAGGCTAATGGCTATGCTTAAGGAAACAACTTTTTGCATATTTAATATTCTAGTCATAGAAACTGAAGGGACCATGAAAGAAGTCAAGTCTCTGCACTAATAGCAGGACCAAGTACCCTCAAACTATCCCTGACAGGTGTTTGTCTAACCTGCTCTTAAACACTTCCAGTCACAGCAATTCCACAACCTGTCTATGCAGTTTATTTCAGTGGTTAATCACCCTGACAGGAGTTTTTTCTTCTTTTCCTAATGACCAACCTAAACCTCCTTTGCCATAATTTAAGCCCATTGCTTCTTGTCCTATTCCTCAACAGTTAAGGAGAACAATTTTTCTCCTTCCTCATTGTGACACCCTTTTAGTTACCTGAAAACTGTTATGTCCCTCCTCAGTCACCTGTTTTCCAGACTAAACAAGCCCAGTTCTTTCAATTTTCCCTCATAAGTCAAGTGCTCCAGACCTCTAAGTGTTTGTGTTGCTCCTCTCTGGACTTTCTCCAGTTTGTTCACATCTCTCCTGAAATGAGGCACCCAGAACTGGACACAATACTCCAGTTGAGGCCTAATCAGGATGGAGTAGAGCAGAAGAATTACTTCTTGTGTCTTACAATACTCCTGTTAATACATCCCAGAATGGTGGGGGGGGGGAGAACGAAGGGGAGTTTGGCAACAGTGTTTACACTGTTGATTCATATTTAGCTTGTGGTCCACTTTGACACTCAGATCCTTTTACCGAAAACATCCAAAAAATCCACTTTAGAAGAAGAGTGACAATAGCAGCGCCACTGCATGTTTGTCCATCTGCCCCAATGAAGTTTCAGTTATATGCTAACAGTGTGCTTGAAACTCATACATGAGTCAATCTGTTTGGTATTGCTTGTTTCCTCACCACTAAACAAATACAAAAAGCAGCAAATGAATGGAGGCGCTGGTTAACCAGGCTTGGAAGGGTCAGATAATCACAAGCAGACTACGTCCAGTGATGACAAAATGTACAGGTAGACAAAAAAAATGTATTAAAGTGTGATTTAAGAATACTCATTCTGTATATTTTGACATGTGATTTTGATAAATTTGTGCTTTATCTGTTATAAAAAGCTTGGACTTTCTGAAGCTCAACATACTGTAAGAATTATTGCATTTTTCACACACAAATTTCTCACACATGAAACTTAAATTCCTTACAAACAAGACATCAGTATTATTGGTCAAAATTATTAATAAAGTCAACACAATTCTGCAAAGATTAAGATTAATATCTGAGCAGAATCTTAAAAACCCAACTCAAGCACTAGCTATTTATTGAATACAAGAAATATTAAAAACCCTATATAACCCACATTATCTACATATGAAATGGAGCTATACTGACAAAAATGGAGAGTTACTTGCACTGATTTACACACATGCAAAACAAGTACATTGCTTACGTCCAGAGGGAAGGATTTTATCATATTCGACAGCTTTCTTTGCAATGATGTTAACTGCTAGAGTAAATGCAGATGAAACATAGTAACATCCAGGCTCTGCAATCACATTAACACCAGATTCTTCAGGGAAGTAGACATCCAACAACGGATTGATGACATGATTAACCTGGAAAATTGAAGTCACAGCTAATGTTTATGTAGCTCAGCCGGATTACTTTAAAGTTTATAGCTCTTGTAAAAGGTGCTGTGTTGATAAATGAGACACAGAAGTTCCCTGTGACAAATTCCCAAACAAACAATTTACACAACTGACAAGCTGGCCACAAAATGATTTTTAAGGCAGGTCTACACTGCCTGTCCTTCTTGGTGGCAGTCAAACAGAGATGCAACTTGCATAACTACATTTGATTTCTCTACCACCAGTACACATGCTACCCTGATTCCAAGAGGGGCTGCCCTTTGAATCAGCATTGCCTGATTGCCGGGGGTGGTGCTGCAGGACTGAACTTCCTGATTGGCTTTGTGGGTCTTCACAGACCCAAGGCGTGGATCAGGAAATCTGACAAGAGTAGTGAGTTTGACCTGCCCTTACTCCACATTGGGACTTTGCTGAATCAAATCTCATGGCCAATATGTAAAAAACACAAAATGGTGTTGCTTTTAGATATAATGATGCCATATCTAGGCACCTACTATTTCCTAGCTCTTACACAATGCTTTTCCATCAATAGATCTTTAAAGTACTTTACAAAGGAGTTAAATATCATTAGCTCTAGCCTTCAGTAGAGTCCAAGTCATTTCAGTGGCTGAATCACCCATTCAAGTCATTTTGTAAGTTCATGAACTGCATCGGGTTTCCACTTTGCTTTAAAGAAACAAGGAATTTGATCATTTACCCCCAAAACTTTTGCCTCTTGGCAAATAAAAGAAGTATTCACTGAATTTACCCAACATTAATCTGACCTTTAGCTTCAATATAAGAGCCATAGGCTTGCATAAGTTGCCCACAACTACTCAGTAAGACAAACATGGACTAAGTAGGAAATTTTAAAAGTTTGTTGTTAATTTTAATTGCATGAATCTGTTTGTTTCAGCACCTTAGGGCTTTGGTAATTTATCCTGAAGACACAGAACAGAATAATCAATCTAGTGACCAGATCACAACAGCAAGCTAGTGATCAAATGAAACTCTGTCTACACTTACGTGATAGAGTGGCTGTACTGGTTCAGTACAGATGCTACAGCAAAAGGAGGGGTTCTCCCATAGCTGCAAATAATCCACCTCCTTCAGAGGCAAAGCTAGGTCAACAGAAAATTCCACTATTGACTAGTGCTGTCTGCATCAGGCAAAGGGATATGTGGAGTTAGGTGAGTTAAACTATGTCTCACAAAGGGGTGTATTTCTGACACCCTTCAGAAATGTAGCTATGCCAATACAACCTTAAAGTGTAGACCTGTTCTAAGAGTAAAACTCCTAAGGAAGTGTCCAGCTGAGGCTTTATGTCTTCAGTTCTAAACCAAAAGACTGAAAAAAGTTCCGCTGCAACAGCTCAGTATTTGGCCACTAGAAATATGGTAAAAGGAACTACCTCCAAAAGGAAAGGTATGTCTGGTGTCCCCCCGCCCCCCCCCTTTTTTTTTTTTTTTTTTTTTTTTTTTAGTTCAAAGGATAACTGAAGCCTTGGTTTGCTGGCAAATTGTAATAGTTACTGCTTTTCCCATTTCTAAGTCCATAGCACCTGAGTGACAATTTTGTGAACAATTTATTTAAATGTCAATTGAACCAGAAGCGTGAGACCAACAGGACTTACGAACTTCTAATTTTGTGCTAAATACTTCCACTGCTGATCGCTTATTGAAAGTGACTCCACAGTGCAGCTGTAGCATTTAATACAATCCATGCCCGTGGTTTTAAATCCACTGTCAATCCAAGTTTCAACTATCAGTATTAGTTGGAAACTGGCACATCAAACACCCAAATGGACAAAGGGAAGACCAGATTGTTTAAACTTCCTCTGAATTGCATACCTCTTCCAGCTGAAGTTCTGAACCTGAGAAGCCTCCACCAATGTCCAACATGTTCATCTTGAAGCCGAATTCTTCCTAAAAAGATGCGTAGACAGGATTTTAAGTACACAGCCAATAGAAATTACTAAAGTTTTATTGATGCTTCTTTCTCCAGCCTCACTGAGTTGTGTATGCTCATGCTTTTAAATGTGAAATCATGACATGTTAAATATAGTGAAGGGCATTCCAGTGAACTCTTTGCTATGGTGACACCTAATGTAATTCTACGTTAAAAAGTATAGCAACATTTATTAAGGGACTGATTACATAAATTAAGCAATTTTAAAGTAGAATTCCCACAGTGACTGTAGCTCTATCCCTATTGAGTATACAGTGAAAGTCTTCTCACAAAACTGGACAGCACAACACACTGTTCAGTATTATATTACAATATAATGAAAAAATTGTATTGTCATCTTAGATGCACATGTGGTACAGATAATATAAATGTCTCTGTGGTGAGAATGTAATGAAAGTGTCTCTGGGAATGCATATGTACAAGGAGGCAGAGTTAAAACTCCTGTGGAAATTTCAACTCTGTCTTACTTATGTAATTACATCAATAGCTGACAACTAGAGGAAGGTAATTATCTTGAATTTTTCTGAAAACAAATGTAAACATAGGTTTTAATTTCTTTAAACAAATAGAAGTATTTTCAACACAAAAATCTGTCTCTTTAAATGAGACATATACAACATATAGCCTAAAACAAGTTAATATAACAGTATCAAGTCAGTCCCTCTTTGTCATTCAAAGTTCTGCTGCTCCCCACTACAAAACCCCATGACATCATTAGCTGAAGTGAAAGAAGGCAGCCACAGGCACTATTCAGTTAGTAATGATTTCATCTCATGCAGAGAGGGGAAAAAACCCACCTATTTCCTGATCTTGGCAAATGAAGAGTTTTAGCTTGCTTTTAAAGTATTCTTAACTTAGAAAGTTACAAATATATTTTGCTAGAGTTGCAATCAGGAACTCTTTAAAAAAGTGTCCTTTAATGAAGATGAAAGTTTTAAAGTAACAAAAGCATGCTTTAGTGGAAGATTTTGACTCCCATTAAATAATAAGGCCTATAATTTACAATTTAGATGTATACTCATTCCTTTATTTGAAGGGTCTTTACAGCAATTATCCTTCCTACCCTCATCAGAATAGCAATACACATTTAGGAAACAATTTTTCTTATTTCTATTAGTGTGAATATAGTAAGATGACTCTTCTATTAAACCATATGCAGGTACAATTACTTACAGCCATGTCAAACACACACCGAGCATCAGATATAGCATGAATGTATACTTGAGGTTCCTTGCAAGAACTTGAAACGTGAAATCTAAAAAGAATGAAATATGATAAACACACAGAAACCTAAAGTTTGCATTAACAAACAAACAGATCATTGATACATCTAGATCAACAGCAGACACTCCAAGGCATTTGACCAGGGAACTAACTATTCTTCTGATAATGCACATCGTATTTATAGTAGTAGAAATGTACACATTTCCATGTGCAAATGATTTAAATTCTATTTGTTTAAGAGAAATGTAGGTAACCTACATAGATTATGGGGGAAGACTGCAAAACAGCTCTTTCTTGCTAGCTCATTAATTTTGCACACACAAGAAAAATGTATATGGTACAATTTAAGATGCTTTCACAATGGCTTCATTCTAATCTTTTAAGAAATTGTAAATTTGGGTGTCAGTGTTCTCCTGATATAACAGTTAAAGTTGCCTAATGGAGAATCCATAGAAATAGTTTCTTGAAATGGATTTCTGAAGAAAAATACCCTCAAATAATAAGCTACTGTGAAGCAATTACAGAAAATACTCTTAAAGAACACAGCCCTATCACCTCCCTACACACGTGTCCATTTCAGTTTTGATTTTTTTTAAACAGAATTTTATGCTTTGGAAAATTAAAACTTTTGTATTCAGGTTTACAGAACTGTACAAATGACCAGAAGGGCACATTAAAACAACAGATATTATGAGAACTGGGATCAACAATTACTCCCAGTTCTCATTTCCACTGTAGACCAGATTGTGGACTAGATACCTTGATGGCACAGATAAGATGGGGCCATTCAAAAACAGGTAAACAGAAAATATTAGCTAGGAAACAAGCCTAAGAACAAAACCAGTCAAACCATTATTTTCTGCCACCTAAAACTATAAACATGAAGGAATAGCGTACAGTTTAAGTCACCAGTCTGGTCTCCAATCTAAGATCACTATCTTGCTATGACAGAAGACAAAAAAGGTTTCCACCAACTGAAACATAAAATATTCTGACACCATGTTTATGCACCAGAACTGTGCCTTGAGCCCATTCACTGGCATACAGCCTTTTGAAAGTAACTTGCCGTTCATGAACTTTGTTGTTCTGAGGGCCCAGGAATGCAAGATGTACAAGTGCACCAGTGGAAGTACAAGTTTCCATTGTCAAGATGGATATGTTTTTACAAAGGAGAGAGAATTCAGCTTCCATAGTTATACAGTCTTTTCCACTCTGCTCAGGCTGCCAAAAAGCTGCCAGTTAAAAGGGTGACTTGCCCAAGAGAACCAGACAAAGACTACAGATTGCTATACATCCTTCACATTTCACAACCTTATGTTAAGCTTTGGTGCTTGTGAAGAATACCAACTCCGGATCAGGTAACGGGTAGCTCATAAAAGCCATCAGGGCAATCCCTGCTGATTACTACTAACTTGGACAGGAACCAAAGCAGCAATCTAAGAGATGAAAGGCTCTGTATCCCCTTGAGCCATTCAACCTCCAAGCTATGATTCAAAGCAGTTTATGCATGTATTCACTCAGCATATTCTACAAAGCTCAGTTTTACAAACAAACAACAGTACAAACTACAAAACAGTGAGCTGTAACTAGAAGAGAAGGCTCAGCACAACTAAGTGACAGGAATGGTAGAATGCAGGTTTGAACTAAAAATGCAGAAAGTATGTCAAACATATTTAGAGACAATCCTGCATCACAACAAGGGCGGACTAAGTGGCCTTTTTCATGATTATCCAGCTAAGCATCTGAAAAAAGAGAGCCCTCAGACAAAGTCCGGCACAAATTCAGAGTCTGGCATATTTTTTTTTTTTTTGGATTCTTTTTAGAGCTTTGTAAGCCATTGATTTTCATTTCTATAATTAGGTTAGAACAGATTTAGACACACTGATTTAACCCTGCATGTAAATCAGCCACCACTGTTACTGAAGTGACAAAAACTGGAAAGATTAGATGAGGTATCAGTAATCTAGAATCTGAATCTTCTCAGTGACAGAAAAGATGGATCATTTAAATCCATGTTAATCTTGTTTATTTGTATATTTTAGTTACTTTAAGGAAAGTTATTCTCATGGGTTAATATAATTTAATTTTTTTGCTAACCAGGGTCCATTATTTATAAGCATTTATTCAAGCAATTATATAGCTTAACATGCATTTATTCAGACTTTTATGATGTTAAAAAATGGTGTACAATGAAGTTTTAGATTAATATTTTTACTTTGAATGTCAAGTTGCATTTTGATAGAAACTGGAATTTAAAATGCACAAAAACTTTTTAAATGAGATGAATAAAGTCTTAAATATGCTAGATCTCTGATTTTCAAACTTTTTTCCTTAGGTCCAATTGAAAAAATCATTTGCCTGCAACCCAACAATTACATCCTTGAGCAATGCATTCCAGTCTTTTTTGGCTATGGCAGCAGGGGGCACTGCAACCCAGTACCGGGTTCCAACCCATAGTTTGAAAACCACTGTGCTAGACCAACATTTTATCAACACATTTTGCACTTGAAACTGATTGATATACAAAGGAAGCTGCACTCCTAGTGAAATGAACTGATTGTTTCTGATTATCATGTCCTTCAAGATTTGAAATGAATTCATCTTGTCCTCAGATACCTCATTATTGCTGTACTGGAACAGCAGAACAAACATTTCCTTTTTTTTAGCTCCCAATTGGGTTTTCAACTTTAAATAAACTAGTCATTAAATTGAACTAACTGATTAAACTGAAATGAAGAAAATATTCTTTTTGCAATTGCACAAGAGACTACAGTTGTTAAAAGCTGGTTTAGCACTTCAAAACCCTCTCATTCCAGGTGCTTAGACAACAATTTTCACACATTAAGTAGTTTGACTTTCTTTAAAAACTTTGGCAGCCAATGTATTGCTTGAATATTACTTTTTAAAATTTAATTAAGATAATTTTAAGAAAAAGACAGCAGTAAGTTTAGGCTTTAATATATGTTGCCAACTACAATTTTAATAGGTTTATTTTTAAAAGATATCCATTTAATTTTTAAAAATCTAAATTGTTTAGTTAAAAACAGTGTTTTATCTCCCGGTAACCGATAAAGGAACAGTCCCTCTGATTTCCCTCACCTCACAGACTCAAGGTCAGAAGGGACCAATATGATCATCTAGTCTGAGTTCCTGCACAATACAGGCCACAAAACTTCACTCACCCACTCCTGCAATCATCTTTTAGCCTATGATTTAGTTATTAAAGTCCTTAAATAATGGTTTAATGACCTGAAGGTACAGAGAACCCAGCAGCAAGTTAGGCATACTCCATGCTACAGAGGAAGGTGAAAAAACCCAAAGTCTCTACCAACCTGCCTTGAGAGAAAATGTGTTCCCGAACCCAAAATATGATCAGTTAAACCCCTGAGCATGTGGGCAGGGACTCTCTGTTAACGACTCAAAACCTACTCCATCAAACATCCCACCTCTGGCCATTTGCATCTCTACCACCTCAAGATCAATCAACTGCCAAACTAGGCTGTCCCATCATACCATCCTCTCCATAAATTTATCAAGCTCAGTTTTTTTGGCCCCAACTCCCTTCAGAGAGCTATTCCAGAACTTCACTCCTCTAATGGTTAAAAACCTGCTTCTCATTCCAAGTCTAAACTTCCTATGGCTGGTTCATAGCCATTTGTTCTTGTGTCCACACTGGCGTTGTACTTAAATAATTCCCCTCCCTCACTGATATAAAACATGGGTGACCAGAACTGCACATAATATTCCAGGTGAGGTCTTACCAGCACCTTCTACAATGGTACTGACACCTCCCTATCTCTAATAGAAATACCTCATCTGATGCATCCTAGGGCCGCATTAGCTTTTTTCACGGCCACATCACATTGGCAGCTCATAGTCATCCTGTGATCAACCAGTACGCCGAGGCCACTCTCTTCCTCTGTCACTTCCAACTGATGCGTCCCCAGCTTATAAGAAAAATTTTTGTTATTAGTCCCTAAATGCATGACCTTGCACTTCTATTAAATCTCATCCTATTTCTATTTTTCCAGCTTACAAGGTCATTCAGATAGTCTTGTATGACATTCTAATCCTTCTTTGTATTGGCAATACCTCCCAACTTTGTATCATCTGCAAACTTTATTAGCACACTCCTACTTTTTGTGCCTAAGTCAGCAACAAAAAGGTTAATTAAGATCAGTCCCAAGACCAATCCCTGAGGAACTCCACTAGTAACCTCGCTCTAGTCTGACAGTTCACCTTTCAGCATGACCCACTGTAGTCTCTTTTCACCAGTTCCTTATCTACCTGTCAATTTTCATATTAATTCACCACATGGGACTGTATCAAATGCCTTACTGAAGCCTAGGTAAATTAAATGTACAGTAATTCATTGCCTTTATCTAAAAAATTTGTTTTCATCTCAAAGAAGGAGCTAAGTCTAACCCTGGTCTGCCACGATCTACCTTTTGTAAAACCATGTTGTATTTTATCTGAATTACCATTCACATCGATATCCTTAACTAGTAGCGTCAATTTTTCCAAGACTTTGCATACTACTGGGGTTAAACTAACAGGCTTGAAATTTCAAGTGCCAACTCCTTCAATGGTCTTAGATGGAAGTTATCCTAAGCCTTGATTAGTCATATTAAGCTGTTATGGTTTGGTTTCTGCCTCAGCTGTGGTAATTTCTACCTCCATATCCTCATTCCCATAGCTACCCTACCATGATCCTCAAGCTCATCATTCACCTCATTAAAAACCAGAGTCAAAGTATTTGCTTAGATATTCAGCTATACCTAAATTATCCTTAACATCTACCACATCCTCAGTGCTTAGAGGCCCTGCTTCTTTTTCTTCCTATTAATATGGTGATAGAACCTTTAACTATTGGTTTTAAATCCCTTTGCAAGGTCCAACTCTACTCAGCTTTTGGCTTCTCTCACCTTATCTCTACATGTTGACCTGCAAGAGGTAGCTTTCCTTGATTTCTGCCATCTTTCACTCCTTTTAGGCTTTCAGCTCTCTCAATTACCTATCTGAGATGCCTTCTCACATCCAGCTTGGTCTACAACTCTTGCCTAAGAATGTTTTCCTCTTCCTGGGAATGCAGGCTTCAGCTAGTTCCTGCAACTGATGTGAAGTAATTCCAAGCCTCCTCCACCTTTAGACTCAAGAGTTCTTCAGTCCAGTCCACTTCCCCAACTGAGTCCCTTTTTAACTTAGCCCTTCTGAAGTCAAAGACCCTAGTCACAGATTTATTTTGATGTATTTTTACATTTCACTTGAACTGAATTAACTCATGGTTGCTCAAAACAAGGTAGTCTCCTACAACCAGTTTCTCCTGTGAGGTCCTCATTACTCACCAATACCAGAATTAAGCTGGCATCCCCTCTTGTTGGTTCAGTAAATATTTGGTAAAGAAATTTGTCTGCTATCACATCCAGGAAAATCTGGACCCTATTACTACTACTAGCACTTTTCCTCCAGTCCATCTCCAAGAAGTTGAAGTCTCTCATAATCACACAGTTCCCACTAGTATTTACTCCGTTAAAAGCCTTAAAGATGTCTTTATAAATGTCTGAATAATATCCTGGTGGTCTGTAGAACACTCCAAACACTGTCTCAGAGTAAACTCTGGTAGTCTTCTTCCCCACTGTGATTTTTACCCTGACAGACTCTGTCATGTCAGTTCTATCACTTCTAATTTCTGACAGGCTACCTCATCACTGATATACAATGCTATTCCACCACTATTGCCATTTATTTCTGTCTTTCCTAAATAGTACACACCCTTCAATACTTGTACACCAGATGTGACTAATATTCTGCCACGTTATCCCTACAATGTCTGGTTTCACTTCCTCTACCAGTAGCTCTAGTCCCTTCAATTTTTTACCCAGGGCCTTCACATTTGTATACAAACATTTTAATTTTTGCCCTTTCGCTTCACTCGCGTCCCTTACCTGATCTGGCACACTCATTCTACTGGCAGCATCACCTATTAGACTGTTTTTTTA
This sequence comes from Podocnemis expansa, assembly GCA_007922195.1. NCBI lineage: Eukaryota > Metazoa > Chordata > Testudines > Podocnemididae > Podocnemis > Podocnemis expansa. Next base: position 18,947,273 of record ML681998.1, read on the forward strand.
CACTATCCTTCCTCTTAATGTCCATTCTGCTCCCCACTACTCTCTCCTCTTACTCCATTCCCCCCAATGCTAAAATCAGGTGTGGAGATTACCCAGGCATCTCCCAATGATCTTCCCCAACTCCCCGGTTTAAAACTCTCAATCAGTTGTGCATGCTCCACCCTCAAAGTACAGTTCCCTCTCTACTCAGGTGTAGTCCATCCCAAGAGAAGAGTCCTCCACCCATGAATGCCTCACAGTGACTATATATCCAAAAACCCTCCTTATAGAGCTACTACCTGAGCCATCAAAATCTTGTCACACCTTTGTTGGTGATCTACCAAAAATTTTCATTAGCATTCTACAAGTTTTTGCAGCAGCTGAAAGCGCACAGACAACCTGTCCACCAATTTTTGACAAGAGTGATAAGAGAATTTCTCATCATTGTGTACCCACCTTAATCTAGATTTAAGTACCACAGGTCACTCAGTTTAAAAAAAACTAAAAACACTTCAAGAAGATCTGCCATCTACAGGTCAAACTAAAATTACAAGAACTTTAACATGATTAGTATGGACATGGCTACAAAGATTTCATTGTTAAATCTTACAGCATTATCTCACCTAATATCTATATCTATCTTCCCACACTGTACTATACCTTATCAGTTCAACTGTCTATTTTTATATGCAGAATTAGATAAATAAAAGCCAATGACTGGCAATCGTAAGAACATTATTTGGGAAGTCAATGGATTAAAAAAGTCAGGCAATATTTTCTGACCATAACCAAAAGGATTTCACATTTTTCCCCACTATGGGTTGCCTTAACATCAGTGACACTTTATGTAGCTCAAATGCAATACTTCTATTTTTTACAGATTTGAATGCATAAATATCTCCAAAAATTCTCACATGATGCAACTTGGATTTTTATCATTCCCTAGAAGGAAAGGAGAATGTAAAAGAATAAACTGACACAATAAAAAGTAATCAGAGTTAAATTTAAGATTAAATAATCAATGTTACACAGTAAAAAAAGAAAAATGAAAAAGCTACTCACTTAACACCAACTATTTGGACTTCAAGCTCCTTGGCACATTCCATGAGGTGCCTACAGCTCTTCAGCATGGTGCCAAATTTCATGTTCATCTCCTCATCTCCACTAATGTCTTCTGTGGCAATGTGTAGTAAGAGCCTAAGAGAAGGGGAAGATGATTGGGGCACAGTTGGTTTACATCATCATCAGCACATGTGAAGCCTGAAGACTGTCAGAAGTATGTTGATTATGTTGTCAGTACTCCAGCTCCATCGATGGATGAGTCAAGTGAACCTAATAAAAACAATCCTGTACAGAGAAAAAACTAGCAATTAGGAGCTAAAACATGGAGCCAACAAGGAAAAGGGATTTGGAAATGCAGCAACTAAGACTCTGTTGTAGCATCAAGAGTCTGTTGGGTGCTGTAATAAAGAAAGTGTTACCTTCTCAGAGTGCTTATTCGTACCCTGCTATCTAGTGAAAAATGGAACTGCTTCTCCCCAGTACTTTGGAGGAAGAGATTGCTGTGCTTTTCTTCTTTCATCAGCCTTGATTGGCTGCAATCTGATACATGTGGAGGGAGACTCCTTTCATCCCTCCCACTCTACAGTAGGCAAGAGTGGGTGCAAGGGGAGTTCCAGTCCCACCCTTACTTCCTGGTTGCCTGGGGAAAGGAGGTGGCAGGAGTGCCATTTCTGCTCCTCCTCCTCCTCAGTCAGACTTTTCATATATCAAAGCTGAAAGACTTAATTCAGACTTTGGTCTGAAGCTAATTTCTTGTGGCTTGGTGAGCTGGCTCATTAGCTGACATTTAATCAGTCTTGCTATGCTTTAATTCATGTGGAAGGGTAATTTGATAAGATATGACTGTCAAAGCCCAGAACATACACACACAAAATTACCTTACTGTAAACTCACACAATGCCAGCTAAATGGTCAATGATTCTTTTTCAACCCCATGTGAGAACCAATATCAAACATACAAAGCTGCAGTTTGCACTAACTGGCAGCTAGCTGGTGAAGCTCAAGAACCCGCACAGAGTGAACTATAGCAATCCAGTCTATAGATGAAAGTGGCCTGGCTAACTGGCATGTTCTGCATCTGAAAGAATGGGATGCAGTCTCCATACCAAGCAAAGATGAGCACACTGTTGGCTACAACCAATGATAAGAATTTACCAGCTGCCAAAAATCTAGCGGAACCCTCAAACGTCAAACATTTACAGAAGACAATTTAAAGGGGTATGCATTAGGGGAGAACTTCCATTCCTTCCACTGTGCCTTTTGGCATCATTCAACTTGATCATTTATACCACTTATTACTGTTGGCATTTCACTCATTTTGGAAAATTAAAAGTAGACTGGCCATTTTCATTTTCTGGCTCTCGTTCACCAGCATGAAAACGTATGAGGAATTTTTAAGTCATTTATCAAGATTGAAAAATTTTAGTTATACAATATTCTGTAATATTTCAGCAGACCTATGTGTTGGGGTTAGTTAAACCTGAAAAAAATCAAAGTGCTTTGAATTCATCATATGTGAAGAGTCCCAACACAATCTCTCTTTCTGCACCCGACAGCTGAAGTAATGCTAAGGTTAGTCTGGAAACACCTCTTAACTAGGACTACACATGCCATACTGAACTGGCAAGTTTTTATGACAGCATTATAGAATCAGCAAGGATTTTCTAATGAAAACAAACGTACAAGATAAAAAGGAAAGCTACGTTATCTTATAATTATGCTCTTCTGAAAATATCTTGCAGGATTCTCATCCTTGGGTCTCAGCTCACTAAAGAAAGGCTGGAGGAACTCAAGATCTTAGTGCTTTTTGGCCTTTAAAGGCAATGATAGTGGATCATAAGCCATTCTTTCCATCTGGTGGTGAGGATGGGGGGTGGGGTGGGGATGAGGGGTCATATGACACCCTGAAGGTAACTACTGCCTTTGGATTCATTTAGTCAATGCCAGATTTTAGCAAAAAGTGAAGGTTCCACAAAGGAACAGCCATTCACAAAACAAAATGGTCAGAAAAAAGAATGCTTCAGAAGGCTGGATAGTGCAAGCAAAAACCTAAGAACCCAAACACTTCAGAAAGGTTCCCCTCCACACTCTAAGAGATATATGGAGGTAGTCTTCAGAGAAGCAGAATTTCAATTGGATTCTCTCTAGGATTGCAAGTAACTAGAGTCACGTGATTGGAACAGGCAGCAAGAGCAACCCATATGAAAACCAGTAATATGATTTTTTTTTTTTTTTTTTTTTTTTTTGTTAAGTACACATAACATACCTCCTAGAAAGAAAACCAGGCTGGTCACTTCAATAGACTGTAGGATGATGCAGCAGTCTTGTACACCTCTGGAAACATCCATGAGGAAGACAGAACAAGCCACTTTGATTCTGATTGAATGACCCTTTAACGCAGCTTTCTGGCTTATGAAGGCTTCCATGTATACATGGTAGCTACTATCACCCACATCAAAGGCTGCCTGCACTAGATGCCAGCTAAGCTCCATGGGTGCCTGTATTAAGATTACTTATTAACTTTAAAAACACCTGGCATTTGTCCTATAAAAGTAACTCAAATAGGGCAGAGACCTTTTTTCAAAAAGGAAGTTTGTCCTTTGAGCATGAAGTACTGATATTTCATAATGCAGAACATTGCATTTGTTGTCAAGTAAACCTTTGTCCACAAGAATTTTAGAACTGAAGCCCAGAATCAGAGCGAAGTGTTTACTCCAGCCATAGCCACCTCAACCACAAGTTCGTGTGGGGACTGGGCAGGGCAGAAGGGGAAAAAACTCAGCTGTAATACTCTTCTTGACTGTCTGACAGGAACAATAGTCTGGACAACCTGTTTCTTCTTCACCTGCTGAACCCAAAGCAGCCACAGTGACACCACAACCCTATTGAAAAAAACTTAGTGGGAGGCCTAGACTGTGGTGGAGCCCCCAACTATGAAGGGCTGATGCAAGATGGTTTGAGAAAGCTCCCTTCCACCTCACCTAGAGGGAAGTGGAATCTCTACCAATGTGGATAGTATTTAAACAGCTCCAGTGCTCAGCAGCTGAAGCAGACTCAGGTTCATGCTTGAGTGATTTCTCTTCTGAACCACCCTGAGCCATGCCTAGAAAAAATCATCACTTCTGATTTGCTGGTGACATCCACAGGTGTATGACACCACTCCACAGCACAACCATACCCTAAGAAGAAGATAGAATGTACATGTTCAGTTGATGACAATTTTTGCCACAACAACTTTGGTGGAAGCCATGGAATCAAGTGAATGGATGACAGTTGGAAATGAAAAACTAAAGTCATATAATGCAAGATTACTTATAGAGGAAGGGGAGCTGAGGCTTCAGAGGAGGTGCCAAAATATTGAAGTTAGACTGTCAAAACACTGAAGTGAAAGTTGGGGCCTCAAAGCCAACATCCACCCCCCACACTCCCACCAGGATTCCTAAGCTTGTGGAATGTTATGCTAGAAAGCTGAGACCCAGAAGAGAAAATCCTGCAAAAAACTGTATCTTCAGAGAAAGAGCCAAGGTTGGACAAGATACATGCAAGTAAACTGCATTAAAAACCCACACGTCCCTTGCTTCCAGGTAAACAGCCAACTTATACCACATCTAAAGTTAAATTCCCACAGAAATAAACTAAGATTTCTCTTGCTTTTCAGTGCAACACTTACTTAGCACTTGGATGGTTACGAGCTATCTTCTTTAGTTCACTTTCATTGTCACAAGTCATGATGTTTACCCCAGTCTTCGCTGCATATTTTATCTGAGAAGCTTGCTTGCAAGGATTTGTATATATAATATTTTCAGGAGCAATGCCCAAATCTTGTACCAGTGCCATTTCAGACTGAAAAACAAGACAATATTAGAAGTGTTAGACACAAGTCAAAAGAGTGACTTTATCTTCGACTTGTACGTGGCTATATAGCCCAAATAAGGTTTTCCTTTAGCTAAGCTGTATATTAGCTGCTCCGAGAGTAAACAGGACAGAATCGCTATGCTCAATCACAATAAAAGGTTTATAATTTAAGCCAAAGAATGCACATTTATGATAGTTAACACCAAGAGCTGAAATTTTACCCAGGACAGATTTAACAAACCAGTGCAGGGAGAGGGTAATTTGACAGGCAAACAGGATATACAGAATAAACACTCACTTTACTAGAACATGCAAACCCAGTTCCAAGAGCTGCCAGAATCTCAAGTACACCTGGAGTGGAATTGCATTTTACAGTATAAAATGGTTTTACTGGTGCCATCATATTCTGCCATTGGATATGTTTCTTCAGAAGCTGTCCAAGGTCTCCAACAAAAAATGCATTTTTTCCAGCCTATAAACAAAAAGGAAAATGGAAAAATAAGTCAAATATGCACAACTGTGGACTTGAAGTCAAAGCATAAATATCCTTTGAAGTACAAATGTGTGATGTTTATCAAGTCAAAGAATGACTGGAAATCAGATATATTTTCTATTCTGCCACCAGCTTAGTTTATGATCTTGGACAATTAATTTGAATTCTGTGCCACAAGTTACCCAACTTGAAAATGAATGTAATATCTACTTCTGTTAAAATTGTATACATAATGCTTTGAAATTCCTTGAATGACAGGTGCTACCCTAAATGCCAATTATTATGGTCTGGCTAGAACTATATTTAAGGTTGCAAAAAACATTTCCATTCCAAGCATTGGAAAAAAAAAAAAAAGTAGTCGTCCTTAACTTTCAGGGGGTGAGACACATAGCAACTGTAGGACTGGAAGGGACATTGTTAGGGATGATATAGTCCAGTCCCTTGCACTGAGATAGGATTAAGTATTTATTTAAACTATCAGTGAGGTTTATCCTGGTCTTAATTCCCAATGACAGATTCCACAGCTTCCCCAGATAACGTGTTCCAATGCTTAACTGCCCTTACAGTTAGGAAGTTTTTTCTAATGTCTAATTTAATTCTTCCTTGCTAAAAGATTAAGATCATTGCTTCTTGTCCTGTCCTCAGTGGACAAGTATAATTTATCATCCTAATCCCCACAGCAACCTCTTATGTACTTGAAGACTTGTGTCCCGTCTTCCCTTGAGTAAACAAACCCAGTTTTTCACCTTTTCCTCATAAGTTAAGTTTTCTAGACCTTTAATCATTTTTGCTTACGACTCTCCTGCTATGTCCCAGAGTGACATTTGTTTGTTTTTTAAACACTATTGTGATGTTGACTCACATTTAGCTTGTGATCCACAATAACTCCCAGTTTTTCCTGCAGTGCTCCTTCCCAGGCAGTTATTTGCCTTTATTTATGTGACATATTATTCCTTTGTAGTATAATGCTTTGCATTTGTCCTTAGTGAATTTAATTCTTTCAGATCATTTCTTCAATTTGTCAAGATCATTTTCTAATTCTGCCCCCTCTAAAGTGCTTACAACCTCTCCCAGCTTGATAGTGTCCATAAACTTTATAAGTGTACCTTCTATGCCAATATCCAATTCATTTACAAAGCTATTGACTGGACCTGAACCCAAGACAGATTCAGGTAGGATCCCACTTGATAAATCCTTCCAGCTTGACAACGATCTATTGGATGACTACTCTCCAGGTAGCGTTTTCCAGCTAACTGTTGTGACAGTAGGTTCCTATTTCCTTAGTTTGCTTACAAGAAGGGCATGTGAGACAGTAAAAAAAGCCTCACCAAAATCAAGATAGATGACAGCTATTGCTTCCCCCCCACAAGGCTTGGTACCCTATCAGAGAAGGATATTAGGTTGGTTTGGCACGATTTGTTGTTGACAAATCCATGTTGACTTATTTATCTCCTTATAGGAACAAAGTTCCCATGATCTCAGCTCAACACTATTTTATAAAATGGGGAATGCCACGTTTGGTACTCTGATTCAAAATAAGAGCATTTTCTTTTTTAGTGAAATTTTAATGACAAAATTTGGTCACTGAAACTGTTTAAATGGCAACACTGAGGTTCTCTCAGGCATCAACACTAATTAAAATTCTGTACAAAAACCTACTGTATGTTAAAAGTATACTAAATTTGCAAAGTCAAGCATTCGCAAGCTGGGAAAATGCCAGGTCATCTGTGCAACCTTAGTTAACTTGTGTATCGTGTATTAGAAACCAGGGTTCTGTTGTGAGCTCTGCCATGGATGGCCTTGTGCAAATTTTCCATTATCCCTGCATGCTGTTTGCTTTTAACAATAATTTGATGTAAGAGACTTCTTTTACTGAATGAGGTTATGCAGAGAGTATCATAAGAAGCAGGCAGTCAGTGAAGAGCCAAGACTAGACCTCATTAGTTCCTCCTGGCTCCCAGGGCTGAAACATTAACATTGCCTCACTGTATCTCAGCCCAAGCTCTAGATCTGTTCCTAACATGGAAGAGGCTCACAGGGAATGGAGAGCATACCCAGTGTACTTGGTTTATGGTGAGGAAAGCTCTATGGGGCTAGAGCAGGGGTCTCAAACTCAAATCACTACGAGGGCTGTGAGTTTGAGATCCCTGGGGCTAAAGCACACTCAGTGCAGACTGAATACTGACATTTTAACAGGAAAACCCAAACAAGCTCTAAACGCATTCAAATTATTTTCAGAGGCTTATAAATCAGCCAAATCTAGGCAAATTTTGATGTGAATAGTAAAGTCACTTTGCTCACCCCAGCACTACCTACCAACCAAACCTCAAATTCCAGCTCCAAATCCCAGAGATGCTAAAGTTCTTCATAGTAACAGCTAGAGAATTTTATTTATTCAACACTGACAAAGCTCCTTCCCCCACCACCTCATTGTTGGAAGTGGCTAACAAGTTTTTACTTAAACTTGGCCAACAAAATTTAGCCTCAGGCAGAGTGCAAATGGAAAATTTCAGCCCAAATGGTTAAAATTCAGCAAGGTTATAAGCAACTAGAAATGAGTTTATAATTAAAAGTGTTAGGTAAACTTAACTGTTTGTCACTGCCGTAGGGGGACCAGATGGCAAGAGCTAAAATTCAGGATATGGGACTTCAGGGAGTGAGCAGTCACAGATATTAGACAAAGACACAAGTATCGGAACTATCCCTAAAACATCATGACATTTAGTCATTCCACAGTGCCATCTTGCCTACGATACACTAGACAGTTTAATTTTTTTAATCCCTAGTCTCAAATTAAATCAAATACTGGCAATTTAAACATGAAAATTAATTTAGTTAAAACAACAGAGAAAGACTCAGGAACCAAACGCTTACAAGTGTATGTTCATAAACATAGTTGTTAATAACATCTCCAAGAGTTGCTCCTTCATCCAGCAGGCTAATGGAGTAGTTTGCATCCTCAAGAAATCCTTTCATCTCAGCCGTATTCCGCAAAGCCGACAGTCATAAACCAAGAAACACAAGGGACAGGCCGCCAAGCCTTAGATTCAGGTCCTTAAATTATGCAACAAACTGCACAACAGAGAGAGGGGAAAAAAATTAAGACAAAATAAACCAGTTGGTAAAACACCACCCATCACTGCCCAAGGCTTCTATTTAAATTTAGAAAGTACCTTCTATTTTTGGTGTGCTGCAAATGATAAAGACCTTTGTTAGATGAAGTTTCCTGCTCTGTTCCCATGAGAATCAACTTCTACACAACCTGCAGACCTCACTCTGGTGTCCTAGTGCCTGGATGCAGGTAGATATAAAACAATCAGCTGTTTGACAACCCTCCCCCCCCAACCTCACAGCAGCTGATCATGGCTGGTTCAGGAGCACTGCAGACCCCTCAGAACAGCTTATAAGATTGCTTGTGAGAATGGAGGGAAGGGAAGTCCACGCTACCAAGGGGCTGAAAAATGGAGAGGGATGAGGGGAGGATGAGGTGGGCACTTCACTGGGGGGCTGGGTTAAATGTGGGACTTTCTTCTCAGCCTCCTGTGGTCCCAGCATCAGACTCTCACTCACTGCCACTCCTGCTAATGGGGAGCCAGCTCTGGGCACCAGCACTCTCTTCATTCCCTCAGGATAACCCCAGATGATCAGCTGGCCTCGAGGGCTCCCTTGCCTAGTGGTAGCTGGCTCCCACCCAGAATCTTTGAAGGTAGGGAAGCAGCCTCAAACCCTATTAACAGCAGACAGCTTCCCACCTTTGAGGGCTGCAACCAATCTGTAAAAAATCATCTGTGACTATCCATGGATTTCACAGGCTCCAGCTATCAATCTTAATAGGCTGAACTAGTTTAATCCCACTTAAAACAAGCTGTCTGAATTCACTGAGATTTTTAAAGTTAAATTGGTCCGTCTTCGTTTTTTTACCACCTTCTAAATTGGTGACCCCAGACAGGAGGCCTACAAAAACTGGTTAGCTACCATCCTTTGGTGTGAACATTGCGGATATTCCACAAAATCTTTGATGACAATATTGTGCTGATTAGGAAGAAACATATTAGTAGAAAGACATGCTACCTTACTTTCCAGAGAATCTTTTTAGATTTTAATATAAATACATGTAAGCAATCATGCAGAAGCTGCAATAATCAGTTTCAAAAGGTATAGGTCAGGATTTTCCTACATTTGGGTTTGTAAGTAAAGCACCCAAAAGCTTTATTTCTTCCAAGGGGTTTAAAAAAAAAACCCTAAACCATCACAAGACATCTGTGGGCCTGAGTTTCCAAAAGTTAACTTTGCCTTCAGATAGTTTGAAGCCCCCTAGAATTGTCCCTTCATCTTTCCCCAAAAAGGGTATTCAGAAGTGAAACATAAAATTGATTTAGCTAATCCTGAAAAATGACATATGTAAAACTCTGCTTGTGTCTCAGACCATTTTAAAGACTCTGTTCCTTAGCATTTTAATCTAGTGCGTGGAACATCTTTAGAACTTCATTTACACACTTTCTGCTTGGTACCATCTTAAAGCTTAATTGTGTCAGAAAAACACCTTTGAAAAGACTAAGACTTCACACGCTTATTTTGAGATCTCTACTTCTGTGAGCTCTGCAGGGCCAAAACGACAGGAGTGCAAAATGGATCCTCTGATTAGGATGAGCAGAATTAAGACTTAAATCCTAGCTATAGCAACCCCTCTAATGTTGAAGGGAATCAGGGCAGAGGCATGGGGGGGGGGGGCCCCGCTTAACATCCACTCCAAGATCCTAGGCTGCGTTTGTATGTTTGGCAATTAAAAATGTATGCTGAATGTATTTGATTTGGAACCAATGACACCATATGGGTCTCCCTGTGCTGTTTAGGTTGCTACTATACACACAGTGCAATAAGATCTTAAATACGCTGACAATATCCTTGACTTGACAGCTAGCCAGAATACCAAGCAGTTTCCAATGGATCGTTTGCAGACCACAACAAAACAACACTGGGAAGACTAGCGCAAGTCTTTATTTGATTAAATCTGGTGTAGTTCTGGAATCTATTTAGGAACTGATGGACAAAAATAGAAGAAAAACCTATGACAGTAGTTAAAATGATGGAAGACGGGCTTAATTTCTTTCATGTCATTTCTTAATACTATAATTCAACCAAGCATTTAACTGATCAGATTAGATGTACTATGTGCCTCATCCATAATTTACCAGTTACTTTTACAGATCAGAACTATCCCCTTTTGCTTAATAAAAATCTTTACAAAGAGATTTGCTACAGTAATCAAGCTCTTTGTTGCCTTTCTTGAAAAGGAATGAGAATCCCTGGAAAACTGCATGTCCAGACAACTGATGTTCAGCAAATACGAGGAAAAGGGCTTCTATTCATCCTCAATTTAGTACATCCATTTTTAATTGCTCAAATTATCCAGTTTTCCTAAATTATATTTCTAGTATTACAAAATGTGCTAGTTTCAAAAAGGGGAGGCCGAGTTTTGTAAGATGTACTGTGTATTTTTTTCCATCAATTAAGAACATCTGGTCTGCTGAAAATTTTGAAGTATGATCTCTGCTTTGAGTTACGCTTGAGTAAAACTGAATTCTGAAAACGAAAACTCACTATTTACAGTAAAGTCAGAAGGCAAAAATAAAAATCTAAGAATGAATGACTAACATCTTGTATATACAACAGTCTTTAAATTGTATTTAAGAAAAAAATTAAATCACTATCAACAAATCATTCCTGCTCCTTCACTGCTGCAGAGGCTTGTCAGGCAGCAGAACAGATACAGCTTTGGAGTGCTTCTGTACACACGTAGTCAAGATTCTCTGCTGAACTGATCCGCATGAATCTACAGGACACACCAGCTTACCTCCCCCAGGCTGAATCCAGCCATCTCCTGGCTCTCCACAACACACTTACCACTGTGTGGCAACACAATAATGTCTCCTGACACAGTGGTTGAGAACTGATGGGTTAGAAGGAACACAGAGGTGCCTGAGCTTTGAGTTTCAAGTAGCCTTGATGATACACATTTATCTAACATTCATATGATTTATCCCTTAATTAGCTTTAGAAAATTAGGGATTTTGTCAAGAGCTATTGTTCATGTGTTATCTACATTTCTCAGACTAGGTCTAACTCTGCTTCCACTGAAGTCAACCACTGAGTTCAGTGAGCAGAGTTAGGCCAACTCTTTTGTGCTTTAACAATACTTGATTTTTACTATTCTAAACTAAGCTCAAAGGAGAGGCTTCCTCAAATCCCTTTCCAGCCCAGAAAAAAAAAAAAGACCAAAATAAAAGATATTTTAGCATTAACTTTTAATCTTTTCCTGCATTTAGTTCTGCAAACGACTTGGTGCAGAAACCATCTCTCTAACATACGAAGCAAAAATTTGCTTAGAATGTTGAATGACCATAAGTCAAACAAGACGAATGCATTCCCAGCAAAAAATACCCTCCTTATGCCACAAGTGTCATTCTTCATGACACACCAGGCAGTATCTTTTAAGCCAGTTACCTTCAACTGACAGGTGTGAAAGATATCCACATAGCCATTTAATTGCTACTTCTGATCTCCATGTTACATCCTCTGGCACTTCATGGTTTAACAGAGTAGAACCTCAAACTAAAAATTTTCAGCTATTGACATGTATTAAAAACTATATTCATGTAAAATACTCCCATATTGCCATTAAAATACATTAAAAACAAAAAGTTATGTTTATTATAGCCGAGTGTCCATAATGAATGCCTTGGTTCACAAAATTTATTTTTAAACTGTCACTGCTAGATATGCAGCCTACAGTTCTAAAAAAGTTAAGATGAGTTCTTTCTGAGATACAACCCTTAGAGCCAACTGGAAAACAGAAATCCCTTCCTGCAAACAACTCCCCCCACACCCCACCAAACAGCACATGGGGGGCAGGGGTAGAAAAATCCCTGTTAAGAGAACCAAAATGTAACTTTCCAGCTTCCTGTCTTCTACTTACTTACAAATGAAATAGGTAAGAGCTTATAGTTGGCTGCCTGAGAGACAGAGCCAAGGCATAGAGCCTCCTCTCTAGGCTCCAGCGTCAAAGAGGCAAAAAAAAAACACAAAAACCCCAGTCTCTGCCACTGTGGCCCATAGCTGGAAGAGATGGGGAGGCTGAGAGGCAAAGTCAGATGTCTCTGCCTTAGCAGCTCACATGGAAAGCTTTTATCAATTTCATTCACAGAAAGTGACTTATTTTCTTAACAGAAAAAAAAAAAAATCTTTTCAGCAAAGCTGAACCTCCCACAGAAAGTTTTAGTTTGGCTAAAAGGACTTTTTTGGTCAGAAAAACATTTTAATAAAAAAGTTCTCTCATCAGCTCTAACTAGTAATGGGGACTCTGCAGGCTGAGCTAGGATGGTTTTCAGTAGCACCTTACAACCCCATTGTGTTCACTAGAATTGCAGAAGTGTAACAGGTTGCTAAATTTCTGAACAGATGATACGAATTCATTGCACATCCTTAACTGCTGTATAGTTCTGCAGGGCTAATAAGTGGTATAAGTATTGTGTCACTAAAAAACAGGAGCTATGACTGAATATATCAAAAAAGCGGCTCTGTTGAGTCCGGAAGTGCTATTAGACTCATTTTACATAGTAACACCCACACTGCCAGGTTACACAAGAAACTCAAAACACCAAGAAGTATAAAGATGCCTGTTTACCATACACCAAACCACTACTACTATGCCATTCTGCATCTGCTGTGTACAACAGATTCTTATCTTGGCATTTCAGTTAACTGGAAGTCCCTATAAACAAGGCCCTGGGAACATACGTAGCAGGTACACTGCATGTAGATGTGACCTAAGTAGTGTTGCATAAATTTGCTTGGTCTAGTTTATTTGTGAAAAGTGCAGTAATTTAAATACTGAACTGAAGCGTATCTACACTGCTGTGGCTGGTTGAAGGCATTTGCATCGCTAAAACTGCATCCACACAGCTTTACACTGTTCATACTAACCCATGAATGTCCTGGCCAGATATCTCATGGTGCAACATTCTACCACTCAACTTTCTGCTCCAATTCTTTTGCCATGCATAGTGGGATGCCTAATGAAAATTACAGGATCTGGCTCTGCAGTTCATAGGGCTTTTGATTACGTGGCAATACAGCAAACAGAGAAGCAGCAGAAGGATGAAATCAACAAATTACTTCGGCACAGCATTTGTCTGCATCAGCTAATGGAACGCTATTTCTGGTTTAGCCAGCTGACAGCCACTAGCGCAGAGGTTGGCAACCCAAAAAAGAATAGAAGAGCTGCTTCCCCCCACCACAATCGCATGAGCCCAAGCTGGCCCAGCAGCTGTGCTGCAGGCCCTAGCACTGGCAGGGGGTGGGGGTGGGTGAAGCAGCATTGCCTCACCTAACCCCAGCCTCCCCTTGAAGAGCAGCCAGTGGACACCTGCAGCTTGCAGAGGTGTGGCACTGGAACGACCCCTCCGCAGAATTCAGGCTTCTTTGACGCAGCCACCCCAGGGCTGAACAGGCTTAAGCCAGGGCCGGGGAGGGGAGCACACGCTGCTTGTGCACCCCTCACCAGTGCTAGGGGCTGCGGTGGGGCCACTGGGCTCCTTCTGGCTCATGTGGTTGTGGTGGGAGGGTAGGGGTGACCCCAGCACCCCCCAGTTTGGCCACAATGCTGGGGCCAGCCAGTTCTTGGAGCACACCTGGCTCCCTGGAAGTGATTTCCAGGGAGCCCGAAGGGGATGCTCAGGGAGCCACAGGTGGTTCACGGAACCTGTGTTGCTGATCCCCACACTAGTGGGATGAGATACTGATGTAGAACTGAGGTGATGAGCAGTGGATGCAGAACTTCAATGACAAATGCCACTTTCCTAAAACTCTGTACAGAGCTGCTCCAAACAGCAGAACACCAATGTAAGAATTCAAGGAGAAGCATGCAGCCATCACCCTCTGGAAGCTAACAAATGATTGCTAACAGTCAGTAGCTAATAGGTCTGGTGTTGGCAGATCAACTGTTCTCATGGAGGTTTCCAATGCTACAAGGGTGCTTCTTTGCTATCTCATGAATCATGGCTAAGCACAGGAGTTTGATGACTTTGCATGGCTGGGGCTCTGAACTGCATATGGACTATCAATGCCTATTCGTTGTCCATCTCACGCCAGCACAAAGGCCCCATGCTGCTGCAAGTCCTGGCAGATCACTATGAAAGATTCACTGGTATTCATGGGGAGTGGCCTGGATGCGCACAATGCCAGTCTATTTAGAAATTCTGGTCTGCTTGCAGGAATAGGTGATGGAATGTTTATGCTACAACCAATATAGCCTTTCATGGAGTTGTGGATCCTCCTGGCATTCTTGGAGACGAAGCTTATTCTGTTTCTGGGGCTTAACGCCTTTTCCTGGACGCATGGACAAGAAAAAGGAGCAGCTGACTTCAACACAAGTAGGTACAGAATACTAGTGGCATGTGTATCTGGAAGGCTGAAGGATAGACGGGTGGTATCCTAGCAAAAGCTGGATGTTTATCATTTAAGTGCCTCACATCATGTACCTGCTCTATGCTGTACATCTGAGAGCACAAAGGAGAGCCTGGAGGATGGGTGGGAGCAGGATATGTAACAACCTTTTAAACATCCACAAAAGGTGCTGCTCAACATGCCTCGAGTGGTCAAGGAAACAGGGTGAGGCATGCAACGTGCTCCTACTTCAAGGCCAGAAGTTGTTGGGGGGAAATGTGTTCTATAACCAAGAAACACACCAAGGTGTGTTTCATTTCATTAAGGGCTGATGGAGGGAGAAAGATTATGCCATTTATGGATTGAGTGATAATGCCTCACGGATATTTTTCAGCTAAGCTGCATCAAAATGAAAGTATTGAATTAACAAAGCCATCACTCAGAGATTCCTTCTTTAATAAAAGCAAAAACAATTAACCAAGAATGTAGTGCAGAGATCAATGGAACTGAAGCACAACCAATGTAAGGAGTGCTCACAAATTCTTGTAGATGATTCACTCGTTACATTTCCCAATAGGTATATACATTGTGCAAATGGCCCATAAATGAAAAGGCTGTCCCAATAAGGCGTTTTCCATTTTACAGGACCAATGGAAACCCAGGGTGCCATGCTTCATCACCTGGAAGAAAAGGGACTCTAACAATCATTTGCCTCTGTATCACATCCCTTTGCAGGGGCACATGCTCCACTTTTTATCTTGGATGAACGCTCTAGGAAACTATCCCTGCACTACTCTGGTAGAATAAATTTAATATTAAAAAGGCACAAGTTCTTATTCTAAACCTAGTCTCCCCACCCACCACCCCAATTGTTTCTTTTCCCATAGTCTAGGAAGGCCCTTTTCTTCTCTTCCCCTTCTTAACTGCCCTTTGAGTTTTGCAAGTTATTCCCCCCACAGGGAAGACATCCTGTGCAAAAGCTGGTGTTGAGGTGGATACTGGGCTGCAAGATGGATCTAGGAGGCTATGCGGTGTTTGAGGTGGGAAAGGGACAAGTTAGTGATCACACATGCACTTGTGCAGACCATCCTGATGATTAGGGAGGTTATGCTTGAGAGTACACAGGAACCATAGAATGGTCCTCTTCAAAAAGACAATAGGGCACTGATATTCCTTAATGGTATATATACATCAACAAACTTTTTATGAATTGACAGATTGGTGGCCCTTCACAGTTGTAAAAATGGTATTTGTGATCCTCGAGCCTAAAAGGCTGGGAACCACTGCCCGAGACTGTAGGTAGAATTCTTGTGTTTTCCTAGTTGCCTTACAGCAGGGGTCTCAAACTCAAATCACCACAAGAGCCTCATGAGGATTAGTACATTAGCCTGAGGGCCGCACCGCTGAAATCTTTCCATACAATGATATTGCAAATATTGGTAACGATCGTGCCATTGCGGCCCACAGGAAATAACTTCAGGGGCCATATGCAGCCCATGTGTTTGAGACCCCTGCCCTACTGTATAACCCCAAGGAGGACAACAGTTATAGTACTGAAAACATCCAATTCTCCAGCAGCCCCTGAACATCTGGCTTGTATCAGTTTCACTCTGTCACAAAAGCAATCCAGGAACAGTGTGAAACTAGCTATGACTAGGTGAGTTTTCACTCCTGGCATTCTGTGGGACAGCTGCAACAGAGCACAAAGGAAGAAAGCAGGGAAAGGGAGATGAGAAGACAAAACTCAGAAATAATCAAGGAGTCCTGTGGCACTTAAAGACCAACGCATTTATTTATGGCAATATACAAATTTGTTATTCTTTAAGTGCCACAGGGCTCCTTGTTTGTTTTGCTGAACTAGACTAACATGGCTGCCCCTTTGGAACTCAAAAATAACCTTGTCCTACACGAAGGCTGGTGATGCTAGGGAAGACTTCCTCCTACAGAGCAAGATTTAAGCACAAGGTATTTGATTTTTTAAATAGCCTTTTAAAAATTTCCTCTCAGCTTCTCAAGTTCACCATCTCAGCTGGGGTCACTAAAGCTACTGCAGGAGTTGTAGCCCAGGAACTGACAGAGCTGAGAACAGGTGAGTGAGTGGAGACTGTGGAGGAGAAGGGAGGCAAGCCCTGTTTCTTAGGGGGAACCAAGAGTTCTGGTGCATGTATGCTAAAAAAAGTGGCAAGCAGTTTCCAAAGTCTGATAAGGCTTGTGAGAGAAGCAAAACCTTGAGTGCAGATGGGGATTCCTGAATCAGCAGGCCTGTACTGGTACCCAACCATGTTTAGTCAATGCCACAGGAGCCAGCAAAGAATCCAGAAACTATTGTAACTTGAGTGGGATTTTGGGGGAAACTGGTTATTTTCTCTTCTTCCTCCTCACATGCACTTAAGAGGAAAGGCTATAACAGCTACAAAAGCAGCACAGGTAGCAATCCAAGTGGAAAAGACAATGAAGATGGCTGGACTTGAAGCTGAGGAGAGGGTATCTGAAAGTTACTTTGTGTATGAAAAGGAGAGGATATCTGAAAGTTGCTTTGTGTGTAGTCCCTGGTCATCTGATGGCTGAGGTGATCCAAGGTTTGGAGCTGCAACAAGGAACTATGGTGAGTTTCTGAAGGGATGTAAGCAGATATTGAAGGGAAAGAGCGATGAGGCTGAAGGGAAACCTTAATGCTCACAAATGCATACTGGACAGAGAACTGGGAGGATAGACTGCTGGATGGGGAAGGTGACAAGTGAAAGCATGCAATTACAAGAACAAGACAGAGGAAAAGACTGGCTAACAGGAGAAGGAGCCAAGAACAGGTTAGCTAGGTTGGAAAATGAAAGGAGAGAGACAGGCAGTACCAGAAGATTAAAAAGCAAAGAAAAAGAGCAGCTAGTTCTACAAAAAGGGAAGAGGCAGTGGCAATACTCAGTGTTCAGAGTCCTAGGTGGATAGATGATGACTCACTTCCGGATGACAAGACTTACAGCCAGAAACACAGAAGGGGGGAGGCTGAGAATTGCATCACCACCAGGACGTGGCAGGTAAATGCTGAGGTACTAATGTAATATGGCACAATAATGGGGGCCATACAATTACGAGGTAGACTTTGTACACTTCATTTGGTGCACTCAGTTGCACGAATCCATTATTTAACCTAAGTAGTATCCATTGGAAGGCTTTAGTGAAATTGTTGTTGTTAAGACAGTGCACGGACTCAGATTCTACAGTTGCATTTTTAAAAGATTACAAAATGGTTGGGATGAAAGCTGCTGTCTGAATGGCAGATCAAACTTTGAACTCCTGTAATCTCCTCCCAATAAAGGCATGTCAGAACTACAGAGCTCTTTCACTAACAAGATTGCTGTAACAGCCAGTGCTTTTAAATATTTGTACAAAAATGTAAAATTTCAATTTAATAATCTCTAGCTTTACATTAAACAGTGGTCCATGGTGTCAGGGAAGGCAAGAGTTTTAAAATTCAGACACCTTTGAACACCATTTCTTCCACTTGATAGAGGTGAGGCTGGCTAAATGGCTTCGTCCACTGCCTACCAATTCCCTTCTTCCCCTCTCCATTCAGTTAGATCTACAGCAAACAAAGCAGAATTTCTCAAGTAGCTCAAATGACATTTGTTAGCCCAAATATGCTGTTCAGCAGGAGCAGAGGCTGAAAGAGTAAGAGAACTAAACCAAGAGACTAGGACCACAGGTCTCAAAGGGAAACAGTTCAAGCAGTTCCTCCTTTGCCACTATCAGCTGGAAGAGAAGAAAAATGGGAGGGAAGCAGGTTTAATAGGACTATAAACATACCCTCAGATGATTTTTTTTATGAGAGGCTGTATGAAATCACTTAATTATGCTTCAATGCTCAATTGCCTTTTTTCTCAATGAACCATTTTATAAAAGGAACAAGTGTCCAAGGTGCACATTAATCAGCTAATTTAAGCAAATCTTTGGCTGTTTCTGAGGGACAGCTGTGCTTCAACACACCCAGGATACACATCTATAGACGGACAAACACTTGTGTTGCTTGATACATCACTAGTAAATTAAGTTTTAATCTCCTTAAATTCACGTAGTCATATTAGAGGACGAGTAACCGTTTTACCACAAAATGGAAAATCTGAACTTCTGAAAAGCCCACTACAAAACACAACACATTCATGGACACATCTAGTTTGCTCCTCTTAAGTTCTATGATAAACCAACTTCTACTATTCCCTATGGCAGGGGTTCTCAACCTTGTTCTTTCTGAGGCTCACCCACACCCTGTCTGGGGGGACCAATAGACATACTAGAAAAATTCCAGGGCCCAGCAGGAGGGGGTGGGGAGGCCTGAGCTCTGCGCTTCAGCTTCTGGGAAGGAAAGCTCAAGGCTTCTGTCACCCACTGCCCCCAAAGAGCATCTGCCTTGGGCATAGTTTGACTTCCATTTGGAGTGGGGGGCTGGGCTGGGCTTGGCTTGATGGGGCCCATTTTAACCACATTTCACACCCACACACCCAGACGCTGTAAAACCCATCTGACAAGAGGAAGTGACCATATAGAAAATGCATTCAAACTCAAATTGAAAAGAAAAACAACTTTCATTACAATAATAATAGGTGTTAACTGCAAAACAGCATGCAAGAGATTTTCAGGCAGTTTTCAATTTGAGAAGCACACTCTCAGAAGGTGAGCATAAAAATGAACATGCTTAGGTTAATTTGGAACAAATTTTCTTGTAAGTTTGAAAGAAAATAATCCTGATAAAATTAAACTACAAGTCATGATCAGCCAAGATTTCCTCTAACTTCTCCCATCTAAATGTTTCCAAACACAAGATGCTATTTATATTAGCTACCTTACAAATGCCTGTCACTTTGATATCTTCTTTAATTTTAAAAGCACTTCACTGTTCCTAAATCACTTGGTGCTTTTGGAAATCATCTTGAAGTTTTAAACAAGAGCTGTACAGCAATTAGCAGATAAACCAACATAGCATATTACTGTGAGCCAAACTGAGGAATCAAATAAAAAGATAACATGTCTGCAATATCAAACCAGCTTAACTTTTGGATTACACTCATACAATTAGCAAGACTTATGAAAGGCATAAGCAGCAATTTTTTTTAGTATTACACAAAAGGGTACCACACATGTACAAAATACAGAGCAAGATCTTTTAAGATAAAGGAGGCCATTGAGCAGAAGAAGCAACTGATTCATAAATGACTGGTGAAATTTTGGCTTTTCAAAAAGTTAGGTTTTTCAACTTTAAAAGAACTACAGCAACTAAAACCTGAACATTTAGTCAGTAATGCACGTCTCATTACTTAACCAGAAGTCTAATGGAATTGAAAGACCCAATATGGCCATTCATCATCAGAAAATGGTTTGCTTTCTTCATAACCTGTCATTCTAATTTTAAGTCAGTTTATTTGTATGTCTGAGCACAGAATTCAGAATTCTGCTCTAAATCAACCATGTCTGTAACTATTTGTGGAAATAACAAAGTATTTAGCAAATAATACAGACAGGCACTTGGGGAGGCACACCCTTCAAGGGCACTATTCATACTGACTGTTTACAATAGCAGATTTAACTATATAGATATAAAACGTTAAAAATGTACAGTGCTGTGCCAAACATTACAATTCTTTATTCTAAACAGATATGATCTCCAACCTAGCACAGTAGAATTACAATTGTATAACAGACTGGAAATGAACACACTGTTTTATTTTAAAACTTCTGTAGCTCATAGCTGGGATGCAGGAAAGCATTTAAGCATCTGACTTCAGTGGGGCTTAAATACATGCTTAAGTGCCTTTCCTGAATAGGGAAAGACTTCAGCACAAGTCTAAGTGCTTTCCTGATTCAGAGCCAAAAATTCCATACATTTGCCCACCTATTAAACTCTTGTAACAAAGTAAATTAAATATATATCAAGGTATCTTGAGTTATAAACGAGAACCAATGTGTCCCACACATTTCTATGACTTGTTTTCTTGTTTACACCCTTCCTCTATATAACTGTAAAAACAACTTACATGGACAAGTTAGGAGATGGAACCCTACTATCATCAGCTAGGTTCCCAAGGTGGCTCGGCGTTGAAGTCGAACTGTTCTCTATAAAGCACTTCTCCTAGGCCTTCCGGATAGTTGTAAACCTGATCAGAGATTTTGCCCTGGGGGGAATACACAGATAAATAAAATTAACAACGTAGGAGCAAACACAAACCTTTGTCTTCAGATACAGAACTGCTATGTTCTTAACAGTACTTTTAATAAGACTGTTGTCTGTTACAGTAATCTACAATAATAATTTACAGACCCTTTTTTCCCCAAAGCTGAGTACACACAGACGAGCATAAGCAAGTCAAGTTAGAGTCAATGACATGTTTAACTATCAGTAGACATATGCTAGCCACTGTGGCCCCTTGATTTTATGCCTCCCTAGAACCTCCTCCCCCTGACTGTTCTCACTACAGTCATCTCCCACATTCCTCAGGAGAGCCCCACTCCCTTCGGAAGGGCTGTAAGGAGCACAGAAGGTCAGAGCTGTGTAGGATGAGAAAAATGGGGCTAAAAGCAATGGGTAGAAAGACAGAACACAGTAGTCTGAGGGGGTCAGGGAAATCGTGGCAAGTACACAGAAGAATTAAGATGAGGCATGAGGATGTGTGAATAACATAAGGACGCAGGGGACTGGAATGGGATGAAGTAGTACATGTGGAAAAGATGGAAAGCTATCTTAGAGAGTATTAAAGTGAGTCAAAGGTGGGGCAAAGAGCAGCAGTGTTCTGATGGTGCACTTATGATGAACTACAAATTTGTAATAAAAGATTTAACTTGAAGACCCCCCCATAGTTCACGGCCAGTAGCTCCTCTAAAGAGCTTCTCATGGTTCATGGACCACATGTAATTAATCCAAACAGAGATGCTGGCTGCATCACAAGACTCCTTAGAGTGGAATACACAGTCCCTCAGTTCTTACCTAATTCCAAGCAGACCCCATCCACGAGTGGATACACACCTTCTAGGATGGGGTGGGCAAACTTTTTGGTCTAAAGGGCCACATCTGCATTAGGCAGGTCGGAAAGGGACATGGGAGCAGCCACTGCACTCTGGCCAAGGTGCCACAGGGCCCACGTGGAGAGGGGAGCAATATAACTGCTGTGCTCCAGTCAGGGCACTGTCACTGGACCCACATGGTGGTGGGGGGCAAACTGTCACCTCACTACAGCTGTAACTGGCAATGAACACAGCAGGAGAGGGGTGGGACCAGAAAGGGAAGCAGATGCTGCACTCTGACCAAGGCACTCCTGAGCCCATGTGGTAACACGGATGAAGCAGGGGCTGGTGGGTGAGGGAACAGCTACTGACATGTTCCAGCCAGGCCCAGCTGGGGGGCCTCCTGAAAGGTCCCAATGGGCCACAGTTTGCCCACCCTTTTTCTATCCAGACCCTCCTACAGTGCTCCTACTTGGTTGGGGATGGATCCTGTGGGCAGAACACTGAGCTGTGGAGAGGCCAACATTCATGCATCAATAAACTAGCATTTTAAATGAAGGGCAATGAGGTTAAATATGAATTCAAAAGTCAAGAGACTGTAACTAAAGGTGTGAATTCAAAGTTTAACTAAAACTGCCTGAAACCTCTGCATGAACATATTCATTCTGAATTAAAGTTCACTTTGGAAGCAAATTAAACTAAATCAAACTTAAGGCCACTTTAATCCTAAATTACAGCATCCACACCAGAATTTAATGCAGCTTCGCTAATACACTTCAAATATTTCCTTTAATTAATTTTTTGGCTGTCCCAGTAGACAGTTCTTTAGATGTTAGTATATGGAGTTTATATACCTGAGTTCAATTAGAACAGACATTTCAAAAAAAATACTGTAATAATTCACAGTGGAATTTTAACCAGGCCTGCTAGCACAAACTAAATTCTTCACAGGTACAATGTAACAGTTGAAAGTGTGACATTTCACTAAGTAATTGAAATAACTAACATAAGCAAACAGGCCATCTTGAAACCTGGCATATACTGACCCTGAAAAATGTGGTAATTCACAGTAAAAAAAAATATAGAGCATTACCAATATTTAATAAAAACAAATTTACATTGGCTTAAAAAGTTGAATACAAATTGGCTAACAAAAATGGCTATCTGATAGCAATCTAAACTAGACTGTTGCAGATTCCTTCCAGTGGTTCTCAACCTTTTGTGGGTTGTGACACACTTGGCAATATATCGCAATCTTACAGGACATACGGGGTCCCCACCCCAAGATCAAATCCGGCCATCTCCCTGGTTGTCTGCAACACATTTACCACTGTGTCGTGACAGTAGTTGAGAACCACTTATCATATGATGCTCTTCCGAATCATAATGGTGAAGCAAACAGTTTATATATGCATTGGCAAAGATAAGCAATCAAATACAGGAGAATTATGCTAGTTCACACTCCATAATTTGCACTCTAAACCTATCATCCTTCCTTCCGTCTCAGCAAAAGTATAACAGGAGAGCTGCAGCCCTTCATAAAATGTCACTACTTTTCAACACACATTATAAAACATTTAATACAGTTATAAAAGTTACTTTGTGTTCAGTTAACTTCAGTTTTTCCATTACAATTCTTTAAAGTAACGCCAATCAAAAAATAGTTCTCAGATTATTGGCACAAGACATACTTGTTTCAAAATCAAGTGTTTATGTCACAAAAGCAAAATATTTAAATAGTTGCACTGTTTACTGATGCTGTCCAAAAAAATGAACATGTTTCTAAGCTGCTTTCAAACTGAATACTTTTACAGCAAGTCTCTCAAAAACAGGTGTTGCAAGTAGAAAAGATGACCTTTACAGCAGTACATAAAAGGCCACATCATTACGTAAAAGGCCACACTGTAAGCAAATACCATCTGCAGAATAGTCAAATTTTCCCAACAAGGAGAGAGAGCAAGAGAGTCAGTTTTCTTGGATCTGGAGTGAAGACTGACAATTCTCCCTAGTGATAATTATGCTGTGCTGTTTTTTAGCTGAATGCACTGAAATTTTAAGTCTTACACTATCATGACCCCCCCCCCCCTTCTTCAGTGATCTAGTCCCATGCACAGAATGTATACTTTTGGTTGACTCTTGCTTGTGAATTCAGCTAACACACACACAGGATAAAATAGCAGGACTGAAGTCTGACTTAAGAGAATTTTATTCTACAATATAAAGAATTTAACTGATGAAAACGTTCAGTTTTCCAGATCAAAGTAGGATCGTGTTAAAACGTTAAATTTGACACACCAACTTGCTGAGTTTCCCCATGTCCCTAACTCATCCAGACAGTGCAGATTTTAAAGGAACTGCCTCATGTTTTTATTGAAAGTCTTAAAGATGGAAATAAAAATTATCAAAAGTACCAGTTTGCAGATGAGGAAGTTTTTTGGTTTTTTTTTTCTTTAATAAAATGTCTAGTAGTTGTATTTTGCTTTATAATGCTTATAAAATCATCCACTGCCTACACCCACCACCAAACAGGAAAAACTCAAGGCACTGAACTAATATATTGAAGCCCAAACCCTAAAACACACAACTAATTTCCTCACGGGTTTACAAAAGTCAGCACATGGTTATGTTAAACACTGAACTATCCCTTTTGTTCCTAGATCTCTTCAAGATTAAGCTGTGAAGTATGCTGCTAAGACAGTATCTACAGGAAACCTGTCCTTGCCGCCTAGATGACAAGGGCTTCTTTGGCCAGAGCTATTCATCTGACCCCTTTCACCACTACTAAATCTACAAGTGCTTTTAAACTGAAGTGTATGTCTACGCACATTAACGTATTAAAATATTTTCATTCAGTAGTCCTGTGACTTAACATCTCATTTTTTCCCTAGAAGGTGACAATCCTATTCCCCCTCCACGGTTAGATGATACAATTTATTCAACAGAACATTCACATCAATATCAAGCCCACTAAGGAAAATGCTTGAGATTAAACACTAGCCAAGATACCAATCCTCTTAATTTTATAGCCAGGGGCTGGGGCAAGGCAGAGGTGCAGCTTCACACTGTAGCTCAATTTATCTACTATAGCACAATCCTCAGGGGAGAAACATTTACATTACCACCAAATTCTGTCCCAGCCTCAGAATTTGCCTCAATCCCCTCCTCCCCCAAGCCTGAGTTCAGTGCTGTCTGCCTCCCTCCAGGGGACAGGGAGGAGGCAGCAGAAAGAGTGCAACCGCCAGAGTGCTGCTTTGGGGACAATCCCTGTTCAGCGTACACGAGGCAGAGCGCGGAGGAGGTGTCCACTCCCTGCAGCCCAAGACATATAGGGTGGGGGGGATGCAGTGTCGCAAGCAGTGGCGACGGCAGCAGCAGCATTGTTCACATGGTGACAGGAAGGAAAAAACTAGACTGGACCAGTCCAGACTGGAACAAACCCCTCCTTCCTCTCCACCACCATTATTCACGACAAAACCAACCTGCTGAAAAAACGGTGCTGCCTTTCACATTCACCAAAGGAAGAACAGCAAGTGCCCCATCTCCAGAGCTCATGAGGAGGGAGGAGATTTGGGGCTATATTGCTTGCTAACAGGCAAGCCTGCATTGTGAAAGAACAAGTCACCACTCGGAGCAGGGGCCCCAAGAAAGGAAAACCAGAGCGAATCCATTTCGTAATCTTTACACAGCCGCCTGCCCACAGCCAGCGACACAATGCAGCTGTATTCCACTGGGGCTAGCCCAGCCAGTCCTGCCCTCAGCGCTGCAGACAGGCTGCAACGCGGCAAGCGAGGGATCATGGTCTGTTGTGCTGTCACCTCTTGGCTGGGCAGGATGTTGCACAGCAGCAGAAGCTACATGCCAAAAAGGCCGGACAGAGGTTTGAGCTGGTTTCCTCTCCCGTTACTACCCACAATTTGGATTGGATCCACCCTTACTGCAGTTACACGTGTGTTCTGACTACCCAGTCAATCAAGCTTACATGATGCATGGATAGCAGTGTGCTGGCTAGAAAACCCCAGTCCTCCCAACCCCACCACCTTGCACACATGCACTAATGCTTGTACACACTAGCACCATCAGGTCACCTCCCTGTCTACGTATTAAAGGCACTACAGCAGCCATCCCACCTCGCTTGTGCGTGTCACACGTCCTTCCCTACCTCCTCCCCGGGCAGCCACACATCCGGGCTCCTCTATCTGTCAGATCCCCTTCCAACCCAGCAGGTGGGGAGACCATGACATGAATGCACCCAGCTGACTCTATCCGAGAATACACCCACAGCTAGGCCAGACCCCTCTGCACCATTCTACAGGGAGCTGGGCAGTGACACAGTCCTTCTCCATCCACTTTCCACAGGCCACCACCATGACTAAGGAGATGGAGCTAGAGACCAAAGGGGCTCCTTAAGACAAGGGTCTCAAACACGCAGCCCATGGGCCACATGCAGCCCGTAAAGCTATTTCCTGAGGCCCGCAACAATGCTACTGTTACCAATATTTGCAATATCATTGTATGAAAAGGTTTCAGTGGCAAGGCCTTTGGGCTAATATACTAGTCCTCATGCGGCCCTCATGGTGATTTGCATTTGAGACCCCTACCTTAAGGCAACCAAAATTGCTAAGCTGGGACTTGGCCAAGAGACTTTGAGAACTGGTGCGCAGCAGCAACCCCACTCCTGTTCACCTGACAGACTAGCGGTGGGGTGGGGAGAACCCGTGTCCTTAAGGGAACAAGGGACAGAGAAGCTGTGCATGAGGGTGACTACTAAACAGGAGAAGGGGGCAGCGGGGACCATGAGCCTTAGGGCAATGCCAAGACATCCAGGTCTCTAGGAGGAGAGCTGAAGTCAGCCACTCGGGCAACATCCTCAACCCCTACTCCTCCCAGCTGAGCGCCACACGCCCTGTCACCAACCCTGGTGCAAAGGCAGCACATAATGATCTCCCGGGGTGGGGGTCCTGGCTGCCAGCCCCCTAACTTGGCTCAAGTGGTGGGGACAGCAAGGGACGTGTCACACCACCACCAGGGAACCCGGATGGCCAGCCAGTTGCACTCACACACACACACACACACAACATGGCCTCTGAAAGACAGGCGAGGAGACGTCTCGGCCATGCTGCAATCACCCTCCCCTCCAGCCGGCTCCCCCAGCGGCCAAGCCCCCACGGGAGGAAGGGACTCCCGGGAGAGGGCAGCGGGGACGCGCTGGCGACGCAGCTCCCGCGGCAGGGGCCGGCCCAGCCCCCAGCAGCCAGGCCCCCGCCGGGAGCGGCCCGGGGCGCTGCAGCAGCGGCGGCGGGAGGAGCCTGCCGGCGCCGCTCAGCCCCTGACCCACTTCGGGGGGACGAGACACCCGTCCCCGCCAGGCCGCCATGTTACAGCGGCCCCGGCCCCGCCCGCCCCGCCTGCAGCGCCGTGCACACCGGGGGCGCCTCGGCCCCGGCCCCGGCCCCGCGCTGCTGGGGTCGGTCTCCCGCCCTCCCGCCCGGCTACTCACGTGGGACAAGGGCCCGAAGGACTTGGTAAATCGTCTTCGCTTTTTCGGCGGAATTTTTAAAGAGGGATGTGGGAACCTACAGCAGAAATACAGGCGGCGGCAGCGGCGCCCTCCAGGGCCATAGGCTGAGGGGGCGGCCGGCGAGGGGAGCGCAGGGCAGCGCTGGGCGGCGGGGCAGGGCGCGGAGAAAGCGGCGGGCGGACGGGCGGGCGGGCGAGGGCGGCGAGCCGGACGGGGAGGAGCCGGAGACACGCAGCGGCGGCAGCGGCCGGGCAGGAAAGAAGAAGAGGGGGAGCGGCCGCGCGGCTCTTATACGGGGGCGGTGCCACGCGTCAACGGTACCGGCCGGGTGGGTGGAGCCTGAAGTCACGTGACGCGCGCCTCAGGGCGACGGAGCGCGCGGCGCCGCGGGGAGGGGCGGGGCTGGCGGGCATGCGCCGAAGGGCGGCCTCCTGACCTTTGACCTGCCCTGCCTGCGCCATGTGCGGCCCTTCCGCGCGCGCCTCTGCCGCCTGCTGGGGGGGGAACGTGCCCGCCCTGGCCGCACGGCAGCGCCCCTAGGGCCTGGGGTTTCCCGAGCGGACCCCTACGCCGATGTTGCTCTAATTGTTCATAGGCTGTGTGCGCAAAAAATGTCTTTCTGGGTGCAAAAAAATTTCTTCTGAGCACCAGTATTAGCGCGTGGCTTTGATGACCTGTGTGCGCATCCACATGCGCATAGCTTAGAGGGAACATTGCATACCCTCACCCCAAATTTCCCAGCACCCCCCAGTTGTCGGCTAGTAACAGTGTTATACTGATTTAGTGAGCTCCCCCAATAGCCTCCTGCACCTCCCTCTGCACCCCCTGAATTCCCCAACACTCCCCAGTTGTAAGCTGGTAACAAATCAAATCATAGGGCTGGAAGGGACCTCGTGAGATCATCGAGTCCAACCCCCTGGGAATTGAACCCAGGACCTTCAGTGTTATGCCAATTTAGTCAGCACCACAATACCCACCTACACCTCCCTCTACCCCCCCCGAATCTTTCAACCCCCCTTTTGTTAGTTAGCAACAGTGATACCAATTTAGTGAGCACCCCTGTGCACCCCCAAGCCTCCCCTACATCTGCCTGAATTTCCCAACACCCCCAAATTGTCAGCTAGTAACAGCCCTATACCAATTCAGTTAGCACCCCCTACACCTCCCCTAAATCTCCCCCTACACCCCCTGAATTTCCCAGCAACCCCCAGTTGTCAGCTAGTAACTGTTATACCAATTAAGTGAGCACTTCCAATACACCCCCCTCCAGTTTCAAATCCTGGGGAGAATACTGGGCCCAAGCAGCCTTGCTCACCTAGAGTGGCCCTTGCCCATTCCCCAAGGGCTCTACAGAAGTGTGAGCTGCGGCCCGGTCGTGACATGGGTTGGCAGCCTAGGGGAGGGTTACCAGATACCAAAGCATGGAAAGGAGGATAGGGAGGTATGAAAAGGAGGACACAAGAAGAAAGTATATTAATGTAATATTCTTTTGGTTTTAGGGGGCCCTGGAATGCTTCCCCCTAAAAATAGGTTGTTCCTGGGTGTTCCAGAACATTTTAACCCCTGCAAGCAAAAAGCCGGACAAAATCATGTGTTTTTAAAATGCCTGCTGGACAGAGGACACAAAGGTAAAGAGGACATGTCCTCCTCTTGCCTGACATCTGGCAATCCTAGCCTATGGCTTGGGATGGTTATTTGGGGCATCCTGCTTGCCTGCCTAGAGGCACTAAAGAAGCCAGTATGTGCATGGGGCTACTTTGCAACAGACAGAGTAGCTCTCTGGACCAACAACTTGGCCCCCCCCCCCCCCGGAAGAAAAGAGCAGGTGGCTACCTCCACACCAACATCTAGCCTGTGCAAAGACAAAGGAACAAACATCTCACTAGGATACCTTCCCACCAATCCCCAGCCAGCCAGATGACCAAGGAGAAGGAAACAACTCAGCACAGGATTTTTCTACTCACCCTCCACACTAGCCCCCTAGGGCAGTGGTTCTCAACCTTTTTTGTCTTACATCCCACCAATCATGCTATCAAGAACCTGGGTCCTGCCATGATGGTAGGTTTATAATAATACTGCGTCAAGTGAGCAAGACAGATGAGTGGGAGGGAGAGCAACTTCTTAGTAATAGTTATGAAAACCCCACATCCCACCTAGACTACTTCTGCATGTCACTAGTGGTATATACATACCACCATCAGAGAACTACTGCGCTATGGGACAAAGTGTCAAGAAACAATTTACCAGGGTGGCTTCCCAGCCTCCAGCCCACTTCAGCAAAGGCACTGAAAATTGAAGAAACAAAATATTACTAAAGCATTCTATTCACCACTACTTGGCAACAGGAGCACTGAGGGAGGAAGCTTTAAGGTTGATTCCCTACAGGAAGTAGGGTGGTACCTGTGGGGCTTTTTTGGTTTGGTTGGTTGGTTTGGTTTGTTTGTTTGTTTAATAAAGGACTGCTCAGTGAAAAATGGAGGGTAACATTGTTAACAGACACCACTCCACAGCATTTTTATTCAGGAAACAAAAGCATACACCGGGGTGTCAAACTTAAATCACCATAAGGGCCACATGAGGACTAATAGAGGGCTAGTACAGCAGCCCAAGGGATCATGAGCTGTCAGCACCGATACATACCATATATGACTGGATAGCCAGAACTCTGCAGGGATGGATGTCCAGAGAACAGTGGCGGCTGACTGGGTGCTCTGAAGGCAGCACCATCCCCAGGAACAGTGCAGAAGTAAGGATGACATAGCACGGGGGAGTGGGTGGTATGGTACGGGGGTGGGAGGGGAGTCGTCATAGCTTGAAATATTTTCAAAGGTGATCCCAAGGAAAAAAAGTATGAGAAATCCTGTGAGAGAGGTCTATAAAATCATGGCTAGCGTGGAGAGTACAAAAGGAAGTGTTATTTACTCCTCATGAAACAAGAACTAGGGGGTCACCAAATGAAATTAGCAAGTTTAAAATGAACAAAAGGAAGTATTTATTCACACAACACACACTCAAGCTATGGAACTGCATGACAGAGCATGTTGTGAAGGCCAAGACTATAAGGGGGTTCAAAATGTAGTAAAGTTCATGGATGATAGGTTCATCAACGGTAGGCAGGGATTGCTGTTTGCCAGACGTTGCGAATGGCTAATAGCATTGGCCACCGTTGGAAGACAGGATAGTGGGCTAGATGGATCATTGGTTTGACCTGTATGGCCATTCTTATGTTCACAAGATTTATGAGTGACTCCTGATATATTTAGTGTACATTTAAATCTGTTCATGGCTTTTATTGTTTTCTCTGTAACACTTTTATTTTACCTTGAATAAATGGCTAGAAAAACCCTCCTACCCTTTTCCCCCAGTGACAAGCAACCCCACTATTTTAACCTTCACATTTCTTAATTTTCCATACATCACATATATAGTGGAGACCTCCAAAATGGTTAACAAAAGGCCAGCATTGATAGCAGCCATCTCTCACCATGAGTAAATACCTTGGTTTGATAATACCACTGGAAGTGATACACTTTGCTATTTTCTTTCCCAAATAAATGTTCAATCTCTGAACATTTCATGTAGAGATGGTAGAAGTCTCAAGAAGTCAGCAAGTCCAGCTCCCCAAACTGAGGCAGGACCAAGTAAACTTAGATCATTGCTAGCAGATGTTTGTCCAAACCGTTCCTAAAAAACTGCAGTTATGGGGTTTCTCCGACCTCCTTTAGAAGCATATTCCAGATCTTAACTACCCTTAGATTAGAAAGTTCTTCCTACTACTAACCTAAACCTCCCTTCCCTTCCTGAAGATTAAGCCCATTATGTCTGTCGTACCTTCAGTGGACACATGGAGAACAATGGGTGGCTGTCTCCTTTATAAGAGCCTTTAACATAGCTGAAGACTGTTATCAGATCCTCCCCTCAGTCTTTTATCTCCAGATTAAACTTGCCCAGTTTTCTTAACCTTTCTTTATAGGTCAGGTTTTCTAAACTTTGTGGCTCTCCTCTGGACTGTCTCTAATTTGTCCATATCCATATTTGTACATATCTAAAGCACAGTGCCTAGAATTGGACCCACTATACCAGCTGAGCCCTCTCCAGTGTTGAGAAAAGTAGAACAATTGCCTCCTGTGATTCACACACAACGGTCCTTTTAACACATCTCAAGAATATTAGCCTTTTACACAATTGCCTGACTTCGCTGACTCATATTCAATTTGTGATCTATTATAATCCCCAGACCTGAGTACTACCACTTAGCCAGTTATTCCCCATTTTGAAACTGTGCATTTTATTTTTCTTTCCCAAGTGAAATATTTTGCATTTGTCTTTACTGAATTTCATTTTGTTGATTTCAGACCAATTCTTCAATTTGTCAAGGTCATTTTGAATTCTAATTCTGCTCTTCAAAGTGCTGTTTGCACTCCCCCTCCCAGCCGGGTGCCCTCTGTAAATTCTGTAAGCATCCTCTCCACTCTGTTAGCCAAGTCATTAATAAAAACGTGGCATAGCCTGGATCTCAGCCCTGCAGTACTCCTCAAAGTACATCCACCCAATCTGACAACAAACCATTTATAACTGCTTTTTGGGCACACTGTTTGTGCACCCACCGTACACTAACTTCATCTACCACATTTTACTAGTTTGCCTATGTGTCATTGTAGTTAAACTACTGGATCAGGACTGTGGATCTGTTCAATCCCCAACTCTACCACAGACTTCTTTTGTAATGTGGGGCAAATTAGTTAAGATCTCTGTCTCAGTTATAAAACTAGGATACTTCCTTTCCTCACAGGGCTTTGTGCAGACAAATTGTTTGTGGTGGGCAAAGTACTAGTGTTAGGGACCATAAAGGTCTAGAAAAACTTTGTGGAATACAGGAGACTACCTAAGTTTTTTTAGTCCATGTATTTGCTTATGAAGAAGTCCTGAGGGCCTGAGAAATCTCTCAAGAACCTGAGGCTTGCCAGGTAGATGAATATGATTAAAGTCTCCTTCAAATAAGAGTTAATAACTGCCTATTAATGTTCAGTGACTCAGCCAGTTAACAACCTGTTATTAACTCACTAAATGAGGCTCCTAATGGGCTTTAAAGACCTGGTTTTTGCTATGACATCTGCTTCCAAATGGATCAGGCCAGACATTTTTGTGGTGGCCTCCAATCAGAAATAAGGCTCTAAGCTGCCATAGCAACATGACACAAGGCTGCCCACCTGCTCTGCATGTTAGGGGATGCCTTTCATTTGATGCCTAATGGCCCACAACTCATTTTCAATAAAGAGCTACCAAGAAGCATTGAATCAGATAAAATATATGTTTTCAAGCAATAATTAGGCTAACAATCACACCCTTTGACACAAATGAACAGGGCCATAACTACGGTGGGGCGAAAGGGGCAAGGCCCTGAGTGCCAATTTGAGAGGGCAACAGACCCTTCCGGGCCCTGAAGAGGAATGTGCATTAAAGGCACATTCCTTGGGGAGCTAGTGAAGGAACCCATACCCAGCTCTGGCCATGGTGGGGGAAGGGAACTCCCGCCAGGCTCTGGCTGTGCCACCCACCAAGCAAGGCCAGCATTGGGCAGGAAAGTGCCTTTCTCAGTCGCCTGGCAAGCGTGGCCAATGCTGGGTGGGAAGGCGCCTCCCTCTTCCATCCGACAAGCATGGCCAGCGGCGGCTGGGAGGGTGCCTTTCCCTGAAAGCACCCTCCCACCTGGTGCTGGTCGTGCTTGCCAGGCAGTGGGGGAAGACACTCTCCCGCCCAGCGTTGGCTGTGCTTGCTGAGCAGCGGGAAACCCCAGAAGCCCTGCCAGCAGCAGGGAAAGCCCCTGCTGGGGGACTCCCCAACACTGAGGCTGGACTGGGCCCCAAAGGTGGGGGCCACTTCCAGGACTGCTTGCCCCAGGCGCTGACTTTTCTAGTTACAGTTCTGCAAATAAATTATCTTGCACTGTGTATGCCAGGGGTCTCAAACACGTGGCCCATGGGCCGCATGTGGCCCCTAAAGCTATTTCCTATAGCCTGCAATGACCCTATCGCCACCAATATTTGCAATATTGTTGTATGAAAAGGTTGCAGTCTGAACCCTCAGCCTGAGAACCCCTGCTCTATCATATGCCTCATTAGCCATCTCTTCCAAGCGAAAAGTCACAGTCTTGTTAATCTTTCCTCATATGGAAACTTTTCCATACCTCTAATAAGTTTTGTTCCTCTTTTCTATGTCTTTGCCAATTCCAATATATCTTTTCTGAGATGGGATGACCAGATCTGCATGCAGTGTTCAAGATGTGGGCATATCATGGATTTACAAAAAGGCAATATGATACTTTCTATCTTATTAACTCTCCCTTTCCTCATGATTCCCAAAATTCTGTTAGCTTTTCTGACTGCTGCTGCATATTGAGTGGATGTTTTCAGAGATTTATACATGACTCCAAGATCTCTTTCTTGAATGGTAACAGCTAATTTAAATCTCATCGTTTTATATGTATAGTTGGGATAATGTTTTCCAATGTTCATTACTTTACATTTATCAACACTGAATTTCATTTGCCATTTTGTGGCCCCAACGCCCAATTGTTTTGAGATCCTTTAACTCATTAGAGTCTGCTTTGGACTCAAATATCTTGAGTAGTTTTGTATCTGCAAATTTTGTCACCTCATTGTTCACTCCTTTTTCCTGATCATTTATGAATATTTTGAACAATATTACTCCAAGTACAGACCCCTGGGGTTTCCAATATTTTCCACTCTCCATTCTGAAAACTGAGCATTTATTCCTACCCTTCGTTTCCTATCCTTTCACAGCTACTGATCCAGAAGAGGATCTTCCCTCTTATCCCATGACCGCTTACTTTGCTTAAGAGCTTTTGGTGCTGTACCTTGTCAAAAGCTTTCTGAATATCTACAAACACTATATCCACAGCATCTTCCTAGTTCATATGCTCATTGATTCCCTCAAAGAATTCTAATAGATTGATGAGGCATAAATTCCCTTTACAGAAAACATGCTGACTCTTCCCTAACAAATCGTATTCATCCATGTGTCAGATAATGCTGTTCTTTGCTATAGTTCCAATCAGTTTATCTGGTACCGAAGTTAGGCTTACAATGCTGTAATTGCTGGAATGACCTCTGGAGCCTTTTTGTAAGAATCAGCATCACATAAGCTATCCTCTAGTCATCCAGTACAGTAGCTGGTTTAAATGATAGGTTACCTTCCCCAGTTACAAAGGGGTAGCCACGTTAGTCTAGTTCAGGGGTTGGCAACCCCCAGCACCCGTGCCAAAAGTGGCACCGGGGCTGAGCCTGATTGGCACACGGCACCACTCAGGCTCCCCCACTGGCCCTGCTCCCCCAGGCCCCTGCTGGCCACACTTCCCTGCTGGGGAGTGCGGCCAGCAAGGACTAGGAAGCTGTGGCACACAGTTCCTGGCCCCTGCTGGCCCTGACCCTGCTGGGCAGGGCTAGAGGGGAGCAGGGCAGGTTGGGCAGCCCACAGCCGCTGCTGCCAGGGGCAGGTGCTGGCCGCAACCCTGACCCCCGGAGGCTGCCCACTGCTGCCAGGGGGCAGGGCCATCCTGAGGAGGGTGTGGGGACCCCACTAAGCCCCCCACAGTTGGGGGGGCAGGGCCAGATGGCCCAGGGGAGGAGCAGGCCCCTTCACCCCTGAGCCTGCCATCCCATGCTGGAGACAGGGCAAGCAGGCCAAAAGCAGCACCTGGCTCAGCTCTCCTGATGCCCCCCCCAAGCGTCCTGCTTTCAACTCTGTGCCGGAGCAACAGAGAGGGGGCGGGAGGCAGCGCAGCCGGGGGGGGGGTCAGTGATACGGGCCCTGAGCTGCCACCTGCCATCTCCCCGTTGCTCCAGGACAGTCAAAAGCAGTGTGCATGGCAGGGGGGAGTGGAGACCGGGAGCACTGAGCTGGGCACCACTTTTGGCCAGCTTGCTTGGTCCCCGGCATGGGGGGGGGCAGTGGTGCAGACCCTGCGCTGCCCTACTTGGCAGGACAGTGTGGGGCCCCCAGAACTGTGGGGCCCAGGGTGATGGCCCTTTGCCCCCCTCCAGGGACAGGCTGGAAGGGTGACAGGCAGCCCTGGTGCCAACCTCTGGAGACCACCTGCCACTGCTGGGGTGGGTGCCATCCCCAGCCACAAACTGGAGGCCTGGGCCCCTCCCCTTTTGGTGGTGCTGAAAAGACTAACAAATTCATTTACTGCGTGAGCTTTCATGGGAGAAAACATCAGGCGCTTCATCAAGCATCTGACGTTTTTTGTCATGAAAGCTCATGCAGTAAATAAATTCATTAGTCTTTTAAGTGCCACAAGACTCCTTGTTTGTTATACCACAGCTAGTAGCTTTGCAATTTTTTTTTTTTTTATTTTTATAGCTTCGCTAATCTCCCTGTAGAGGATTTTTACAGTTTACTGCCTGTGGTTTGCATATTTTGCATGTTTTAAGGTATGCTATAAGGGGTAGGGGTTATTCAGTACTGTTCCTTCCCAGCAGGAGGTGACACAAGCTGCAACTAAGGAATCTGCGTAGCCTTGTACGGGAATAGGCTCAATTAGTGTGATTTTAGAGCGTTTGCATACAATGTAACAGACTGAAGGGAACTTGGCAGCTGGCCAAGGCCTGCAAGCCAGCCCAGAGATAGGCAGATGAGCAGGGACTGAGGGGTGACGTGGGCTTCTCCTTCGAGAAGATTCCACTTGTAAGAAAAAAGGAGAGCTTTTTCAGCGGGAAAAGGCACAGTGTTGATTGGCCAAGGATCAGGTATTTAAGGGGAATTTGCGCCGAAATCGGAGCTTCGCTGCGCGCCTCTGCCAGGGTTCAGAACGCTGTGGGCTGATCCTGTCCGCTGCGTCACACCCTGCAGAGTGCAGGCTGTAAGCCAGGAGCTTAGCCAGGGGCTTTGGTTGAGGTACAGCCTTGGCTTGGGCCTTACCAATAGCAAGCCTTAGGATTGTGTATCAGTTTGGACAAGCTCCTTAACAAGGTTTGGAGAGTGTGACTGGACTGAGACTGGAGCTGAGCGCTTGGTTCCTAGTGAATCAGGGTGCTTCAGACATTTTGTCACCTCTCCTGGAGCCTTGAAGGCAGAAGAGGACAGAAGAGGACCACTTAAGTCCCTGAAGGGACAGGGATTTGGGGGTCTGCTTGATGCCCCTAAAGGCCCTGTCACAGTGGACATTGTTTAGGGGTGAATAGACTTTAGTGTTAAGGCCTGGGTGGAAGAACCCCAGAAGAAGACATCCCCAAGTCTGGACTGTGGCTGTCTTCCTGGGATCAAAGTGTTGAGGGACCTCTCCATCGCCTCTGTTAGAAGCTGAGGGAAGGAGGACATCAAATCGTAAGCAGAGAGTGGGGGTTCCAGCTTGAGAAGCTGTCAAGACTCGCAGGCGATTTGGAGGATTTTACTGCTCAGGCAGTCTGGGAGAACTCACCTGGTTAAGTTGGGTTGGAGGTGGTGGTTCTGGGTACAGGTTAAGAGTGGTTCTATTACCTGTATGCTTACCTGTTTTCTTTTGAGATGTTTATGGGAAAGGTAGCTGTACTTATCTAGTTTAAATTTAAGTTCTTCACAAGCTCCCATACTGATTTATACTTACCTGTCAGTTGTTTAAAGTTTCTATATCATAATAGTCTCGATAGCTTTCCTCTGCCTCTTCCCCCATTTTTAATAAACCTCTGTTGTTAATATAAGATGTACGTCCACCATTTGTTCTAAACTGGGCTGGTCTGAGGTGAGTTTGGGGAGACCTACTGGGCTGGTCTCAAGAGTTTGGGGAGACCTACTGGGACTCACTGTTGTCCGCGAGAGACAAAAATTTCTCTAACATCCCTGGCTATGTCTACACTTCTCAAACTTAGCTTGGATTTGTTAATTCAAACAAATAAGTTTGAATGTAGTTCAAGAATTCCTTAATTTGAACTAATGAAAGCCTAGTGTAGACTGGGACTAAGTTAGTTTGAATTAAGCCTCCATAATTTGAACTAATTGCAAGTGTAGACATAACCCCTGAGCTTTCACAGTCATTATCGCCACCCTGGTCAGATTGTTGGTAATGTATCCCTACTGCTTTATTCTTATTAGTCAAGCACAGAATTACTATCTATAGGCACAGTCTGGTTCATTTAAGTTTCTATGGCACAGTTTGGTTCATTTAATATTTTTATTTCATTTGACTTTATGCTTTCTTTCACATATAGTGCCACTTCCCCATTAGTATGACCTGTTCTGTCCTTGCAACATATTTTGTACCCTGTTATTACTGTATCCCATTGGTTATTCTCGTTCCACAAAGTTTCTGTGATGTCTATTGTATCAATATTCTTACTTAATATGAGGCACTCGAGTCCACCTATCTTAAGCTATGTCTACACACACATCGTTATTTCGAAATAAGTATTTTGAAATGAGTTACAGCTAGTCCTCACTTAGTGACCTACTCGTTTAGTGACCCCTCAGAGTTATGACCGGCTCTCTGATGAGTTGGTATTATGGCGATGTACGAGAACTCGCATCAACTCTCTCAGATTACCTATATTTACAGTACACTATGCAAACTAAGTTCAGTACATTAGAGCTTAAAACATTTAAAATATATATGAAAAATGTTATAAATGATGCAAAGGTGACATTAAAACTATCTACCGATGGTTGAAAAACCCACTACCAGTAAAGTACATTATGCCTGAAATACCGGTAAGGGCTGCTCCTCGTTTAGTGACCAATTCGTTTATCAACCGGGTTTCAGGAATGGAACCCGGTCACTAAGTGAGGACTACCTGTATTTTGAAATAAAGTCCTTATTTCAAAATAAGTTAATTCGAATTAAGAAAATGTTAATTCGAATTAAGGGAAAGCCTGCTATCAAAACAGCTGTTATTTCGAAATGGTTATTTTGAAATTAGGTCGTTCGGACATGTTAACTGTTTCAAAACAATGGTGTTGTTTCAAAACAACATGTCCAAATGGCCTTATTTCGAAATAACCATTTCGAAATAACAGCCATTTCAAAATGAATGGGGGTTAAGCTGTTTTGAAACGACGGTTCTTATTTCGAAATGACGGATCCCGTCATTTTGAAATAAGAAAACGTCATGTGGACCTAATCTCTTTTATTTTGAAATAACCAGTGTTATTTCAAAATAAAAGAAATGTGTAGACATACCCTTAGTATTTAGACTTCTAGCATTTATATATAAGCACTTTAAAAGTGTCACTTTTTAGCTATATGCCATTATATGGGCTGTGTTCAGATGATAGTTTTATTTTGAAACAACACCCGTTGTTTCAAAATAAAAATTCTTATGGCCACACGACGTACTGTTATTTCGAAACAACAGATCCCGTTGTTTCGAAATAACGGCCGTTATTCCGAAACAGTAAAACCTAGCAGGAAATCGAAATAGCCGTTGTTTCAAAACGGTTGTTTCGAAACAATGGCATTTGCACACATTGTTTCGAAACACCACCATTGTTTCGAAACAACTGTTTTGAAACAACGTGAATGAACGGCCTTATTTCAAAATAACCATTTTGAAATAACAGCTGTTTTGATAGCAGGCTTTCCCTTAATTCGAATTAACATTTTCTTAATTTGAATTAACTTATTTCAAAATAAGGACTTTATTTTGAAATAACTCATTTTGAAATAACTTATTTCGAAATAACAGTTTACGTGTGAACATAGCCATGATGTAATTGAATGGGACTCTTTTTCATTTGACTGTTTCTTATCAGATCCTACCCTTATTTTATCCTCTTACATCCTCTGCTCCTTACTAGGATATAGAGAATTTCCATTAATAGATCCTCCTCTAAGGGATGTTTCTTTTGGGGCCCTCATAGACCAAAGTATATTTAACACTTCTGCAAGGGTTGGGGGCCCCCTTTGGACAGACGGTCCGATCCATTTGTTGCATCAGAAAGAAGGCCCCAAGTCAGTTTAAAAGCAGACAAGTAGCCTTTTTACGCCAAAACCCTTTTTTTTTTTTTTTTTTTGTTTGGTCTCTGGGAAAACCTAGTTTGAACCAGTATATGCAAGCTATCCATTTGCTGTTTCATAAAGAAGGGCCCCAGGTCAATTTCAAAGCATCCTTTTTATGCTAAAAGCCTTTTTTGGGTGCCGAGGGGGGATGTTGGTCTCTGAAAAACCCAGTTTGAGCTAGTATATGCAAGTTTCCAAAAGGGACGCACCCAAGTGATTCATCTTAATCATCCTGCACTGTGAGTTGAAAGCAACTGTTCTTCTTTCCTTCCATATGCTCCCTGGCCCACAGTGATACCTGAAAAACTCATAGCCTCAATATAATATGTGCCTCCAAAACTACTGCATGCAGTTGCAATATCTGTTAGTTATATCACAGCAGAAGCTGGACTAGAGAAACATGGACTGAAATGAGAATCTGGCCTGCAGAGTCAGGATTTTGATGGGCACATTATATGCAGTATTTTGTTAGGCCAGAGTCAAGTTACACACTCCAGAGAACTAATATTAGCCAGGAAGAAATGGGGAACTGAATGGCTTATGGTTTCTATAACAGACCACAGAGTGTCTAATTGCTCAGTTGCAGACATAAATTCAGCCCTGATCAGAAATGACCAAAAGCCATAACCCTCTGGTGGATGTTCGCTGGCAACTTATGGGAAAATGGTTGCATTCCAGTTCCTTGTGGGCAAATAGCAAAAAATCACTAGAATCAGAAGCAACATCCAACAGGTGAGAACTTAGCTGCTGTGCAGTTTATTCTTTCCCATTATGAGCAGTAACCCCAGATTAGAGAAAAGGCATAATATTCTGGTGGTGTGTGGAGCCTTTTTATTAGTATCCTGAAGAGATCATTTTCCAGAACATTCAGCTGAGCACCACTAAGCACTAAATTCACTGTTCAAAGAACACTAAAATTAGATAAAATGGTTCATCTTTAAGAGCTAGATCAGGACTCATTACGAATGTTGTTAAAAATTAAAAAGACAGCACATGCAAATTATTTACTGGTATAGTGCTTACTGAAAAATAACAGCAATATTTTATTACAAAATATCTTGGTAATATCAATGCTTTTTGTAAATAATCAGTTACAATTATTGTTACTTAAAGACTAACAGATTTATATATTGCACGAGCTTTCATGGGACAATATCCCACTTCGTCAGACGCTTTGAAGAGGGAGAATATACAGAACTGGATGAAACTAAATATAGGGGAATGTAAGACATGGGATCCAGTTACACTGCAACGGAAAATAAGAGCATTTGTAAGGATTCAGACTCTAGGAAACAGCACACAGAGGGAGGATGATGTCAAATTACCTGTTATAATGTGAAAAGAATCCATAGTCATGATTCAGCCCTGCTTTCACACAATTTAATTTGCATATTAGTTCAATTTCAGCTGTTTCTCTTTGAAGTCTTGATGTCCCATTGATTTTCTTGATGACCACCATTAACAAATCATCAAGGGAGTGATTAGGAAGATGGAAGTGCTCAGCAACTGTTTGTTTTGGGGGTTTTTTTTTGTGTGTGTGTGATTTCTGATGTCAGTTCTGTGTGCATTTATTCTTCTGCATAGGGATTGTCCTGTTTGTCCAATGTATAAGGCTTGGGGGCATTTCCAGCACATGATGGCATAAATCACATTAGTGGATGAGCAGGTGAAGGCCTCTTTGATGGAGTAGCTGGCTTGATTAGGTCCTATGATGGTGTCTTTTGTGCAGATATGTGGACAGAGTTGGCAGCATGGTTTGTTGCAGGGATATGTGCCTGCTTTAACGTTTCTGTTGTTAGGTCTGTAGTTGCTGGTGCGTATCTGTTTAAGGTTTGGGGGTTGTCTGTATGTGAGGAGAGGTCTGTCTCCCAAGGCTAGAGAGAGTGAGGCGTCATCTTTTAAAATAGGCTGGAGGTCCTTAATGATCTGTTGTAGAAGCCTGACTTGAGGATTATATGTGGTGACCAGTGGCGTTCTATTATTTTCTTTTTGGGACCTTTCTTGTAGTACTTGACTGCAGAAGACTATGGATTCTTTTCACATTGTAACAGGTAATTTGACTTAATCTTCCCTCTGTGTGCTGTTTCCTAGAGTTTGAATCCTTACAAATGCTCTGATTTGCTGTTGCAGTGTGACCAGATCCCATGTCTTATACTCCCCTGCATTTATTTTCACCCAGTTCTGTAAGTTCTCCCTCTTCAAAGTGTCTGATGAAGTGGGATATTCTCCCACGAAAGCTCATGCAATAAATAAAACTGTTAGTCTTTAAGTGCCACAAGACTCCTTGCTTTTTTTGCTTTATTAGACTAACACAGCTGCCCCTTTGGGAATTATTGTTACATAGCCCAGATTTTCTTTAATAGTTCTGTAGTTTTTCAGTAGA
This sequence comes from Podocnemis expansa, assembly GCA_007922195.1. Taxonomy (NCBI): domain Eukaryota; kingdom Metazoa; phylum Chordata; order Testudines; family Podocnemididae; genus Podocnemis; species Podocnemis expansa. The sequence goes on from ML681998.1 coordinate 18,988,986, forward strand.
AAGTCCACCTGGAATTTAGTCCCATGACTACTTGGGACTAGTTCCAGGAATTGAATAGAAGTGTTTTCAAGCTGCTTTGTTGCCCGATAAATCCTCATCTGTTACCTTACCTCTCTTCCCCTCCCACCCCCACATAGACACACACTTCCTGTGTTGTCTAAGCTCTAGTCTACACTTACCCGGATTTTTGATGGCAGATATGCAAGGCATGTAAAATACCTTGTGTATCTGCCAATGACTTTCTAAGCCACGGAGACACACTAGGAGAAGCTGATCACAATTGCCTTGCGGTCCCCTTTCATCAACTCCAGTTATGTAGAGCCCTGCGGATACAAATACGTGGATCCATATCCAATTTGCATCTGCAAGAAACGGTCCTCAAATATCCATGTCATATCAGCAGATGCGGATATAATGCGGATATCTGCAGATATCCCCCTATTTGCAGGGCTCTAGCTCTGTGCAGATAAAAATATGTGGACCTGTATCCAATCTGCACCCACAAGAAATGGTCTGAGGATATCCGCATTGTATCTGTGGATGCGGATATCTGTGGATATAATGCAGATATTCATGGATTTGCAGGGCTCTACAGTTATGAGCTTGGGGTTGCTGAAGTGATTTCTGGAGCACAGCAGCCAGTTCATACTCGCTGCTGAATCGCGCCTGAAAGACTGCACTGATGGCAGCGATTTTGTCACAGTCAGTCAAGCCATACCCTAAGGCTGTGTTCACACACACAGGGTTATTTCGAA
>ML681998.1:18990140-19009937 GCA_007922195.1 Podocnemis expansa
GCTGGCCAGGGGACACCCCTCAGCACCCTGGCCAGGGTGCTGAGTGTTCCCTGGCCAGGGTGCCGAGGGGGCAGCTCTTGACCTGTTGTTTCGGAACCTCTTGTTCCGAAACAACATGTTCACACGAGTTGTTTCGAAACAAGTGTTTCGAAACAAGGTTGTTTCGTCCCCAAGTGGGGTTTAACTTGTTTCGAAACAACACAGTTGTTTTGAAACAAGGGCTTCCCCTTGTTTCGAAACAACTGTGCGTCGTGTGAACATGGTTTTTTTTGTTTCGAAACAATGAGGTTGTTTCGAAACAAAAGTGCTGTGTGAACACAGCCTAAGAGTACACTCACAGAATCTTCTAGAGCCATGATGGTTTCAGTTGAGTTTCCTTCAGCTAAGCAGGCAGATACTACGGCATCAGGCTAATAGGTTTATGATCTTAAAAGAGCAAGTTTTCAAGCAGAATCTGGAAGAGGTACGTTAGATCTGTCAATTTTTCACTTATCTTTCCACCACTGATAGGTAGCAGTGATCTCCGTCTTGTTACTGGAAGATGAGAGACAAAGGAGAGTGAAGAAAGTGCTCTCTCTTGTGATTCCACTTCAATACTTCTTAGATGCCAATGGGCATGCATCTGCATTTAGTTTGATCAACAGCATTGCTTCATGCATTCTTGGGATGAGAGAACTATAAAACAAAACTGAAGTCTGTTCCCACAAGGATGGAAGGGGCAGGGCTATTCAGACAGATAAGAAACACCAACCTGTTTAAATATTTAAAAATAAATTGTACAATATTTATAAAAATAATCTGCAAATATTTAAGACAGCAAGACCTATTTGGCCTATCTCTGTGAGAGGACTCACTAACATTAGGTGAGCAGAACTTGGCACAACACTAGTAGACCTAATATGGTCTTGCATAATAATTAGTTTCATATTTATGTAATATATTTGGAAATGTTTTCTCTATCTTTGAAATGTCTTCATTGTATGCATTTTTCTTCTGAAACCACCGATGACAGACCATCTGAAATCAACATGAAACATTATGTAATTATTGTGGGTTTTCTAACAAATTTTCACACATAAAATATGAAAGCGATGACAGGCCAGCAGTTGGGTCTGATAATAAGTAATACTCACTTGAGTAACGTTAAGCATATATATAAGGGTTTGCAAGCATAGGGACTTACGTTACATATAAAATATCATAGATAATTGGGGAAATTTTGTAGGTCTGCATTTTACTGAGCTAACTGTACAACTACTGTCTAGGATATAAGAGGCAACTGAATTGCATATCAAGTTTGAGCCTGACCTTACAAGGTGCTGATGCCAAATTTTTCCAATCTGGGTGCTTAAAGGCAAGAATCTAAGCCTATATTTAAGCATATAATTGGCTTTATTTTCAAACGTGTTGAGTGCTTGCAGTTTCCAATGGATGTTGCCTAGTCTCTGCACCTTTGAATATCAAACCGCAGGACACTTATTTTTAGGTGCCTAAAAATAGGCTTAGGTGCCTAATTTTAGTCACCTACATTTGAAAATTTTGGCCACAGTGCCTGTTCCAGGGAATGAACAGCCTCCTATCCCAAGTACTCAGCACCTTCCAGGATCAGGCCCTTAGTTCTATGATCTGTAGTTTGTATTTTCTTTCCATAGATTGTGGCAGTGGTCCTCAAAGATGAAAGTCAAAGGAAATTCCTATTTTATTTTCTTTGGCTATGTCTACATTAGAAAGCTTAGTTCGGACTTCCTTAGTCCAAAATAAGCAGCTCCGGGTTAGTTCCAACTAACCTAAGGTTACTTCCAACTAACCGTGGCCTTTTAGTTTGAACTAGCCATGTTTTTTAGTTCGAACTAACTTTTTTGAACTAACTGCTTAGTTCGAACTTATTTAGTTTGAATTAGCATGGCTACATTGTGCTAGTTCAAATATGTTCGAACTAAGCACTTAGTTCAAACTTACTGTTTGAACTACAAAAATTTTTAGTTCAAACTAGGCACAGCCTAGTGTAGACAAGAACCAAATTAGTCCATCTTAAGCTTCAGACTAATTAATTAATTAATCCAGACTAATTTGCTACGGGAGGCATAGCCTTTGAGCCCAGTGCAGTATTCTCCCCAGGACTTGAAATTGGGGGGATCGGTGTAGGGGGATGTGTAGAGGGGTATTGGAGGTGCACACTAAATTGGTATAACACTGTTACTAAATGACAACTGGGGGAGTATTGGGAAATTCGGGGCAGGGGGGTATAGGAGGGATGTAGGGAGGGTGTTAGGGAAATCCCTGATCCAAACTGACCATCCAAACTGATTTTGATTAGTTACTTTAGTTCCAGTTTACCCAAGATTTTATGAGGCTACATTGTTGATTACATAAGAATAATAAGAGGAAAATGAAACATTAAATATAGATGTTACAAGCTAGATGTAAGGCAGACTTAGGAGATGTGCCTAACAGCTTCTGAAGGGGAGCAACTCATCTGCATGGGTCCTGTATGAGCATGAACACAAAGAGCACAATTAGATATTTGCATACTGGGTGCAGGACATAGTGGGTAATGGTATTTGGAGTTAATTTGATTACAAATCTGTCAATATCTGTAATTCTACTGAAGAGAAATATGAAATACTATCTGTTGTGATATGCTATTCTCTGCTTGTTCCAAATATGTCTGGGTTAGTTAAAGAGTAAAAGCAACCCTTAGTATTAAAAAAAAAAAAAAAAAGAGGCTTGTAAGAAAGGCCACTGGCTAGTTCAGCCTGTAGAAGGAGTGAGAGGGGTGGGGTTTGTATTAGCTCTTTTTGGAGCAAAATGCTGGAGGCATTCCTGTCTCACCCCAGCCCCTCTATCAAATGATAGATCTGGCTGGGCTGCTTTGAGGCCCCCTTTGTTATGTTAAGGACAGTAGTTGTTTGCACCTACTTGATGTTTAAGGGCTGACATAACTAGAGAAAGGCAAACTCTCTGAACTGAGATTACTAGAGAGAGGAAACTTCCCCCTCTCTGAGCTGAAATTACTGAAGACGAGCAGCAGATGGAGTGACCAGCAGGCAGAGCTAGCGGATGGTGAGAGCAGCCAGCGGTGAGATGGGTGGCATGAGTGAACAGTGGGCGAAGCCAGCAGACAGCGGCAAGCTGAGCAATGTGAGTGACCAGTGGGTGGAGACAGCGGATGGTGAGAGCGGCCAGCAGCGAGCTGGATGGTGCGAGTGAATGGTGGGTGGAGCTGGTGGACAGTGAGAGTGGCCAGCAGGGAGCTGGATGGCGCAAGTGAGTGGTGGGCAGAGCTGGTGGACAGTGGGCAGAGTCAAGAGGTGGTTCTAAAGGATGGAGTGAGTGACCAGTGGTTGGTGCTGGCGGACAGTTGGCATGAAAGACATTCCCTACATACCCTACGGTGGGTCAGGAGTCTAGCTGGCACTGATTCTCCAGATCAGTGCCAATTTTGCTAATGGGTTTACATTTGCTGTTATGCTATGTGGATCATGTTGAAAGGTTTTGCATTAAGTCTTGTATGTTCTGTTATGCGGCGTGGGTTGTTGGGAACTTTGTTCTGTACCGATTTTCTAGATGAGTGCTGACCTCAATTATTTGGCCTTTTCATTACATTTTACTGCTATTAAAGGTCTGTTTACTACACTCAGTCTCGTGCTTACGAGTGGGGAAGTGTTACCCCTTTGGTGGGTCCCAGGAAACAGTGCAGGATTCCCAGAAATCTGGTTGGGGGCTTGAGTCGGTTGGCAGTGTTGCTTCATTGGGAAACCCCTAGATATAGAACCCAGCTCTTGTCCTGCCAGCGTGTCCTGGAAGAAAGGTTACATAAAGATACTATGTTAAGTTACAAACTAATTACATATAACTAGATAGTTAGTTTAGCTTAAAGGAGAAAAAACATTATTGTAAGGGTGTTCCCTATTAAGAAAAGAAAATCAATTTAAAAAAAAAAACCTGCAAGTTCAACTGTTACTACCATGTCTCACTACCAGGAATCAGTGATGCAAAAGGCTCTTTCTTGTTCAATTTGTATTAGGATGGTTAGCAGACAGAAATGGGCTGTGGTGTTTTCAGTATGCTCCTTTTCATCAGACCCAGCCAAAATGGTTAAATGACCTTAAAATCTGAGTCAGTTTGGGGCTCAAGAGGTGGAGTCGTAACCAGACAATCTTTTTTCACCCCACTGTAAGCAGCAAGGTAGTGTGCCTTCAACAGAGCTCCAGAATGTACTGAGAAATATATCCAGCTAACATGCCAACATATGCATCACATCCACAAGGAACTATGATCTGTTAGCAAGGGGACACATCGCTTCTCCCAGAGAGCCAAAGAAATCACAGAACACCAAATAACGGGGTTTGTGTGTTTTATTTACAAGGGGGCTGTGAGGGGGAGCTGAGGAGGCTGTGGGGGTGGGAACTGCAGGGGTTTGGGGGCTTGGGAGGGGTGAGGGGGATGAGGGTGGGTGCCTAGTGGCTTTGGGCCAGAGGGTTCCAGGCCTGCATCTAGCCACCCCGAGTCCCGGGCATGCAGTGACATGTAAGGCTGCTGCTGGGGTCCCGCACAGGGGGATCCTCGGCCCACAAAGAGCCCTGGGCCCATGCCACCAGGGTCTCCAGGGTGTGGGTCTCACACTCCATCAGGTTGAGCTGGTGGTCTGTCTGGGCCTGCTTGACCCAATGGTGGGTGTCCTTATGCTCCCCCCAGGCTTGAAGACCCTCCTCAGCCCACTCTGTGAGGTGCAGGTGTTCCTCCTGTATCTGGTCTCTGAAGCAACACCCCCCCCCCCATCAGGAATAGGCACCCCCCTACAGTGACCAGTCTCATGGGTGCAGGGTCTGCAGGATAGTGCAGAGTGCAGGCCGACAGCAGCTGCTGTCCCATGCCCATCCCTCTGCTTCCTACTCCCCCTGTCCTTTGGGATAGGGACCCCTAAGTACATGCCACCATGCTTTGCTGCAAGGGTCAGGTGCAGTGCCCAGGGTGGTGAGCCTCAGGAAGCCCTGCTCTGGGGCTCTCTCCTGAGGCCATGTGCCACTGACGTCAGCCACATGCTGTCTGGCCTCAGTGCTCCCACCTACAGTGCCCCCACCCCATCTCCTGCCAGGCCCCCACCCTGCTCAGCTCCAGGTCCTCCCCACCACACAGCCCCCTGCCTCTGTGCCCCCATGGTAGGGCCTCTGTGCCCACCCTGGTCCCTGCCTATCCCAGGCCCTGTGCCCTGAAGTCCCTGTTCCATCTGCCTGCCCCTCCATGCCCACAGGGAAGGCGCTCTCACTGGCAGGGGTCTGGCATTATGTCCCTTTGCCTCAGTCTTCCTCGGCAGGGGGAGCCTCCCCTGTGATCACAGGGTTGGCGTTGGGGCAGGGAACAGCTCCAGGGTGGCACTGCCCAGGGCTGGCACAGTGCTCTGTGCTGGAGTGCTGAGCACCATGTCCTCGTCCACCGAGCCCTTCTCCTGGTCATCATCCTGGGAGGGACGCTCAGTGGCATAAACAATGTGGGCTGGCTGGCTGTCCTCAGCCTCAGAGCCCAGGAAGGTGTGGAGCTCAGTGTAGTAGGGGAATGTGGTGGTGGCTGCTCCTGAGTGCCGCATGGCCTCCTGGGCCCTGTGGTAGCCCTGATGGAAGTCCTTGATTTTCACCCACACCTGCTGGGTGGTGCGGGTGTGGCCCTTCTCTACCAGCGCCTTGGAGATGGTCTGACATACCCTCCAGTTCCTCTGGCTGCCCTGGAGTCAGGAGTGTATGGACTCATCCCCCGACACAGCCAAGAGATTTAGAATCTCTTGCTGGGTCCAGGATGGGGACCGCCTTCAGGTCTGCCTGGATCTGTCCTCTGCCATGCCTCCAACACAGTGGGAGTCCTGGCTAGCTCTGGCTGAGAGGCAGGGTGGGCTGGACTTTCTCCTGCCCTGGAATTGGGCAGGGCAGGCACTTCCTGGTTGCCAGGAAGGTTTCAGGTGGCCAGGTGGCCAATTAAGTTGCCTTAAGCCTAATGCCAGCCTACAATGGCTTAAGTTGACTTAAAAATTAAGTCAACTTTAAAGCTGAAAGTCATTAAATTGACTTAAGCAAATGCTTAAGTCAGCTTAATAAATACTAAATGTAGCCTGGGCTTTTGCTTAAATTGACTTAAGCTCCTACTGTAGACATAACCTACAGAGGTTGATACCATCCATGTCTTGCTTCATCTGCAGTCTCACTGCAGAGGACAGGGAAGGCAAGTTACTGTCAAGGAGCCATCCATCAGTGGAGCTGGAGGTGCAACATGGGTTGAATCTGAGGTCATGTAGTTTGCCTCGCTACACTCTTCCTCTCCTTTTCTGTGGATCTTCCACCCCATACTACTCTTAGACACATTGCTTTGGGCTCCCTTCAACTCCACTGAACCAATGGGTGTTCTTCCATTTGCTCCAGTGGGACCAGTCTCAGGCCTCTGTGTGAAGATTCCAACATGGAAATGTTAGGAAATGTTAGGAAAACCCTCTATTCTTAAAATGGCACACAATCATTCATAGATGGCCCGAGTTAATCTGAGATGACACTATGTATGCACAGAATCCTTTATTTATCAGCTTTAATAACATCTATTGACTTTTCTTTTCTTTTTTTAATGCCACATTGGGTTGGACATGGCAAGCATGAGTGAAACATGATTAGTTCTACTATTTACTTGTATGACATGCTAATTTATTTCCTACAACAGAACCATTCATTGTACAAAGATGCTAGTTATTTTTCTGCCTTTAACAAGTTTAATGTGTTGTAAACCAAGATAAATGTATAATTGTTTCACATTGGGTTACAAAGCTTGTATTTTGTGGTAGAGTTTGTTCAAAAAGATCAAAACCATCCCTGTCAAATTGATCAGATCCCTGAGTGATCTCATTCATAAACAAACAAGTTTTAAAATGTTGGATTTTTACATTTATTTATAATTAATGTTATTGAGCTATTTCTTAGTGATGATCTTGATTCATGTTCAATTCTTTTAAATACAACATATCTGAATTAAAACACTGATGCCATGGCATTTTTTTGCCAAGTACTACACATCGTAGTGGTGTGGTGATCTTTCACCTGGCACATATGGGAGTTCTCTACTGTGTGAATTAAATCCATCCCACTAACACTTAGTACGAAGTGAACAAAGCCACAATATCTCATGAAAAACTAACTACTACAGCAGCCATAATGAAATGCGTGGAAGTCAAGCACATGAAGCAGTACAGAGAAATCACTGAAAAATTTAACACGGACACCCTGTTTTAAAAATATCATTCTGTATTGTCCTGTTACTTATAAATTAATGAGGCACTGCTTGGAGAGTGCAGTCCCTATAAATGCAAAAGACGTAGGCTTCTGCATGAGATGTTGCTCTAAACGTGCAGCCTGGCTCTATTGCAATGGAAGAGGCGTTTATTCAACTATTCAAGGCCCTAGAGCCAGGGCCAATTACTAGAGGGTGGGAGCTGAGGTGACTGCACCCAGCCCCACAGTTTGCTGGGTCCCACACCGCCACACTTGTTCGACGGTAGTGCCAAAAACTGAATTTGTTACTTGAGTTGTTCTGAGCATGCTGATCAATGTGCCAGAAACAGAGACAGGTAAAATTTTCTGCAAAACATTGGTTTTGGTGCTACAGTGTTAATGTTTCACTTTAATCTGCTAATTTTATTATTTCTATAGCACCAAAAATGTGCATTGCTCTTACCAGACATAATGTGGAAAACATTTGTGATGAGAAGCAAAGTCTAACTAGATAAAAACATCAGAAAGGATGTAAGAGAAAGTGATGTAGCATAAATTCCTGTAATTTTATTAATGCTGGTTAGATTGACTATAAAATTTGTTTATATATATATATAGTTTTAATATGTAATGACAATGATTTGATGATAACTTTGGGCTATGATAGTGTGTGGAGATGACTAATGTTGGCAGATGAGCTGAAGGAACTGATGTTCTGATTCTCTTTAAACTAAGATGCTCTTACACCACCCTGGCATTGTAAAGGAGTGAAATAGCATTCAAGAGTCCTAGGAAAATCAAGCTCTCCTAAAATGGAGAGCTATTTTGAACTCTTTTAAGGCCCCTTTATACTGCCACTCTCCCAATGGAATATTTCTGAAACTGATGTAGAAATAGCAGAAAATGTCACCTTGGAAGATCAACAAGGACCACACTACTCTCTGTTGATCTCAGAGGATCAATTTCTGCTACTCCAAGCACTCCAACAACAATACAGACTACCTGATACAATTGCATGCTACAGCGTAAGCATCTCTTGAAGGACATATGATGTGCTGGGATCACAGGAGACTCCAGAGTTGTTGATGTGGAGAGTATCCATAGGATCACCTGACCGGCTTCAGCCTGTTAAACTTCTTGACCCTAGTCAAGAGGAAAGTGCTTCACAAAACTTAAAAAAAAAATCCTACTACTGATCTATAATAAAGGCTGATCCAGCAGAAAATTTTATTTGTTCAGATTGGTTCCCTTATAAGTTACAGCACATGGGCCTTGCCAAAACAATCTGTTGACAGAGATGTAGATCTCCTGGAGCCACATTGGCTTGTGTGTTGGAGATCGTCCCAGGATACAAACCTTTTGGCTAGAAGTAGTTAAGAAGATTAAAATGATAACTTCTATCTCCTTACAAATTATTTCCCAGAACTGTGTTTTGGGATGTTCTCCATCATCTTGGAAACTCTTCAGTTCACAGTAAAACTGGTTCACTAGAACTATGCTTGTAGGCAAATGAGTCATTGCTTGGATAGAGAAGTATGGTAGGCTGCCTTCAGGGATAAAAGCTTGATACAGCAACTTGAGTGCCCTGACATCTACAGAGTGGGTAACATGGAGAAGAAGGTCCTCAGACAAATTAAGAAATTTTGGTCTGACTTTTGAGAAACTTATGATTAATTCCTCATAGATGAAAACTGGAATATCGCTTTCCTTTCCCCTCCCTGTTCTCCTTTTCACTTCCATTTTCCTTTCCTGTTTTTGTGGTGCTTTCTTTTCTTCTGTTCTCCCCTTATTTTTGTCTTATTTAATTCACATGAATACAATTCATTCAGTTTATTTAACATTTTAAAATGTCTATAGGTATTTTTTAAATGATCATTTCTATTTTTCCTTGAAACTGCACTTATGCTGAGGATTCTCATCAAAAGGCACTGACACTGTTATGACTAAGTTGGTGAAGCAGTGCACTATTGAAATGAACACTGGATATGAAACTCTAAGAATTCCATACATGGGACTTAGCTAAAGAACTCCATAATTCATGAACAGATATGAGTAATAATGCACTTAAGACATTTGGGTGGAGGAACTGACTGTGACAGTCAAGGTCCAAACAACCGAACCATGGGTCTGAACTCCAAGGAGTAAGCAATTGAACCAACTGGTTGTATACAATGTTATTATGTATAAACAGATAGGGTAAGATCATCTGTGAAAACCTGTAATGTTCTGAACTTGATGATTTGGAGATATGTATACAGACTGTGGTTATGACTCTGTGTATTTATATGGAGTACTATCCTCATGAGCTGTACTATGATTTCAAGTGCACCTCCCAGCAGGGAAGGGCTCCCCCCAAGCCAGATGTTTGAAAAAAAATTCAAGTAATTATATGAGGTACGACCCAGTAAAGTACCAGTGGTGGACCACTAGAGTTAATGGGAAGACACTAAGACATCCTGACTGTCAAGTTAGAGGGACTTTTCCCCACCATGAATCAAGAGAGAGAGACAAACACTTGCAAATCATGTTAAATGGGAAGGGGTTTGATATGAAAGACATCCAGAACTCAGGGACAGCTTCAAACAAGAGGGGCTGTCTGTGAAAGCAGGGTCCCACCAAGGGCTTGGGAGCAAAGTAGAAACTTGTTCGGGTGCAATAAATAACATATTAAAAAGGGAGAATTACATCATACAGAAGTGTAAAGCCCAAAGATGCATCCTTATGTTTGTTTCCTGTATAATTTGCATGCTTTTGCCCTTCCTCACTGTTTCATCTTTGAATCTGATTTTTTCAATATTTAATTTGTGCTGGGGCTTGCCAGGGCCAAGTCCCATTACCTCTGGGCTTGGCAATTCATAGCCCAGCACCTCTGGGCTTGCTACATAAGTTATGAATGTAAAAAAAGTCTTGAGCCTGGCTCCTCTTTCATTACAAATTAAGTGCTGGATTTTTCTATTAAATAAGACTTGTTTTCACCCTACCAGGTCTCTGATGTGCAAACTGTGTGGAGTGTGCATGTGCCAAAGGGAGCTGATAACAAGAGGTGCTGGTTTTCTTCCTTCGGGGTGATGAACCAGAGGGGAAAAGTCCAAATGTCAGATAATTAACAAGTCAGGGAGAATGAATTTGGGAATTTGGAGGGACTCAGAACTGGAAGGGCTGTTGTTGTCACCCTGCAAGGTGTTACAAGGGTGGAGGAAATCAGGGTGAGCTATTTATCCTTGTAAGCTGGCTACTGGGTGTTAGGGCTCTGATCTGAGCAACAGCAAAGCAGCATTAAGTCACCTGAGGTTATAGGACAGATAGAGACAGAGAGAGAGGCCCTCTTACTAGTCTGGGTGATCCCCAAAAGCATCACAATGACTAGTGACCCACCTTGTCTGTCTTTGTCCATCCTCAAGAACCAGACCACAGGCAACCGAACCAGTGGTATAGCACTAGTGTAAGTACTTAGTGAGCATTATGTCTGCATACCCATCTGGTTTCAGTTGTTTTATTCCACTGTGACACAGAAGCCAATTAGTGGGTCACCATTCTTTGTCAGCGACTCTTGTCAAGCTAGACATACTTGCTACACCTCACATGAAATGTAATAGTATATCACTGGAAAACTCATATCTCACTGATCACTCAGATTCTTTCATGGTGTATGTACAGGGTGTACAGAGAGATACACACACGTGCTGAAATTATCTTCTTAAAATGTGTGCCAAGTGGCATGTGAGGTAGCCAGCCCTAGACAACGAAATGTGGTTCCATCTGCTGGAGATGAAACAGGGGACATTGGAAATGCATTACCTAAAAAATAAACAAAGCTATCAAGGTAAGAAAGGAAGAAGGGAATCACTCAACTATCACCAGAGGGGAGGAACCAGCAATAAGTCTTCCCCAGGCCGCATGGCATCTCTTCCTAGCACGAGAAAAGGAACTTTACCTGAGAATACACTTCAAAGACTTACTGGGTTAGAAAAAACAGGAGATCTGAACCTGAAATGATAAGCAATTCAATCAACCAATTGTATACAGTGTTACTCTATAATAAAAATGTGAAGGCTTTAGTGAATGCTTGTGACACACTGGTGATTAGCATCACACAGTTAAATGTATATATTAACACGATATGAGAAACTGTGGATACTCACTGATATTATTCTTTAAAGTCTGTGACACAGGGAAGAACAGGTTTTCTCCTAGGCTGGAGGAAAGGTATATCTACCTGTCTCCAATATAAATTAAGGATTATGGAATCAAAACAATTGTAGCCCAGTTACATATAAATCAGCAGGGAAAAGAGAAGTCAACAGGAAGGGAAAACAGCAGGAAACCTTCTTTTCTCTTGTAAGAGAGTAAATGAACATTGGCAGATATAAGTGGAAACAGACAACCATTTTGATATTTATCATCTGGGGACTTAAAGAGGCCAGAGTTCTTGAAGGCACAGAAAGAGGCTTGAAGGCTCTGGGAACTGAGTTTAGGTGAGAAACCTGCTTAGACAAGAGCATAACTTGATGAAACTAAGCTAATCTTAGAAGTGTATTTTTACTTTTGTTTGCTTGTAACTTTTCCTATCTTTATTCATTATACCTGATAGCACTTAATCCTACATTCTTCGGTTAAATAGATAGGGCCCCAGACTGGGACACTGTGGGGCTGTGTGGACCTGTGTCCCTCACTCTCCTTTCCACACCATCCTAAGGTGGTCACCAAAGCCAGGCCTGTAGAGCCTTGGAGGCCTATAGACCAGTAGTTCTCAACCACTGTGTCAGGACATATTATTGTGTCACCACACAGTAGTAAGTGTGGTGTGGAAAGCTAGGGAAATGGCTGGATTCAGCTTGGGGTGGGTGGGTTGGTGTGTCCTGTAGGGTTGCGATATGCCACCAAGCATGTCATGACCCACAAAAGGTTGAGAACCACTACTGTAGACTGTTTGTCTGTCTTGCCTTGCTTGAAGGGCTAGGGCAACAGGTTGCTTGCTTGGTCCAACTTGCCTGAGAGCCAGGGGCTGTAAACTTCTTGTTTGACCCACCTAGAGCCAAAGACTGCTTTGCCTGCCCAATCCTGACCTTTGGCCTGGGGCTAGAAACTGCTTGCTTGCCCTGCCCAGCTTGAGGGCTTGGGCTACAGACAATGAAAAGCTAATTCCCTGTACAAAGTATGTCCAAACAGGTGTGCAGCAAGGAGGAGTGGCCTCCTGTTGAGATTACCAGGGAGGGACAGGCTACATCCACCTGAATATTCTGTCTCTGCGTCAACAGCTCTACAGCCAAAACTCACTCACAAAGGCTTGAGTCTGAGTCCAGTCAGACCTAAGTCAGCTATCCTGGGCTACATCCTCCACTCCTGGGCCTGTGTGCCTGCAGCCAAAAGTTATCCTCAGCTTTCCAGGGGTACGCTGCCAGCAGTAGTCTCATCAAGCCCTCACTGTCTTGATCCTCCACCAGATCAGATGGGTCAGGTGAGTCCTCAGGGTAACTGGATTCATGTCCAGCTCCTTTCTGCAGCAGCTAGCTGGAGACGCCCTTTTTCTTCAGTGGCTGCCTCCCATCTGAGCTCTAGATCCTGTCCTTTATATTTCCCATTCCTGTCACATTCTAGCTCCCTGCTTCTGCAAGGCAGGCATGGCTTCTCTGGCTCTACCTTACCAGAGTTGAGTGGCACTCCCTCTCTAGTAGTCTCAGATGGGTGCCCTGCCCCCTCATTCAAATCCAGCAAGAGAATTTTGTAAATACAGTTGTTATGAAACAATTGATTTTAGAATGTCAAGTATTCAATTAAATTTTGACAAACTACAAAATTATTCAAAATCCCAAAACTCTCAGAATAAGTCCAAACCTAACAAAGAGAAGTTCAAGATGTGCTTCAAGTTTACGGTTCTAAATTCAATTGTGACTGACTGATTCCTCAGCTACATTTGTTCTGAATGAATTCTCAGTTTACCGAAAGATCATTGAAGTCAGCAGTGAAATATGTCACTTCATTCAGTGTGCCTGAACATCAGCTATTTTCTAAAGAGGTGAAGTTGATAAAAAGATCTTGCTGGTGCAGCAAACAATGCTGTTAACAAGGGTACTTTTGGTTCTCGACACAGGGCCAGTTCTTCCATAGAAGCAACATAGGGGGTTGCCTAGGGTGCCAACAATTACAGAGGGCGTAGGGCTGGGCTGGGGCTGCTCCGCTCCCCACCCATGGCCAGACCCCTGCCCACAGCACTTGAGCCTAGCTGGGGCTGGACCAGGGCCGTAACTATGGCAGGACCGACCAGGCAAAGCCCTGGGCAGCCCAAAGCGGCTCAATAGAACCACGCTATTAAGGGGGTGGCTTTGTGATCCCAGCTCGAAATGCCACGAATGGGCAGAGGCACAGTTCCAACAGAATGCGCCCTGGGCAGCAAAATACTGCATTATGGCTATGGGCTGGACGCCTGCCCATGGCACCCGGGGTGGGGACTGGGGGTGGAGCCAAAATCCCTTTTAACCTAGTGCAGCAAAAAACCTTGGGCCAGCGCTGCCTCTACATTGTATTAAAACATGGCTTCAGTCCACAATAGGACAATCATGAATCAGTTGGTATAAAATTTTACATGGACATAAAGAGATGACTCAGAGCTTAATGCTGGTGCAACAGAGTTCATCATAGGAAGTCCAGAGTGAAGATCACTATTTCTCAATCAAGACATAGGGTTGGAAGGGACCTCATGAGATCATCCAGTCCAACCCACCAGGGCTTGAACCCAGGACCTTCTGCATATTAAGCAGAGGTGCTAGCCACTACACTGTTGGAACACTTTCATATCATATTGTTCTTTTTTACTTGTGTTTAAAAAGTGAAATACTTTAATGAGTAATTTTGTACCATGAATAAATTGGCCCACTTTTTAAAATGAGATAAATGAGGTTCTTTTTGAACTCTGTGCTTCCTTTATTAATAGTCCTTAAATACTATCCCACAAAAGGTGCCTATCTGTGCCCAAGTGTATTATATATTACTGCAGAGGCAGCATGAATACATTCTACTTCAAGTTGTACCAAATAGGATTGTGGTGTTAAAACATTTTAAAAGTTTAGAGTATTTTGTATTTGCAATATTAATTCAGAAAACTAATTCTTTTTTTTTTTTTTTAATATGTACCTTAAATGCTTTCGTATTCCTAATATCCTTTGTGATTCATTCATGAAGCACTTTTATAAACGTGGCTACATCCTAGAATAGTAGTCTTCTTCACAGCTGCATCCTATTGTTGGTTCATATTCAATTTGTGATCCACTATCATAGAATCATAAGGTTGGAAGGGGCCCCACGAGGTCATCTAGTCCAACCCCTTGCCAAAAAAGCAGGACCACTCCCACTAGATTATCCCAGCCAGGGTTTTGTTCAGCTGGGCCTTGACCATGTCCAAAGACGGAGATTCCACCACCTCCCTAAGTAGCTTATTCCAATGCTTCACTACTCGCCTAGTAAGAAAGTTTTTTCCTAATATCCAGTCTGGACCTCCCCAGCTGTAACTTGAAACCATTACTCCTCATTTTGTCCTCTGTTACTACTGAGAACAGTCGAACTCCATCCTCTTTGGAGCATCCCTTCAGGTAGTTGAAGGTTGCTATCAAATCCCCCCCTCAGTCTTCTCTTCTGCAGGCTAAATAAGCCTAGTTCCTTCAGTCTTTCTTCATAGGGCTTGTGCTCCAGCCCTTTGATCATTTTGGTTGCCCTCCGCTGGACTCTCTCTAATTTGTCCATGTCCTTTTTGTAGTGGGGAGCCCAAAACTGGACACAGTATTCCAGATGTGGCCTTACCAGTGCAGAATAGAGGGGAGTGATCCCATCTCTTGATCTGCTGGCAACACTTCTTCTGATGCAGCCCAGTATGCCATTGGCCTTTTTGGCAGCAAGAGCACACTGCTGACTCATATCCAGCTTCCCATCCACCATGACTCCCAGGTCCTTTTCTTCAGCGCTGCAATTTAGCTGATCACTCCCCAGCCTGTAGCAGTACATGGGGTTTTTTGTCTCAAGAGCAGGATTTTGCACTTGTCCTTGTTGAACCTCATGAGATTTCTGTTGGCCCACTGCTCCAATTTGTCTAGGTCTCCCTGAATCCCGTCCCTGCCCTCCAGGGTGTTTACCGTTCCCCCCAGTTTGGTATCATCTGCAAACTTACTAAGTGTGCAATCTATCCCATCATCCAGATCATTAATGAAGATATTGAACAGAGCCGGCCCCAGGACCAACCCCTGGGGCATACCACTCGTTACTGGTTGCCAGCTAGACATAGAGCCATTGATTCCTACATGCTGAAACCATTGATCTAACCAGTTTTCTATCCACCTTAGAGTCCACACATCCAACCCATACTTCCTTAATTTGCCAATGAGAATGCTGTGGGAAACTGTATCAAAAGCCTTGCTAAAGTCGAGGTATATCACATCAATGGCTCTTCCCACATCCACAAATCCAGTCATCTCATCAGAGAAGGCAATGAGGTTGGTCAGGCATGATTTACCCTTGGTGAATCCATGCTGACTGTTCCTGATCACTCTATTTTCCTCCAAGTGTTTCAGAATGGATTCTTTGAGAAGGTGCTCCATGATTTTTCCAGGGATTGAGGTGAGGCTGACAGGTCTGTAATTCCCTGGATCCTCCTTTTTCCCCTTTCTTAAAGATTGGCACTATATTTGCTTTTGTCCAATCCTCTGCCACCTCCCCTGTTCGCCAAGAGTTTTCAAAGATAATGGCCAATGCTACTGCTATCTCATCAGCCAGCTCCCTCAGCACCCTCGGATACAGTTCATCCGGCCCCATGGACTTGTGCCCATCTAGCTTCTTTAAGTAGTCCCTAACCTGACCTTCCGTCACCAAGGGCCTGTCGTCTTCTCTCCAATCTACCGTACCTAGTGTAGTGGGCTGGGAGCTGACCCTGCCTGTGAAAACTGAAGTAAAAAAAGCATTGAGTACTTTGGCTTTTTCCTCATCCTCTGTCACGAGGATACCTGCCCCATTCAGTAAGGGACCTACACCATCCCTGATCCTCTTCTTGTTATTGATATACTTGTAGAACCCCTTCCTGTTATCCTTCACATCCCTTGCTAGCCGCAACTCCATTTGTCCTTTGGCCTTTCTGATTTTACCCCTGCAGTCCTGAGCAGTGTCTTTGTATGCCTCCTTAGTTATCTGCCCTAGTTTCCACTTCCTGTAAGCTTCCTTTTCAGGCTTCAGCTCAGTGCAGAGCTCTCTGTTAAGCCACTCTGGGCGCCTTCCACGTTTGCTGTGCTTTCTCTTTATTGGAATGGTATCTTCCTGTACCCTTAGTAGGGTTTCTTTAAAATGCAGCCAACTCTCTTGGACACATTTCCCCTTCAGATTAGCCTCCTAAGGGATCCTGCCCATCAGTTCCCTGAGGGAGCCAAAATCTGCTTTTCTGAAGTCCAGGGTTTGCATTTTGCCTCTTTCCTTTAATCAGCATCTTGAACTCAATCATCTTATGGTCACTGCTACACAGGTTGCCATTCACTTCTATTTCTCCGATCAATTCTTCTCTATTTGTGAGCAGCAGGTCGAGAGGTGCAAGGCCCCTAGTTGGTTCCTCCAGCATTTGTACCAGGAAGTTGTCCTCAACACTCTCCAGAAACTCCCTGGATTGCCTGTGCACTGCTATATTAGCCTCCGAGCAGATGTCAGGGTAATTGAAGTCCCCCATGAGAACCAGGGCCTGTGATCTGGAAACGTCTGCTAGTTGTCCATAGAATCCCTCATCCACCTCCTCCTTCTGATCTGGTGGTCTATAGCAGACACCCACCACGACATCCCCCTTGTTGCTCTCCCCTCTAAACTTAACCCACAGACCTTGAACTGGCTTGTTTCCACTTCCATAATGAAGCTCTGAGCAGTCATAGAGCTCTTTTACATATAGTGCTACTCCTCCCCCTCTCCTTCCCTGCCTGTCCTTCCTGAACAGTTTATACTCATCCATGGCAGAGTTCCAGTCATGCAAACTATCCCACCACGTCTCTGTTATCCCAATTATATCATAGTTCTTTGTCTGCACCAGTACTACCAATTCTGCCTGCTTGTTTCCCAGGCTCCTTGCATGCGTGTATAGGCACCTAAGATACCAGGCCCAGTGCCCTACCTTCCCATTTTGATTTTCAATTCTATTGTATCTACCTCCCTGCATTTTCTCTTGGTGTTGACCTCCCCCACTTGCCTCAGGTATTAGTGCTTCATTAGAGCACCTAAGATGATTATTTGATTCCCCCCGCATGTTCCAACTACCCTCTCTTCCATCCCTGGAGTTACAGCCCTAGCACCCCCCAAGTTCCATCCCTTCCCCCTGGTCTCCCACACTGTCACTTACTTGTGGGCTTTGGTCTCCTTCCCCCATCAGACCTAGTTTAAAGCCCTTCTCACTAGGTCAGCCAGTCGACGTCTGAATATGCTTTTCCCCTTCCTCAAAAGATGAAGTCCATCTCTGCCTAGCAGTCCTTCTTCCTGAAACAGCAACCCATGGTCAAGGAAGCCAAAGCCCTCCTGATGACACCATCTTCGCAGCCAGGCGTTCATCTCCAGGATGCATCTGTCTCGGTTCAGGCCCCTACCCTTGACCGGAAGAATCGAGGAGAATACCACCTGTGCTCCAAACTCCTTCACCCGCGCCCCCAGAGCCCTGAAGTCACCTTTGATCTGCTGAGTATCACCTCTCGCAGTATCATTGGTTCCCACATGGATGAGAAGCATGGGGTAGTAGTCAGAGGGGCGGATGATTCTCAACAGTCCCTCTGTAACGTCTTGGATGTGGGCACCTGGCAGGCAGCATACCTCTTGAGAGACCTTGTCAGGGCAACAGATGGGTGCCTCCATCCCCCTCAGAAGTGAGTCCCCAACCACCACAACTCTACGTTTCCTCCTAGCTGCGGTGGCTGTGATTCTCCCAGCCTCAGGGGTGCATGGCCTCTCCTCTTCCACCTCCTTCAATGTCTCTAGCACCGCATAATGATTCTTCACCACAACAGAGGGTGGGTTGTGAGCAGGGGTGGAGCACTGTCTGCTGCCAGAGGTAACCAGCTGCCAGTGTCCTCCCCCTGCCACAGACTCCCCATACATCTCCAGTGTTGTGGCAGTAGTCTCTGGCACCTGGATAGTGCCCTCCGTCTTGCACGTCGCCTCATGGATGCTGTCGAGGAACTTCTCCAGAATGTGGATACTCCTGAGCCGAGACACCTCCTCCTGTAACTCTCCCACCTGCCTCCTGAGAGATTCCACCAGCGGGCACCTGTCAGATCGATTCATCTCCCCAGTCTGATCGTCAGTGACAGGGAACTGCAGGCCGCAGTCCCTGCAAGTCCACACCAGGATCTGGGTAGAGATATCTATGGTCAGGATGTCTGTCTGGCTACAGGCACAGGTGGAGGAGACAGAAGGGGCACTGGTAGCACTGCGGCTCCTCTTCACCATCGTGGCTTCACAAACTCCTCTCCAAACTCCCTCTCAAACTCCCCTGTTTGCTGTCCCCTGGTCGCAAGCTCCCTCTGGTCGCTCAGCCACTGGCTTTTAAAGCCTTCTCTGCCTAGGTCAGCCCTTGCCCCTTGTTAAACACACAGGGGAAGGGTGATCACAAGGCTGATTGAGGCCCAGTCATTCTCCACTTTGGATTTATACATTTGATTTTTTGTTCCTTAGTGAAGTGCTCTGCATTTGTCTTTACTGAATTTCGTTTTGTTGATTTCAGATCAATTCTCCAAATTGTTAGGGTTATTTTGAATTTTAGTCCTGTCCTCCAAAATGCTTATAACCTTTCCAAGCTTGATGTCATCTGCAAAGTATATAAACATCCTCTCCACTCCATTATCCAAGTCATTAAAGAAAGTGTTGAAGAGTACAGATCCAGGAGATACTGCTTCAGGGCCCCACTAGATACATCTTCCCATTTTGACAGCAAATCATTGACGATGACAGTTTAAATATGGTCTTGTGACCATTCATGCACCAATCTTATGGTAATTTAATTTAGCCCATGCTTTCCTAGTTTCCTTACCTGACTGTCAAAAGCCTTAATAAAAATTCAGATAAATCAGATCTACTACTTCCCCCATTTACTAGGCCAGTAGCTATGTCACAGATGGAAATCAAGTTACAATGGCATGATTTATTCTGGACATATTCAAGCTGGCTGTTTCTTATAATCATACTAACCTATAGGTGCCTACAAACTGTTTAATAATTTGTTCTGGTATTTCTCCAGGAATCAAAATTAGTTTGACTGGCCTATAATTTCTCTTTGCTCCCTGTTGTAAAGATAGGTACTTGTTTGCCCTTCTCCAGCCCTCTGGGACTTCATCTGTCCACCCTCAAGGAGATCTCAAAAATAATTATTATAGGTTCCAAAATTCCTTCAGTTAGTTTCTTAAATAGCCTAGGGTTAACTTCATCAGGTTCTGCTAACTTGAATACCTAACTTATCTAAATATACTTTAACCAGGTCATTCCCCATTCCGTTTTAGAATCATAGAATCTTAGGGTTGGAAGGGACCCCACGAGGTCATCTAGTCCAACCCCCTGC
>ML681998.1:19010337-19092484 GCA_007922195.1 Podocnemis expansa
AGTGCAGAGCTCTCTGTTAAGCCACAGTGGGCGCCTTCCACATTTGTCTTGTATTCCTTCCTCCATGTTATTAATATTGTGTTGAAGATCTGATCGTCATTAACTTTGTAATGAAGATTGACTCGAAAAAGGCAGCCGCCCTCTCAAGTTGGGCACCCAAAAATATAGGCACTCAAAATCACTGCTTAGTTCTGGAAAACTTGGCCAATTGCCTTTTCTTGTAAGCTGAGCACACACGAAGTGGAAGTCGCTGATAGGCAATGCTGCTTTTTGGCAATCACACTGTGCATTGCATAACACAAGATCTTTTCAAAGTAAGTGACAGTTAACTTTCAATCTCTAGTGCAGGGATTGCAGTTACTAGAACTTCTCATTTTAAACAGGGCAGAGAAAGAACATGAGACTCCAAAAATCAAGCAAACAAAAAAACGATGAAACCCTATGACCTTTGCAAAGTGTATAAAGCTTTCTGAGTTTTTTTTTTTAATTATGTGTGTTTAGAGAAATCTGCAATTATTTTAGTATCTTGCTGTTGTGAGTGCCTTTGTGTGTCAACCCCCTGAGAAAAGCCCAGTACATGTGCGAGGCTCCCTCTAATCAACCACTGGCTGCAGATAGTATTTTAGGAATTAGCTAGGTAGAATAGAATGTCCTTCTAGGCATGTGCTACTTTGAAACCTTAGTCTGCATAAGTCATTTGAAACCTCTTTTGGCTAGAGTTGAAAAGGGAGCTAAATCCACTGCTGTGATTTCAGCATTAACTTTCTCTAACCACTTGCTACGGCAAAGTTGTAAAAGGAGAATTTTCAGTGGTTTTCTCTCCTTCCTCCCATTCCCTTAATAGCGCTTTAATGTTGATTTATTAATTGTCTTTCCAACAACCAAGACAATATTGGTTTTTCTATTCTTTTCAGACTGCTCCAGCTTTTGAGCTGTCAAGCATTATTTGGGCTTTCAAGAGAGAGAGTTCTTTGGTAAAAAAGCAGCGAAAGGGAACAGAACTAGAATACTTTTGTCAAGGCTCTTCTGCACTCTGGCATTCTGAGTGCAGAAGGTGGGGGCCTGCAACAGGCCTTAAAAGCCACTGGCCTTAAAGCCTGATCTTAAAACTCTCCAAGGCCTCCAATTCCTGGCCTTGGAGTGGTATCGCTGCCACCACCCAAATGCAAAAAAACCTCTTAAGACCCAGGAAGGCGCACTTGGGAATTCCTTCCTGTGAGGTACTTGCAATCACTTTATTCCTCTCTCAGGAAAGTGACTGAACTCCAGCTGCAATATGAGCTGGAACTGGAACAGAGTCCCCTTTAGTAGCTGGTTGTGCAGTCTGAGGCACATGCACACAAACCTCTTGCCCTTCAGGACACAGAACCAGAACTTACTTAAAAGATAAAATCTTTAATTAAAAAGAACAGATAAGAAACACAGAGAGTTGCTTCTCTGGGAATTAACTTAGGTAATTACAGGGGGGCGGGTACATGTGCTCAGCACAGAGAAATCCAAAAAACAAGCCAAAAACAAAGAAAATACCCTGACCACATCTAAATAAACATTCCCTGTTCTACCCACGCCTGGTCAGTAACAAACTTAACTTATCTTTGGTAAGGATGTTGCTGGATTCTTCCTCAGGCCCCTCTGGCCTCCTCCTGATCCTTCCAGGAGCTCTGCTACATCCAAACAGGAACAGCCAAGGCTGCTGTTCCCATTCATAAACCTGTGCTTTGTTCCAATTGGCTGTCCTGGGACTCACTGACCAGAGTGTTAACCCCTTCCTTCCCAAGGGTTACTACAACTTTGTCTATTTTTTATTCACTGTATACACATAGCTCAGACTGTTGCCTTAAGCAAAGATGGATAAAATAGCAAAAATGTTGGACTACGTGGGGAAGCTTTGCTGATTTCAGGATTTTGGCCAAATGCAGTTAGGTATATTGCTAGCCATACTGCTTCTTTCTTAATGCTAACCTGAAAAGTACTTTCATAAGAACATGGTTTTGGATCTTACTCAGAAACTCACTGTAGTCAGCCAAATGCTGAAGATTCTGTGGAGATCTTTTACTCTGGGGGCATATCTACGTGGGGAAATTGATCAGAATAATTCCCTATTTGGACACTCTACTCTGGAATGGAAGTCACTTTACTCCTGGATAATTATTTACTTTGTAAACACACTAGATATGCTGTAATAAAGTGACTTTTATTCTAGACTGAAGTGTCCACATGGGTACATACTGGGAGCTATCCCAAAGTATCTGTTGTGCAATAGCTTCTGCAATAGCTATTTTGGTCAATTCCCTAATTTCCTCCCATATAGGCAAATAACATATGAGAGGAACAAACAAAAAGTGAAACAGTGTGTAATTTTTCAGATAAAAAGTGAAAACAATGCATAATTCTACACATATCCTATTCAACAGTCTCCACATGTGATTACACAGCATTGGGCTTCCATGTCTGCCCTTTTGTGACTTCCACATCACATGTGCTCAGCTTACAAGTCAAAAACCAGAAAAAAATAAAAACTAACTTCCATCACTCCTCCCCCCTTCTTAAAAATAAGAACTATCTGAGCAGTTCTCTGGTCATAGGGTATGATCTCCAAGTTCACAGATTCATTAAAAATCCTTGCTATTGGTCTTGCAATTTCATGTGCCAGTTCCTTTAATATTCTTGGCTACCGATTATTCCAGGCCACCAGTTTAGTTCCATTAAGATGGCTTTTGTTTGATTTCTACTTCAGATGTCGTGATTTCTACCTCTAAATCCTTGTTCACATTAGTTACCAAGAGGTAGCTTTCCTTGCTGATCCCTCCCATCTCCCATTCCTTATAGGCTTTCTGTTTTCTCTGAAATCACCCATTTAAGATCCTTGCCCATCCAGCATGGTCTAGCCATTCCCAACAAACTCTTTCCTTTTACTTGGAATGTAGACAACAGATAACTTCTGCAACTTTGACTCATAGTAATTCAAAGTCTCTTCCATATTCAGATCCTTGAGTTCTTCAGACCAGTTCACTTCTCTTACTAATTACCTTAATTTTTTAACTTTACCTCTTTGGAAATCAAGGACTATTGTTGCAGATTTATTTTTTTAACCCTTGCATTTAGTTTAAATTGAATTAGCCCATGATCAGTTGAACCAAAGTTGTCCTCTACAACCAGTTCTTACATGAGATCCTCACCACTGATCAATATAAAATCTAAAATGGTATCACCCCATGTTGATTCTGAAACTATATGGTGAAAAAATCTATCACTATCACACCCAGGAAAATCGTAGCCCTCCTATTAAACACATGTCCTGCAATCTGTATTTGGAAAGTTAGTCTCCCTTAATCACGGAATTCCCAGTAGTATTTATTTCATTAAAAACATTAAAGAGGTCTCTACCCATATCCAAATTGGATTCTGGTGGTGTAGTCTATAGCATACGTCAAGCACTATATCATGGGAACCTCTAGTGGCCTTCTTCCCTAAAGTGATTTCGGTCCAAACAGACTCAGTCATATCCGGTCCATAATTTCTAATTTCTTTACAGTCTAACTCATCATTAACAAACCTACCTGTTGCCAGAGGCGTTGCTGGGGCAGGGAGAGACCCAGGGCATGGGCCCAGCCCCCGCCCCCAGCGGGCAGGCCCCGCCCCCAGCTGGAAGGCCCCGCCCCCTGGCCAGGGATAGGGCTTGGGGGGGGCCAAGCTGCCATGGGCAGCTAGGCCACGGCGTGGTGTGGCGTGGCCAGAAGCGGCCGCTGGAGGCCAGGCCTGTGCCTGCGCCTGCAGGCGGCCGGGCCCCCGATCCCCGGCCAGGGATAGGGCCGCCAAAGCTGCGGCCGGCCAGGGATCGGGCCCTGAATCCCTGGCCTGATTGGGCTGGAGATCTGGGGCACTGGCATTGGGACCCAGGGCACGTGTCCCAGCGTGCCCAATGCCAGCAACGCCTCTGCCTGTTGCAAGGGTAAATCATAAGTTTGTAAATACTTTGGACCCCTCCACTTGAACAGCTGGATTCTTGTACTCCTACCCATATCTGTATCACAGAAGAGCTGGATTAACAGACCAATCAACCCTAATCAATAAATTATCAGGGTTTTAATGAGAAAAAGGCCCAATGGGGCAAAATGGTAAAGAAGGCTTCAAGATCAAATAATATAAATAAATTAATCAATCAATTAAATAAGAAATCCCTCCCTCCAACATAGGTTCCTTGGTTTAACCATACAGTTTGTCTTCATCCACATGTGAATGAGGAGGCTGACTGCAAACACAACAGGATAGCAGAAGAGGAGGAAACAACTATGAACCAACACAGTGAAACTAGATCAGATGAATATAAATCTTTCTCCTTTGTTTGCTTCCTTCTTCAGTCCCTCACAGTCTCTCAGACAATAAACATATGCATGCAATGACTGTCTCTCAGATCGACAGCAGCAGCTGCCCTCTCACATTAGCCTTATGTACGTTTTCAGTGTCCATTCAAATTGTGTATATAGTCACCAGTTGCTATGCATACTTTAGATTCCTTTCTACCAGACTGAAAAAGGCATGAACCAGTGGTGTACTGAGGCTATTTGGCACCAGGGGGCCAAGTCACATTTGCTTCTCTCTCCAGCCTTGTGCCCAGCTACCCTCTGCGGCCCCCTAGACCCCTGCACAGGGCAGGAGGGGGCACAAGGCATGGGGAGAGGCAAATATAACTTGGCCCCTGGTGCCAGACATCTGCTCCCATAGCTAAAAGCCAAGGCTGAATCTGCAAACAAGCTATGGCTTATGACGCTTCATTCTGAAGCTTACCCAATCCTCTAATTGTGACTTCTTCATTCTGCTCTTCATATTTAAGCCAGAGCAGAAGCATGTGTGCAGTTTTATACTCTGTCTGCTATTTCTCCCAGCAAGGATGTTAATAGCTGGGTGAGTTTGCTCATGTCTGCTGCATTGGCAATCTTTGTCACCAGGCTCTCTGCATTCAGGGCATTTCTAATATCTAAACTGGGATCTCAAACATGCAGCCCCTCAAGCTATTTCCTGTGGCCTGCAACAACACTACTGTTACTGATATTTGCAGTATTGTTGCATGGAAAGGTTTCAGAGGTGCAGCCCCCGGGCTAGCGTACCAGTCCTCATGCGGCCCTCTACTAGTCCTTGTGTGGCCCTCATGGTGATTTGAGTTTGAGACCCCTGATCTAAACAGACTCCTACTCCCTCTAGTACCATAGTCACTATATCCCTTTTGGACTTTTTATGCCCATTTCTGCTGGTTCTAGTCTGTAGAGCCAAGGATTCCATCCTTTTCAAATGAGACTTATCACAAAGCAACATTTTTCCTTTATGACTATGTCTACACTTAGATTTTTAAATTGAATTAACTTAAATCAAACTAATTAAATCAAACTAATAATCATTAAGTAAATCGACTTAAATTGGCTCCATTAAAACCCAAATGGAACTAGCATGTCCATGGACAGGACTTGCTAGTTCGATTAAGGAGAGGGGCACCATGGGAGATTTATTTTTGTTAACCCTTGGGAGGTGTGGCAACATGGCCCGCAAGAAGGGCCATGCCCCCACACGCTATATAGACAGAGAAAGGCATACTGGGAGGAAGAAGGGCAAAAAGTGTTAATTTGAACGGATTTTTAGTTCGAATTAACATAGCTACACTGGGTTATAAGTTCAATTTAACTGTTGTTTTGAATTTTAAGTGAGGTTTTATTATTTCAAAATGACCTTTCCTTATTTCAAATTGAGGGAGGTCCTTATTTCGACCTAAGGAAAGCTAATGTAGCCATGCAATGCTTTAAATCGAATTAATTATAATTAACTTGATTTAAAGTATAAGTGTAGACATAGCCTATGTCTTCAGGTTTTACAGGGAATTTTAACATGATCTTCTGAATCTCATATTCAGGAAGAATTAGCATAATTTGCTTACCATTTCTTTTAAGTAGTACTCCATCCACTGGAATTGCAATTGGAGGAGGCATTGGAACAACTGGTGCACAATGGAGCATGGGTCCTTACAGACTTGTGAAGTGCCATGTGCCAGGCTCTTTCAAAGTTACTGGAAAACTGTTCTTACACAAGATGCAGCGAAGCTTCTGCTTCAGGTTTCTTTTATACAAGGTATATCGTGTTCCTGTTCTACTGAACAGTAAATGTTTAAATTTATAGATGTGTGCTTAAGTATGACAGATGTTTCCTGTGCTGGGGTGTGTAATTTTACAAATAATTTGAGTATGTAACCTTTCATGTTCACAAGTATTTCCACTGAGGTGTTATCTTCTTTGTCCTCGGGCCTCATGTATGCTGTTATACAATAACAAGATGCTCCTCCCATCTTTTGGGGATGTGAGCAGTTCTACACTACCAGTAATTTCCCTTCTCCACTGAGGTTCATGTTTACCTTCTAGGGAGGCATCCTGGTCCATGAGGTTGGATTCAATATGTGACCCCACCCTCTTCTTCACTATCCAGCTTAAACAGAAAAAATATCACCCTCTGCAAATGTATATGCAGAAATATTGCCTACATTTGTTAGTGGGAGTGACATCACATTTCTTATTTTAACCTGTTCCAAGCTGGATGGCATTTTGGTTT
The DNA here is from genome assembly GCA_007922195.1 of Podocnemis expansa. Lineage (NCBI taxonomy): Eukaryota > Metazoa > Chordata > Testudines > Podocnemididae > Podocnemis > Podocnemis expansa. The sequence continues at coordinate 19,016,929 of ML681998.1, forward strand.
TATATGATACTTGCTCTCCTTCATAGCTATTCTTAGTTCCATTCGCAATCCCGATGTCACAACCCAAAGAATCCCATTACAAAATGTGAAGCAATTGTAGTTCGTCATCTCTGAAGAATGGAAATAATGGTTGAATTAGATATATGATTTGTGCAGTTAGTTCTATAGTCAATTATTACACTTTCAGAACTTTAGTCGTATTGAATGGAGCCATTTTACAATTTTACCTGTCATATCTGGTTTGATGTCCTGCACCCATAGTTCTAGCTCCTCCATTTTGTTACCCAGGCTCCAGGTCAGGTCGTCTCTTGCCTGTATCACTTCTCTCTTGATAGCCCCACTAATGTCCTCTAATTAGCATATTTGGGCCTCTTTTTAAATTGCTCTTTTTTTGCTGCTACCCCAATGATTTGAAACAGCTAGCACATCTCATCTGTTTCCTTTTCCTTTTACAAATGAACTAAAACTTACCTTTTCTATACCGTCTGGAACTTGCCAGCAAACTAGCAACCTTTCATATTCTCTTTTGCTTTTTCTTGTGCACTGTTACCAACCATTCCCACACCTTTTACTGTAACACTTCCACTGTTTAATAGCTGTGCAACTGCACAGTTAGGGCAACTTCAAAGAAGGGTGATAAAAGTGAACAGGGGCATGGAAAAACTTTTGCATGGCCAAGCATTGACGAGATTACGATTGTTTACCTTAGAAAGGAGATAAAGAGGGGACACGATAAAAGGATATAAAGTATTGGCACAGAAAAGGCAGCTTGAGAATTGTTCGCCCTGACTCAAAGCACATGAAAAAAGGGTCACTCACTGGAATTAAGAGGGGGCAAATTCAAAACTGATGAAATATTTTCTCACACAATGAATTCTTGAACTGTGGAACTCATTGCCACAAGATGTCACTGAGGCAAAAAATTTAGCACGATTCAAAAGGGGATTGTACATTTAACAAAAATATACAGAACCATAATAGGTAATGTTAACATAATCTTTGAAAGACATTTAAGAACTTGTGATTCAGAGTTTAATCTAATATCTAACTAATAGAGATTAGAAGGTGGTGCCACATCTCACTCTTCCTCTGGCCAAGGGTTTTTAAGTATAAAAAGTGTAACCACTCTAGCAAGAGAGATAGAGAAACCTGTCTAGGCATAGTGCATAGCCCAGTAGTGAGGTCATTCACCTGGGAGGTGGGAAACAATATTCAATTGCATCAGGCAGAGGAGGGATTTGAATCTGGGTCTCTATATTTCTGAGTGGGTGCTCTAAACTAAAGTTTATGTAAGGGGCACCCTCACCACCATTTCTATTTTTTTGTGTGGGTTTAGGCATGCTGTGAACAAGCCTATTGGGTTGCGCCCTGAAGGTAGGATAGATTGGGAATGCCTATTTACAAATCCTGCAGGGGCTTAAGTGTGAGTTAGGGTCTGTCTACACTAGCTTTTTTGCCTTTATAACTTATGTCGCTCAGGATTGTGAAGAAAAATCTCTGCCTGACATAAATTACACCATCAGAAGCACTGGTGTGGACATTGTTATGCTGGTGGGAGAGCTTCTCCCTCCAACACAGCTACTGACACTTGTTGGAGGTGGTTTAATTATGCTGACAGGGAATAGCTCTCCTATTGGCATAGGATGGCTACATGAGACACCTTACAATGGTGCAGCTGCCTTTGTACAGCTGTACTGTTGTGTAACAGATTGCTGCCCAGATCCGATCTGGTGTGGCACTGTGACCCCCCAATCTCCACTCCTGAACCCTCATTCACCCCTGCTTTGCCAGGTGACTACTCACTCCAGAGTCAGTCTACACCACTCTCGTGTATGGTCAGACCCAGGCAGCAAGTGTGCTCTCTCTAGTCACATAGGTAACAGTTCCCCAGCAAACACTCCTGGCCCCAGTTACCTCACCAGGAGCCACTGTCTTACAGGGACTGGGACCCACTCTCAATCACCATACACTCAGGTCCGTCCATTTAACAAAGAAATGGATTGTACCCAGCCTTCTCCACTCACACCCTCTAAAGACCACACAGCTCTAGATAAAACTACTAGTTTATTGATCAGATTACCGTTTTAAGTGAGAGAATGGCCAATCAAGGCAGAATCATAATATAAATGAATCAGGAGTGACCACAAGGAAATAAAAGGTAAAACACACATACTAATTTAACATCTCTACCTCCTAGTCCAAGTTTTTGCTCAAAATCTTCAGCTGTCAGATGTCTGTATAGGCAGTCTCAGCCTGAGACCAGGCAGGGCCAAAATCTTGCTTGTAGTTGTTTCAAAATGGAGATTCCCAAGCAAAAAGCCTCAAATCATTCCAAGCCTCTCTTTTGGTTTCTACACCTGCTGAACCCCCTTACCTGCTGTGCAAAGATGATCTCTCTGTCCAGTGTGAGCCACCTCAATTTGTATATTCTTTGTTACCTCCTCCAGGTACTTGCTTGTTCACAGCTTTGATTGTTTACATGTTGGTGGAAGAGAGTTTGGTCTGTCTCCCACCCCTCTGTGCACATACATGATGCTTCAGGAAACATGACACCATCGTAATCATGTAGAGTAGATTATGAGTATCCATAAAGAAAAGCTGCATGGTGTAATTGGCATCAAATTATACAATCACAGTGCACAAGTGAACAGAAAAATCATATAGAGCAGTGGTTCCCAACCTGAAGTCCACGGACACCTGGGGGGCCACAGCATGGCTCTAGAGGGTCTGTGGACAGGCAGGGAGCTGGGGCCGGGTGCCATCTAGGTCTCTGGTTGCCAGGGAGGCCCAGGCTTTTGGGCTGCCAGCAGGGAGCTTCCTCCAGGCTGGGAGTTTTTAAAACTCGTTCCCTGAGCATGCAAAGCATGCTCAGAGTAGCCTGGGGAGGCGACCAGGTGCCCCCAGCTCCAGTGGCCAGGTAAGGGGCTAAAGGGACCGCGGGGGGGGGGTTGGGGACGGGAACCAGAAGGGAGGGGGTCCATGGCTGCACAGGCTCCCAGCTCCCCAGGCAGGGACAGGGGGCCATGGCCATGGTGGCTTGGGGGAGGGGGGCCATAGCCATGGCGGCTCCCGGCTCCCCAGGCTGGGACAGGGGGCCATGGCCATGGCAGCTCGGGGGTAGGGGCCATGGCCACAGTGGCTCAGGGGAGAGGGGCCATGGCTGTGGCGACTCCCAGCTCCCCAGGCAGGGGGAGGGGGGCCATGGCCATGGCGAGCAGCGGGCCACATTCTGCCCCTATGCAGGCCACATTTACTGTGTGAAGCAGCAGTGCCTCATTCATCCAAGGGGGCCGCAGACTTCCCTTCCCCTGCAAAGGCCTTAAAAAGGTTGGGAATCCCTGATATAGATCATAACCCAGGGGTGCACAGATGTGTATCCCATTACATGTTGTAAGCTGTCAAGCATAGAAATGACTTTAGGGTCTGAGTTGCTGGGTAGTGTCAGGCCTTTGATCAGTCACCAAACTGTACATGTCTTGGAGACTTTAGCAGTGGAAACTTTGATGTCAAGAGGCTTTAGAGCAGGGGTCTCAAACTCAAATCACCATCAGGGCCTTACAAAGACTAGTACAGGGCTGCATGACGACTAATAAGTTAACCCGCGGGCCGCACCACTGAAACCTTTTCATACAACGATATTGCACATATCGATAACAACAGTGTTGTTGTGAGCCACAGGAAATAGCTTTAGGGGCCCCATGGAGCCCGCAGGCTGCATGTTTGAGACCCCTGCTTTAGAGGCTGTTAATAAGCTGTATAGTTAATTTCTTGACCAAACTTTGCTTCCTTATGTTATTATGAAATATATCAGAGACTAAATGACCAGCGTCAGTCAAGTTTGTTAATATGGTCCAGGAAAAAGGATTCTATGCAATGCCAGTCTCCAAAGAACAGTCCTGTACACTCATGCAGGTGTCCTCCCCAAAGTTATACTTCTAAAGCCATCCTTTTATACACTACTTGTTTACAGAAAAAGAGACCACGTACACCATTTGAAACTGGATTTAATTAATCAGCTTTCTTCCTTGTTTGTTTCTGGTCCCATAGTTCTTTATCTTTTGCTCAGAACAAAGGTATTCCAGGTTCTGATGCACCTTTGTAACCCTTCTGGCAGGGCGAGATGTCAGAACAAGGGCCAGGTTCTATATCTAGGGGTTTCCCAATAATGTAACACTACCAACCGGCTCGAGCCCCCACCCAGATTTCTGGGGAATCCTGTACTATTCCCTGGGCACCCCAAAGAGGTAAGGCTTCCCCACTCATAAGAAGGAAATGACTGTAGTATACAGAACTTTTAAAAGCAGTAAAACAGAATACAAATAACAGAAATCAGCACTGATCTAGAAAATCAGTACAGAGCAAAGTTCCCAACAACCCACACCACATAACAGAACATACAAGACTTAATGGCAAAACCTGCACCAATCTGGGGAATCAGTGCTAATCAGGCTTCCAACATGATCTTACATATCATAACAGCAAAGGTAAACTCACTAGCAAAAATCGGCACCTATCTGGAGAATCAGTGCTGACTAGGCTCCCAACCAACCCTCAGGTACGTAGGGAGTGTCTTTCATGCCAGCTGTCTGCCTACACCAACAACTGGTCACTCACTCCATCCACTAGCACTGTCCGCTGGCTCCACCTGCTGTCTGCCAGCTCCGTCCACTGGTCACTCCATCTGCTGCTCCTCTTCAGTGATTTCAGCTCAGAGAGAGTTTGCTTCTTAGTGATATCAGCTCTCAAACCTCAAGTAGCTCCAAACAGCTACTTCCATTAAAATAACAAAGAAGAGACCTCCAAGAGAAGCCCAGCCAGATCTATCATTTGACAGTGGGGATATGGGATGAGGTAAAATGCCTCAAGCATTGCTTCAGAAGGACCTGTGCAAACCCCACCCCTGTTTTAAACTTTTCCATGCTGAAATAGCCAATGGCCTCTCTTAAAAGTCTCTTTTTAGCTAAGGGTAGCTTTTACCCTTTAACTAACCCAAACAGATTTGGAACAATCAGAGAGTAGCATATCACAAAAGACAGTGTTTCATATTTCCCTTCCGTAGAATTATAGATATTGAAAGATGTGATCAGATTAAACCCAAATGTCATTACCCACTATTCTCTGCACCCGCTATGCTAATACCTAATTGTGCTTTTTGTGCTCATTCTAATACAGGACCCATGCAGATTAGTTGCTGCCCCCAGAAGCTGTTAGACACAGCTTCTAAGCCTGCCTTACATCTTTATTTTGAACACATGCATTCCACTAATAAGGGGCATGAAGGCACCTCCTAGATTTGTGTGGGCAGCAATTTTCCTGTTCCTGTGAAGAAATAATCCTATGTCCTGATACTGACTGTTTGCCTATCTACTAAAACCAAGGTTTACTTCAGCTAGTGCAAGGTGTTATGGAATACTTAGCAGAAGTATATAGGATTATAAGGAAGGTACAGGCCAATCTGAGCTTTGTAACTGCTATACTAATGCTCAACATGTATATTTAAATGTTTAAAATACATACTTTGGGTAGCACTAATATACATATGTACACCAGACAGTATATATTAGTCAACATGTCCTACAGGGTTACGTAGCAGCTGAGGAAGGGTTTTGTAAAATGACAGTAGCACCTAAATGTCGGATTTTAGATGCATAAAGTAGCAGTTATGTACCTGAGTGTCCCTTGTGAATACCACCCCTAGTGTAAACAGGATATAATTCAGTTTCTCCTCAGTGTAGCTGGTTGAAGTGAACCAAAGGTAAAATTGTGGTTTGTCCTATGTACACTAGGATTTTAGAATGTCTTGCTATCTCATTGTAAAAACATGGTAAGACCATCTCACTAGTAATCTTCCTCTTTTAAATGAAGCATTGACAGCTTGATCCAATGACCTACTGAGACTTCATTGTATGTATGCGGACTCACACACTAAACTAAACTCTTTAAAAATTCCCATCAGAGTATCTGTGAGGTTAGGTACCAGTTATAATGACAAGTATTGATTACTTTGTTATTTAAAAGACACTTCAGATATTATTGGAGTCTGTGGATATAGTAAGTCAGATGGTCTTGCAAGCTCTCACAATTGTAATGTGAGTCTTGTGATACTTCATATTTTGCATATAGTTCCTACAGTTAAGTACCTACAGGAGAATATCTTTCTGTAAATGAAGGTGTTTGTAGCCCTCTTGGTTGTGGAGAAAAACTTGAAATCATGAACCCAAAAAGCTTGAAAAGTAGAAAGCAAATAAGAGGAGCATATTATAAACTAACCAAACCAAATAAAATATACAAACAACAACAACAACAAACAACAAATCTAACATGATTTAAAACCCATCCGTGATTGTAGTGGTGATGCAGGGGCCCCCGCCTAACAATTATAGTTCAAGATAACAGCAGCTCCACCTAGTGGCAGCTGTACCACCTAGTGTTCACCACTCAAGCAGGAGTAGGGGAATCTAGGCCCACCCTATTCTAACAAGTTCCAATCCAGGACCCTGTGGGCTGGCTGCTCACCTGGCTCCTTTGGGTGTTCAGCTTCCCATCAGCTTCACTGGGATGATGACTACTCCAGTCCATGTCCCATCTGGCTGCCAAATGTCACCTTTGAGATCCCAGCCCTCCTCCCTGCTGCTGGGTGCTGGGTCTCTCCTGCTCATCATTCTGGGGCAAACAGGTTCCATTCACTCTGCCCTGGGAGCCTCCAGGTGCATCCCCCTCCCTGGCTGATCATGTCCAGACTGAGGGACCTAGCTTCTTTTAGATCCCACCTCCAGTCCAAGCATGCCCTTAACTGTTCCTTAACACTTCTGGCTACTGCAACATTTATACACCCATCACAACATCATATGACTTTTTTGTGGATACTTTGTGTTTTTGATTGCTCGGAGATGACACTGACGCAGCTATGATTGCATGTGAGAACTCTTAGTATTACCATTAAAAAAGCTGAGCAACAGAAAGGCCTGTCTCTCAGGGTTTGGTTTGAGTAATGAAAGCCTAGTTTTGCTTCCCCATCAGTCATATAGTCTTTACCTGGGTATATATACACACACTTTATGCTTGTCTAAAGATCCGTGCTGTGTAAATTAGAGTTGGGACAGGACAGACCACAGTTGGGACAGAAGAGAACTGGATCACTCCAGAGGAAGTTTCAGGAAACATTCTACCTCAAGCCAAGACTCATAAATCCTGTGCATAAGCCATCCCTTAGCACAGGGGTCTCAAACTCAAATCACCACGAGGGCCGCATGAGGACTAGTACAGGGCTGGATGAGGACTAGTACATTAGCCTGAGGGCCACACCACTGAAACCTTTCCATACAACAACATTGCAAATATCAGTAATTATAGTGTCATTGCAGGCTGCAGGAAATAGCTTTAGGGACCACATGTGGCCCACGGGCTGCATATTTGAGACCCATGTCTTAGGATGATGCACTGGGTTCTCTTTTTGTATACATCAGTCCCCACTCTATAGAGCATGCAGTCACTATCTGGCCCTGAATTAGATGTTGTAATCATCAGACTAGTCATTGTGACATCACTAGAAATCCTAAGAGTGTTTACATGGTTGCCAGCAATTGCAAAGTACCAGACTTAGTGAATGACCACAGTATCCTGTGAATGCAGCAGCAAAAGGTATGGAAAAATCTAAAAAGGTAACAATATTTTCACTTTAGCTTATACATGACTGCACTTATAACCACAGCAATCCTTATATTAATACCTCCTAGAGTATTCAGTAAGCAATAGTAATTTAAAAGTATCTAGAATAATTAGCATCCAAAATGGGAAATACATACACACACACACATACACACACAAAAGGTTAAAAATAAATATATTATTGCTCATTCCTGGCTGCCAGTTTGATGGGCCTGACTCTTTCTAGCAAGAGACAAGGAGCCAGAACTCCTGGGTTCTATTCCCTCCATTACTAGCTCATTGTACCATTTAGCCTTAGACAATATCCTTAGGCCTGCTTCTCAGAAGAGCTAAACACTCCAAGGGTATGTCTACACTGTCGGCAGCACTGCTGACAGTGCAGGGTCAATTTTCAAGTTGAACTTAGCATCAGGAAAGGCACCTTCAGTTGAACTCAGAAGTCAATTCATTAAAACCACCTTTCAAGTGGCGTAGCACTGCATCAACAGGAATGCATTACCCATTGGTGCAGTGCAATGAAGATGTTGCCTAGAAGAGGAGTTAAGAAGTCCATGAGAATTATGCAAACTACTCTGTATAGCTTGCATAAATCCTGTCAACTGCCGCTGAATTTACCAGTAAGTGCAGACCAGGCCTTAGTCTCAACTGAAATCAGTGGGGTTCCATAACTTTAAAAAATTAGGCCCTAAATCTTTCTGGGTCTTAGGTCTGGTCTATAATAGAAAAGTTGAAACAATTTACTAGATCAGTTTCAGACTGATTTAGTTAAAAGGTGGACTTTCTTCACGTAAACAAGTCTTAGTTTACTTATTTGTAATATGATTATAAAACTCAAATGTTCCTGCTGGATGGGGTTGCTTCACTACTTATTTGGATGTCAAGTCCTTTCAAATCTTCAGATGAAAGGTATTAAGTGCCAATAAAGTCCTGTCATATCAGTTAGGCTACTGGGTACCAGAGTATGATCTGAAAACAACTGGTGGTTTGCAGGGAGAGTTTGAAAGTCAGTTAGCTCTGACTCACTTTCTTACCAGCTATGTTTATGGGCATAGAATCATAGAAGTTTAGGATGGGAAGGGACATTGAAAGGTCTTCTAGACCAGTTTCCTGCACTCAAGGAATCTAGTCTCTTCATTACAAGAGAACACCTAGTAAAAGCATCTAGAAAAGATAGATTTTTGTTTAATTGATATTTGTCTCCATGACTTGTATCTTCAGAGCATCTAGCTCAAAGGACTCCTAATGTGGGTTACTAGTCCTCCTTGCACCTTCCTGAGGCACACCAAATTACAAAGCAACCCTATTAAGCATGTCCATTTTAGAGGACAAGTTCCAAAGGGATAGCTGTGTTAGTCTAGTTCAGTACAACAAACAGAGTCTGGTGGCACTTTTAAAGACTAATGAATTTATTTACTCTGATAAATAAATTTGCTTGTCTTTATAACAGCCAACAGACTCCTTGCTCATTTTAGAAGACTTAGGCCAAGTCTATACTGACGGCTACAAATTCACTGCTGTCTATTCGATGTTTCTTGTTCAAATGAGTGGTCAGTCAAGACTCACTCAACTGATCCAGAATTCAACCCAGGCTATGTCTACACTGATGGCAGCAGAATTGCCTCCATCAGCCCAATGTTCTGGGCATGCAGCAGTGAGCATGAACTTGCTGCCATGCTCCAGAAGTCAGTTTCTGAAGTTCTGCCCCCTAAAAGAAGTAACTGAAAGCTGACTGCAAGCCATTTGTGGTTGGCTTTCCCAAGCGTGTCCCAGTGACTTAGGCAGTCACCAGCAGATATGCAAGGTATTTTATGTGCCTTGAGTATCTGCTATCAACTGCCACTGAAAATCCAGGTAGGTGTAGACTAGGGCTCAGTAATGTCATCCCTCCAAAGAGAGTAGTGCTTAGTCAAAGAGCTGACATTTCCCTTTGACTCAGGGCAGTGGAGCTAGGGAGGTAAGTGGGCATTAGAAAGTTGAAGGAAGATATGTGTAAGGCATGCTTAGAAGCTGTTCTTAACAGCTTCCGAAGGGGGGGCAACTAATCTGCATAGGTCCTGTATTAATGGATACAAAGAGCACAATTAGCTGATTAGCATCCTGGGTGCGGGGCATAGTGGGTAATGGTATTTGGGATTAGTCTGCTCACAAATCTATCAATATCTGTAATTCTACTAAGGGGAAATATGAAATACTGTCCTTGTGTGAACTGCTACCCTCTGTTTATTTCAAATCTGTTTGGGTTAGTTAAGGGGTAAAACCCACCGTTAGTTAAAAAGAGGCTTGTAGAAAAGGTGACTGCATGTTTCAGCCTGAAAGAGTGGAAAAAGGGGAGGGGGATGTTGCATTGTTTCAGTGCTTAAGGCAGTTTGCTTCTTCCTCTATTACTTTTCCTGTTCTTTGGTATGGAAGTAGCATTAGCAGCTATTTAAAGACTAAGAGAGCTGAATCACTAGAATGCTTCTCTCTCTGAGCTGAAGAGGAGCAGTGATGGGGTGACCAGCTAGTAGAGCTCGTGGATGGTGGGAGCGACCAGCAGTAAGCTGGGCAGTGTGAGTAACTGGAGGGTGGAGCTGGTGGACAGCAGACAATGAAAGAGGCAAGCTGGGTAACACGAGTGACTGGAGGGTGGAGCTGGTGGACAGCAGGCAGAGCCAGTGGACGGTGAGAGTGGCCAGTGGTGATCTGGGTAACACCAGTGACCAGAGGGCGGAGCTGGTGGACAGCGGGTGGAGCTAAGGAACAGTTGTAGAGGATGGAATGAGTGACCAGTAGATGGTGTCGGTGGACAGCTGGCATGAAAGATACTCCCTACGTACCTTAAGGTTGGATGGGAGCCTAGTTAGCACTGATTCTCCATATCAGTGCCAGTTTTGCCATTAAGTTTGTATGGTCTGTTATGCGGTGTGGGTTACTGGGAACTTTGCTCTATACTAATTTTTCTAGATTAGTACTGATGTCTGTTATTTGGCCTTTTGCATTTTGTTTTACTATTATTAAAAGTTATGTTTATCACACTCAGACTTGTGCTTGCGAGTGGGGAAGCCTTACCCCTTTGGGGTACCCAGGGAACAGTGCAGGATTTCTCGGAGATCTAGGTGGGGACTCGAGCCGCCTGGTGGTGTTATACTATTGGGAAACCCCTAGATATAGAACCCGGCCCTTGTCCTGCCAGCCCGCCCTGGCAGAAGGGTTATATATGCAAGTTATTTTATGTAGCTTGTATATCTCCCTTAGACTGCCACCAAAAACAGGGGCAATGTAGGCCAGTTTGAACAGATGTTATGATAATACAACCTTAACTACAGCGGTGTGGTAGTGCCACTGTAACTCAGGATGCTACTGGCAGATGTTTCTTTACTTCCCCATCCAAGCAGTAAATGTCTACATTTTCCAGGGGTGTCAAACATACCATCCAGCCCATGACTGAGCTCTGTGGGACACATTCTCCCTAACAGAGAAAGAGAGAGTTGTATCACAGAGTACAGTTTTGCATACATAGCACTCTGTGATAGCACAAGAGTGCCATAGTATTTCGATTTGTGGTATGTACGGCCCACTTGAAGTACATTTCAGTCAAATCTGGCCCACCATAGCAAATGAGTGTGACACCCCTGGTCTAAAATAAACTTGAGGTCTCTGTTGTGAAGATATAAACTTACCTCTATCTGGCAGAGGAAAGATCTTGGGCTAGGACCACTTTGTATCTTGCCCTTTGTACATAAGCACTTGTAAAAAATGAATGCATTATTACTGGTGTAGATGAGTGGAGAATTCTAATTTGATAGTATTTTAGATCCACTTTTCATGAGTGAGTAAGGCTATATGAGGTTCATGGCAGGCCCTAGTATTACACCATTGTTTATTATTGTTTGCAGACCCATGCATGTTGAAGCTGACTATTTGTATACCTGCAAATCACCTTTGTATTAGAAGCACAGCAGAAAATCAGCTATTGCATGTGCACAGACTGCAAATAGCAAAAACTTAGAAGTTTGTACACCAGGGGTAAAATCTTGCCCACTGCATTACCATTGACTTTGGTAGAGCAAGGATTTCACTGCAAATGTCTTTGAACTTGTCAATGGCACTTGTGACTTCTTCTAGGGTCCACTTCTCTTTCAAAGTAATAACCTGATACCCTGTCCAAACAGAGCTCTGTGTAGAATGAAGACCTAAGCAGAACTCATTTTAAAATCTACACAAAAATCCTAGCATTATGCTGCAATAAAGTTCCAAGAACTGGTTTACTTACCCTAGCAAATTCCAGAAGGCACTTTATATTTAAATGCTCAGATACTATGCTAATAAGGAATATAAAAGTAACTAGAGAGAGATCAGAGTCCACTGTTCATTTGTGCCTTGGATAAAGCAAGAGCATCTCCTGCATGATCACTTACTTACTTACTTTACTTAATCCTCTTCGTACCTAAGTGGTACATAAGGCATCTACTAGAGACCTCCACTGCTGTCAACTGGCTGTATGTTCGATGATGTTGTTCCAGGTTAGACCCTGCTCTTTCATTTCTTTTTCTACTGTTCTTCGCCAGGTTTCTCTTGGGCGGCCACGTTTTCTTTTACCATCAGCTGTCCAACGGACAGCCATTTTTGGTGGTGCTCCTGGCTGCATTCTGCTCACATGCCCTAGCCAGTTCCATCTTCTCTTCTTGATTATAATGGCCAAACTTGCGCAGCTAGTTTTTATGAGAAGTTCTTCATTGGTGATTCTGTTTGGCCAGAATATCTATAAAATTTTTCTTAGACATTTATTTTGGAAGGTCTCTAATTTCTTCTTTATATTTGCCGATACCTTCCAGCATTCGCTCCCGTAGAGTAGAACCGAGAGGACGTTGCTTCTGTAAATTCTTAGTTTTGTATTCTTGCTTAGAACCTTTGATTTCCAGATTTCTTTTAGCACAGCAAAGGCTTGATTTGCTTTGTTGATTCAGTTCTTCACATCCTTTTCAGTATCTCCATCAGCTGTTACTAGGCTGCCAAGGTAGGTAAATGCTTGGACTTTTTCAACTTCTTGATTGTCGATTGTGATGGGATCTATTGACTTGCTGTTCTCTCTCATTTCTTTTGTTTTACCTATGTTTACTTTCAGTCCTATTGTTTGTGCAGTTGCATTTAGTTTATCTATCTTCTCTTGTGCATCCTTGTGTTGGCTGGATAGTTTAACAATGTCATCTGCATAATCTAAGTCTTCTAGTGCTGAGGTAATTGTCCAGCGGATTCCTCTTTTTTTTCATCTTTTGTTGTTTCTTTCATGAGCCAATCTATGGCCAGGATGAATAGAAATGGTGACAGAATACATCCTTGCTTAATACCAGTTGTGATGTTGAAGCTGTTAGCCTGTTGTTACTACACACCACCTGGCAGTAAAAATCTGTGTACTGCGCTCTTATTACATTTACTATTTTCTTCAGTATTCCATAGTGGTGCATGATTTTCCATAGTGATTCTCAGTGTAGGCTATCAAAGGCTTTCTCAAAGTCGATGAACACAGCAAAGAGCGTGCTATTCCATTCTGTGCTTTGTTCTATTATCTGCCTTAAGGTAAATATCTGATCACTGCACAACTTCCCTTTTCTAAAACCCACTTGTTTTTGCCTAATGATATTGTCAAGAGTTGCAGTGAGTCTTTTCAAAATGATTTGGCTGAAGATTTTGCTGGTTTGAGGTAACAAAGTTATGCCTCGCCAGTTATTACAGTCTCCCAGGTCACCTCTCTTTGGTAGTTTGAAGATTATTCCTTTCTTCCATTCTTCTGGTGTTTCTTCTGTATCCCATATTTTCTGGAAGATCTTGCAGAGAAGGTTTGGGATTTCTTCAACCTCCACCTTCAGCATTTTGGGGCAGATCCCATCGTGTCCTGGGGCCTTACCATTTTTTTGCTGTTTGATGGCTTCTTTACTTCTGTTACTGTGATGGGGCTGAGGTTAATGTCTAGATCTTCTTCACTTTCTGGAATATTAGCCAGTACTGGTGGATCTGTCCAGTTGAGCAGCTGCTCGAAATATTCCTTCCATCTCTCTGCTTTCTTATTTTCTTCCGTGATGATGCTCCAATCTAGTGCTTTTAGGGGTAGATCTTGGCTAGTATGCCTATATCCCATTAACCTTTTGGTGATTTTGTAGACAGTGTTTAGGTCTTGTCTTACTGCCGCTTCTTCCACTTTTGTAGCAAGGTTCTCTATGAACTTTCTTTTATCCCTTCTGGCACTCTTCTTTACTTCTTTATCTTTCTGGGAACATTTCTTTGCCATCTCCTTTTTTAAGCAAGGTGACTTTGTGCTAAGCAGATGGTGTTTTATTTCCTTTCTCTCCTCAATTATCTTCCATGTCTCCGGGGAGATCCAACTCTCTTTTTCTGGTTTTCTGTAGCCTAGTGTTTTCTCAGCCACTTGTTTCATTGCTTGATTAAAGTTGCTAATTGTCATTTGGGTGTCATCTTGAAGGGTACAGAAATTATTTTTTAGGAAGATAGCAAATTCCTGTTGAGTCATTGGGACTTTAAGCTTATCTGTGTCAAATCTAGGATATTTTCTTTCCCCTGCTTTAAATTTCCTTAATTTTAAGGTGAGTTTGCCAATTAGTAGGTTATGATCACTGCCTACGTCTGCCCACCTTGTCACTCTAACATCTTGGAGTGTGTGTCTCCATTTGCCATTTATGATGATGTGGTCAATCTGGCTGTTTTGCCATCAGGTGACTTCCATGTCAATTTGTGTATTTTCTTATGTGGAAAAATTGTTCGTCCTATTACTAGGTCATTTTCTTAGCAGAAATCACACAGTCTGCTGCCGTTGTCTGTTATTTCCCCTATTCCTTCCCTCCCCATAGTTCTTTCTCTTCCTTCATTCTTGTTTCCTACTCTTGCATTGAAATCTCCCTGTACTATTACTACATCATGAGCGGGGATACTTTCCATTGCTGCTTGCAAACTGTTGTAAAAGTTTTCTTTGTCTTCTGCATGATCACTAGACCCCTTTAATATGTCATATAATGACCTAGTCTACACCCAAATTGTAGATTGACTAAGTGATATCACTAAAGGCTGTGAAAAATTTCATGCCCTGTGCAACATACGTAAATTGACCTAGCCCCACATTACTTGCAGCTAGGTTGGCAGAATTCTTCTCTCAATCTAGCTACCACATCTCAAGGGGGGGATTTACTACAGCTATAAAAAAACAATTCCCTCATTGTAGCGAGTGTCTACACTACAGCGGTGTAGCTGTACCACTTCAGCTAAGCCACTGTAGAACTTGTAGAGTAGATTTATGCAATGACTTTTGCTGACTTCGCTGGGGGCTTTCCCTCAGTGAGAGAGAGAGGAACAGCTCCACATTTCTTTTTAGGTGAGTTAAACAGATGGAATTTAGCCCCCACTAGTGAAGGATAAACCAAAAATAGTATGCTGTGGAAGAGCTCCAGTTTGGAGACTAATACAAATCTTTGGAATTCAGGAATCTTGGCCATAAAAGATTTCCAATATTTCCACTTTTAGGAGAGCTACAGAATATCAAACCCGATCTTGAGATGTGCTCAATCACTCTAGTTCCCATTGACTTTGAAGTTGAACGTGGTTGGTATTTTCCATTATTGGATCTCCATAAGAATAGCCTGTCTAGAGGAAGTTGAGAGGAAGACAAAAAATGGAGGATGAAATAAAGCTCTTAGTTATTATACCACGTTATATAGTTGGTTGGACTGGTTTTAATTTGATAAGTATTGGTTTTCTTGTCCATACTGCAGTGAAAGAACACAGTGTCTTGCCCAGATTTGTAATAGCTTTTTCATCTTATCTTCCACTGCCTGCATACCACACACACCTAAGAAGAGGGAAACAGCTTTCCACTATCCCTTAGAGAATACTTTTTTATGTGTCTGAGTTAATTTTTAATATGTCTGATTTCATTGCCAGACAGGAAAATGAACAATTAAACAGGCAATGATGTGGGAGCATCAGGCTGCCAATGAACTCTGCCTTGGAGGCAAGCTGGGGAAGGCTGAGATATTACACAACATTGGAGCTTTTATGATATAGTCGAAATACAGATATAGAAGTGAAATACTCTGTGAAAGTATTTTACTTTGGCAGAATAATCAGAGGGATAGCTGCGTTAGTCTGTGTACAGTGTTAGTCTGTGTACTTCATCAGACAAAGTGGGTTGGACCCATGAAAGCTTATGCCTGAAGAAATCTGTTAGTCTATAAGTTGCCACAGAACTCTTGTTGTTTTGGCAGAATAAGTTAGTATACAATATGTGACTGAGATGGCAATTTCGGCAATATCCTGGACAAACCTTATGTTAAAGTTCACTGTATTAAAATGCAAATTTTTATATATCATTGTGGGATTGTATACAACTTGTCTAGGAGACAAGATTAATGTAAATGTTGAGAAGTGTCATGAGTTTCAAAAGTCTCTTGCAAACAATGGGCTAAAGTCAAGAATGAACTAAGTGTAAGTTGAGCAGGTTTCTTAGGAGATACTTGGGAGAAGGGGAATTCAAAAGACCCACCTCCAGATCCATCCTTTTGGCACTCCACTCTGAGCACAAACCAATTATGTGTCTGCTTATATATTCATGAGCCCTCCAAAGACCCAAAACAGAAAAAGGTGAGTCTCTCACATTCAGGAGGGTGCTTGTGCTGAACTAATAGCTGTTATGAATTTGTGACTACAAAAGAACATCAGGTAGGGCTTGCAGGACTGTTCAGAGGCCAGACCCTTTGTTGGAGTCAGGGAGTATCACAGAATCAGGTCTCAGGAGGTCACCTCATCTAATCCCCTGATCAAAGCAGGAGCAATCCCAACTAAATCATCCCAATCAGTGCATTGTCAAGCTGCACCTTAAAAACCTCTGAGGATGGAGACTCCACCACCTCCCTAGGCAACCCATTCCAGTGTTCCACTATCAACTTCATATGAAAAATCTCTCATAGACTTTAACTAGTTCTAAGTCAAAGTTGGTTACATTCAAGAAAATAAGAATTTTTAGTGCATTTAAAATGATTGGTTCTTCAGCTCCTTGATTTGCAGTTGACAAAGCTGGAAATTGGGTTGGTTAAATCTATATTGACTATTACGAATTAACTTCTAGGTGCTTATAAATTGTTTAATAATCTTTTTCCAGTATCTTTCTAAGTATCTTTCTAAGTTAGACCGACTGGTCTAGAATATTTCAGTTCCTCCCACCCACTTTTAAAACTATGGGCTATGTCTACACGCCTCTTTTATTTCGAAATAACACTCGTTATTTTGAAATAAAAGAAATTAGGTCTACACGACGTTTTCTTATTTTGAAAGGACGGATCCTGTCCTTTCGAAATAAGAATCGTCATTTTGAAAAAGTAAAACCTGCCCCCCCCCGAAATGGCCGTTATTTTGGGAGGGATATTTCGAAATAACGCCGTTTAGACCTGTTCTTTCGAAACAACACTGTATAGACCTGTTGTTCCGAAAGAACTGTTTCGAAACAACAGGTCCAAACTGCTTTATTTCAAAATAACCATTTCGAAATAACAGCCGTTTGGATTGCAGGCTTTCCCTTAATTCGAATTAACATTTTGTTCATTCGAATTAACTTATTTCAAAATAAGGATTTTATTTTGAAATAACTCATTTCAAAATCCTTATTTTGAAATAACAATGCATGTGTAGACATAGCCATGTAGTATGTTTGCCCCCTTCCAGTCATCTGGAATCTTTCTGGTCCTCTGTGAGCTCCTAAAGACAATTGCTAAAGGTTCTGAGAGTACCTCAGCTAATTCCCTTAAGTATCCTAGGGTGAATTACAGGCCCTGCTCATTTGAATGTATCTAAATATTCTTTAACCTGTTCTTTCCCTGTTCTGTCACATGGTTCTTTCCCTTTGTTAATAGTAATTGCCTTAAGCATCTGGTCATACTCACAATTAACTCTTTTTAATAAAAACTGAAGGAAAACAGGCAGTAAACATCATAGCCTTCTTGGGGTCATCCATTTTTGGCTCTTCTAGCTGTCTAAACAGCGGACCTACACTTCCCTTGGTCTTTTTCTTCTTGTAGTATATTTATAGCAACTCTTCTTATTGCTGCCAGGAGTTAGAGTTTGCACTAGAACTAATCTGGAAGTAGGGCATGAAGCAGACTTAGTTGCCAGGCAACCTAATGAGGATAGCGGGTCTGTAGTAAGCTGCCTGATTGGCTACACTGCCTGATTGTGTTGGAAGAGTCAGCAGAACCGGTCTTAAGCTCATAAGCAGTAGCTCCAGGTTAGTGGCTGTTCAAAACATTTGCTCATGGCTGTATGAATTCTAGTTTTGCTTTAGATAACTTAGTTCTAAAACTTGGTCCTGACCCTTGGCCACTGACTTTGGCTCTGATTCTTGGTTTCCTTTGCTGGTGCAAGCTCCAACCACTATACAGGATGCCCCTTGCTAGGTGTAACATTTTTTGCACTTTAGCATTTCCTTCTTTGTCCCTACAGGTTTGTGCTATTCTCTGGTATTCATCCTTAGCTAATTTGCATGTCTCCACATTTTTTGTAGGATTCTCTTTCGATTTTCAGGTAACTAATGTGTTTCTGACAGAAGTATGTTGATTTCTTATTATTCTATCTTTCCTTTGCATTGGGATAGGTCATTGTGCCTTTAGTCCTATTTCCATGAAAAACAGCCACCTCTGATAAATACTGGAGGCTCATCAGTTGGAAATCACAAAGGAGGAGAAAGCTGGGTATATTACTCAATCAAAGAATGACCATGAGCTAGTAATGTGAGATAGACATGAAAAAGGCACAGGTATCAGGTCAGGTATCTGCAGTAGAGATAGGGAAGTATTAATTGTACAAGGCATGATAATAGCAAAATAAGGTAATAGTTCTGGTCATCCCCCTTCAAGAAACTCCAAACTGTAGCAAGTATAGAGAGACTTCTACAGTGATCAGAGAAATAGAGAACCTATTTTACAAGAGGAGCCTAAAAGAACTTAGCTTATTTAACCTGGCAAAAGGAAGGCTGAGAGGGGATATGTGAGCACTTTATACATACATCCAGAGGACATGAACCACACCTGGAGAAGAGTGTCCTAAGTTAAAGGACAATGTGGGCACAAGAACAAGTGGGTGTAAACTAGCCATGACTGGATATTAGGTTTCTAACCATTAGTGGAGTGAGGTTCCAAAATAGTCTTCCAATAGGAATAGCAAGGGCAAATGACCACACTAGTTTAAAGAGAGTCTGATATTCCACTATTAATGGAATTGTATCATATGGTTGGCTTTAATAGCAGGGGACTGGAGTTGATGACCATCCCAATCCTAAATTCGTATGAATAATTCTATCCCTGCAGAGCATGGTACTAGGCCCTGATTCATCAAAATACTTATGCATATGCTTAAGTCAGTCCCTGTTCAGCATGCACTCAAGAACTTTGTTGAACAGGAACGGGCTTAAGCAAATGTTTAAAATTCAGTATAGGCTAAAGTGCTATACTGATTTGAAGTCTTGCTCACCATAAATATGGATTGTAGAATGAGGCTACTGTGTATTTGCTTAGGCTATGTCCGCACATACATGATTAAATCGATTTAAGTTAAATTGATCTAATTGAATCATTAGAAAATTCATTAAATCGATTTAAGTTAAATCGATTTAACAGGTCCTCACTAGAAGACCAAATCGAACTAGCATGTCCATGGACAGGACTTGCTAGTTTGATTTAGGAGAGGGGCACCATGGGACGTGTAGCAAGAGGGCCCCCTAGAAGGGCCATGCCCCCACCCAGTATATAGAAGAAGCACAGCACCCTGGGAAGGAGAAGGGGAAAAATGTTAAAATGAAATAGCATGTCCACACTGTGTTATTTTGACATAACAGTTTTGATTTAACCATCATTTTGATATAATACCAGGTTTTATTATATTGAAATGACTTTCCTTATTGCAAGATAAAGAAGCTCCTTATCTCAATATAAGGAAACCTAGTGTGGACCTGCAATCTTTTAAATCAAAATAATCCACACAATTTCGATTTAAAGACTGTGTGTGGACATACCCTTAAAAAACCCACAGACAAGAAATCTGTTTTCCTTTTTTAATTTAATTTTTATTATTTATTTATACTGTTGCCTTCAGGCTTCTGTATCCTCCAAAAGACTGCCCAGAGATACCAGTTTGGGCCTGTGCTAAGGCCACACTGGTTCAATGCAATTCAATGTTAGATAAAAATATTTATTGACAATATTAATTTACCAAACAGTTTTGTGGTTCTGGAATTTAATAATTATGATTGTTTACTTTGCATAATTTCTGTTCTATATGTTATATCGTCTATAATTGGTGTATGCATTGTTGTTGTAGCCATTTTGGTCCCAGGATATTATTAAAACAAGCTAGCTGGGGTAACTCCTTTTATTGGACCAACCTCTGTTGGTCAGAGAAACAAGAAATTTGGGAAAGATACTCAAGAGTGTCACATGTAAATGCTAATAGTTTTTCAACCTTGTATTTAGCTGTGATCCTGAGTGTGTTTTCCAGACCTGGAGAACAGTTCTGTGTAAGCTTGTATATCTCCACAACAGAAATTGGTCCAATAAATGATATTACCTGACCCACTTAACCATTCTATAATGGCTGGTATCTTGCATAGTTTCTTCACTGATAGAAGGTGGACAAGAGTACTGCTCCAGATTGAGCGGGAACAGTATCCCAAGGCATGGAATATCAAGTTGTATATATTCTGCAGTTAATTGTATCAGAATTATTCTTAATTTGTAATTATGCTACATTTTCTTCTCCCCTATTTGTTTGGTTGTCTACAACCTTCCTTTGTGCTTTTTGCTTCTGTAATATCTGATTAGGTTAATTATCATAATAGGAGGGGGCATTACATGGTGCAGGCATCTTATATCATAGTCCTCAAAATCCCTGTTGTTATTTTAATCCCCAAAAGGATACTATACCTTGTCTCATACAGGTTAGACAAGCTTGTTGTCCTCCCTAAATTCTTCTCACATAGTATCATTTGCTAACTACTGGTAAATATAGAGGTGAATAATGAGTTTCCATGTGATAGTTTGGAGCTATGGGTCATGTTAAGCATCTCTAATCTTGTTCCATAAACAACACATGTAATGACTTGAATTTGATAGTTTGTGTTGATCTACGTATTGTGCTATGCCTTCAAGAGATTGTTTACAGCAGTACCTGATACCTGCTGCTGCTCAATTTTATTATGGGTCTTTACTGGAAACCTAACTGATTAAGGGTTAATAACTCAGCCATGAAAATGTGACTCACATTTTTTACTCAGACAAGCTTTTAAAAAATGGAAATTTATTCCTTTTTATGATGGCTTTGGGTTTGATATGACTCATGACTGGACTTTATATAATAAAAATATAATTTTATAAACATAAAATCCTTTGCCTATGAAATAAGATGCCATTGTATAGAAAAAATGCATCAATGAGACCATTTCTGAAATATTAATTATGAACAGGTCTAAGTATCTCAATTCCAGAAATATCTCAATAAGGAGGAGAGTCAGAGAGCAGCAAAAATGGTTAAGGGGTCAGAGGAATTGACTTACTGTATCAAAAAACAGATAAGGATTTTTATATTTTTCACCTGGCCTAAAAGAAACCATAGGATGATAGATTTGTAAGTATTTAAGAGTATGACCATCAAGGGCTGGACTTCCTGTGGCAGTCACTGAGCTGACTCATCCATGTTCTAGGACTGAGGTGGCAGGAACCAAAGGTGATTTGCAACACATTTATGTCTCTCTTGTCCTTCAGATGCAAGGAGCTAGTTTGACCCACTATGCAGGTTTCAGCTCTAGTTGCTCAGCTGAAAAATGAATAAGTGAGAAGGGTGGGTTTGGGTTCTGTGTTTTATGTATTGTTTCTATGGCTGGAAACAGCATCCTAGATTTAGATCATAGAATCATAGGGTTGGAAGGGACCTCATGAGGTCATCTAGTCCAACCCCCTGCCAAAAAATGCAGAACCACTCCTACTAAATTATCCCAGCTAGAGTTTTATCCAGCTGGGCCTTAAACATCTCCAAAGATGGAGATTCCACCACTTCCCTATGTAGCCCATTCCAGATAATCTTCTCTGTGAAACAGATTGTGAAAAAAAACTGTAAATATGGAGTACTAGTTCATGGCGTAAAGTGGAGACAATCTGAATTGATGGAATGATTCACAGTCTCAAAAAGTTCATTTGGTTCTGTCTTAGGAATTACAATGTCATGGCAAAAAAAAAAATGAACTCAGTTTCTGAAGTCTAATATTGGACTGCCATGGCAGATGCAATCTTTTTCTGCCCATCACTACCCCTTGAATGAAGTAGTGCAGAAGGAAATTCATTGCAAGTCATCAGAGAACCAGCATAGGAAGGGTACATTTAGGCACAAGCGTCTATTAGGATTTTATTCAGTGTATTATCATTACATTTCCCAACATTATGAGTCATATATCCGTACCAGGAAAACGTTAAAACATGTTTTCTAACATGATGCTAATAGGATACTTATTATAACTTAACACCTAATGTAGAAAGACAAATTGTGTTTAAAATGTTAGCCAGTTATAGTTAAAACCACAACAGTGTCTTTCTAAAAACATTAATATCATTGTCTGCTAAGAGCAAAACAGTATATGACATGATCTATTCTCCAAGCGTAGACAAGGCATCTTTGGCCCACTGGTTGGGTGTTGTTTCCTCAAGAATACTCTAGAATTAACTTGATCCATAAATTTACAAGGACAGACAATGGCTTTTTGAGCTTGGAGACACAAGAGCTAATCTGACTGAAGGAGGTAATTCGTCCAGGTTAGAGGAATGACATTTATGCTTCCTGTTACAGCCATTTGAAAAAACTTATATTTCAGGTAATTTATATGGTTTCAACACCTCTGTGATTTTTTTCCCAATAAAATTACCAAAAAAATTCAAAAATTGTTTTTAATGGTTAAAATACCTATTTTTGTCATTTTCCTTCACTAGTGAAAAAGAGGTAGAGGAGCAGTGAGACAAAATGGCTCCTCTTCATCCTGCCAAACTTTTTAAAACTTCAAACAGTTTTGAAATGACAACTGCTGAGTTATTTTAATGAAAACCTTCAAGTAAAATGCTGCAGGCTTGGGTTTTTTGGGAGATGGGGAGGGAGTGCTTTTTTCCCCTGCAAAATGTTTGTGCTGTTAAAGTATTTCCTGTTAAAGTTTAAACAGGAAATTTCAGTCAGCTCTATACCTTAAATTCCCTTCCAGTCAGAATATTTAGGATATGTCCACATCTGAAGGTTAGTTTGAAAGAGAACTTTCTTTCTTTAACTACCACTAAACTCAAAGAATAAAAGACTCCCCCTTTCACCCAGTAAAACAAGGAAACCATGAGCTAAGGCTACCTATCTTCTCTTCTTGCTACTGCAGTAAATCTTTAGGAAACTCTGGAAAAAGCACAACAAACAAGTAAAGGGGCAATAAATCTATTTAACATCAATGTCATGCTCATCACCATAGTATCTGAATTTATCTGGCTGAAAAAGTAATTCTTACACAGTAAAATGTCCTCCAGTCCTTAAAAAATGAGGGTTTGGGGCAGTTTTAAAATGCCCAGCACAAAATACTCTGTACTCAAAGATAGTTGTAAATTTAAGTCGTGCTAGCTCACAAAGCCAAGTGAGCAGCAAATAGAGGACAGTTTACATGCGCCACCCTCTGTCCTGCATTAGTAATTGTTCTGCTCAATGCTCATTACCTGAAATTTTGTCTTGTTTTGCATGGCTGTTTTCACATCTGTGAGTGACCACTAATTTCAAGCCAAACATTTGAGTACAGAACAATGGCTTGTTGGCAACTGTCTACATTTTATTTATGCAGCGCAGTTGTACCTGTGCAGGCTCAGAATATTAGACAGACTAGGCAGGGGAAAGAATTGTTTATTGGACCACTTTGTCTCTGTGTTTTATTTAGTTTCTTAGATATAGGTTATCCTGGACTTATGAACCATCTTTAATTGCCAATTTAACTGGAAGAATGCCCCTCATGTGGCTTTTCCTCTGCCAGTCATATTTCCTTAATCCATTATTTTGCTTCTACCAAGATTGTTACTGAATTTAATGCTGAGGAAAGGGGAGATTTGACTGCCCTGGAAACTGAGCATCTAAGGTCTTTTCTCTCCAGCTACAGGATGTGAGGCCAAGGGTGGGAGTGAAGGGTCCTGCCCATGTACTCCAAGCCTGTCTGTGAAGATTGCTTATAGTGTTTTTCTCCCACAGAAAATCATGCAATAAATAAATGTTAGTCTTTAAAAATGCACAAGACTCCTTGTTTGTTTTGCTTAACTAGAATGACACAGCTACCCGGATATTGCCTATAGCAGTGTTGCTGAACCAATGGTCCACTCAGCATACAGGAGCAGCCCATGTAATATCCTCAGGGCCATACAAGCAATATATATGTTGTAGTGATCTTGAGGGTTCATTAAAGACTAAACTATTGAGTGTATAAGGAACAGAACTTTAATAACATGAGCAGATGTGGGATTTTTCTCTCATGGGAACTCGTGATAAATTTGGTAGTCTTTAAGCACCATAGGACTCCTTGTGTGTTTGTTTTGCTGAACTAGACTAACTGGGCTCCCCCTTTGGAACAGGTATATGTGACTCCCACGCGTGAAGCTAGGAGGTGCTGGGCACAACTCCCAATGCACACACCACTGTCCCATGTTAGGGAATGTCTCTAAATCAGTGGTTTTGAAACTTTTTTTCCCCCTCAGGACACAGTTGAAAAAAATAATTTATGCCCATGACCCCATAATTACATCTTTGAGCAATGCATTCCAGTCTTTTGGCAGTGGCAGCTGGGGGTGCCATGTGACCCAGTACTGGTCCCGACCCTAAGCTTGAAAGACACTGTTCTAAATCACACTCTTCTCTACACATACTGTTCAGATCACACTCTAAATCACACTCTACCTCTACACATACTGTTCAGATGCAGCCCACCTAAATACTCAGCAAGCTGCAGATTGGCCCACAATGGTAATTATCAAATAGGTTGAGAACTGTGGGACTAGCCTAGATAAGTGAGATGAAATGCAGTGCTGTGGTGCCTGCTCTCTTGGGCAAACTGGTGACAAGTCACCATGCCCATAACACCTCACTAGGTACAACAGGAAGGGTCAAAGCTGCCCAAGCTGCAAGGGGTGACGCTGCTCCTAACCAGCCGTGGGGTACACACAGCCCCATAGCAAAACGTTGCCAGCAGCTGCCAGGATCAGAGCTGGTTGTGGGACCCAAGCAGGGCCGGCTGAAGGGGCTGTGGAGCCCCAAGCCAAATTTTGATTTGGTGACCCCCCATCTCGTTCATGGAGCTTGAAAACAGTTTTCCAAAGTACATAGATCTCCAGCATCTGCCTGCAAAGGGATTTAAAGTGCACTCTGCCTACATGACTTAAGCTGTATGTTGCCTAAGCTGCTAGGAAAGGGTTGAAGGAGCGGGAGCCAGCCTGATCTTCAGGGGGGCTTGGCACCCCTAAGAACCGTCACCTGAAGCCATGTCTGTCTCTTGCCTCACAGATGAGCTGGCCCTGGGCTCAGGCTAGGGTTACCAGATATCAGGCAGAAGGAGAACGTGTCCTCCTTTTCACCTTCAAGCCCTCCATCCTGCAGGCATTTTAAAAACATGTGATTTTGTCTAACGTTTTACCTACAGGGGTTAGCGCATGCTGGAATGCCCCACAACACCCTGTTTTCAGGGGGAAGCCTTCCAGGCCCCCTAAAAACAGAAAATTACATTAATACAACATTTTCTCCATGTCTCCTCCAATGACCTTTTTGTATTTCCCTGTCCTCCTTTCCAGGCTTTGGTATCTGGCAACCCTACCCCTTTGAAGCATCTGACGAAGTGGGATTTTCTCCCACGAAAGCTCATATGAAAAATAAATCTGTTAGTCTCCAAGTGCCACACGACTCCTTCTTTTTCAACCCTTCCCCGCCCACCCTCGATTACACCCGCCCGCCCACCTCAACCTATAAACCAGCCCCACCCCCTGCCAATCCCTCGTTCCTCCTCCTCGCCCGCACCGCTTTCCTTCCCGCTCTCCGCAGCCAGCCAATCGCCAGCCGTTTCCGGGCTGCCGGCTCCGCCCCTTCCTCTCGCGGTGCCTCCGCGTGAGGCTGTCGCAGGGGTCAGCTGACTGGCGTCTCACGTGACTGGCTGGGGTCGGGGCCCTGCTGTCAGGGGCATGGAGCAGTGACGGGTAAATACCCGCCGGGCGCCGCCGCCGCCATCCGCCCCGCCCCGGCACTGTGAGTGGGGCGTGGGGTGGCGCTGACCCGGGAGCGGGGCGGCAGGGCCGGGCTGGGGCTGGGGGTGGCTCCTCCCTAGCGCCGGGCTGGCGGGAGACTCCCGGGCCCCGGCCTCGCTGCTTGGGGCTGGGCCAGAGGCTCCTTGGGCCGGCCCGGCCCGGCCCCAGACTCACTGCTGGGAGGGGAGACTCTGGCCCTTCATCCCCTGGTGAATATGGGGCTGTCTGGTACGGGGATGGGCTGTGAATGTGGCTTTTCCAAAATCCGGTTAGCTAGCTACAGTACTAATAGAGAAAAATCTTTTGCTCTGGTATGTAAAATGCAAAAACCAGCCCCCTGGCCCCCAAAATGCTGTGTACAGTGTGTTTATGGTCTTTAAATTTGGGCTCTGTGAGTCCAATAGCAAACCACATTGTAGCGTGAATGATTTCTGATGCTAGAGCAGGGGTCTCAAACTCCTATCACCGTAAGGGAAACATGAGGACTAGAATGTCAGCCCAGGAGCTGCACCCCTGAAATCTTTCCATGCAATGGTATTGCAAATATCGGTAATGATAGCGTTGTTGCAGGCTGCGGGAAATAGCTTTAGGGGCAGCATGTGGCCTGTGGGCTGTTTTGTTTTGTTTTTTGAGACCCCTGTGCCAGAGTACTTTATTGTTTGTCTAATGAAACATTTAGTCTCTTGTGTTTTAAAAATCTTACTTAATTGAACCACCATAACCTCTCCTAGGCTCACTAGGCCACTACACGTTTATCAGGGATCATTACAGACCCTGTGTATGCTTTCTGAGTTATTCAGTTGTAGATGCAGGAGCTGTATGCATGTCGGGTTGTATGCTGATAATTGCTGCTTCTACCAGTTGGGTTAAGGACGTGAACTTCTCATGGCCTGAAATGTCAAGGTTATAGATAAAAACTTGGGTGGGTCTTAAATGAAGCTATTGTGAAAATCTGGAACTAATTTAGATCCTGTAGTGATGGGCACTGAATGCTCAGTCAAATGGAGAACTGTAATCTACTTCTTGTGATATAATCTTATGGTATTGTATAAAGTAAACGTGTTCTTCCCCCAGCGTATTTGCAAGATGCTTACATTTCCTCAAATTCTTCCCAGTACAAATGTCACTTCCTTGCTATGGTAGACTTCTCTTTATGAAACATAGAGATGGCAACAAAGCATACAAAACATTACAAAACAATACATGCCACAAGTTCTTTCTGAAGACCATAAAAAAGAAATATATCTGAGCTGGAACTGTGTTATGTATTGGAAACTTTGCAGTCAGCTCAGTACAGATGAGTGGTGACTGTAAAAAGTTCTGAATCACTTTTGGAAAATGCAATAAAGAATGAATACTAGTGAAGATCTTGTTCTGGCATTATTATAGTTAAGCTTGTTAGTTTGCTAGTGACCTTTCTAATTTATCCTGTGTAGAAGTGCTTGTGCTTGTGCATGGTACGTAGCATGAAGGTAGGATCTGTGGACACGCATCTTCCCCTGCTGCCTGTTTGTCCCTTGACACAGCATAGTAATGAGGAAAGATCTATATTTATAGATGTGGCAGCAGGTATGTTCCAAAACACAGTTTTCCATCAGATGAAATTTATCATAAGAACACAGATGTTAAGTCCCAAAGAGTTGTTCTATATTAAGTTCTATCCCTTGTAGCTAGAGTAGTTGTTCTAAGCATGTTTCAACAATGAATTATTGTGATGTTAAAATTAGGTTTTTTCCTGTTAGTTTATATATAATACTAACTCCAGATTTTTAAAGCAGGGAAACATCTGTATATTTTGGTGACTGCTTTTATAGTCTAGCAGTTGCTGATGACATGAAGCTTATCATGAAATCCCCTGACAGGCATGTTTATAAAGGAGTATCAAGGAGAACTCAGTATAATAATGCTGCTTAAATAATGACTAAAATGAAAAATTAGGTTGTAAAAGTATTCCAGTAAATATCTATTGAGCCTTTTATTATAAACCATAATAGATATTCTCCATCAGTAGTACTGAAATGTTCGATGATGCATTGTTTTATAAGAGTAGCTGTTCAGGGTCAGAGCAATGGTCTGTGTTCCTCAGTATTCTGATTGTGGAAAGACTTTTTAAATTTTCCCTTGTGAGGACTGGCTAAAACATTCCATTTTCTTGAAAGGTGATAGAACTATTTATGTGAAACATCAGACTTCAGTTGATCAGTCATTGTAGCTAATAATGTACAAGCCTGCAGCATCCTATGTCACTAAAATTAAAAGACTGAAAATATTTTATGCCATTTTGTAGCTGTGTCTGTCCCAGGATGTGAGAGAGACAAAGTGGATGAGGTAAAATCTTTTATTGGATGAATTTCTGCTAATGAAAGGCTAACATTGGAGCTTATACAGAGTTCTTGAGGTCTGGAAAACTAACTCATCAGTGCTGAGTACAAGGTGGAATAAACTTTTTAGCATTAAGGAAATAGGGTTTTAATTAAAGGGCCCAGTCAAGGTGCTCCTCTAGTCACAGGAGGAAAGTGGGAGGAATCAGTTGGGGAATAAGTTGTAGCAGGGTGCAGAACTGTTTGAATATGTATCATGGAATGAGCCACCTGAATACCTTAAGAAAACCTGCTTCCATGAAGAAATAAAACCACCTGTGACTACACACCTTTGCTGTCACTGCTACCCCACCCTGGAACCCATATGAAATATCAGCCACCAGCTACAACCCCTACTTGATGGGGATGTTGTCCGGAAAGAATTTATTTACCTCCTCTGGCCTTCAGACAACTCTCTGAGCTTATCATATCCAAGCTTCCCACAGAGCAGGACACACCAACTCAAACCTGCATCACACCCTGCTAGAGTTAACATGCAGACATAATTCCACTACTGTGATGATCAACAGTCCCCACAATGCATCTTTCAAGATCTTGGGTCATAAACATGCTTATCACAGTATGTAGTATACCCCCATCCAGTGCACTAATGTCTGAATAGCAATGGTGTGGGTGAAACCAGGCAATCATTATGTTCTCAGATGAACTTGCACAAGAGAATGATAAAAAGCCAGAAATGTGTATCACCTGTGGATGAACACATTTCACAAAGCAATCACTCTAGATCTGGCCTATCAGTCGTCATCCTCAAAGAAACCTGAACAACACCTTCAAAAGACAAGCCTGGGAGCTTAAATTCATAATTTGGCTAGACATTAAAAATCATGGAGTTATGCTGGATTTATGGCTTATTACACAATCTATAACTTATCAACACCTCCTGCTTCATCATAACCCTCCTCCCTCTGACTGGAGGGACATTAAAGGGCCACTTCATTTTGAATGGTTCTAATTGCTTAAGCTAAATAATCTGTTCTATCTTGTATTTAGCCGTGATGCTCTGAGGTAATTTCCCAGACCTCAAGAAGAGTTCTGTATCAGCTTGAAAGCTTGTGTGTCTGCTAAATGGAAAAGTTGGTCTAATAAAACATATCTCTCTCACCTTGTTTGTCTAATGATGTTTTAGTCAGATGAAGAGCAAAATTTCAGAAACGATTGAAAAAGTTCCAAATATCCTTTCACAGGCTTATCTAGTGAGAGGTTTTTATGTAACTTTTTAGTTTTGTGACCTCTTGGTTTTTTTTAATGGTATATAAATGCTTATACAAAAAGTTGGTTTAAAATGTTCATAGTGACATCTGAAAAGACTAGGAAACCTTAGTCCCATTTCTGCACTATATTGTACAAGCATAACCCATAATAACTGCAGTGTGTCTGCCTGAGCCCATGGGTCTGCCCACATGCAACATAATTTCTGCCTGTTTAGTGTGACAGAATAGGTATTAATGGAATGACAACATCGGTGGAAAAAGCTAGCCATTGGACAAACTGAACAATTTGACTTAACTATATGTGTCTATTATATTCAGAATCTATTTTTCAAAATTAACAGTACTATCTAGTTTTCAACAGGTGGGTAGAAATTTCAGGAGTATGTCCACTATACTGCCAAAGGAGAAATTTTGCCTTTTATTTGGCATGTCACTTAAGGCTATAACTACTAAATTGTTTCAATTAATTCATTTCACTGTGAAATCAGAGACTCGGAAGAAATTGATGTACTTGCCTATTGCAGGTAGAATTCCATTACCTAATACAGATATCTCTGGTTCACTGTTCCCTCTAAGCTGTGCGCGTGCGCGCACGCACACAGCTCATGAAACCTGCGCGCACAAAAAATTAAAGTGCGCACAAAAAATTCAATAGTGCTAATATTGTTGCTCAAAAAGAAATGTTTTTGCGCACACTAAGAAATTGTTTGTGCACACAGTCTATGAGGTATTAGAGGGAACATTGCTCTGGTTTCTTATGAAAGTATGTCAAATCATTTCAATGGGGAAAAATTGCTAGAGGTATCAATGTTAGTTTATTGGATCCCAAATTCTGTAATAGATGCTACTTGCACTACATTATGAAAAACTGTCAAAGTGTAATCTGTTTGATTTTAGTAACTTTTCTTAAAAATGAGTTAAAAGTAACCTTCGATACTTCTGATGTACTCAACTCCCTGTCAGTTCTCTCTTTTAAAAGTTGTTCACACCCCAAGTCCCAGTTGTTGTTGGGGAAACTTCACAAATCAAGGAAGCAGAGTAAAACTCAGGTGACACTAAATGCTGTCAGATTCAGAATGCGAACTAACTTGAGACAGCTTTTCTAATCTTTCTGTTGTTGGACTAATGCTCTGAGAACTTCTAAGCTGCACGTTCAAAACAATTAAACTGTTTTTAATTCCTTCAGTTTATTCAGCTTTTGAGTATTGCTACTGTAATTTCTTGTAATACAGCAGAACCTAAGAGTTACAAACCAACCAGGCAACCACACATTTCATTTGGATCTGAAAGTGTGCAATCAGGTGGCGGCAACAGACATATTTTGGGAGGATGTGGGGAGAGCAAATACAGTAAGTACACTACTGTATTAAATGTAAACTACCAAAATACAGCTAGTCCTCACTTAGTGACCTACTCGTTTAGTGACCCCTCAGAGTTATGACCAGCTCTCTGATGAGTTGGTATTATGGCGATGTACGAGAACTCGCATCAACTCTCTCAGATTACCTATATTTACAGTACACTATGCAAACTAAGTTCAGTACATTAGAGCTTAAAACATTTAAAATATATATGAAAAATGTTATAAATGATGCAAAGGTGACATTAAAACTATCTACCGATGGTTGAAAAACCCACTACCAGTAAAGTACATTATGCCTGAAATACCGGTAAGGGCTGCGCCTCGTTTAGTGACCAATTCGTTTATCAACCGGGTTTCAGGAATGGAACCCGGTCACTAAGTGAGGACTACCTGTAATAAAAGCTTTTTAAAAACTTGACAAGGTAAGGAAATGTTCTGTGCCTTTTTCATTTAGAGTAAGAAGGCTAAAAGCAGCAGTTTTCTTCTGCGTAGTGAAGTTTGAAAGGCATATAAAGGCAATGTTCAGTTGTGAACTCTTGAAAGAACAGCCCTAATGACTTGTTCAGCATTATGAACAACCTCACTCTCAAGGGTTTGTAACTGAGGTTCTACTGTACTCTGCAGTTATACTTAGAAACTTCATCTGATGCAACTTGAAAACTACTGCAGTATAAATATAATATTCACACCTTCTTAGGCTGCAGATTTCACAGGTTAGGGACTGTGTCCTTTTATTCATTTGTATAGCAACTTGCATAATAGGACTGGATCTCAATTGTAGTTTCTGGGTGTTCTCATGCACAGTGCATAAACACTTACTGCAGAAAGTAGTAGTTTTAATATTAGGTGTTACCTCTGACAGCACCGGACAGACCTCTTTGCAGAAAGATGACTGCCTTGCAGTCTCTGTTTATAAAGTATTTCTGAAGCAATGTTTTAAAATGTGAAACTTGACTCTAAAGAATGCATAAGTATTTTGGTCTTTCTATAAGAGAGCTCATTTTTTCTCTGACTTGCAACAGTAGATTGTGAACAGCTGAATTTTATGTAAGAGTGTTGGTCGCTATGTAATTAAGAGGGTAGGGTATTTTCTGACTTCTTTGTTAGAATTGGCAGGTACATGTAATACTTCTTGAAAATCTGTTACTGTCCTACAGACTCTAAAACTATCAGAATAAGGAACTGGGATGCTAAATCTGTCAGGAAGTTTGCCTTATATACTCTGCTTCTTTCTCTAGTGTGTAAGCTGTCTGGTTTTCTTTTTTCTGTGCAACTGCTTGCACTTTTTTCAGTCTGCTCATTGTCGTAGTGGGAAAATTTTCTAATATCTTTGAAACGCTGTCTGCTAGCATTTGAAATCAGGATTTCACTAATCCTTAGTAGTACCGTTTTTCAGCTTTGGTTTTCAAAGTCTTAAAATTCAAAACTGCTGGCAATCTTGTTATAAAGGCTTGATGATTCTGATGTCTGTATGTGTTAGGAGGTTGGTGTTTGCTTTGTATAATTGTTGTCCTGTATTTAAAGATAATTGTCTACAAAACTTGTAAATCTACATTTCTGCTCATTTTTGAGAGCACTTTCTCTAGAAACTGACAGTTGTTGTTCTTGACTATCACAGTACAGGGGGCTAGTATCAGCAGAGACTATTCATGGTGCCAGGGCTTTAAAATGTATCCAACTCCCAGGGTTAAAATATAATTTTGGCGGGCCCTGGAACTCTCCTGTATGGATGGCCTGCCCGTCCCCCAGCCCCCCACCATGCTGCGCCCTCTTCCCCTGCTGTCCCACCTGACCCCCTCCTCTGTGCCCTTTCCCCACTGGGCCAGCATGCCTGCCCCTGAACCCGCCCCCCAGGTCCCCCTTACCTCGCTGCAGGGCAGAGCAGCTCTGGCCCTGAGCTGGCTCTCACTGAGCATGCTCAGTGGGAGCCGGTTCAGGGAGGGAGATTCAAAATCTCCCAGCTCCCTGCCAGCTGGAACGTGGCAAACACCATTCGTGGGCCTGCTGTTTTTAGGGCTCCATGTTTGGGTGGCCCCTAAAAATAGAAAATGGAACCAAAATGCTGTGTTTCAGGACCAGCTATTTTTAAGTGGTGGGCTCCAGAACACACCTTTCTGGCTTCATTTTCTATATTTAGGGGCCCCGGAAAGCTGAGGTCCTAAAAATAGTGGGCTCCGGAACAGCGTTCCACTGCGTCCAGCTCACTTTAACTCTGCCAATGCCTACTAGCCCAGGGTCTGCAACTGAAGTATTGTTGTGTTGCTGGAGTGCTGAACATGAAGACAAGCCTTTAGTCCACTTCCTAGTGAATAGCTCCATGATTTCCCAACTGTAATGGTAGATGGAAACTGATCAGGTTCTTTTTTGACTTTCATTTTTGTCAGCAACATTCTGAATGATCAGTTTTCACTCTATTGTGGGCTCGGGTTTACTCTGAGTAGCAGCAGAGGCACTGGAGTTCTGCAGATTTCAGATGCACTGCATGGGCTTTTCATGTTTGGAAGGATGTTTTTGCTATTGAAGGGCTAGAAACTAAGCTATTTTTAAAAATGCAGGTGTTGATGGGACTTCCATAGGAAAGCTTCCTTCTCACCACAGGCAAGATGGCAAGTTAATTTTTCAGGCCTTAGCTAGTGATAGTTTAAGTGCAACTAATGTTATTGCAGCATACAAGGAAATTAAAAAAAAAAAGGGGGGGGGGTTGCTTGGGATCCTGACCTGAGCAACTAATGAAGCCAAATATCTTTTTTTTTAATAATTATTTTTTAAAAATAAAAGGCACAGCTCTGCTATAGAATGTTATGTTGACCGTTTTTTTCACTGGGGGGTGTTAAAAAACTCCCCCCCCCCCCCCCGAGATTTGCAGTGATACCAAACTAAAGCCTGGTGTAGACAGTGCTAGGTTGATTGAAGAATTCTTCTGTCAACCAAGCTACTGCCTCTGGTGAGGTGGATATACTGTAGCAATGGAGGAACCCTTTCTGTTTCTGTAGTAAAGTGTGACAGCAGCACAGCACATGTAACTGCTACCATAGTATTATTAATGTAGACAAAGCCTAAGCCGAAACCAATCTTGACTGTCAGAAGGATGACTTGAGTGCAACAATGCAAGGCTATAATGCCACTCCTGTATCTTTTTTTTTTTTATTGCACTAGCTGAAGGAAAGGTTTGTTGTAAGTCCCTCTCAACAGTGGCTTGTAACTTTTATTGTCATAGACTAAATGTTGGTTTGTTAAAATTGTTTTCAAAGGCATTCTGAACTACCTGTAAAAAATCCTAAAACCTGACATTTTGAAGTCAGTATTATGCATGGCTTTTTGCCAGAAAAATTCTTAAATCTTTAAATCAGTGTTGTGTGTTCCGTTCAGAGAAGGTGTCTTTTGTAACATTGTTATATGTAAGATACAGAATGTGGGACCTTGTCACTATGAAATTGTAGCTATTCTGTTGACTGACCACATCTGAGACATCTTTAGGAAATACTTCATGCACATTCACGAGGAGCCATTCAGATCTCACTGGAAAACTTGTAATGTTCTGCTTACTGTAGGGAATGAATCAGATTTGATTTTGCTAGGATATCTGTTTGCTCTCTTCTGCTATCAGAACTACTTCCTCATTCTGCAGTGAGGGCTGGTTTTTGGTTCCTCTATCTGTCTACAAAGTCCATTTTAAAAGTAAATCATGGTACTTTGAATTCTAGTCAGACCTGAAGTGTGGCAAATGGAAAATAGAGGTGACTTTTCAGCATTTCAGATGTCAGAACATGTGTCTCTAAACTGAACTCTTGTCTTTTTCTTGATGTTAGGATTGTGGGATAGGAGCAGAGTGGATCTTCTCAGGCAGTAGCAGAGCCAAAAGCCATTCCGGGAGTTTCCAGCTGGGAGAGATTGAGACATTGTTAAAGCACTCAAGCCTTTAACAGCAGCAGTAAATCAAAACCATTCTACTACTATTTTCAGATACAGTATACACATGGTGTAAAAGGTGGTTGGAGTAGGTAATCTACTAGGTACCAAGTAACATCAGACTTAATTTCTCTAAACCCACCTACAAAATGAAGGATGAGAGTGCTGGAGGAGGAGTCTAGCATTGCACCTGGAAAGGAGCCAGTGGACTAACATGTTAAGGGGAAGAACAAGTCTAAGTGAGGGGAAGGGAAGGACTTATGTCTCCAAAAACATGGGGCATTCAGCAGGGCAAATTCTGTGGCAGTCAAATAATGTGAGATAAGATAGCTAACACTATTTCACATAGATGCTTAGACTTTAGGTACCAAAAAATTGCACTTTACCTCTTCCACTGCATTGAAATTGCACCCTTGTGAGCATAAAGCCTTTGTGATCGTGCCACATTTTGCTGTTGGGTTACGTAGTCCCTCTTTACAAGAGGGATCATGGTGGTGTGAAGATAAGGATATCTTTCGGGCGAAATAAAGGGGGGAATAAACTGGCAGTTGTAATTTGAGGAAATCTTCTGTACGTGCAGTCGAACAGCAAAGCTAAGTAGAAAACAGGATGAGGCTTGTACTAATTAAGAGACTTTGTGTTGATTTGGAAATCAAGCAATCAAGAAGGTGCATGTGTTTTTGAAATAAGCAAAACTTTGCTAATCCACACACTTTGATTCTTAGATATGGCTCTTTTGTAAGCAAGGATTACAAGTGTTTTAGTGAAGTGCCATTAAAACTTCTCTACTCTTGCAGAACACACTATTAAAAAAACAAATGTTATGAATTAACAGAACTACATAATAATTGTTAAATGAACAAAGTGCATGTGTTGTGTTGTGTGTTTACCTTGATTTTCTTCAGTTCCAAAAGTCTATTAACTCTCAGTGGGCTTGGTTCTGTTTTTCATAGAACAGTGTCTAAATGCTTCCTCTTGTGAAAAGCTTGCTTGTCTCATTGTAACTTTCTTTCAGAATGTGGATTGTTGTAATTCAGTACGTGCATTGTCTATTATATGTAGTTTTGTAAAGTACCATGATGAGATCAGATATTGAGTGACTGTTAGTTGCATTGTGTTTATTAAATTCTATACCCATGTTTGGAAAGTCCCTTCACCTCAGCATAGTAAATGGTCCAAAAATGACTTCATTGTCAAGCAGTAGTTCTTAAAGTGTGATTCTTCTCTGAAAAGTGATTAGATAAAAATTACACCACCTTACTGAGCCAATTTGCGTTCTCTGTCTGTATATATGTTCTCCGAAATATTTGCCTACTGTTCTACCTTGAAAAAGAAATTTCATTGTTTATATTGGCATTGCAGTGTGAATTCAGCTATGGGAGTTTGAGCTAAATTCCCTTGCTTGTGCACCTTCAGTATATTTGAAAATTACATTCTGCTGCACAAAATCTATTGTTGAAAGTATTCCTCTGTAACTTGCACTTTCTAGGTTGAGTTTGCAAGGGTGGCTTAAAAGTAAAGTGGTTTATTTTCCAGCTTCCCATACCTGATATGGAAGTAATAAAGAGACAACTGTAACAACACTGTAGTACTTTGAGAACACAGTAGGTTGTTTTTGGGGTTTGTTGTTTTTGTTTTGTTTTTGTTTGTTTAAGAAACTGCTTTGAGGGACCCTAATCTGTGGCTAAATATAAATCCCCCTTTCCTCCCCCCCCCCAGTGTCTCACATCTATCTTCAGAAGTATTAAGAGTCAAGATAAAGTGACAAAAATGACGGAGTTCTGGCTTATTTCTGCTCCTGGGGAGAAAACATGTCAACAGACATGGGAGAAACTACATGCTGCAACTACAAAACATAATAATCTCTCCACCAATTCAAAGTTCAACATCCCTGACTTAAAGGTACTTAAGTCTTCTGTCATACTTCCTAACATGTTCAGATTTTCTTTATCTAATTCTAGATTCTTCTGCTATCAAACTTAGTGAATTTAGATTTTCTAAATTAATAGTTCTTTTTGGTTTGAACTGTGGAATTTTAATAAAGAAAATAGCTGGTGGTTGTTTATGAAAACAAGAAATAAATTCACTTAAACCCTGAAAAATCACTTTCCTTGCCTAAAGTGTACTGAGTTATGGATTCTATTTACCCTGCAAGTCGTGCAGACACATTAAACTGCACTCCCCACGTTCCTCTAGGTTTGGCAACTAGTGCAGGAGAAATAAAGAATGTTAAAACCATGAGTTTGTAGTTAAATGGAGGAGATGATGTAAATGTACTTGATCCACTAAAATTTGTAACATGAGCTGTCTGGCAGTTGGGTTTTCTGTGATCCACTTCTCAACTGCCTATTTTTCCTTTCAGCTTGCAATATCATGAAATGACTTGCTTAAAATCAGAACCTTTCAGTCAGACAGAGCAGCTATATCTACATACAGCACTTCTTCTGTGTAGATGGTGCTGCCTCAGTTCAGCTTGCCAACACACTGCCTGGAAAAATAGCAGATGACTGTGGATACTGTTGCAAGGAGAAGGAAAGACAGACTTTTTCCTGCCAGGTAGCAGTTGGCAACCAGTGCATTAAATAAGAAAATGCACATTGTGCTGTGAAGCCCAATAAGAAATTATAATCCAAATCAACTCTTGAAAGTAAAATCTAGTGAAGGGGGAAAAAAGAGTGGTGGGGAGGAAATCTACCTCTGACTGGAATGATTCTTAAATAGGAAGCAAAATCCTTGATCCCTACCATTGTTACCTGTCAATTGTCCTTGAGTGAGAGCCAGAGAGCACAATACTTCAGTTTATTCTCAGCTGGTGGTGTGGTTCTTAGGAGGTGTTTCCAGTTGGCATAATTTAAAACACTCCTTGACCTGCTCTAGGTTATGCTAGTGGAAGCTGCAGCCCCAGGATCTGGGGAGTAGATGGTGGATTAAAACTATTTCCACTCCTTCAGTTGTGTCAAGCCCAAGCTCATTGCTTCTGTAGATCTGACACAGAATTTAATGGTCTATCTGTAGTGCTGAATACCACACTTTCCTATAACAGCTTATGGTGAGTGGTGGTGTTGACCCTGACTTAGTCCCTAATGAGGGGTACCTTTCCCTTTTATCTCCGATTTTTGCTAAACTAAGGCCTAGTGTACATTTAGAGGTTTTTCGGCAGCAGTCGACCACCAGTTTTGCGGGGAATGTAAAATTCCTTGTATAACTGGCAGTGACTTTTTAAGATGCTATAACATATTAGGGAAAAGCCAACAGCAAGTACCTTGCAGCTGGCCTTTCCCTGCGCCCCCGGGCACCCAGGAGTTCTGGGGGCGACTTCTGGGAGTGGCGTGGCAAGTTCATACTCGCCACGATCTGCTCCTGAAAGGGTGAACATTTTGCCACCATCAGTGTAAACTAAACCTAAGACTCTTGCAGCATGGAGAACGAGACAGTTTTGTGCTGTGCTTGTGTTTAACGCTTGTGGTCCAAACCTTCAGTATATAATTCCTGTGTGTTCCTCTAGCCTAAACGTTGTGTGGACAAAGAGGCTGTAGTCAAGTACAAGGGTAGCTTAGGCCAAGGTTTGGATGTCATTGAAATATCGCAAAATATTCTTGAGATTTCTTCCTTTTGAGGCCAAAAATCTCATAAATCATTCACTTTAAGATTTTTGGCTGTATATGAACCTGTAAGTAGGCCACAGAGGGATTAGCATGTTAAATCATCATCTTTCTCTCCCTAGTCCTCAGTGGAAGAAGGCACAGGGACTGTATTTTAAAAATTGCAACACTTTTTTATGAACATGAGAGTGCATAGAACGAAATACATTACATTTGGGGTCTTTGGCATCTTAAATTAATGACTGTTTGCATAAAAGTTTGTAATGAACCTTTATTTAATTTTCCGTGTTGCATAATGAGTGTGTTTAAGTGTGGGTTTTATAAGGTTGTAGATTTAGGAGTGCTCATTCTTTAGGAAGCATTTGTTTCATTATTTGAACAGGATGTACCAGCGCTCATCAACAGAGCTCATCTTTTCAAAAATACCCTAAACAACACACACAACAGCAACAACAAAAACTCTTCAGATTTTTAGCGGAATATTTGAGTGGGGTCTTAACCATATGTAGGATTCCAAAACCCACCTATGATGTTAACATCAAGTAACTTAACACCCCAAATATTTGGCATAATCCACACTTGAATCTTGCTCTATATTTGAATCTCAAATGGAAAAATTTTAGTTTCCTGAAAACAGCTTGTGCTCAAGTAGCTGCAGGTATCTTACCTATAAGAAGGAAGGGGAGACGAATGCTTTTGGAGGATGGCAGAATTTTAAAAAGTGCTCAAAACAGTATTACTATACTCTGTATGCTTATCCATGGGTAGTATCAAGGGGTCTTGGATGGGTAGTGTGCAGAAAGTTCTGTTGTACCAAGCTATGTTAAGTCAAGTTTAAGTGAGTACACTTTCAGGAAGAAATTTAATGTCTGAATGTCTGATATATGAGACTTGTATTAAAATCAATGGTAATCATCAAACTCTCACATTTTATATTGCTTTGAAACTTAAGCCTGGGTTAGTGTATGTAAGCTATTTGTCTTTTGGCAGTTACGTACCTATTCTTTAAGACTTGACTTGATTCTAAAATGTGTTAGTAAACTTTATTTATTTCCTTTTAGGTTGGCACACTGGATATCTTAGTTGGGTTGTCAGATGAGCTGGCTAAGTTGGATGCATTTGTGGAAGGGTAATACAAGCGTGTGTGTGCGTGTGTGTGTATAACTGAATATTGCTGTTCAGGCATCATAATGACTTTCATGCAAACATGAAACATAATTCACAACTGACAGACCTCTACCTTACAAGAGTAGAAGCTGCAGTGTAGCCATTACTCAGGATTACTGGGGTTAGATGATACAGTGGATAAGAAAGAAGAAACCACAAATATAAACCTTGTGAAGGCTTGATGGATAATGATGGGATCATGGTCCAAGAGCAAAGATATAAGCCTAGGATCCTACATTCTGTTTCTAGGCCTGAAACTAAATTGCTTTGTGCCCTTTGGCAAGCTGCATAATTTTTGTGCTTCAATTCTGCATCTGTAAAATGGATATAATACTTTTGGGAAGGTGTTTTCAGAACTACAGAGAAATACTAACAAACAAGGAGTCCTATGGCACTTTTAAATACTTAACAAATTATTAAATCAAAAAAATCCGTGTTAGTCTAACATGGCTATCCGTCTGGAACTAGACAAATACTAAGTATTCTTCTGAAATAATATATCTTTCAAGGATTCCTTGCTTGTGCTAAACTTAATATATTTGGGTGAAATAAATCTTTAAACAGCCAATATTTTACCCATATTTTTATGGCTTGGTTACTGCTGCTAAGCCCTGCTTATTTTCTTACTACTGATTCTGTACACTAGCCAATTAAACTTGTGACTACAGCTATTGCTTTTCCACCTGCTGGGTAGGACAGTCTGCTTCTCTTACTTTGGACATGATTAGAAATTTCAGTGATTTTGCAGCATTATGTGTAAATGTGCAGAAAAGATGGGGGGGGGGGGAGAAGAAAGGCAGAAGAGGAATTGACTCTGAATGCCACACTCCTAGTGTGCTTTACCTCAGGGACTTTCATGATAGTGGCTCAGTCCTCCCTGGTGTGCACCCATTCCCACATTATTATTCTTTGCCTTGAAAATGGATTGTGCAGAGTGTCAGCAAGTTAAACTCTTTTTGGAGGCTTGGCAAAGACAAGATGAGGTATTGTTTTGCTGGAAGGTATTAATGGATGCCCTCAATCTGTTTGATCTATTGACAGTTGCACAGATGCTTGAAACTGTGGCTGTGCTAATCAGGTGGCAGGAGTCCTACGTCTTTCCCCATTTTTCCCCTTTTGGTTTTCTTGTTTCCTCCCAAATCAGTAGGATTCTGGCCATTGATGCCTACATTCCTAGAAGTTTTTGGAACTGATCAAACATGAAGTTATTGAAGTTCAGAAGTTACTGCTTGACAAACATGCCACTGAGGAAGGCCTTCAAGCTCAGCCAATCAACAGAGTAACTAGTAATAGTGCTGATGCTTTCCTTAGCAAATCTGTAGTCAATTGCTTGTGGTATTTTATTTTACAGATTGCAAGGTATAGACTTTCATGAGTTTGTTCATTGGAGCCTCTCTGTACAGGGGAATTACCTGAAGAACCTAGGCAACTCAGCAGAGCTTTCCAAAACAGAGCTAAATAAACAAAATTCTGTTATGTTCACAATGTCCTTGCCAAACCACTGTGTCTTGATGATAGAGATAGTGAGGATTTCAGTAGAAATATAATTATCTTATCCAGCTCAAAAATTACCAGTTTGAGACAAACAGGACACTTACCAAATATACTCGCATATAAGCTGACTCCCCAGCTTTAAGCCCCAGAATCCAGCAAAAATGCATAAGCTGAGGTCCCTCTGTGGCATTGGGCCTCTAACCCCCTCCACCCTGTATCGCCGGCTTCCCGGGACTCCCTGATATCCTGTCTAATCCCCTCGCCATGCCGCCACTTCTCCCCCTGCCATCCCTGACCATGTAGCCACTGCTTCTCCCCCTGCTGTCCTGACTCCTTCCCTAAACCCTGGGCACTGCCACTGGCTCCATAGAGCCCTCTTACCTGGCCACTCTGGTGGCTAGACACAGGCTGGGGCTTGCTCCCCTTACTTTAAGCCTTGCCCGGGCTGAGCACTCAATGTGGCCACTCTGGCGGCTAGAAAGGTGCTGGGGCTACCCTCTGAGCATGCTCAGGGAGGGAGATTTAAAGATCCTAGGCTGGGGCTGCTCTGTGGTCTCTGACCCTTGTATAAGCTGAGTGCCCTTTTTAAAGGTGATTTTTCACGCAGAGGAATCTCAGCTCATACACAAGTATATATGGTAACTATCTGATTGTTAGAGGGGAGGAAGGAGAAGTGATTAACAGTGGGATAACTTTGTCAGAAATGTTTCAGACAGAGAGCTAGGTCTTTTTAAGCTTGTCCATGTAAATATTTGAAATACTGATTGCTCTTTTAACAGTATTTCAAATTATTCTGCTTTTCTATACAGGAAGGATGGTCTTGTGTTTATTACTCAGGAGATTTAGGTTCTTTTCTTGACTCATCCACAGTTTTTGTGC
Source organism: Podocnemis expansa (assembly GCA_007922195.1). NCBI lineage: Eukaryota > Metazoa > Chordata > Testudines > Podocnemididae > Podocnemis > Podocnemis expansa. The sequence continues at coordinate 19,058,911 of ML681998.1, forward strand.
TTTTGGTAACTCACTTAAGCCTGATCTGCACTTAAAATTTGTCATATCTACAATGTTCAGGGATGTGAAAAGTCCCACTGCTTAGCCCCATAGTTGTGCTGTCCTAGCCCCTTTGTAGATGCAGCTGTGTTGATGGAAGAATGCTTCTGTTGGCTTAGCTACTATTGCTCAAGGAGATGGAGTTCCTATAGCAAAAGAAAAACCCTTTCTTGCATTGTAAATTGTGGCTTTGCTATGGAGTTAAAGCAGAATAGCAGACATGGTTTTAATCTGTCCGTGTCTCAGTTTCTCTTTTGCTTACGAATAATCATGTGCCCTGTCTCCCAGAGTGTTTTGAGAACTGGGCTGGGATTTTTCAGAAATGCCTAAAGGAGGCAGGCACCCAAATACCACTGAAAATTGATGAAGTTTGGGGACCTAGTACACTGAAACTGTGGGAGGTAAATGGCTTCCTGCAAACACAAAGCTTCTGTAAGTTGAGGAGGCTTCCAGGAATGCAACTTAAAAATTAAGTTTGAAATTGATCTGAAATTGTTTAGAAAACAGTATTAAAGAAGATTGGGTCAAATTTTTTGACTTGGTGTATCTATTGTAACTGAGTCTCTTTATAAAATGTCAGTGCTTTCTTCATCTTCAAAATTGTTAATGTTTTGTTGCTCTATCTTGGCTTTCTAGAGTGGTCAAGAAGGTGGCACAATACATGGCTGATGTTCTGGAAGATAGTAAGGATAAAGTTCAGGAAAATCTCCTGGCTAATGGAGGTAAAGTTTTCATTTTGTGCTTTGCAGTGGTTTGGGATTTGCTGCCTTCTTCCTACAGACTTAACACATCTATGTAAAGAAGTAGACTGTGAGCTTAGTTTAAACATGGAAATGCTTTCATCTGTCTCTTGTTCAAGGCACTTGTATCAGAGGGGACAATACAGCAAATTCTTGGTAGAAAACTTAGGTGCAGATCTGAGTGTTAAATGTCCAGTTCCAAGAAAAGCCTTGGTACTTTTTGGTGCAATGCTTTTATACCTCTATAGTTTAAAGTCCAGTTTTCTGCTTTACTTTTATACATTTTTAAAGATATTTCATCTATAAACTGTTTATATAAAGAGTCCTAAATATTACCTGCTAGGATTGTCAGACAAGCTAGCTGGCAATCTCTGCCTACCCTTAAGTAACATTTTATAAAGGTAGTTATCTCTTAGAACAGCACAGGTCCCTCATGTCAGCATTCTGTTGCCCACAGTAATATATCTGACAAACTTAAACTAAGTTCAGTATTGTCTATTGATATAAAAGATAGATACAAAATTCAGTGAAAATAAAAACGCGTGCTGAAGAAACAAAAAAAAAAAATCTAATGAGTGCATATCCATGTATAAATTGCCCCTATCACATATGTAGAGATGTATGAAGCTGCTTTTCTGTCTCAGAGCCAAATAAGCCTTGAAATTCAGAAAAGGCTTCTGTGCAAATCAAGACTTGCATGCCATGGGTGATGGGCAGAAGTACAATTTTTGTCTTTATCATTTTGCTGCTTCTCAAAAGACATCACTGACATAGTCCTCAATTTAACATTTCTTCAGTTTTAAGGGTCTATAGAAGGTATCTGAAGGCAAGAATTGCAACTAATGCGCTTCCAATTTTTTACTCCACAAATTCTAATACCAAAAATCTAAGTAAAAGGGCCAATATATTTGCAAGTCTGCAGTCTTTCTCAGTGCAGTCTAGGGCATCAGAAACAATACTGCAGCAAAAAAGTAATGTATCAAAGTCTATTGTCTTTATTTCCAACCTTAACACATTAATTTCTTCACTTTTTTGTAGTTGACTTGGTTACTTATATAACAAGGTTCCAGTGGGATATGGCCAAGTATCCAATCAAACAGTCCTTGAAGAATATTTCAGAAATAATTGCCAAGGTAAGATCCCATGTAATTCAAACCAATATATAAAATATATCTTGTTCATTCTTGTTACAAGAATTTAGCTTGACAGTGATCTTCTCTTTTTTTCCCCACTCTGGATTACTTAGTAAATGACAGATTTTTCTTGTTAGTTCTGTTCAACCCATTACTGGTTCTGACAGCTGCAGTACTTGGCAAAAGTACGACATTAAGACAACATGTAAACAAAAGTTGCTTCTGTGCTAGATATGGGTTTGGCAGGTTGGTTATGTATCCCATCTGGTATCTGTGTTCTCTTTCTTCCTAAACAAAAATCCATTCTCTTCACTGTGCTATCTCTCAGTGGGATTATAGAGGTGAGGGCAGATATGGCCCCTTGAGTTACTGCTTCTGATAGAAAAGCAGTAAGAAAATTCAACGTGTGGTTTCACTGCTTTAATATCTCCAGGGTACGTTGCAGTTGGTTCTGTTTTCCTAGTGTTGTCTGAACTGGCTAATGGTGGAATTTGCACAAAAGAAAACCCAGAAAACAAAGAAGCAGCTGCACAGGACAGATAGCAAGGCCTACATTAGTTGAATTGGCCAGAAGACTTTTAAACACCATAAAAGAATTATGAAGTAGGTTGCAAGTAAAAGGAAAGGGTCACGGCTGCAAGACTGATGTGTGCTCTGTAAATATGGTGCATGCTCAGTGGTTTACAGATTGCATACAAAGAATCTCTCTGGTTTGAATTTCTTGCTAAGGTTATGTTGTACCAGCATACGAGTGTGAAGCTGATCCAGAATGTGATGCTTGAGGGATCTGTTATGGAAGATTAAGTTCAAGATATAGTAACTTTTACTTAAATTAGATGAAGAGTTTGATACCTCTTTATCAATGATCTTGTATGTTCCTAGACTTGGTAATCAAACTTTCATGTATTTTATGTCTACAGTACTTTGGTCCTACAGGAAGTATGAAGGCTGACTTCTAGCTTTGATTTAAAAACTGCACAGCCTTAATATTTCTTACATCCAATGTATTTGTATTAAAATGTGAAACTATGTAAGGTCATGAGTTCTTTATAATCTTGAAGAAAGCAGACTGTTTTTGGTAGTTTCAGTTGTAAATATTCATATACATCCCTAGACTGTAATAAACTCCTGAGAAAGCATACACTAACTTCACTGGCAGAATTGTGAAAGTCTTAATGAGCTGATTCTTGAGGAAGTGTGTCTGAAAAGTGGTTTTGTTTATTAAGTAAAAGAGTATGGATTACTTGAACAAGATTTTGCCACTGTCTTCTCTCATCACTGGTCCTGCAGTGGAAATTAGCTATAGCAATTCATCTGTCAAGTGGTGGAGGATCAAAATCATATAGCGAACTAATCAAACTGAAGTGTAATTGAATTGCTTTTGAAATAGCTCAGACATAAGTGGAACAGTAAATAATGAATTTCATTCCTGTGCTCCATTCCTCCTTACCATCCCTAGCTTTGGAAATTGTCAAAGCTTTTACCATCTTGCCACAAAACCGTGCACCAGAACCGTGTGTTTAGTACTAAATAGCCATCATTTCTAGCCCTTACGAGTTGTGATGAACCTCAGATGAACACTGTAAACTGATGGGGTCATTTGTTTGCATCTGTAGAGAGCCTGAACCAATAGACCGAGGGATGATCAGCCATGTGGACCTCAGTTCAGGCTTCCTAGACTTTGCAATTCTGTAACTACATAACTGAGCTTTTTCAGCATTGCATGACATTTACTGTTTTGCCGTGGCCAAAGCCATCTTGTTTGTATCAGTTGTCTTACCCTGCCAGGACCTGTTTACAGCTGCCTCTTACTGCATAGGAATTCCCATACTAGACTAGCACATGGTTCATCTAGTCAGTCCTCTGTCTGCAAGTAGCCAGCACCAGATGCATGAAATGCCACTGTTAGCAGATATGGTACTGTAATCTTTTCCATGTGGAAGTCTTCTGCTGATTCCTAAAAGTCAAAGACCAGCTTAAATCCTGAAACATGAGGTTTTTATATTCCTTTTGCATTAATATAACTCTGGGTGTTCTTGTTTATCATATCAGTGTCCTAAAGAACTTTAGAGCTTCTCTCACAAAGGATAGTTAAGTTGTTTACCATGCATGTTCCCTGCACTGTTCCATGGAACAGGGACTAGAGAGAGAGTGAGCGCTAAAGTCCAGCCCACTGCCAAGGAGCAAAGGAAACAGAAGTGTATCCTGGCAAACTAAGCAATCTGAAGAATATCATAGCTGAGGCCTGGGAAGCCAGTGAGATGAAACAACTGAAGCTGGCTATAAGTTCCCACGTTTTCTGGCACATGGGGAGAAAGAGGTTCTGAGTTGGGTACCCTGGATGTAATCCTGGGGGAGATGAGACTGGGTCCCGGTCCGGGACATCTGTAATCAGTAATAAAAATGCCTAACCTTGCAAACAATTAGGACTGTCAAGTGATTTTTTTAAAATTACAATTAATTGCAAGATCTTAAAGTTGTCATTGTGGTTTTAATCACACTTAAACAATAACGGAATATTAATTTAAATGTATTATAAATATTTTGGATGTTTTCTACATTTTCAAATATTGATTTCAGTAACACCACCACATACAAAGTGTACAGTACTCATATTTATTACAAATATTTGCACTGTAAAAAAGGGATAAACAAAAGAATATTAATGTCTTAATGAACCAAAGCCAGGCTTAACATCCATTTGAGTTTTTCCTTTATTTTTTTCTATCAGTTTTTTTTTTTTTTGAATGATGCACATTTATCTGTATAGTACTGTTCCTTCCTTCGCTTCCATAAGAAAAGGATTCATAGAGTGGAGGGGAGAGGGTTTATGTCTAGAAAACCCAGCAGATCCAGGAAAAATGCCAGATACACTTAAGTCCCTGACTGATCATAGTTAATGGCTGTTTTTCTAAGCAAAGGTCACATTGGTTTCTGGTTGTTAAATGCCCTTCTTGTAGAATTATTTTTAATGTAAAATGCATTTCTCTGACTGGTAATATAGGTGTATTAGCTCTACCAAGTGAAGTGTTTTTGGAATGTGTTTATAAGGTCCATGTTCATAGACCACAGTGCTCAAAGGTGATTGGTAACTGCAGATACTACTACTCATGAGCTGTTAAAAAGCAAACCAGCTTCTCATCTCTACTTTTTTCAAATTTTTATGGCTGATGTACTGCTGTCCCCTTTTAAATCAATTTAGTAACCATGCCATATAAAATATAAGACTCTGGGGTTTCAATTTTCAGGCTCAGAACTTGAGAGAGTGGTTGTATTAAGATCACAAGCATTTTTTTATGCCATGTATTGTTTTAGCCACCATACAAATAAAGACACAGCTCTTAAGAGTTATCCATTGTGTGTAGTTTAAAAAAAAAAAAAAAAGATTCTCTTGTTCCCTTGGCAGCTGGTAGAATTTTCCAGTAGGTTGGATCAGAACAGAAGAACCCTCGGGCAACAATGTAGGCCCAAACAAAGGCACAACCTGTTAACGAGGCATTATATATGCATTATATTCTTGAGAAGTGTATATGCACCTAGATACTTGGGGTAGGAGCAGCAGGGGAAGGTTTTGGGTTTAATTGTGAGACCAGAGAAGTGCACTGTTTTAAGTTCAGCACTTGTATAACTAAACATTTTTAAATCACTATGTTTAACAGGCAGCCAACATGTAGTCTTCCTAAATTCTGTGTGATCAAGGAATATCTGTTTTACCTTACCTTTGTCAAAGTTCAAAAGACCATTAATGTTCCGCAATGACCCCCCTAAGTATACTTGGATTGAGTAGTCATGCAGGAAGTAGGCAACGGTAAGAGACTAGAATTCTAGTAAGGATTTATGTCTGTAACTAGAATCTTGTGTCAAGATTGCCCTCAGGTGGGCAGAGGATCTGTCTGTAATACTGAAGATGCCTTTATATTAGAAATTAGCACCCACACTAATTTAATTGGGAATAATCAGACCCAAAAGAGTGAACTTAATAAGGGGGCAAAATAAAGGGAAGAAAGTGGAGTTAAGACATCCAACTGTCCATCACTAATGAAATAAGTGAGGTACTATTATTTTTAATTTTGAAATGCTTTGATTTTTTTTAAACCTGCAATAACTACATTGGACATGGCCCAATGTAACTTCAGTGCAAGTCAAAATATCCCATGGCTGTCTTTATTAAATGAAGAAAACTCCCAGGAGACATGCTGAAACAGGTCACCCCCATTTTAGTTATAAACAAATTGCTTGAGACTTGAAGCCATGGTAACTTGGTGTTATGCCAGGGTATCAAACAAGAATGAAACTTCCTAAAGGAAATTGGCAGTGCCTTTCTGATGCAAACTTTGTTATATCTTCTCTTGGATGTGTGCAATCAGCAATCTCCTTTGTTTTAAAAAAAAAAAAAAACCTGACATTAGCATAAACATGATGATATTTTAAAATTGGGGCATAGGAATTTTCATATTGTATTAGACCCATGGTGCCTGTAGTTCAGCATCTTGTCTCTGACAGTGGCCAGTGCCAGGTGCTTCACAGGAAGGCATAAGAAGCCATACAGTAGGCAAAAGTCGTATCTAATTTGCCCCCAATAAGGTCTCTTCCTAATATAGACTGGATTAAACCTTGAAGCATGAAGTTCTATGCTGCTTCCTAAAAATACCATTGTTAACTATTGTTAGTCTGGTTATCCATGTAAATATCTAATCCCCTTTTTGAATCATGCTAAATTCTTGTCCTCAGTGCCATCCTTTGTCCAAGAAGTGGTTTGATAAAAGGAATAATACTATGATGAGAAATCAGGGTCAAAAGGAATAAAAAGTGTACTTAGTAAATAGCTGGATGTGTAGTAGTGAGGAGAGAACCTGCTTGAAGGATTCAAAAACTGTACTGCTTTGAAGTCTGGAAACTAACCTTGAGGGATACAATATGAATACAGGGTAACATGTCCACTAATGGGAGTTTAGAAGAACAGTATGGGATATATTGGGAAGGGGATGAAATATGATCATAATTCATATCTTTTATGATACAAGCAGGGGCTATGCATTAGAAAACAGCCTATTATCTACAGGAAATTGGTCACTTCCGCCTAAATGGATGAGAATGTTTTATAGCAGAAGAGTGTGTGGTAAATGTTTCTGTGACTGTATCTTGTGTAATGTTTTTGCACATATGACATGGTATAGAAACACAAAGTGAAATGGATGACCAATTTCAAGTGTGGAATCTCTGAGTACTTCTTGAATAAACTAAATATCTTGTCAAATGGCTGGCATGAAAATGTAGATGAAATATTATTTGGTAAGGGGGAGATGAGTGAAATACCCATCACTTTAGTACACTTCTGCAAACAAAAACAGCATGTTGGCACAGAATGTGGGGTTCATAAATGTCAAGTTCCAGGCTTATACAGCAGTCTACTTTACTCCTTGGATTTCTTTAAGGATGTTTGTAGTGTATTCCCAATTTTAGCCTTGTGTAACTGATGAAGTGGGACTTCACCCATGAAAGCTCATGTGAAAACTTTTAGTCTTTAAAAGTTCCATAGGACTCCTTGCTTATAATACAATTTTAGTTACTTGTTTAGTGCTTTGGTTTGCCAGTTTTTTCAAATTCCTCCTTACAAATAATGAAATCTCTGAATTTTGTAACTTTTTTTTCTTAGTGGCAATTTAAAAACTACTTCATTTAGTAAAGAAACACTTTCATGAGACAAAGTGAACAACTTGATATTTTAATCTGCTGCTGCTTTTTTTTTTTTTTTTAAAGGGAGTAACCCAGATTGACAATGATCTAAAATCAAGAGCATCAGCATACAACAATCTGAAAGGCAACCTTCAGAACTTGGAAAGAAAGAATGCGTAAGTGGTCTTAAACCTCTCATAATACTAAGTTTTGGCTTACAGGTGCATATGTTTCAGAAACATATCATTAAAGTTAGCTTGTTTACTTGGGTGAACCAGCCTAAGATAGCTTTTTTGTTTTTTGTTTCTTTTCCAACTTCACTGCAGTTGAATCTAAACAGGACTCCTTGCTTGTTTTGCACAGCTAGACTAACACAGCTACCCCTTTGGAACTTGGCTACTAATTGTGATTCTTCTATCAGCTTTCTTACAATTTAAGTATCTATCTAAAGTTCTTTTAAGAAAGTTTCCCCTTTTACTATTACTGTCTGAAGAAACCAATTAACAGTGAACTTAATATCTTGCTGAAGTACAAACGTTAAATGACTTGTCTCCCAAAAACTACTTGGGTAAGCAATATAAAGATGTCTTAAATGGGTAAAGATAAAACTTAATGAAAATAAGGAGCTAGAATAACTTTAAATAACAGAGGGTAACATTCTGCCCTTCTTTTCTGCATGTGAAAGGTCCTAAATGTAACCTGTCCATGAGGTTGCCACTGGGGGAGGCACAAGAACGCACCACACACCTGCATTATGGCAAGGTTGGCCCACTAGCTATGGGCCACATACAAGCCTAAGGATAAATTTTTTAAAAATTAATTGGGCTCCTAATCTCACTGCAAATCAATAGTACCTTTGCACCATAAGTCATTTTTGAAAATAAAACTTAAACACATAGTGGACTAGGTGGGGAGCTTGAAAATTTTATCCAAAACCCGTCCACACCTTATAGGGATTGGTAGGAGCCACAGTTACTGCCATATTGCATAGTCTGTTATAGTGACAGTGGACCCACTGATAACTCTTGTAAATAGTTTTGTCTTACAAAAACTTCAGTTACAGAAAGGCTAGTAAATGTACTTTGCATATTAGTAATTAGTTCTTTTTAAACTGTTGTTAACTAAAGACTAGAAGTTATCTCTACCAAGTTTAAGATTTGAACTATATGTTTACTATAAGTTTTTCTTGTTCCTCTACAGGGGAAGCTTACTAACTAGAAGTCTGGCTGATATTGTAAAGAAAGAGGACTTTGTACTTGATTCAGAATACTTAATTACATTGGTGGTGGTTGTACCGAAGTAAGTAATCTCCTTGTAGCAAATACTGAAGAAAAATATAAACAAAATGCAGACAAAAACAAACAAGGGGTCTAGTGGCACTTTTAAAGACTAACAAAATTATCACATGAGCTTTCATGGTATTTTTCTCCCATGAAAGTTCATGCAATAACTAAATTTGGTAGTCTTTAAAACTGCAACTTGACTCCTTGTTTGGTTGGTTGTTTTGTTTTTTTTGGTTTGTTTTGCTGAACTAGACTGACATGGCTATCCCTTTGGAGCAAATAAAAAGATAGTCATATACAATGTGTGTTGTTAGAGTTAAGAAAGGACAGTTTATAATATGGCTTTTTGACAGTTTTGAGACTGAAAACAATGTAGCCTAAACTTTTAGATGTTCTCTGTGGCATAATTAGACTGTGTGAGGACATTTTCTCCCTGTTGGTTTTATTACAGAGGGTGCTCAGTACTCTCAAATCCCATTGGAAACAGTTTGGAATCAGGCTCTTAATGTTTTAGATGGAAAGGTTTTATTAATCTTTATAAATGTTGTCCATGTAATATAATAAAATCTAAGGAAAATACTGAATTAAAGATCAAATACTATTACCCAGTTTCTTGGAGTTCATAGTTAAGAGTTTTCCTTTACAATACTTTCTGTCCTGATAGATAATTTGGTCCCTTGTACTATGTACTTTCTGATGTTCTCCAACTACAAGAGGGGAAACTTGACAAGGAGGAGAAGGAAAACAATTTTTCAAATATTCTTGTGGGTATCTCAATATTCAGGGGTTCTCTGCCTATCTTTTGTCAGCCTTTTTTTATTGTTGTAGAACTGAACTTTCATTATAACCTGTTTGTTCTGTAGGTCAAATTATAATGACTGGCTTAAGCAATATGAAACATTAGCGGAGATGGTAGTTCCCCGATCCAGCAAGTAAGTGGCTTTTTTGTGATTCAGTTTTTAAGAAGTAAATCTTTGACTTAAACTGTATTTTAGTCATACACAAGAGTGCCCCTGGACCCAAAATCTTTGGGACCTTTTATTTGTAATTAGGTTTTAATTGCTGATTAATATGTGATCATAAAGTAACTGCCTACAGTGTTTTATTAAATAGTTTGCCTGATTTCCATTCCAAGCACAATGTGTTGAGAGTCTCTCTAAATTCTGTAGTTCACAAAGGTGTCTGTCAGACTTCTTGTTTATAAGGCGTGGCCTGAAGAACTGAAGCAGAAAAACTTAAACTAGTCCAGATGTTCTGGGACAGTGTCTTATTTTATTAAAAAAATAAACCTAAAAAACTGATTGGTAGCAGTAAGCTCTGTTTTCCTTACTAGCAGGGCAAAACACAAGTGAGTTATACCCTGGAAACCTGAATACAGGATGAAAAGTTTGGGATGCATATGGTCCTGAGCTGGGGGTGGGGCTAGGGAGAGGATAGCCAATATTGTGTTGAGATGAGTAATGTGTGTTTGGCACTCTAATACCATGATGATCAGCATGTTACCTAAAAAACATGTGAGAGGAGGCATAAGGGACTGCATTTGATGGTGTGGAGAATGTTTGGCCTAGGAAGGGCTGGTGTGAGGGTAACTGCTATGTAGTGTTTTGGGGGATGGTGTGGAAAACAGGCTGATCCTGGTGAGTGCAGATCCTGCATGTATTTTGTTTTTTAGTGGGGAGAATATTTGGGGACATGCCGGAGGATTGGCTCGGGAGAAATCCGGTGATCTTTACTACTTTTTTTAAAAAAAAACTTCCTATAGGTGAGAGGCAGAGCAAATGAATTTTCTTTGTTCTGCAAGGCATAATAAGCAACACTAATTTTTTAGTGTCTAGATGAATACTTCTATTTTAAAGACATGATTTTTTTCTCAAGCTTACGGTGTAAACTTAATACAACAAATCTTTGTAAAGAAAAAAAGAGAGAAGTGAAGGTGCAGATAACATGAGTCCCTATAATCTTGATACCTCACATACATCCTTTGTGGTGTTACCATGTCTGCCCCTTGTTACTTGTAGTTGGAAGTGAGGATTTTTAGAGGGATCTGAATGTGGTAAGGGAGATGCCTAGGCAAACAGCATGTTCTAAGTGTTAAGAGCATTATAATTCCTAAAGTTAAAAAAATCCCACTTCGTATTTGAGCATTCCCAGTTCTTTTCTAGTAGCTTGCTTTAAGTATGTTCTTCCACACTTCACTCATGGAGTTGGAGAAAGGTGGGTAGTGTATCAGGTGTGTTGAGTGTCAGATTAGATGGCAATGAGGAGCTGGATCCCTCAAACTGTTCACTCCAGACATAGCATTTGAGCTTTTAGAAAGACTAACTTTTGTGACAAAAGACATTAGTATATTGAGATGTTAACTGGGTTCATTTAGAGCACCCATTTCATGATGGCTGAAACAGCTTCATGTCACCCAATCACCTCCTCTTAGTTTATTGCTACCTGCCCCTCACTGAACCCATTCCCTTTCACCTGAAAAACACCAAATAAACGTGACTGCTGAAACCTCTCATGGCTGCATTCACAGAAATGCAATCACCTCAGGTTAACTTCCATTAAAGTATTATTTTAAATTGCAGAAATAGCAGGTTTAGCACAACTAATAGTTTTGCTCCAGGAAGCATCCACTGAATGTGAAATGTAAACAATTCTTCTCTTGCTTAAGGGTGAGGAAAATGAACTGGAGTTACTCTTCTCTAATGTAGCAAACTCTGGAAATTAAGTAATCTAGGGTGTAGTAGGGTTGTTCTACAACCATTCATAAGCAATTAAATTGAACTTGCTACTTCTGAGAAACTGCAGACTAGAATTGCTATGCTTCACTCCCATAATGGTCCTAAACCTGTGAGTTATAATGCTTTTTTTTTTCCCCCCCTTTACACAGTGTTCTTTCTGAGGACCAAGATAGTTACCTCTGTAGTGTCACCTTGTTCAGGAAGGCAGTCGATGACTTCAGACACAAAGCTAGGGAGTACAAGTAAGATCACTTCTTTAGATTGATACCTATTTAAGTGACTCTACACAGCCACTTGAAGTTTTTTTTGTTCCTCTCCAAATCTAGGTTTATGGTCCGTGATTTTCAGTATAATGAAGAGGAGATGAAAGCAGACAAAGAAGAAATGAACAGGCTATCTACTGACAAAAAGAAACAGTTTGTAAGTTGGCATAAACTAAACGTTGTTTTGGATGGGAATTACTGTAACTGAGCATGTGAGCATGAAAAGGTCACTGCTGTGATTGTCCTCAGGCCATAAAGCTCACAACAAGAGTTCTTTCCTCTGCTATGTCTGCTTTTGGTCTGAGACACAATTCCCAGAGATGATGATCATCAACATAAGGATTATACTTTATTGGCATGTAAGTTGTGGAATGACTTTTTGTTGTTGAATAACGCACCAGAATGGTAACTCAGTCCCAAAAGGACTTTGATAATATGTCAATTGTTCCACTGCATTCATGCTTGAAATAGTTCACAGCCAGAACTCACTCAGTTAAAGGCACTGTAGCCTTTCTAAAAACATGATGGATGATAGTTCATAGCCTTATAAGAGTTTGTAAAATATACAACTACATATCCAGTCCAAAAACATTCATTTAGACAAACTGTGGTGTCCAAGCAATAAGCTAAACTAAATTCTCTCCTCAGTGGTACAACATACTTGGCCAGATCCTTGGGTCTGGCTGAGGTAAATGAGGTTGGGGATTGCAGTGGTGCTGTCTGTGGTCCCTTGGTTTTGGGGCTGCTCTGTGGTGGGTCTTTCTAAATCAATGCTTCTCAGATTGAGAGCCATAAGCAGGTCTTTGCAGCACTTAAAATTCTGTGGTTTTTTTTTTTTTTTTTTTAAAGCTGGTAACCATTCAGAATGCTTTTACTATGTTTTTCCTATGTTGTTAATCAACTATAGTTGATAAAATAATATTTAGTTAGTCATTTTGCAGTGAAAATAAATTAAATATTCCGTTGTCATACAGTTGAAATATGAATCCAAAATAATGTAGTAAATGGAACAATGACATCACATTACTGTGGCTCTTCTAGATAATGTTGATGGCTAATTTCGCTCTTGAATCACTGAAGTATGAGGATCACTGGTCTAACTTTGGTTGCTGCTAGCAGACAGAAGTGGCCACTGAGGCTCTAGGCATTCCTAATGCATGAGAGCCCTGGCCGTATCCCCTATATTAGCAGCTAGAGGAGGTGTGACAAAGTCCCCACAGAGCATCTGTTCTATATCCAGGGATCTCTGTATGCAAAGAAACAAGTGAGGAGTCCTGTGGCACTCTTAAAGACTAACGAATTTATTTATCGCATGAGCTTTCATTTTTCTCCCACAAAATCTCATGCACTAAATAAATTTGTTTATCTTTAATTTAGCTTTAAAGCTCATGCTTCAATATATTTTTAGTCATGCATCTGACGAAGTGATTTGGAGCCCACAAAAGCTTATGTCTGAAGAAATCTGTTAGTCTTTTTAAGGTGCCATGGGACTCTCATTGTTTTTGCTATACACAGACTAACATGACTACTCCTCTGGAAATTTTGGTCTTTAAAAGTGCCACAGGACTCCTTGCTTATTATGTTGAGCTAGACTAGCAAGGCTACCCCTTTGGAGCTTGTCCATGTGCAAAGATGATCTTACAGTATGGTTTCCATGGTTTAGGGCTGTTTCAAATCAGTGGAGTGGAGTAAAACAGAGGAGTCATGACTTGAGAGTTTTGCCAAAATTTTCAGTTAACACATTTTTATGAGCTAAAAACACAGCAGCAGTGTGTTTACAGACTTCACAAATAGCTATTTGAATAGTATTAAAGTCCCACGTAGTCTCTCTAAAACCAAGTGCAATTGTCATATGAAATATATACTGTACTTCCGCTCTACTAAAATAATTTAAAGTTAGCTGTACAGTGCCTACTTCTCCATGTTTTCTGTGTATGTAATAGCACCGTTCTTAACATTATTGGTTTAAACATATTTTAATAAGGCTGACTCCTTTGTTGATATTTTTATAAATGGCTTTGTCTCTTCTTCTCGCATCTTTTCCTCCTCCTCCCACAACAGGGGCCATTGGTTCGATGGCTGAAAGTGAATTTCAGTGAAGCATTCATTGCATGGATTCATGTGAAAGCATTAAGAGTTTTTGTTGAATCTGTTCTAAGGTAAACAAACATGGAGTTGAGTAGCACTGTTTTGTGTGGGGTTTTTTTCTTCCTGATTTTAAAACAGAAAAAGCTATCTGGACCTACTTTTAGATAACTAAGAATCTTAATCTATGCACCATCTGACTCAGTTCAATCTGTAGCGTTCTTGGAAGTGATTTCGTCCTGCTCCTTTAAGAGTTTTGGCCTCTGTATATTAGAGCAGGGAGTCCTCATTGGCTCTTAATAGTTTGTTTTAATAGAATGGCTTGTAGGAGAAGCCTTTCTGGACTTAGAAATACAAACAGCAACTAAAATGATCTATTTTAAAATACATGGAAAAGACAAAGCACTCAGTCAACCCAGTTTAATGTAAAACTGTTCAGGTTTTCAGGCATACAAAGCAACCCAGACTCCTCACAACAGTTCCCCTTGATTTTATTTTTTTCTGTAGAATGTGGCTTTACTGTTTTCTCATACCCAGGTTTTCTGTCATTCATAAGTGAATAAAAAGTATAGCTAATAAGTTGATTGAAATAACAGAAAGTGGGTTGTTAGAATAGGAACATCTGTTGTGCAATGGAAGTTTACTGTTGTCCAGTTTGGACCATTACTGAAAGTTGTTTGGTATTTTTTCATTTCTAGTAGCAAATCACTCAAAAATAAAATTAGGTAAGTGAAGGCGCAGCACTGAAAGGATGTCAAACTGATAATAAAATCATAAGTTAATTTAATAGATCTCTTCCACAGCTACCCCATCCCACAGCTATGCAGGCTTGTTATTTTGAGAAATGATGTGGTTAAAAATTCCTAGAGAGAATGAAAATTGAAAATGCATAGTCCCCTTGAGAAGTTAAAAGGGATTGACATGAAAGGGGGCTCCAGCCTTTCCATGTAATCTCACAGAGGAGATCTTTCAGTCCCTGTAAGTTACCTTGTTGTGATCCCAAGAATTTTAAGTAGACTAATGGAAGTCTTGAAAACTGAAAAAATAAAGTGAGGAGTTAAGCTTGGTAAGAATGTATATAGTAATACAATATTAAACATGGAAGAAATACAAAACAGATGTCTAAGAAAAGAAACCTAATATTTAAGTCTTTCCCAAGGTGCTCAGTGTGAACAATGACAATATGATCTTCCTAAAATTAAAAAAAAAATGTAGTCTTATCAAGAACCAGAAGCCTTTAGCAAGGTCTCTTCCCCCTAAATTGTGGTATAGCACTGTGTGAGAGAAGAACAAATAAACTCTTAAAAAAAAAAAAGTCATTACCACCTGTCACAACTTCTTGCTTGCTCTCTCAGGTATGGTTTGCCAGTTAATTTCCAGGCAATGCTCCTTCAGCCCAATAAGAAAACAATGAAAAAACTGAGGGAAGTTTTGAATGATTTATACAAACACCTTGACAGCAGTGCAGCAGCTATCATTGATGTAAGTAATTCCTGTAATTGTTGTAACCGGCGTTTATGTGCAGTTGCCGCTCATGTTCTACCCTACATTGGTCTGTCTGTTTTTAAAGCCACATGGGAACAGTCTACCTCACTGTACAGCGTTAATCACTTCAAAGGCATTTTTCTGTGAGGAAAAAGGTGCGTGCAGGCCTCTAGGCTCCTCTGAATGCTGTTTAACAAGAAATATGCTCTATAGGCTCTCTTGGGGCAGGTCACAAAATATGTTTCAGGAGTTGTCTTTTTTGGAGTCCGTCCCCCCCCCCCCCCTTTCAGGAACAATGGTTCCTCACTGCACTCCTCCAATGCAGAGAACCATTTAATCTCACTGGCATTAAAATCAGTGGAGCTCTCCTTTGGATTTCCCCACATGAAAATAGTGAAACAAAATTGCATTACTTAAATGTTGCTATTTTTTGGAAAATACAGCAAAAACAACAAAGTCCTGTGGCACCTGAAAAGACTAACAGATTTCTTCGGGCATAAGCTTTTGTTGTTGCATCTGATGAAGTGGGTTGGAGCACATTAAAGCTTATGCCCAAAGAAATCCTTCAGTCTTGTGAGGTGTCACAGGACTCTTGTTTTTGATGTACACAGACTGCCATGGCTACCCATCTGGATACTTTAATACAAACTACTGTAGAGGATTAGCACTGACCCATGAATTGCTGAAGATTTGTGTAAAGCTGAGAAACAGAAGAAGGAAGCAAATAACTATACTTCTGTTCCATGTAATGTGAATGGTACCAAAGCCAAAAGTCATTTCATTTAAAATAAGGTGTGAACTACTGATGCAAACCTATCAATATTTTGTAAGGGAAGATGTTTTTCTTTATCCACTTTATTCCATTTTGGGAAGCATGATGGCACATTATCCTTTTCTTCCCTTATGTTAACACTACCAGACAAAACATAACCCAAAATTTAAAATTCAAACAGTTTCATTTGTAAGTTTTAGGTCTTGACTTTCATGCGTCTTAAATGTTTGACCCTGTCATGTCAATCTCCTGAATTAGACACTGACAAATATATTGTAAAAAGTATACTAATTTTTTTTAATAACTTGTTTCACAGGCAACTATGGATATTCCAGGCTTAAACCTCAGTCAACAGGAATACTACCCGTATGTGTACTACAAGATTGACTGCAATTTGCTGGACTTCAAGTAAACCTTTCATTAGCCTGACAATCCTCTCATAGTGTTCGTGTAAACAAGTGAGGTTGAAGTACAATGATACTTTTAACTCTGATAATCCTATGCTTGCTTCTTGCTCCCTTTACTTAGGTGACTTTCCCCCGTGGTGGTCCATCTCTTGACGACTTTTCTTTTTAAAGCAAAGTGTAGGTATTACTGCTTTTAATCAATCAAGTATGTAAATGTATATGGAGAGAATCAGAGTATTTATGAACAGAGTCATTTATTTAAAGAAAAAGGTAATTCCTCTTTCCTATGGTGATCTGCATTAATTTCATGTACCATTGTTCCTAAAGACCTTGTTTACAAAGGACCATAGTGTAAACATTTGCCATTTTGTTTTCTGTATTTAATAGATATCCAGGTTGTTAACATTGTTGTTGAACTGTGATGTAAAGTATGTGAGACTGATATGCAGTCTGTGCTTTCAGACCATTTTAAATTACAATCCATGAGCACTGTCAACATACACAGGAGAAAATAAAAATCCCTGTGCAAATGTATTGTCTGTCTTATTGGGATACATAAATTGCAGAGGACTCCAGCCAAATATTAATACAGTGAATGTAAAGATGTAGTATGTGCTGTATCTGATAGTATAGAAATACAGTTTGAGCTTAACCCACATTTGATGCAAGGTAAACTAAAATAAATTTCAGCATTGTTGTGAGAAGCACTGGAGCAGATTATGTTCCTGTAATGTAAAGTTCATGGCTGAATGGGCATGTGCGCGCGCACACACAACTGGCTCTCAAAGAAACAGTCATGGCCTACTCTCAAGAAGAGTAGAAGAAACACAGTCAGCATTTCTACTCTGAATATATAGTGCTCAGTTTTCCTTCATTTGCGTCCAGTGGCCACTCCCTCTCTAGAATTTTAGGTGCTACATTATACAACAGAATTGCTGCTTGCTTATAGCTGTGTCACACAAGCCACCTTTTAATGCTTGCCTTGTGGAAAAGAATTTAACACTTTCAGTAGCTGTGTGTGTAGCTGTGTCTTCCACTCACTGTTTCAACACTGAAGGAGTCCAAGTACTGAATTTATCTCACTGAAATGTATTGTAGTCATCGGGGTAAGTCCTGAGCTTTATCTTAAGTATTATCTTTTGGAATTTTTTCTGTTCAGCCTTTAATATAAAATAACAGTATGAATCCAAGCAATGTTAAAAACCTCAAGGAAGATCAGTTGTGTGGCCTCTGATAGCTTAGTAAAAACACTCTGGCAGCCCCTTCCATTGAATCTTCTACCCCACTTGAAGGGATGACCCATTTGTGTGTGTAACCACTTCCAAGGATTTCTGGGCTAAGTGGCAAAGCTTCAAAACAAAGTAATTCATAGTTTCTAAAACCAAAAAAGACTATTGTTGTCTAGTCTGACCTCCTGTTTGGCACAAACCATAGAACTTCCTCCAAAATAATTGGTAAAGCATGTATTTTAGAAAAACATCCAAATTTGATTTAGAAAGTGACTGATTTTTGCCATTTAAAAACTTATGCCCTATTTCCAGGCTGAAGTTGTCTAGCTTCAGCTTCCAGTCATTGGATTGTTAGACCTTTCTTTGATAGATTGAAGAGGTTATTATTAAATATTTGTTCTATATATAGGTACTTGCAGACTGAAATCAAGGCACTCCTTAACTTTCCTTTGTTACACTCAGGGCTCAGTTTCACTGAGGCTTGTCTTTTCTTGGTCCTTTCATCATTCTCCTGGCTCTTCTCTGAGCTCATTCGAATACATCAATGT
The DNA here is from genome assembly GCA_007922195.1 of Podocnemis expansa. Taxonomy (NCBI): domain Eukaryota; kingdom Metazoa; phylum Chordata; order Testudines; family Podocnemididae; genus Podocnemis; species Podocnemis expansa. The sequence goes on from ML681998.1 coordinate 19,077,306, forward strand.
TCTGGATTATGCCTTTGGGCACCTGAACTGGACACACAAGAAATCTCTTAACTCCTGGCATTGGTAACACCAGACCATTTTGTATACTTCTGTTACATACTGTATGTGAACCTTTTAACAAATGAATGAAATGGAAGATAGTGGGCAGCACATGGTATGAATTCAATGATATGAAGACCTTGTGACTGTTGGAGGTTTGGGTGAGAAAAAGTCATGGCAGGTGGAGGAGTGGTGAGGAACATTCATTGAGCTCACTGGTGAGCCGGATTATAAACTACTCATTCTCCTCCTTCAAATGCTAAATTTTATTATCTTAAAACTATTTTCAGTTTTTAAAAACAGCTTTACAAATGAGAAACTGGCAACAGCAAATTAGTTTAAAATTAAGGCTTGTAACTTGCAAAACCTTATTGTGCTGTATCTGCTATTGTATAGGTCTTGAATTTGTGCATGCTAACATAAGGTGATATGAATACAAGATATCTTAAGTATGGCATGTCCAAGTAAAACTTAACTATGCTGTGTAACATATTAATGTAAACTACTTTTGCTGTTAAAGAACCTATTCTAAGCGGATCGGTCCATAGTCACTCAGTTGTGTATGCTCCTTCTGAAACTCTAGACCAGACGTGGCCAAACTGCAGCTCGTGAGCTGCATGCAGCTCTCAGATGAAAAAGTGTGGCTCACAGAACAGCATGGTGGGGAGAAGTGCAGCATGGTCAGGGAGGGCAGGGAAGTGGCGGCATGGTCGAGGACACTGGGGGAGAAGCGCGGCATGTTTAGATTTTCTTATAGTCCCTAATGCAGTTTACTCATTGTTAAAATACAATTGTGTTTTACAAGTCCTTCTAAACATGACCTTGAATAATAAGAGAAAAATACAAAGAAGAAAATATATTGTTTAAAACTGAATGTAGATTACTTTCAATTTTTGGCATAAATTACTTCTGTGAAGCATTGTATTCCACAATGAAATCTGTGAAATTGAAACATTGTGCACTACTTACAGATCAGCACCTGAGAGAGGTTTTATGTACTGCATTGACAAGTTACTTCCCAGATTTTGAAAAACTTACCACTAGCCTGCAGTCTTCTACATGGAGCGATAGCTAAGTTTTTACTGTATAGGCCTAGCTTTCAAGGTAACCTTAAGTAATTATTAGAATCTGACATTAGGATCAATATTTGCCCTCTTTTTATGATAAAATTAAAGTGTGCAATGAATTTTAAATACAGTAATTTTGGACTATGTTAAAGTATATGGCTGTGTGGCTCTCGAAGGTTTAATAATCAACTTCTGTGGCTCTTGAGTTCTGTAAGTTTGGCTACCCCTGCTCTAGACCATAGGGTGACAAAGAATGGCACTACTGTTCTCAAGTTTTCCTACAAGATACTGAACCCTTCTAGTTTCCCTTGAGGATCTGTTAGCACCTGATCTTGTCAGCCTTCTCCATCTGGGTCATTAATTCATTGAGGCCTTAAACTGAATGGCACACAGCTAGGGAATTGTTTGGGGTTTTACCTGTTTGTATTGCAAGCAGTTCCTGGAGGCCAGAGTCAGAGACTAAGGCCCACTGAGCTATGCACAGCATGTTTTATTGGTGGGATGTGTGGGTCTAATGTGTGTTAAGCTTTTGTAGCAGATAAACACCTGTTGTCTTAGCAGCTGCTATCAACCAAATAAATCAAGTTTGTCCTGTTTGTCTCCATTAGAGGGTGTGGACATACAAGTCAGTATATCATATACCTAAGCAGATCAATATAGTTTATGCTCAGTTTTAGATGCATGTCAATTTGATTCCCTAAGAATTAAATCTTTAGTTTATTGTTGCTCATTCTTTGCAACATGTAAGGAAAAATTTTTATGTTCAGTAAATCAGTTCTTGCAAAAATACCCATATACATCAGTCAAATAATATGGGAATACTTCCCAGTGATCCAAGGTGAGGACAGAAGTCTTTGATTGATAGTCTCCTCCCAGCTATACCCCCTCAGGAAATGGAAGTAATATGCATCAGTGAATATATTATGATCTATTTAACAATTAAGTGGAGCAGAAGAATGGAAAACTTACCTTCAGAAGCTAGTCAAAACTACTGACTAACAGCTTAACGAACAGAAAAACAGTTGCGGAGAAGAAAATTACCAGTTTAATGTCTAAAGATAAGATAATACTCAAAACCAAAACAAAAGAAAAACCTCACATCATCTTGGGCTACTGTTTTACTGTATTTCTCATTGTGGAAACACTCCTTTGAGTGGATCACTGAAAGAACACCTCCAAAGCATCAAACTACAGATGAAACATTCAATCACCACATCCTCTGTTGTCTTTAACACATTTTCATCTTACTTGATTTCAGACTTTTAAATTGCTTATCATTTACTCAATTCCATTATTCAAATAGAACAAGGTCTGCTGTCACTGCATGCATAACTTACAACCTGTGTAGAGTGTCTATTTTGCTTCACTTCCTCAGGATCCTGTGCTATTGATTTATGCCCTATCTTCTGTTCCCATCTAATCACAATTCTACCCTTCTGTTTTTCCATATTCCTTATGTTCCACTGTCTCTTCTGCTTGTGTGTTCTCTTCTCTCCTTGCTCTAAAACCATGTACAGTTCATTTCAGGGTGATTTCCTACTCCCTGCACAGTCTTGCCCTCATCACTGAAACTTGTATCTCTTCTCTTACTCATTCTAATATCTATGTAGGCCTCTTCTCCCATGCTTCACACTGAACAATGGCCTAGGCAACCTGCTTTCAATTCATGCTGCTCTCTACTCTACAGTGTTCACCCATCCAGGTCTGCTTTCCCCCATTGGGTGAGGGTTGTCTTCCATGCCCCCAGCTCTCTTTCTTTCACCCCTCCTCCATTCAACACCAGCATCCATGGAGTGCTCCTGTTCTGATGGTCTGGAAGATGCCCACTGCAACACTTGGTTTTCCATTCCTTATTTGTCCCTCAAGAAACTCATTAGGACTCCCCCCCCCCACACACATGCAGGTTTGTATCTGTGACCATAATACTGAAGTACTTGTATTCTTCATTGTATTTAATACAATACTATTAATTTGGTAGTGCAGTGTTACTTTAGCTACTCTTTAGTCATCCCCTGTTTTAGTCTTCCTCATTAGGTCAATTGCCTATTAAGCTGTTACTAGTTTTTGCTAGGCTGTGGCCAAGAGCTGTGGTTATGGGGCAGTGCCAGAGCAGAGCTCCCTCGCACCCACCCGCCACTCTCATTGCTTTCTGAAATACATTGCTCTGCACGTAGTGGGTGCAGGGGTTTATGGGGAGGCAGTCATCCTCCAGTCACTCTACCTCCCCTCTTCTCTAAAGGGGAAAAAAAGCAGGAAAAGCATTCCTTGCTGTTTCTCTGCCACAGGCACAACAGGGAGGCACAGTGCTGCATGCAGAGAGAGGAATTAACTGGAAACTTCCGGGGCTGTAGGCAGGGGAGGAGCTATGGTGGAACAGACTACAGAAACAATAAAAGCAAGATTAGAGCTATTCTCTGGCTACATTGAACTAAATTAGAATTGTGTAGTTCAACTTCAGTGCTATGTCACTTGCAGTGGTGGTGTTAGCAGGTTCAATTACAGCTCTGTTTTGTGTATTTTAATGTACTGCAGAGGGTGGGGAAACAGACTTAAGGAGGTTGAGGCAGACAATTATGTCAAATGTCACTGTCACTGGAGACTGAGACCTAGTGGCATTATTAGGGCCCAGAAAAAAAAAATCCAAGAAAATGTAAATGGAACAATGAAATAAAGATCTTTGGGCCCAATTCCTTTCCTTTCAGGACAATCATCATTGACTTTAACTGTCTGGGAGCTGTCAGGTCCACTGCTTTAATTTTTGTGGGTTTTTGTTGAAAAAGGAATACACAAAAGGAAAAAAACCCCAAACTTTCCAGTAAGTTCCTGGAATGTATTAAGAACAACTTTTTGTTTCAGATAGTTAATCAAGGTGATGGCTATTTCAGAGTTGATTGCAGGTTGCAAAGTGAAAGGCAATTTGGGTGGATGTAAAAATGAAAAAATAGATTCCATAATTCTAAGGAAAGGAGAGCATCAGAATGAGGACAGTGGCTTTTGGAAAAGCAAACTTCAATGAACTCAGTATGTCTACACTCAAAACACTACAGTGACACAGCTATAACACTGAAGCACTTCCCACTAGTTCTCAACCTTTTCCTTTTATATGGACCAGTAAAGTGTCATCAAAAGCTTTTGTGGACTACCCTGTAAGCAAGCCATTTTAAACACTTTTAACATAGCCTATGGCTGATGAGTAAAACATGTATCAAGGGGTATTAAAAATGCAGCTATTTCTAATTGTTATGTGCACTCACAAACATATTGTACTCATCACAGTATGTTTACCTGCAGTAGGCCTACCAGCAGGAAAAGGATAATTTACCTAATGCAAAAGGGTTATATGATTATATTATCTTTCCTTCTCTTCCAACCCCCCCCCCCCCCCCCGCAGATCACCTGCAGTACCCTTAAGGGCTACCAGTGATCCACAGACCATGGATTAGGAACCATTGGTATAGACATTACACTAGTGGAAGGGGATTCGCCACTCAGCGTTGGTAATCTGCCTTCCTGAGGGGTAGTAGCTAGGATGACAGACATTTTTTTCCATCAATGAAGTGCTGTTTACAGTGGAGGCTAGATTAGTTTTACTGTGCAGCTCTTAGGTGTGGGTTTTTCATACTGCTGAATGATATAGTTCAGCAGACTTATTTTTCCAGAGTACACCTGGCCTAAAACACATAGTATGTAAGGTCTTATGGGAAGACAATTTAATGCACAGTGAAGTTCAGGAGAGCTGTGGTTGCTAAGGGAGATTATATTAGAGCCACAAATGCAAGCTATCCAGCTGTGAAGGAAAACTAGGAAGAATAATTTAAGAAGGCCAATAACAGAAAGCCCCTAAGGCCCATCAGGACCTCCTGAATGAACTGAAAATTTAAAAACAACCAACCCCCCCCCCAAGACTTACAAAAAGAGGAAATATAAACAAATTTGTAAGGATAAATACAAAAGAATAGTGTAAGAATGTAGTGTCAAAATCAGAAAGGCTGAAATGAGTTGCACCTAGAAGGAACACAAAAGGCAGTTAAAAGAGGTTCTTTAAATCCAACAGAAGCAAGAGAGAGACAAAGGAAAATGTTAGTGTTCCTTTCCCATTAAGTAGAGGCCGTGGTAACTGATGATATGAAGGAAGCTGAGGTGCTTGGTACCTATTTTGTTTCAGCATTCACTAAAAAGGATAATGATGAGCAGATATGCAACACAATGTTAATAAGGGAGAAGGAGTACAAACCAAAATAGGGGAAGAACAGATTAAAGAATATTTTGATAAGTTGGATGTATTCAGGTTGGCTAGCACCTGATGCAACTCATCCTAGGTGTGTTTAAGAAACTAGCTGAAGCAATCTTGGAACCATTAGCAATTATTTCTGTGAACTCATGGACAACTGGTTAGGTCCCAGAGGAGTGAGGAAGGGCAAATATAACTCTGATCTTTAAAAGAGGCAATAAGTGGATCATCACCATTTTGTAGTGGAGTGCTTGACTAAATACTGATGGTCTACAGCAGGGGTGTCCAACTTTTCTGGATGATGGGACACATTGCAACTCTTTTCTTGGTTGGAGGGCCAGGGAGCAAATTTTGGATAGGTATGGCATAGTAGAAATTGATCTTACTGTTAATAAAATCTAAACAGTCAAAAAATAAGTAGTGGTTTACAAACAATTAGCTTCTGTAAAACCAGAACCTTACATTCCATTCCTAAACACAATTCTCATCTAATAGCCAGCCTCCCTATAGCAGCCTTTATATGTGACACTTTTATAATTGTACACAACAAATTTTCACTTTTTAACTAAAACACATTCTGTGAAAACTTGAAAAAGACTTACCTTCATTTTTTTTTCAGCTCTAATATGTGGCAGGAGAACGTTGCAGGGCAAAAGAGAGCATGGGGAGCTTTGTGCGCCGGCAGGGGAAAGAGTAGGGTGGCAGGAGCAGGGAAGTCAGAGTTGGGTCAGGTGCGCTGGCAAGGGGGAAACATGGAAGGGCATGGGAGGAGAGTGGTGGCTGTGTGGGGTGTCAGCAGAAAGCAGGGGGAGCAGGGGTAGGACAGAGCAGGTGAGGGAGGGTGGGGCCAGGACGAGGGAGGGTGGGAAGGGCTGTGTGGGGTGGCAAGGGGGAGCAGGAGGAGCACAACAGGGAAGGGAAGGTAGGGAAAGCAAGGAAGCATCGCAGGGCACAAAGAGGGTTGGGGAGGGAGGCAAGAGAATGTGGCAGAGAGAGAAGAGGGCAGGAGAGGGATGGCAAGGAAGCCACCATGTGGCCAGGTGCTGGGACCCCACTACGTCCTTTCCTTGCCACCCCTTGCTGACTTCATCACCTCTTCCTCCTTCCCATGCCACTTGGACTCTCTAACCCCTCCCTATCACCTTTCCCTGGCCCTCTGTGGTGCAGTGCCCTGCTGTGTGGGCTCTCTCACCCCTTTTGCACAGTTCCTCTACTCCTTCCCGTTCGCTCACTGGTGTAGCTCCCCTTCTTACTACCACCCCCTGTTTCTCTTTCCCTGCCCAGCTCTTCTCCCTGATCCTCTCTGCCTCCGTCCTCTTTCCCCATGCAATTCTGTTCTTCTCTCCAACCTTTCCCCAGCCCCTCTGCAGGGGTTCCCTTACCCCTGCCCGGGACCTGTGACCCCTTCCCTGGCCCCTTCCTCACTTGAAAGGGGCCAAATCTAGCTCCTGCAGCAGCTCTCTGACCAGGCCACTCCCTCCTGTGGCTGTGCATGGGGTGGGAGATTTAAAAGGGCCCCAGTTGGCCCTAGCTCCCAGGCTCCTGAAGCAGTGCTCCGCAGGCTGGATGAAAGCCCATGGCAGGCCAGAGTTCAGCCTGCGGGTTGCAGGTTGGACAAGTTTGGTCTACATGGACTGTCTACCAATGCCACATGAAGACCATTGAGAGCTTCCACCAGTGATATCTTTATCAGATTTTGGGAATCAAATGGGAGGACAACCAGACTAGCATGAGCATCCTCTATGCAGCTGTATCCACCACCAAAAGCCTTGCTTTTGAGGAATCAACTCTGATGGATAGAACGTTGTGTTCAGATGCCCAAGAACACCTTCTTTGCCAAGTTCTCTTCTGCCAGCTCTCCACTGGCCAAAGACAGGCTTAAGTTTGTCCTCAAGCATGGAGACATAGACATTAACAACTGGGAAAAGCAAGCTGCTGACCTCTCAGTGTGATGCCACCTAATTCATCAAGACGTGCCATTTTGAGGCTCAGTGACTTGACACCAAGGCAGAGCCATGTATATAGTGGGATCCTGCAGGGATCAGTCTTGGATCTAGTAGTACTCAATATTTTCGTCAAAGATTTGATAATGGTGTGCAGCAAATGCATATAAAATCTGTAGATGGGCACAAAGTGGGAGCAAGGGAAGGGGGCTTCAAGTGCTGGAGGGCAGCATTAGAATTCAAAACAACCTTGACAAATGGAAGAACAGATCTGAATTCAACAAAATGAAATTCAATAAAGATAGCACAAGACACTTCACTTAGGAAGGAAAAATCAAAAGCACAAGTTCAAAATGGGGACTAGCTGTATGGTGGAACTACTGAAAAGAGTCTAGGGGTTATAGCAGAGCACAATTTGAGGACAAGTCACCAATATGATGTAGTTGTGAAAAAGGCTAATATTCTCAGTTTGTTTTAACAGAAGTGTTGTGTGTAAGACTCAGGAGACAATTGTCAAACTTTATTTAGTTCTGGTGAGGGCTCAGCCTGAGTACTGTGTCCAACTGTGGGTGCCACCCCTGAGGAAAACTGGGTAAACCAGGTAGAGAATCCAGAGCCCTGCAGTGTAGGCCTAGGCCAGGCTAGCCATTAGGCAAATGTTCTAATGATAAGGGTAGGAAAGCTCTGAGCAGGCTTCCAAGGGAGATTGTGGAATTGTCGGAATGTAGGCTTTTAAAAACAGGTTGGACAAACACCTTTCAGGGATAGTCTAGGTTGACTTGTTCCTAGTTAGGACAGGGGCTTGGTGACCTCTCGGGGCCCCTTGTAGCTCTGCATTTCTTTATGACTCTGTAGAGAACAGCCTCTTGCCTGTTGGTAAGAAATCCTTTCTTCCTCAGTTTAGCGTTTTCTCCTGCAACGCTAGACAGAAGTAATTTTGGGGGATTCTCTGCCATGGTCATACAATAGTAGTCTTCAGTCAAGGCTATATTCAGTTGGGTACTATGGCCTAGCTTGTGGTGGCTTTTGAGATAGTATTGTGGCAAAGCAGACCATCAAAATGCAGCAGTTAGGAATGGCATGGATTTAGCTGCTGTCATGATGCTGGCTGAGCCTGAAGAAAAGATGCCGGTGCACGTGAGCCGTGGACAACAGAAGCCCTGTGTATTGGCCAGAATAAAGGAGGCTTGAGGGGAAGCTAAAAAGATAGTTAAGGGGTGCTAACTCTGAACAGAAGAGGCAGTTTGGGAGCACTTCATCCCTGCACTGAAGAGTAAGCATATAGGGAATTGGGTGCACAAAAATCTTAGGCCCTGTATTTGTTCATCAGCTTGAATCTAATTCTCTCATGTACTCTTTACGTTATCTTTTGAAGAAGTCTGTACAGGTAAAATCATAGAATCATAGGGTTGGAAGGGACCTCATAGGTCATCTAGTCCAACCCCCTGCCAGAGGCAGGACCACTCCCACTAAACCATCCCAGTCATGGTTTTGTCCAGCTGGGCCTTAAACACCTCCAAAGATGGAGATTCCACCACCACCCTCGGCAGCTCATTCCAAGGCTTCACCACTCGCCTAGTAAAAAAGTTTTTTCTAATATCCAGCCTCGACCTCCCTAACTGCAACTTGAGACCATTGCTCCTCATTCTGCCCTCTGTTATTACCGAGAACAGTCGAGCTCCATCCTCCTTAGCGCATCCCTTCAAGTAGTTGTACTGTCTAGCAGTAAAAATGGACCAAAATTGTTCACTGGTCTTAGTTAAATAAAAAAAAATTAGCAACTACTGTTTTAAAATACTTTAAATTTCAGGAACAGAATCTTTGCACTCTAAACACTAGAGGGTGCCCAAGTGCTATTTTGAAATAAATTTCAAGAAGAATTAATTGGGTATGTAACTGGTTTAATGATCTGAATTAAAATGATGTCTTTTTACAGCTTTGTTTCTCTGCTGATTATTAGTTGATCTTTAAAGACCACGAGATCAATTTTATAAAAATTACTGTTGTACTGAATTTTGTGGGGATTGTTTTCCCCTCTTGACATTACCGCAAATTAAAAAGGCAGAAGTATTTGTTGCTGTGGCAATTAATATTTACATGTTGCTCAAGAAAAACTGGAGTTCTGATTGATTCACAAATTGTTGTCCTTAGAGTTTCAAAGGCAACCAAAGCTCACTCATATGCTAAAAGGTGACTCTTTTGGCCATGCTGTTGTTATTTCAAGTGACTTCACAAAGCATCTGATTAGGGGATTGTTAGTCATTCATTAAAGACACTGTTTTGTGTGATATATTTTACAGTGCAGTGGTGTTATTGAGGTGTCTTCATAGTTCCATCTTGTACTTAAAACAGATTCAAAGTCTTTGTTTTGTATGAAAAAATAAAGCCTACTTTCCCAAAATTTGCAGCAACTATTCTTTTGACACAAAATATTTATTTTAATAATTTACAAGTAAGTCTCAGTTTGCTTTAAAATTAATTAAAAACTGGCTCCTTCAATACATGCAACATCTCAATCTTTTTGTCCCAAAACATCTTAACAGAGTAGCACATATGCTTCAAAATTTCCATGTAGTTAAAATGTAATTGAAATAGTCTGCATAGACTATATTTGAAGAAACGAGGTTGTAATTAATATAATTATTGTGTGCAAGTGTTTATTTGTATTACTGTATTGCCTACGAGCCCTAATGATGAACCAGGACTCCATTGTAGTAGGTGTAGTACAAGCACAGAACAAAAAGACAACTCTTGCTCCAAGGAGCTGGGAATGGAAGAGAAGAGACAACAAATGGATAGGCAGACAGGGAATGGGGGTAAAACATAAAGAAACAATATTGGCCAGCATGATAGGCAGTAGCACAGTATGCTGGCAACTTAACAGCTAAGGTTTTGGTGGGGCTTTTGGTAAACAGCCTAGAAAAGGAGAGATTTGAAGGCAGCTTGGCAGATGTTTTTCACAAATGTCTCCTAAACATGAGAGGCATCATGGGAGAAAGTGCAAAGGTGCTTGTTTGAAAATGTACCAAGGTGGCAGTTGAGGCTGGAATCACAGGCTGATCAGAGTCAAGAGGTGACATCTTGACAGTGAATGAGAGTTGTGAATAGGTATGGTGGGAATAGCTTAATGCAGGAAGGGCTTTGAAAACTAGAGACTTAACATTTGATGCAGTACTAAAAAGCAGAGCCAGGGAAGGAATGCACAGAGTGGTGATAAAGGCAATGCAACAGGCTAGAAAAACGATTATTGCAGCAACTTTCGCAATGGATATGAGCAACACAAGACTGCAGCTGTCAAGGCCAGAGAAAAGAATGTTGCAGTAATCAAGATGTGAAATGATGACAGCCTGAATGAAAGTTTTAGCTGCATGGATGGATAGGAATGGCCATAATTTTAGAGATATCTTCATGAAAGAATCAGTAAGATTTCGACAGAAAAGTGTCAGAGAGAAAAATGTTAGATTGGACAGAAGAATGCAGGTCTGGTTTAAAGAATTAGGCATGCCAAAAACTCAGCACAAAAGTAATAGTTGAATTTGTGTTTGCCAATTACTCAGAGATAAGGTGTAGAGCAGTGATTCCCAACCTGTGGTCTGGGGACCCCTGGGGGCCGTGATGTTATTGCATGGGGTTCGTGAATACATCCAGCCCCAGCCGCTGCCAGCCAGCGATCCATGTTGGAAAGGGCTCTAAAATTAGAGTCTAAATAAATTATATTTGCCTGCTGTGACCAGCCATACCCTGGATATGTCCCAACCCCTTGGGAGCAAGCAGGGGCCAGGTCCTCTACTGCTAGGGGTTAAAGTTAGCCAGAATGCCCTGGAATGCCTATTTTTAGGGGGAGCATTCCAGGACCCCTAAAAACAGGGGAACAGGCCAGAACGCTATGTACTGGGACCTCTTAAAAATAGAAAGAACACACCAGAATGCAGAGTTCTGGTGCTTTCCCCTAGGGCTGACTCAGCGAAGGGGCTGCAGGCTGGAGTGAGTCCAGCCAGCCACCTCTTCCATCCCTTGGAGCCTGCAGTGGCCCCACGCCTTCCTGCTGGGCCTGGTGGCATGCATGGCCTGGATCCAGTCTCCGGCTTGGTCACCTTCTTGCCAGCTGGCCAATGCCGCCTGCAGCCTCCCTCCCCCCAACCCAGCTCCTCGGCAACCTCAGCAGAGCAGATAAGGGGGACCTGGAAAGGTTGTGGCAGCCAGCGGGGAAAGAATGCAGGGGGTCAGGTGGGAAAAAGGAGTCAGGATGGGGGCTGAGGAGGATGTGGGGGAAGAGTCTGATGGGGGCAGTAGCTTGGGTGGGGGGGTAGGTGTGGGGGGAGCGGTAGCTGGAGTTGGGGGGCAGGAATTTGGGGGGGCAGTAGCTGGGGTGGGGTAGGTGTTGGGGGAGCAGTAGCTGGGGTTGGAGGCAGGAATTTGGGGGGCAGTAGCTAGGGTGGGGTAGATATGTGGGGACAGTAGATGGGGTAGTAGCTGGGATGGGGGTAGGTGTGTGGGGAGCAGTAGAGGGGGTGGGTAAAGGGGGGCTGGGACTTGCTTGGGGTGGGGGGCAGAAATTTAGGGGGGTTCCAGGGCCTGCCAATTATACTTTAACCCCTGTCCACTACCCTTCTGCAGCACTGCCGCCTGCAGTCAGACCCCCAATAACAACTATTATCATTTGGGGGTCCATGAAATTTTTTGACATTACAAAGGGGTCCTCATGCTCAAAAGGTTGGGAACCGCTAGTGTAGAGGGAGAAGGGCACAAAGGAGAGAGCTCTGTGGTACCCCCACAGAAAGTTGGAGGGGAAATGAGGAGATCCTTGGAAGAAGCAATTAGAGAGAGGAAGCAGGAGAACCAGGAGAGGACAGACTCACAGAAACCAAGAGAGTGTAAGACTGTTATAGACTACTGAAAGCCTCATGTAATTCTAAAGAACGGTCACTGTGACGTTAAAACTCAACCAATCACCATCCTTCTTTAGTTAATTTGGTTGCAAAATTCACTTGGCTGTAATGACTCAGTGGTATGAGAGAGTGAGACCGTACATGTCACTAGCAGATTAAATGTCAGGGGTGTTGTTGGTGCCTGGCACACAGGGTATGTGCCCCGAGTCCCAGCGCCAGGGCCCCAAATGTCCGGGGCAGACCCTTTCTCTCCCAGCCTCGTCCCAGGCCAGGCCACCTGTGGCTGCACCTGCGTCTCCTGGTCCTGTCCCCAGCTGAGGATCCAGGGCCAAGCTGCCAGCAGCAGGAGCCCAAGGCTGGATCAGGGCCATGAGGAGTGGGGCCTGTGGCCAGGGGGCAGGGCCCGTGCCCATGCCTGGGCCCCAGGTCTTTCCCTGGGCAGCAACACTCCTGTCAAATGTCATGGCTCTTTAAAGATCCTGTGGCTGCATATTAGCATGGGAATCAGTTCTTGGAAAGCTGCCTACCCCGCTGCTCTCTTGGCTCTGCTATGAACTGTAGGGGCTAGAGGTAGGACTGCAAGGGGCATCCCTTAAAAGGCAGAGGCATGGGGCTTCTCTCTCCCTGCTCCTCCTGCACATAGTGCCAGTCTCACTAACCACAGCCCTGTAAACCAGCATCTCAACAGCAAATTAATGGCCAGATGCACCACTATCCTTTGGCAGTCTCATATTGCCCTGATACTGAAAATCAGCTGTTAAGGTTTAGGTGACACATATTCAAATAATTTAAAAACTTGTACAGTAGCATTCTTTGTAGGCTTCATGCTCAATGTTTGTGTATTGCACATTTATTTAAAACTTAAGAAATTCTCAAACTACGTAAGATAAAGGGAAGTTAAACATGTGAGTCAATTGTCTGAATGACAGGAATCATGTAGTTATACCCAAGTCATTACAAATGCAAGAAATTCAGAATTAAAAAAGTTACACTGAAAAGAAATCCAAACCTGTTTGTGTGCATTACCTTATGCATTTCTTATTCTGCCATCCTTAATTCAACCTGTAGTGATGGCCAAAAGAAGGAAAAAGTCTGAGAAAAATCAAATATCTTTAAAAATTAATTTTATCTGATGAAGTTGCAAGTAAAACTCTTATGGAAAATTTTGAAGCTTTTCATCAGAAAATGCTCATTTGTTTACATGGAAACTTTTCTTGGGAACATTTTGTTTTCAGTGAAACTTTAGCTGGGAAACACATCTCAGATCCAGGATACATTTTCAGGGGGGCAAGAAAAGAGAGAGTCACAATTCCTGCATGGTCTGGGACTTGAAGCTGGGTTTCCCACATCAGTGAGTGCCATAATTGCTGATCTATGAGGTTTATCATCTTAAAAAAAACAGAAAAGCGCTGAAAGCTGTCAGTTTTTCCAGCTGCAAAGCAGGAAAATTTTTGAGATTTCAGATGTTTCCAGAGCGGGAAAAATCACTTCTCACTCAGCTCTACTCACAAACACCAAAACCATTCCAGTGTGGGTAAGACATTTTTTAGTCCCATTATACTTCTTTTGTCCAGGAATTGTAAAAGTATTAATATGATTATTTCTACAAATAGTGTAGTGACTAGCACCTCTACTTAATGTGCAGAAGGCCCTGGGTTCAAGCACTAGGTGGTTGGACTCGATGATCTCACGAGGTCCCTTCCAACCCTGTGATTTTGTTCTATATTCTCAATGTGCTTGTGGTGCTTTAGAGACAAATACGAGGGAACAAATCTGTGCCCCAAAGAACTTGCAATCCAATCTAAATATTCAACATCTAAGTTGGTTGGGTCTGTTTGTTGGGATAGATAGAATCCATCAGAGACCTACTGATCCTTCTCCCAGGACTGGAGCCTCTTGGCAGCTCCACAGAGAGGCTTCTGTGAAGATCTTGGTGGATTTCAAAGCAAGAAGCATGCTGAAGAGCTACTTTGCTCTCAGCCAGATCCAATGAGTGGGATAGAAATATGAAGGAATTAATATGAAAATATCAGATACTTTGTCTCTAAGTATGACAGCAAAATCCCAAGTTATTCATCAAGAATACACCATATGAGATAGCCTGTCTATAAGAACTGAGACTTGTTTCTGTGTGAGAGCAGCCAAGAGTAGGCAGATGTCTCATCTGTTTTATTCTTCAGCAGCTCACTGCATGCATATCCTTGATTAAATCTTTTCTGCCTTGATTTTCTTCTTTTCTTCACAATCTACACCCATGCTCTCATTCAGTTGCTCTTGTTCATTGTTTTTCTCCTTCTTCCTCATTTTAAAAACAAACACTTTAGCACAGGTTGCAGTTTAGAACAGTTTTACAGGTTGCTAAGCAACAACCTGCCTTTCAGTGCAGTCGAATCCTCTCTAACTACTGTAGTTGCATGGCAGTCTTACATGCCACCTGCTCATTTTCAGAGAGTATCAGTGGGGCTGGGTAAAAATGTGGGGAGCAGGGGGTTTCACTTACCTTGCTGAATCACTTTTGAGCTTTTAAACTGTTTTACCTGTAGACTTTGGACTGCGTGAGTTCATAAGAATCTTTAGAGAAACCAAACATGCCATGAACATTAGTACAATTCTCTCTGCCATTAATGCACTGGAAATCTCCTTAACACAGCTCTTTGGGGCTTGCACAATAGATTTGTTAAACAATTAACTGTTTGTAGGCAGCTTAGGAGTTGACCAGAAAGAGGAGACTTCTGTTTAAAATACACAGGCAGTCTGAAACTGGGAAAGACACATAACCATGTTATTTAAGATAGCAGCCATGCTGCACAGATAGTGAAAACTCATAGGGTATGTCCACACACACTCCTTATTTTGAAACAACAGAGGTTGTTTCGAAATAAGGAATGGCATGGCCACACGACGCACGGCCATTTCGAAAGAAGCAAACCGCTTCTTTCGAAATAGCCGTGCGCTTTTCGAAATAAGCTAAACCTCGTTTTATTTCGAAAGGGCGTTGTTTCGAAACGGT